>OU452171.1:16073690-17306190 GCA_911728515.1 Peribatodes rhomboidaria | reverse complement strand
ATGAAGCACACCTTTGCGTAGTTGGATAGTTTGGCTTAATAATAATAATAACTCAATGTTTTATACTTTTGTAGCGTAAGCATCGAGCTCCCACCTGAAATAGTTAATTCGACAATCCCAGATGGTCCTATAAATCTTATCTGCAGTGAGCGAGTTTGCTTTATATAATACATACCTATACTCCTATCTGTATCTCCTACATACATTTATTTATTTATTTATAATTATGATGACATAAAGTCAAGTTCTTCCAACTCTAATCAGCGTATACATTGATTATTGGTAATTTAATTCCTATTCTGCTACATTTATAACTGTGTCTAAATCTGTTTCATATTCTATATTAGGTTGAAGTAAAATAATGAAAAATATTAGTGACGATAATTCCCGAAATCCCCATTGGAGTAAGTAGTGAGGAATTCGGGAATGGCCCATTTTATCCTCTATCCTGCAAGAACGGTTATTGATTATGATATTAATCAAAAGATTTATCTGCATGTTTCACATATACTGTATGCAACGTTCCTTGTGAATAAATGTGAGTATAAGTGTGGACCTTATTGCGTGGCGATACGATTAGCGGTCGCGCAGCGTCGACAACAAAACGTAAGCATAAGATATCGTGGTAGGTCTCCAGATAGCTGTTGCACTACGTACGCGCCCCGTCGTCCGTGCGTTTCGCCAGTTCTATCCGCGTATGCGCAGGTAGAAAATGAAATTCGAATCGCGATTATACCCGGCCTTAAGCCAATGCGAAGTTGGTCTAAAGCGGTCGCAGGGCGTTCTTAGTTGTCAAAAATGTTTTCTTACGTCTCGATTCTGTTCGGTCTCTGCCTTCCTCTAGAGATCTGGAGTGGTCTAACTGGCGGGACAAAAAAAACAATTTTTCGAACCTCCCCACAAAATTTCACGAGAATCCGTTGAGAAATGCGACCTGTAGAAGAAAACAGACGTAAGCACGAAAATTATCATCACAAATGAATGTGTTAAATCTGAATCATTCGATTTAATTCGATTCGAACTGTCTTCCGTCCTTAATTCAAACGCCGGGTACATAAATGTGACGTAACCTTAGTACTCGTGTACTCGGGCCGTAAACTGTACGGTTATGGAAACCATAACACAAGGCAGTTTGTTACCACTCAAGGTTACTGAAACGACTGGAGTTGAATTGAAACCCTAGAAACCTAGGTTTTCAATAATTGTAACAAGGTTGAGGTCACATTGTGAAAGCTTACAGAGATTTTGTTGTGAAGTTTAGTATTTAGATGGTAAATAAAAATTGCAACTAATGGTTCAGCCTTTTTAGAATCCCACAAAAAACGTTTTTTTTTTAAAGTAAATGTTTTTGCAATAGGAAACTGATTTTGTTACCCGACTACGCAAGAAGGATGGTTATTTTTCGAGTGTATGCAAGTAAGTATATATGTAGGTATGTACGTGGGTTTGTATGAGGTTTATTTGACACGCCCTACAGCCAAAACAGCTTCATGGATTTGGACATGTAAGGTCATTTGAATCGTCTTGATAGTGGAAGTAACATAGGGTACAACATTTTGCAGCCGTGTTTTTTGTATTTCTTTTAATAATGTTATTTGTTACATTTTATTTTGCAACAAAAAACAAGCTCCTTTTGGAAAACGAAAAATTTAGTATCTTTGCTCTATTCTTGCGCATCCACTCTCGATCTCGAAATAATTAAAAATGGACCAGGGGGGCTATTCCTGCGCGTGAGATGAGATGAGATTTTATCTTGGTCACTCTCACGCCTATGACGTTTCAAACGAGAGCAACAAGGACGAAAACAGGAGAGATGAAAATCTCAAA
Organism: Peribatodes rhomboidaria; assembly: GCA_911728515.1. NCBI lineage: Eukaryota > Metazoa > Arthropoda > Insecta > Lepidoptera > Geometridae > Peribatodes > Peribatodes rhomboidaria. Next base: position 17,304,363 of record OU452171.1, on the reverse strand, counting down.
TCTCCGAATAGGGCCCCAGGTTAGGAAGTGGAGCGATCTGAGCGGCAGGAATTAGTTTTTAACCCTCGACGCAAAAATGACAGAGTGTTATAAGTTTGACGTGTCGGTGTGCCTGTGGCATCGTAACTCTTAAATGGATGAAGCTATTTTTTTTTTTTTTTTGAAAGGCGGATTATTCGGGATGTTCTTAGGTATGCTTGGTGAAAATCGGTGTTGAGGTTTTTAAATTTTTTAATTTATACTTGTGTTGTGATAAATGAAGGGTAAAAATAAATGAGAATAACCACTGGTGTATTATATATGACGGCGCGTGACATCATTAGATAAAGAAAATCAGTTTATTTTAAGAGTTGTTAATCGATGGTTCCTGAAGTCTAACGCCTACCATTGATACCCGTGATGACGAGTTCACGGATCAGAAATCAGACACGACACCTCGGCCTTCCCGACTTTCTCCGACATATATAACAATAAACTACTTACACATTACTACACTCTAGAATATTCAAACAAGCTGATTAGAATCAGATTGTGGTTTCTCAGTCAAATAGGGTTGGTTGATAAACATAGAACTGCCAATTAGAAGTAATTAGTCTCTACCTACTTCGTTCACAGGTTCGGTTTTACAGTTGGGTAGGGTAGTTACGAATTAGTTGTTGACGTAACTTTGTGGCAGCCAACACGCACTGGATCGATAGTACCTGGTTTTGATTTATTTGTTTTGAATTCTAGATATGGAAGTTAATTAATAACGTTTAATAGTGAAGCCAGGCATTCATTGGCAAATCCATGCAAATATTGTAAGTTACTCTGTCTGTCTGTCGGTTTCTAGGCTTTTTACGACTGAACGGTTGAACGGATCTTGACGAACTTTGATAATTAGTTACAGTATATCACAAGGAAATCTCACATTAAATCGTTTAATTAATAAAACCGATATAGAAGGTTCGCCTCTCAAGTCAGAGGGAGCGGGTTCGATCCCTGCGGAAGACACACACCAATTTGTCTATTTGTAAACACATGTGCGTATTTAATGTCATCTGCTACATGACTGGTGCCCGGTGTATGGCGACAGGATCTCCCCCTGTCACATTTGATACTGAATATCGTCCGGCGAACTAAGTGTTGCAATGCACCTCTCGCAGCCCTTAGGCGCATGAAAGGAGTGGCGATTTTTAATTATTATTTTTATGATTTAGGGGCCTACGCTTGACCGCAACTCACCTGACGATGTTGCTTCAAGTCTAACTCTAGGTTGAATAGCTCGATTGGTTTATAGTGCGTGTTGTCTGTCATGTCAGTCAGTCGTTAAAAAATAACTAATTAGATTGGATCGACATCTCCAATAAATTTTATCCATGAAATTACATACTACTTAACTAGTTCAAGTATACGTTTTTTGTGTCTAACCTTGTCTGATTTTTAAAATAGTATTATTTACTTCGATCAATTTGATCGAAGGCTATTTACGTCAAAACACGACATTTCTTCAGAAGACATTCGTTCACTCGAAATTTCCGAGTTTTTCTCGAGTTTCCTAAAATCATACATTTTGACCGTGATTTTGACAAAAGAGAAGGATAATAAGTAATAGGTAAGTAGATACGTAGGTATTGTTCAATTTTCTTCAGGGCGTTATAGCGTTACGCGAAAATAGCAGATAGTTAATTAGCTTCCAGGTGATTGCTGTTAACTGCTAAATGGAGGTGTTAATCAGAAAATACTGGAACATGATTTCAACTAGTTAGCACTAGTAAGTAGATCATAAAATACAGGTGAATGACAGCACTAACAGATGTATACACGTTGTGTTAACATGTGATCCTACTTACATTATAAAGGCGAAAGTTTGTTTGTGTTTGTTTGTTTGTTTTGTACGCTCAAACGGATAAACGAAGTTGATGAAATTTTGTATAGAGGTATCCTGAATTAACACATAGGCTACTTTATCACCGCGGGCAACACCGAGGTGAGCGGCTAGTTTGAAATAAAATGAACACAATGACTAAATCTGTCAAGATTTATTTTAGAGAGCCTGTTATGAATGTTTACGAGAATAATTATGACAAGAAGAGATAATTTGAGATTTAGATACTAAATTAGAATGACATGTTTGAATTTAAATGTTCATAGAGAACTTTGGAAAGAGAAATAATGTACTAACAAGTGAAAGAAATATGAGACAACAAGAAAGGTAAGGAGAGAAAAAAAGATCAAGGATAAACTGAAGATGAGTTCAAAATCCTTATTATTTGAGATAAGAGTATTTTGCATGTGTGACAATGAAGAAAAATATTCATAAAATACCAAGACATGGGTGCAAATTGAAATAAACATAAGGAAATGAGACGGAAAAAATACACGTAAGTACATTTTACCAGGATTGTATAACTCAGGTTTCATCTAGTTAAGTATGGTGTACAAGAAGCTTTGGTACATATCTAACCCATAAATTTAAATATTTCATAGTTTATACAATCAAACAAATGTGAGTAATAGCTTTTTATGACTAAAGTGGTGATCATAATAGAATATAGGCAAGCTCTGTTTTAATTTACCATTACTAAAACTATCTGATTCACTAAGGAGCATTCAATCAATGCAGTATTATCCAGTTGTCCCCAGCATTCATTTCCAGCTAAATGCCCAATGTTCATTCATAAAATGACCTTGAAGATAGCGTTTTATGCTTCTAAATATTCTGAATTAATAGACTGAACATAATGATTTTATTGATTCATGATTTTATGATGAATTCATCAGTTTATCATTTTGATTTACAGAATAGAACAGTTTAGCAACTTGCGATTTCGGAAATTGCAATTTGCTGTTTGTTGCAGTATTTGCTAAATTTATCTTTAAATTTAGTATAAATTTTATAACAGCGAGTACGAGTATACCATAAATTGAGGTCATATTTTTACCTACCATATTATCCCCCTTATTATTCAACGTTGCAGACTCGAAATCTTTTAAATTTTCGATCGAAAAACAACACTACCTAACTATTTCGAGGGTATGTTGCAAATTTTATTGGGTATAGTAAGGGGAAATAATAGATTTATCAGATCCTTGTTTACTTATTCATAAATTGAAATTATTTAATTGCAGATGTTGAAAGACCAATAATATTAATCGTGAGTTACTGGAACATAGCAGCTATTCACAAAACGTTTCCAAATCCAAAAATAAATGTATGTTTATGTTCTTACGCTTTATTTTCTTATTTTTTATTTTCTAATGGTCTTACGCGTCATACGAACAAGCGTGAGGGTACACCTACACGATAACCATTACCATTGCTGTTACAAAATAAGGGGGCTGGTTTAAAAACAAAAAACTACCTCCTCACGCATTGAATCGGATAGTTTGACTTGGATACAGTGCAAGGAGAGAATAAAAATGGACGAGCGACCTTTTGGCTTTCACTGCGGTAAAAGTATAGTAACTTAAAGTAAATGTGAAGTACTTTTTAAAAGTAAAGTGTTTTTCAGTTTGCATACGTTAAGTAAACATCTCTACAACTCATCAGCATCAAGTATATATGGGCAACATTAGGTATTATTGATTTATCTTGTTTTTCTATGAATACAATCTCATTGTGGACTTTGACCAATAATCTGTTGCCATACACCACATCATAGTCACCACTTCTAATTGCTTTGTCCTCTCTGTTGCTATTGTCGCGTTTTAATTTTATTTGTTTTGTGACATTAGTTAGCTTATTATACGAACTTTTACGCTTCTTCTACCAATAAGCTATTTTCACTTTTCTCGCCGACCGCATTCCTTTTGCTAAATTTACTTGTTACTATGTAAATCCGGTATTGATTAAAGTTGCCCTTGATTCTTCAAGCCCTATACAATACATGATATTCAGATTTTATATCTGCCGTAGTTTGCGTGATTGTTCGCAATACCTGATGAAGTCAGGAAGTTAACATCCACGAACTGGATTTACCTACTAAAATACTATCAATACGATGTTAATTTTAGTTGAGTTTATTTCTGGATTCTTACATAAGTAATTAATTTGAGCAGGTATTTTAAGTGCATGTGAACTTACAATACTCAATAAGTTATGTAATTTAAGTGCATGTGAACTTAAAATACTGAATATGAATGAATACGATTTATGAAAATACTGAAGTATTTGTTACTTTTACTTATAGTAGGTATACTATATTTTTGATGATGATGTTAATTATCTTGCGAAAGTTTGGATGGATGTATGGATGTTGGTTACTCAATCACGCCAGAATGGCTGAACGGATCTGGATGAAATTTGGCACAGAGATAGATTATAGTCTGGAATAGTACATAGGCTTACTTAATACTTTTTAACCGCGGGGCGTTGCTAGTAAGCACATAATGCACAGTGCATTTGTAAAATAGGTACAGTCTGAGAGCTTCTTGTAAACTGAGTTTGCTATAAAATATTTATTTAGTAAAAAAATAAAATTGTACCTATAAGAATTTTGACGTTTAAAAATAATTATTTTTGTTATATTTTTATTTTTTTCCCGGTATGTTAACAACAACAACAAATCAACAATAATTACAATTAAGTATTGTTCATTTTCAATTGTAAACAACTATTTTAAAATGTAAGTAGGTACAATTAAAGAAAATTAATTGTACCTGTACAGAAAACGTACGTACTTTGACGAAATGATCATAACTTTTTCTTGCATAAATAGGTACCAAAGAAATTATTAGTAGCCTTAATTCAAATTTCATTTAGCTTTACGAGGCCGAGTCACGCTATTTACGAAAAGTTGGTAAAACGTTGTTTTCATACAGAATGACCGAACTGGCGAAAATGTAGAGCAACATAGATAACATTATAAAAACAAAACATTTGATCAACATTTCCTACTTTACCATAATCAGTGTTATAAAGTAAGTGGGCCCAGTTGTAAATCAAATAAATAAATAATAATCAATTTATTAATCTTACTATCTACTTATAAAAAAATATTTTGTTTATGCGGTAGGTATTTACTTATTTACAAAATAATCGATTAAAAATATGCTAATGAGCTTATTTTTGGATGGTTTTATTCGAAGTACCTACAGACTCAAAACCCTTAATCTAAATAGGTAAAAAACAAAATACTTATAGATACCTACTTATGCGTTAATGTCTTCGTTTGCTTATAGGTATAGGCTTCTATGTAAAGTAAAGTTAATGATAAAATTAATGTTACAGGTAAGTAAGTAAGTAGGTAGGTACTTTGTTTAATTTGAAAATAACTGTACGTTAATTTTACAGGTCACTGCATTTTTCAGGCGTGTTGTAGGTAGGTATGTACCATACTGTAGAGACAGTACTAGTTAGTGAGCTTAATTGTCATTCAAGTATTTTACAAAAGGTTAAGAAAAAGATTAAGTATACCTACTTAGTTTAGAAAATTACGAGTATACTTTTATGAATTTCAATTCGACCGAGCAACTAAGTACACATTTATAATTATTCTATTCAATTATTAACAAAAAATATTAAATACTAACCACGTTGATCAATGAAATGAGACACAACATCAATTGCATAAACAATAAAATAGAAGTACTAGACATTACGTCTCCCGATTTCATTCAAATGACCGAGAAGTCTTTCAATTCCAACGCATTCATTGACCAATGCAGTTTTTCGCAGCAATAACACTAAAACCAAAACTGACCTGATATTCTTGGCCCTGCAAATCCAGGCTCCAATTCCACAGTAGCACTAGCACGCCTCACACACTGGTTTAATTAAACAGATACTCACAAAGGTTCTTGTTTAATATTTGGTTTAATGTGACGTGTGGCGCGCGCACGTCGTGCCGCCTGCGAGGGATATTCGCTACTGACTGTCTGTCAGAACTCAGACTGTCAGTTCTGTACTTGTACCAGTTGGGTTCTGTTCTGTCAGTATTCAGTAACATAGGTAGTTTACTATGATAGGGTAATCGATTTATGTTCATCTGTTCTTTCATTTGATACCTAGTTATTTTGTTTTGTTTTGTCAAACTGATAATTTCAGTCTAAATTAATTTTAGTGTTATTAAATTAAGCAAATAATGTTATTTACTTTTAAGTAGGTAATAGATTTTTTGAAAACAAAATTTTACATAATTTGGACTCGAATTTATTTCCATCTAGGACTAGAGATCAAACCTTAAATTTTCTATTGTTTAATTTATTAGTTAGGCTCAATTCCAGATAAACGTCAAACCTCAATCAAAGACAAGCAGATGAATTAAATTAATAGTCAGTAAGCCCTCTGAATCATACAACGAAGTCGGCCAGCGGTTGGGCAAGCTCGAACGTTCTTTGTACCTGTGTGCTCACAAAGGCACGACTCGTCATACAAACTCCTATTTAATCTGTTATCTTGGCGTAGAGACTATCAGTCAATCTGTGACTCGGGTCTCTCCACAGCTGTTTAATGTTTGTGAAGTCGACACGTTCTGATATCGATTGTCGACGCTATGCTGTGACATAACACGATTACTGACGTCCATCATTACTTCTTACTTTATTACAACAAACGCTTGACTTTAAAAGCAAACACTTCCATTGAAAAAAGTGCTCCACAAAATCCCGATAATGTTTAAAAATACTTAATCTAATCAATTTCGCATAGATTTTAACGGTTTAGTAGTTTGTTAATGTTTAGAATAAAAAGTTGGCCGTGAAAACGTTATTTTTATCGAAAACAATTCTGTTACATCAGTTCAACAGATTAAATAGCAGACACTGCGCGGGTGCGATTTCAGTTCACCGCGTGCGAAGAAGGGGAGTCTCGGTGCGTTCTGAGTGCGGACGCACCAGCGGCGACGGAGACAGCAACACATACCTACGCTGTTCTAACATCGATTTCGGTCATTCTTCGCGTCCTTGTCTCGCGCTATGTCGTCTCGCTCTGGCTTGGCACTGCGGATGTGGGAAATAGCTGCCCTATTTTGGGATAAGTTTGAAGATGCATCTGCAATGGTTCTGCTGGCTAAAAATATTCGTAGATACTTTAGAAAGTTTCGTTCAGCGCCTACGTGATGCTAGAAATGGTCAGCCATTTTGTTGAAATCGATATTTTACGTTTGCGTCCGCTCGGTTCATACCTACATTGAAGCATGGTTGAGGCAAACTAAATATTCGTTGTACCAGTTGGTGTTACATATTCATCATGTTTTAAATGAGGTTGTTCTATAACTTTACTTTAAAAATTCTACTGTTGATAATTTGTTTGACAAAATGAATAGGTACGTAAGCAAGTTATTTAAATTTGGTAGGTAGGTACCTAACTACAATATCATAATAATACCTACCTCCTAACTTGTATTCTTAAGATATTTAACTAGATATTTTTAGAGTCATACCTATTACTGCAAGTACCTATTTACATTGATAGTAGGTTTATAACGATAAAAGAATCTTGTCTAAGGTACTAGAGCAAGAAGCCACCACAAAGGTCTATTATTATTTTTTCTTCATGGACGAAGTACCTACCTATCTATTTAATTTTAATGTAGCTATGAACAAAATAAAATTAAGCTAATATCTTCTCTACGTCGCATAATACAAAGTAGCTTTTCGCATCTGTCTGTCTTTTTTTTTTTAATCTTACTTTTTTTTTCGAGGCTTTAGTCGCTGTGCGATTATGCCAGCCTCGTTTTACATCATAATATACACACAAACTTACCTACTACTATAATATAAAATTACATGTGTTTATTTTTAGAACGGACTGATCTGTCTGTCTTTACACCTCGTTTAATTAATTGTTGATGTAAGCATATCCGCTAACTCCTTCTAAACTACGCACCGGATTTTGATATGGTTTTTACAATCCATTAATATTTTTTCACGGAAAGCTTATAGACTTTATAGGTACCGTGCGAAGCCGGGGCGGTTCGCTAGCTACATCTTATAAAATAGTAAATCTACCGCTCAAGTACCGGAAGCTTATCTCAAAATTACGATCTTATCAGGAAATCTACGCTAAAGAAGTTTCCGTTATCACGATGTACTAAGCTTGTAATTGCACCTTATCGCTTTACAATGTATAACATAAACGATAACTGGCAGTCAATAGCGATGCACAGATTACGGAGGAAATCGTCAAATAACACAGATTCGTTGATAAGCTACCTGATTTTTAGATAAGTAGTTACCGAAGATAATGTTTGTTTGCCAGTTTCGAACAGACATTGGCAAACAAAGCAAAATGAAACCACAAGAGTTCGAGGCTAGGCTAGGTCTATTGGTTTCTCTATCCTTATTCTATTTAATCCTAACTTAACTAATACTAGTGGCTCTGCTCTCTGTCCCATCACAGGTCACATTCCTCAACTGATTCTCGTGAAGTTTTGTGAAGATTAAGAAATGAGACCTGCAGAAGAAGGCAAAGATCCGGACAGAATTCGGACATACGAAAGCACTTTTGTCAAAGCTAAAACAGAGAAGCTTCGTTTGCTAACGCTCGCTCGGTCGGTTATGAATGCGAAAGTGAGCTTTTTCTTCGTTTATTTGTTTGTCAGGCTTTCAGGCCTTAACTACTCTGCTTATCATCATGGAAATTTTGCATGCACGTTATTACGGCTAAAAAAGCACCTTTTAAGTATACATATTTACATTATATTAGGGTATATAGCGATGGTAGCCTAGTTGAAGAAGGTCCTCAAAGCCAGAGTGAAGTACCTAGGTACTAGGTCTTCGTGCTTCATCTTAGGCCACAATGTCGCTTCACATCAGGCGAGTTGGTGGTCAAATGTTGACCTATTCTTTATGAAGAAAAAAAAAGGTCCGCCTCTCAAGCCAGAGGGAGAGGCACGCACCAATTTGTTCATTGCGTGAACCTATGTGCTCATTGTATGTCATGTGCTACATGACTGGAGCCTGGTGTATGCGGCAGGCTCGCCCCCTGTCACATTTGGGACTGAATATCGTTCGGCGAAGTGTGGGTGTTGTATCACTCCTCTGCCAGCCCCCTCGGGGGGAAAGGCGTGACGATATATGTATGTATTATTTTATTATTTATTAGGGTAGGTACTTATTATCCCAAAAAAAATTGTAGGTAAATGTGAAAGTGAATTTGTTCGTTTATTTGTTTGTTGCGCTTTCACGCTTAAAAACGCAACCGATCATCTTAAAATTTTGCGATTGGAACCGCGGGTGAAACCGCGGGGCGCAGCTAGTATAATTATATACCTAACTCTATACTAAACTTAAATAGTGCCAGACAGACTGATGGTAGTTGGGCTAAAACAGTAGTAGTGATGGCCTAGTGGGATCTCAGAAACCTAGAGGAAAAGATGGAACACTGCGTTATATATAATTATATGCGCTTAAACCACTTTTTTTTGAACTTGTGTGCGTGGTAATGTTGCCATGAAAAACATTTACAATTGCACGAAAACTAATATTAATTCCCAAACTCTAACGTTAGCCATTTCCGTTCCAATATACAACCTTAGTAGATTTAATCTTCCAAAACCGCACATATTTACTTGTGCGAGTTTAATGTTACGGCTTTTTCAAAATTAACTTGAAAAAAACTGCACAGTTTTTAAAAAGAACCTCATAATGTAGTCCTGGCCACACTTTTAACATACAAAATGCACAAATATACATAATGCACTATTTATATTTATGTACACGAAATTATACCATAAATTAATGCATATGACGTCGAGGTAAGAATGACCAAGCGAGCGTAGCGTAGTTTTTTGGATGGTTTTCGGCTTCACTTAGATTAGACGCCGTGCGCTATCTTATTCTCTTGGTTGATCTGAGAGTGGGATGGACCGCGCCTTCCGATCCAAAGGTCGTGGGTTCGATCCCGGCCGTGCACCAATGAACTTTTCCCTAAAAAAAAATTATGTGCACTTAAATTTTACATGTGTTCTTACAGTGTAGGAAAAGTACCGCCTACCGTTGTTGTTGTTTTATAAACACAAAAGTTTAAGTTTATTTTAATGCTACTATAACAGCTACAGTTTATGGGTCAATTTTTGTTTAATGGACATAAAATATAGGTACTTAAGCAGATTGATTTTCTAGCCCTTAACCTCAATAAAACCTGCTCTCGAGATAATCATTCAAATGCCCCGAGTTTTCCCATGAGACATAAATCAAAATGTTGAAATGTTGCCATCATCAACAAAATAATTAGGTCAATGTGTACATCTAATATTACCTCAAAGCAAAGATATAGAATAGTACCTAGATGGATGACATTTAACCGAAACTGACAAACACGTTCCTTCTTCCTTTTACAAAAGCAATGTGTCATCTGCTTGAAAGAGAGAAATATAGTGTCTATAGTGGGTCAAAAACTATAGAATGTCGCCAATTCAGCTATGCAATTACATCTATTGATATATGCACTGCATAGTGATGTGTAAGTATTTTTTGTGGATAATCGATAACAAAAAATCGCCAAGAGTGTGCCGTGTACCGTAATTTATTCCATTATAATTTGATTGATAATATCAAAATTAAAGAGCTACAAGTTGTCTTCATCTATGTTTTACCGTCTTAAGATAACTATTTGTTTTTGTGTGTATTAAACTAAAAAATATCATATATTGGCAGATGGTAAATTATTTCTTTATAAAAATGTGTTCTAAGTAGCTAAAAAGTAAGGTTTTACAAAATATTACAATTTGTAATTAATGAGTCAATCAATCAATGGGTTCGCTGCAAACGGGTAAAATTAAGTCTGCAGGGGTAGCTAGTTTCTAATAATGGATCTGGTGAACATCATCATCAGGATCCTCCCATCATGAGATCCTGACCTAACCAGAAATCGACGGAACTCCTCAAATATTATAGGCATAGGTACATATAACGATTGGTATTTCCATCAACAAAGCCGGTATTTGCACTCATAAAGAATCATTTGGTAAAATGGAAATGATGAAGACCAGAGTGTCACTGGAACTTCTCAGTGATAAGTATGAAATCAGAAATATTTATTGACCATAATAAACATTCAATGTCACTGGCAAGTCATTTTTACAAAAATACCTTAAAATTAGGTAAACAGTTAAAAAATAAATATTATGTCAAAATTAGCTCCGTTTGATTTCGGTACAAAAATGAGGATTCCGAGAACTCAAATGACATATTATATTCACTTAAATTGTAAAACGGGTTGCTTTCAAAGAAATGTTTTAGCGTCTGTATAGATTGGTTATTATCAAGTTCGGTTATACGATTTGGTAATTTATTGTACATTAAAATTTGAGCATAGCGGCCCTGCTTCTAAACTTTAACTAACCTAGTCCGCGATACAAATATGTCATAGGTTTAGGATTTCTCGAATATTTGGTAAAATAATTGGTAAACTACTTATGAAAATTGTACCATTGAACTGATCTGAAGCCGGAAGGTAGGCACTGGAACTCCGAAATTAAACAATGTAGGTATCCTAATCATGTTTGGGATTGATGGAATGGAATCGTCATGAGATGTACTTTGTTATTAAATGTATTTGAGGCACCTACTAAAAGTAAAAGGAGAAATCAAATTATTTTTCCCAAAAAAAATTGAAGTGAAAGTCGTTTGCTTGGTAAGCCTGTTTAATTTTCTTGTTATAAATATTTTTTTGTTTAAAAAGAAGTATCTACCTAATTAACCTTAATTACTTAAGTAATGATATTAAGTAATTAAATAAAAACAACCGAAACATTTATAGTCCGTCAACTTCGTGCGCGACCCGCCCGCGGGGTACAGACGGTGGCGGGGACGAGGTACCAGATGGTTGCGGGCGGTATAGTTATGTACCCCGCTACACCACCCGCTACCCGCTGACATCTTGGATACCTCGTCCCCGCCACCGTCTGTCACCCCGCGGGCGGGTCGCGCACGAAGTTGTCGGACTATAGTCGTTTAATTTCTATCATCTACAATTTAAATCACAATCATATTATAATCACAATTTTATTGGCCCTTAAACAAAACAAGTTTATTATAGTAATTTCTCACAATTTCACCGTGCGGTGCAGAAGCTTTTTTGCATTCATGATGAATCCGAATTTTGAGATAGAAGTCTACAACTGCTTTTATAATTAAATGTAAATGATTGTTAAGTACACAATTGTCGTAACAATGACTTATCAGTTGAGGGAAAATGTCTGATCTGGCGCATATTTCAAACACTGCCATGATCATTTTCTGCGAATAATAAGGTTGCCCGACTTGACTTACTCCTATTGATCGTAGATAATGACGAAAAACCTTCTCGGTTTGTTTGCAAATGTATATGACGTCATTGGACGGTTTGATTAAGCCACCTCTGTCTTTTACCTTGATCAAACAACTGTTCAGTGTGCCGTTGGTAAGCGCTTTGAAACAGTGTTCGCATAGTATGTCTTTTTTCATTCTTCTGACAATAAATCCAGCTATATATGTAATCACATTTTCACTGTATTCAGTTAGTAAACTGGGATCGGGAATATAGTCATGGTCTAAATTTTTTTCATAATTATCGACCAGCTCATCATCCAGCATTTTGACTCTTTGTGTGGTTTCATTAATAGCTTGCATGTATTGTTTTTTATTAGCATGAAGTATTCGTATATCATCAAGTGGCAGACAGTTCCCATTTCGACTGATCTTGAATTCTGCGTGCACTAACAGTTTTTTATATGCAGTCATGAAGGCTTTTGCTGATGGGTTGTTGTTAAAACCTCCCAAAGACCTGATAGCCCCAAAAAATATTTCAATGTGATCTTGGGACAGTTTATATATGGGCAGAAAGTGGAGGTGTGGGTTTACAGTGGCTATATATTTGTCATATATGAATAATACCGACTTTATGCAAATTTGGAACCCAATAAATCCTGTCTTTCTTCTGGAATTCACAATATAAGTACCATCACTCAATTTTAAACTGTTGATATAATCGTAAATTTCTTCTAATTTTTCTTTAGTTTTGTTGATATTTATTTCACACAACGGTTTCTTGTATCCTTTTGCAGCTAAATTTCTTGAATTTAATATGTCGAACAAGTCATTGAAGTTTCTTACAAATTTTATGGTTGCATTGCAGTTTTCAAAACCAGGAACTTTTAATTGTAAACAAAATTCTAGTGCATCAGCAATCGAATTACTAAACAGCTGGGTCGCAAGCTTCACTTTCATTTTTTGTTTGTCATAACTGATGTGTGCGGCAGACAGTTTGTTCGCAGCAAGGAGACCTTCTTCCATTTGTACATTATGAAGCATTTCAAAATAATTCCAAGAAATTATATTGTTATCAGCATCCAGTAATGTTTTTTTTTCACCTAAAGCATTTCTGATTAATTTAATATTATGACAAGGGTCATATAATATAGCCACTTCATGCTTGTCGACTTCAAAGTTAGTCTTTAAATTACCCGGATTTAAATCACAGCCTAATTGTGTAGCCATGGCTCCATTAGCTGCAGCACCGTCAAATGTTAGTGAGACTACTGTAACACTGTCCTTCAACAAGCGCAGGCACTGTTCCACTAAATTTTTCTTTTGTTGTGCAGATAGTCCATTTATCAAGAAATATCCCACGGGTATTTTCCATGACTCGTTAATGCAGGTTAGCATGAAGGTTAATGCCTCTGACGCCAAAGGCAAATCATCGCCAGAGACTTCGGTTCCGATATCAATATGACCATAGTATTTGGTGCCGTCCCATTGCAGTTGCTTTCTAATGGCGACTTCATCTATAACTAATGCGCAGTATAATGGTTTGTTGGCGCAAGTGCTCCTCAGTTTTATTATGTCCAACGATTCTTGGGTGAAACCAGGTTTGCAGTCAACTGATCTATACCACCTCGATAGGGTTTTTGGATGTGGCAGAACTGTGTCAAAGGAGTCTCGTACAAAGCTGTAAGCTTTTGGCGACAAAAAATGGAGTGTTAAAGCAAATTTTTTTACTTCATCTGGATACTCTTTTGGCAAGGAACCACCCTGTAACTTAAACAAATATCGTGACACAATTTGGTTTTCTGTGTCGACGGTATTTTTCAGAATTGCTACATGCTCATCTTCCATTTTTTGATGAAGTGCTTGGATAATTGTCTCCAAATCTGTATTTTTTTTCATAAGTCTTTTACACTTTCGCTGTGTATTTTTCAATTTTCTGCCACGTCTTATGGCAATCATTTTATAATGCTGCGCTAGCTTAGTAGCTTGTTTAATTGCAGCATCCATTTCTTTAGTGGCCAGATCCGTATTTTCCGTTTGAGTTTTGCGACTCATTTTTGGCAGGGTGCCATGAAACTAAAAAAAAAACAAAAAATGTTGTAAATATTAACAGGACAAAACTCAACATCACCGAAATTATTTTTTATGCATCGTTCTAAATCAATAGGGACCTTATGGTTGCAGTCATAATCATACCTACATTTCTTCTAGTAGCCGCCAGCATGACATAATATATGTTGCTGCTCAATTTGACAACAAGGTTGTAATAGACAGCTGCGATGAGGTCCCTTCTGATTATACATAGATATAGGTATCAATTATTATTAATCATAAATATTGTATACATCATAACATAAATATTGCAGTACACTGCATAATAATTTACAAGAAAAAAATGGGCTTACTTGATTATCATGACCTGAGGATGTTGATGGAACTGCGTCATCGTACTTAGCTATCAGCTTCCTCTTTAATGGTAATTTCTGAAAAATTATAAGAATAAGGGTTAGGTTATGAAGATGCTATATAATTTTAGCCTTTCCTTTGACTTATGAGATAGAATAAATATCCTTTAATCACTATTTTACATAAAACATTTTATACAAATTTATAATAAATACATTTTTGATAATGTCATAATCACAGATTGTCATAATCTAATCTAAAAACAATAAGTCATAATCTTTAAAGATGTTGAGTTATTTTTATACTTACTGGTTGGCAAGATGCTGGCTGTTTTGGAAATATTGTTGGCACTGCGTGCGAATGCAATATTCTACGTTCAAATCCTTCACGAAAACAAGATTCTTCAAAATGTTCAGAACATATCCTCGTATACTGTGTAGGCCTCCAATTATCGTCTTTTCTCACATTTTTTATCCATTTATTTCTTAATTCAATATCTGCAGGAAACCTATAAACAAAAAATATTAAACAATGAATTTCTTTTCAATTTATTAATTGAAAAGAAAAAGTTCACTGTTAAATAATGCAATATTGATTTAGGGAAAATAGGATATTCCGTAAATTCCTTTTTTTGGCATGCCTTAATATTCTGTAGGTAACTCATAATTGCTGAGACCAAAGCAGAGTCCAATTACTAGGTTCAGCATGGCCCAATCAGTACGAAAAATTTGTGAACACAGATTGAATTTCTAAAATCTGACTACTTACATTGTTTTTATTTCATTATAAATACGTATCATAAACGCCCTAGAATATGTATGTGATTATACTTTTACTCTATCGATTTATCATGACTGTAGGGGGGCACATCCCTATGAAGTACATAATATGTCAAAACGTATCCATACATTTTTGTTTTTCTTTTTATTTCTAAATTGGAAACTCACACATATTGTTTAGGCAGTTGTCTCTTTCTGTTTATGTCTGGAGAACTAATTTCATTGACACTTCCTGCTTAAAATGCTTTTTATTAATGTGTAATGATTGGGTTGACTTACCGATGAAATGAGACTTTTGCATTATTTTCTTTTAAAACACCAACTCTATTAGAGCAACTGGTCACAGTACACGCCATTATTCATGGCAAAACGAAAAACGCACTCCAAACACAATATTTTTCACAACAACACACTATTTTTGATGAAATCGGCAGAAAGATGTGTTAACCAGCTGAGTAACAATCAAAATGGCGTTTGTCGGCAAGTGGCGCGCGGTGTTTCAAGGCGGTCGGAAATGCTGTTGCTATCTCTTTTTGTCACATGAGTTGTTTCTATTAAAAGTGTTGAGTACAAGATAGGCTACTCTATTCAACTTAAATCTGATCTATCTAGGTACTATTCTTTATCTTTGCCTCAAAGTCGATGTTTTACGTTTTCTGAGTGAAAAAAACATTTTAAAACGAGATAGTAATAACATTCTTCAACAGTGATACTCGTAAAGGAAATATGCAAGACAGAAATATTTAATTATAAAGACTCACGGCATGTAAAGAGGAATCTTGGCAGTCATAAATACATGAGAGCAGTTAGAACTGTGTCGCAGTCGCAATAAGAAATATTTGACATATTTGTCGATTTAATCGCTTTAAGACTATGTTATTGTGACAAGGTTAATGAAATTGCTCAAGAAAATATGATAGGATAAAGGAAGGTAGAGAATAGGGTAATAAGCTAGTAGTTGGTTTTTTAGCAATACGTGTATTTTTTTGTAATCCTGTGCATCTGCAGTCTTTTTGAAGGTCTTTTTGTACCTATGTGTTGATTAGCAGTATTTTGGTATAGTAGGTATTTAGCTTAGGTACGAAAGTACATCATAATTTGTCTTATAAAAAATCGAATGGAAAAGAATTATGAGGTATACTATGGAGCGCGCTTGCTTATAAAGAAACCAATTCAATCAAAACATTCAGAATATATAAACTGCGCGGGGAGGGGGAGGGGGGGAGGGGGGAAGGAGGCTTCGCAGTGTTACCCGCAGTCATAAAGTAGCCTATGTGTATAAGGTATCATCTACCAGGGTTGGACTGAGCTGGAAGGGCCCGGGTGGCTCCCCACAAGCCAGGGGCCCGAGGCAGGGTGTAGCCCTAACCTATTTACCTTCTGGCTCGCGGCAAGTCCCGCAAGCCAAGTCCGAAGGGGGCCCGTGCCGGCTGGGGCCAGGCTGGCAAATGCCACCCTGACTGTATGGCCAGTCCGATCCTGTCATCCATACATCCGCTTGAGGGTGATGAAGTAACAAACAAACACACTAACAAAATCTTTCGTTTTACAAAAAATATTAGTAGGATTCATCCCAATCCTGCACCGATCTAATTTTTGTCCATTATCCAATCCCTTGGTCTCTCAATCGTTCATCTACTCGCCCTTCTGGTTCATTATTTGACCTCTTTCAATACGTATATTTGTTTAGTTACGCTGTTCTATTCCTCGCCTAGCCTATTTTCAAGCTCCATTTTTGTATAAAAGAAAAGTTTTAGGTGTTCTACTTTCTACTTTTGTAGTTTCGCAACATAGAAATCTAAAGAAGTCTAGTCTAGTCTAGTCTAGTCTGTATATACGCCAATTACGCCGCCGACATTTTTGCAATACAATACAATGCAAAAACTCTTTATTGACACCAAATACAAAATAAATCCAAACTGTTGAGTGTTTACACTCAAAAATATAAACGCAATGGGCGGTCTTATCGCTTAAGAGCGATTTCTTCCAGACAACCTTTGGATGGAATAAAAACATTATGATTAAGTATGGATGACGGTGTGTGCTAAAAGAAAAAAAAAATAGACAAAAAAATTATAACATTGCACTTTTGCTATTTGTATGACGATAATGCAAATGCAACTGCTAGCGGCTTTATTTCAAAAGTCAAAACTACTCAAGCCAATACAGTATTTTTCATGTGAGCAGCCCTATTTCTTTTCAAATTAGTGGTAGTTATTAGTCGACCGAGCGAGCATTAGCGAGTGAAGAGTCTATTCTTCAGCTTCAACAACAATGCTTTCGTATGTCCGAATTCTGTCTGGATCTCTGTTGAGATTTTTGTCTCTTGAAATTTTGTGAATAAATCAATAGGATTTTTCTATCTTGGCAAAAAAAACTTTTTTAACAACAGACTAGGCATGCGTTTAACCACTGACTCGCCCGATGGGAAGCATCGACGTGATCGAAGGTGTTCCCTCTACTCTTAAACACCCCCGGATTGTATTTAGGTGGAAAGACAGACGCAGACAACGAGTTCCACACCTCTGCAATCTGCATAATTAACGAACCTGCTCACAAAATTTCACGAGAATCAGTTGAAGAATGCGATCTGTAGGGGAGGATCGCCGATCACGATGTCTCTAGCTCACAGAGCCACTATAGTGGTAGAAGTAATTGTACTAGGGTAGTAGTTCTGGCAGTCCTAAGACCCTCAAAACGTGTTTACTTGACGAAGTTTAACTTAGTTTCGTGTTTAGTTAGGTCAAACTGTTATAAACTCGGTTAAACTGCACTCGGTGTTTTACACTGCACGATGTAAAACAAAAAAAGAATACTCCTGACTGGCGAACATTACAAAAAAATGTAGTAGGGAAGTATGTATACAAAAGGATTAAGTATATAGAAGAAATACGTTTTTTTTTTAATGTAGAATAGGTCGGCGTTTGACCACCAACTCGCCTGATGTTAAGCGACGTCGTGGTCTAAGATGGAGCACGACGACCTATAAGGTACTTGTATTTGTATCCATAGCACTATTTTGGTTTTCCTTAGATTTTGATTTTATTCTTTCTGTAAGTTATGTTAAATAAATACATAATGCTGGCATTGTCAACTAAAATGTACAAGCCAAATTATATCAAAGTCAGACGCGTAGTTCCTGAAAAATTTACCAAATAGGTAAGTACGTTTGTACGGATTGCGATTTTCATGAATTTGACTGATTTCGGATTTGACCATTCGCGACGAAACGGTATTAATGACTATGACCGATATCTGTTAGCTCAGTGATTTAATAATATAAATAATAATAAAAGCCTTTATTCGCTGACCTTTTTAACTTACATGCTATTCTTTTCAAACAATACTATTCTTAAATGAAATTCGTATAGCAAACAATAACAATTTACTAGCAACCAGTTTGGTCAGGTTGTCTGTCGACATAGGCCTCCCCCAATTGTTTCCACGTCTCTCTATCCTTGGCAGACCTTCTCCATCCTTTCGGTAAATCATCCTCCCATCTTTTGAATTGGCCTCCTCGTTGTCTTTTTCCGTTCCTCGGATACCACTCTATTACATCCTTAGTCCATTTTTCTCAGTGATTTATGTCAAACTAAATCAAGAATAGGCACAACATTAGCAAAACTTATAATAGGTACCTTACCTACCTAACATCTTACCATTACTCACTGTGAGTAGCTATGCAAATGTTTTTGAGGAAAATGAGCATAAAAAGTTGGGTAAACAAGATTTCACGTTGAGTATGTTAATGTGCGATACAAAGAGTGAATCAGAAAAAAACAATTTAATGCAGATGTGCGCAAGAATGTAAACACGTCTGTGAGCATTTTAGAGCACTTTGTACTAAGTGACTTGCAGCTGTACTAATATTGGACTAACAAATACTTCTAAGTTTCTTTAGAAAGATAAGACTAGAAAAGTTTCTCTATTTTTCATTATATGTATGTAGGTAAGGTATAGCTACCTAGGCTTATTAAGGTTAATGGTTTTAAATTAACACAGTGTTTTTTTCATATTTCTTTAAAACATATTGTGAAATTATTTTTAGCCTAATTTAAAAAATGCACTAATTAAATATTTCTCAGAAATAGTTGAGTTTGGATAGAGGCTTTCGGGGTCAATGTAATTTGTTTTAAGTCATTATATCCCACTAAGATTAGGTATATTAGGTATATTATATAGTATATTAATTACCGGGAACCCTGTATATGTTATTCCTGTGCCAAATTTCCCGATCCGTTCAGCCGACCTGGCGTAATTTAGTAACAAATATACATAATTCCATACATCCATCCAAACTGTTGCGTATATATATGTAGGCGCCACCTACATCTTTTTTCTCTTTAGTGGCAATAATCTGTACACGATGGCGTACACTAATTTGTGAAGGATTTGTCTGTAGTTCTCGAAAGACGTTATCGTCCTACAGACGCAACTGCCCCTGTTGACCCTACCCTTTATTTTATTTAAAGCGAAAATACACTAGAGCTTTGTTAAAGAAACAGTTCTTTGTAGACATCAGACCTACATTATTTTTGGGCAACTTTTAAAACAGGAGCATCATTATTTCGCAACCTAATTTTCAGTGCATCGTGTCTTGGACTGTAAGCTGAGTTTCAGTAAGGTAGAGCAACGACCGCAGAGTACTGTAAACTCTGAGTAACAGTAACAGTTCATTTTCCTCCGCCGGCCTTCGCAATCAGATTTGTAATAGGCTTCATGGCTCGGTAGCTTGCCTGGATCACAGAATAGATGTTAGTGCAATGCTTGCGTACTTAGGTACTAAGTACGTAAGCATAGCGCACTTAATACTTCCTTAGAGCTGGTAATACGAGTTGCAGGATGTGCTCGCAAAAAGGTCAGTATAAGTGTCAAGCTTAAGAGAATAATCTTGAGCCACTAAATATTTCTCACTCTTTAATTCACTCACTTACTTCCTTTTTTAAGCTCATTTGTTTTGACATCACTGTACACGACTACCTAAATGTCATTTTTTTTATTGATGATTATTTGTAACTGCCTCGGTGGCTCAGTAGGTAGTGAACCTGCCTTCTGAGCTTGGAGGTGTGGGTTCGATTCCCACCCAGACCAAACATTCATGTGATGAACATTTGTGTTTGTTCTGTGTCTATTTATGTATGTGTTTAACAATATACCGAATAGACCGTTTGTCATATTTCGTTCTGTCCTGTCCATCCAAAGGTTGCCTGGAAGAAATCGCCTTAGGCGATAAGGCCGCCCTTGTACTACCGAATGATATTTTATTTTTAATATTCTCTTTATGTTTGTTTTACTTTGTATTTTTGGTGTGCAAAAAAGATGTATGGTATTGTATTGTATAAATGTACGAGTATGTACTCGTACATCAGTCTCTGATCGTCATAGTACAAGCTTTGCTTAGTTTGGTGTCAGACGACCATGTGTGCAAGTGTCCCGAACTTTATTATTTTGTGTATTTTTATGTACCTACCTACATACTATATGCAGATTTCATAACTCCAGCATAACTCCTGAACACGTAGATCGATTCTGATATGAGGGCGTCGTTAGGCAATCCTTGCAATATCCCGATACATGAGACTACATTATGTTTTCTTTTATGTTGTTACGAAATAGTAAAAAAAAATAGAAAAATTAAAAGTTAGTAAAGTGTATACTTTACTACCTGCTATACCTACTTTTTGTACTAGGTCTAAGTAAATCAATGATTTGTTTTTTTTTTTCGTCTGGTGGGGGTTTATCTATTCCAAAACACCTATAGTTTGGATAGTAATGCTTTTCAACATTGATTTAAGCATGGAAAAAGATTTTTTGTTAATTTATTGAAATGTGCCACTTATAAAAATCATGCCATTTCATTTCATTTTTACTAGATATTTTTTTTATTAGAGAAAGGCCAGGTCAAGAGTTCCCGCAACCGACGAGCGTGATTGAAAAGACTCATGGAAGTGGAAGAAGCGAAAGTTGTGTGCCAGGATTGTAGCAAGTGGAGAGAAGTGGTCTCTGCCTACCCCTTTGGGAAAGAGGCGTGATTATATACTATGTATGTATGTTTTTTTTTTAACTAAAATTATGTAAGCATTTTACTTTTACTTCATATTGCTATGTGGGAAAGCAGTTACCAGCCAACCGTAAAATGAGACGGTTATTTGAGTTTCTTTTCACGTGGGACCAATAAGTTTCTTATTATAACGCTTCCTAGAGTCCAATTTCGATGTTTATGGGACCAGAAGTCCCCATAGACAGGTATTAAATTGGATTACATATTGGATGTTAGGATTTGCCAATAAAGATTATTCAAATACTTCTCACTACAGGGACTCTATTAAGGAGGGCTATTCTTACAAGTCGAAATATTTTTTGTCATCGTCTCTCTCGTTTCAAAAGCCGTAGGAGTGAGAGTGAGCTAGAAACATTTTACGCGTTAAGAATATAGGGCGATGACGTGTGAGATACTATATTGGTCACTCTAACCCTATACTTATGACTTTTCAAACGAGAGAGACAAACCAATTCTCACACCTCAGGATAAGGGCCTTGTACCTAAGTTGGCAGAGTACCAAGCTCGGTAGAGCATTGGCATTTGGCATGCTGAATAATAAGGCAGTAGGAAGTGTAGGAATTTAGAGTTCAACACCGCATTGAGTGAAAGCAAAGATTTGTTGATATCGTAATTTGTAACACATGCTTCGGCGCTTACTATTAGGCGAGGGAATTGCTCGTCTTGTCACTCGGATTCTTATAAAACCAAAAAAAGAAGTAAATTTCAAGCGACCCAAGTCTGAAGACGACAACTCTACATGCAACGTCTTAATCACGCATTAATTAGGTAGGCACTCAAAGTGTCCACGGAGCTGCAGGGCTAGTCCGTTATACTTTTTTAGTGGCTCCGTAAAAATACTGACTACTTACTCGTACATATTGTGATGCCTTCCCTCGAGAGGGCTGGCAGAGGTGTAATACAACACCCACACTTCGCCGGACGATATTCAGTCCTAAATGTGACAGGGGGCGAGCCTGTCGCCATACAACGGGCTAGAAAAAAAAAACTTGGGATAATAAAAAAAAATTGAATGGAATACTGAAATTATGGTTGCATAAATTTTTTATACATCTCCCATTCTTACAACAAACGTGTTTTTTTACTGTTTTGTAGATGATGGTACGATAACCTTCACGCGCGAGTCCGACTTTTTTTTGTTTTTTTTTATTATTCTTGTGCTCATCAAATATTTCGTCTTTAAAAAAAGGTTCGTAGCTAAAAAAGTGTGTAAACGAATAAGTTTGAAATATAGCCTTATATTTTCGTGATAACGAAGTTCTTCAAGTTCAAAAGGTTCATCTACGCTAGCACAACAGGTAAAGAAGGTCGAGAGCTGGGCTAAAGCAAGTGTGTGGCGCGAGTCAACAAGCGTGGAGCTGAGTCGGTCACCTTTTATGTGCTTGGTATGGAACGAGGAAGTAGCTGTGGAGCTAAATAATACTAGTATGTATGTACAGGATATATTATTATGTCTTATATAGTTTTTAACTAAGTCCTTCTTAATCTTAAAAATTTAAATAATAAACTTCAATTGATAATCGGAATAAAAAGCCTGTTTCCATATAAGGCATCGCACTCATAATGCTGGCCGCAGATTTTTAATTTTTTAATTTTATTGTCGTTTTTGTTTTGTTTGACTTGTTAAAAATTCAATATTTCTTTAAAATTGACCTACGGCCAATTACGGAGCAATACTCGGAGTTTTGGCGGGAACCGAAAAGATGGTGTCGTGATTTTGTATTATTTTCTAAAACTTGTGATACCTACTTCGAGTGTTAAAGTGTAATAATGGTGGATTATTAACATTTACCGGTTCGTCAACGTGCACGAGTGTGGGCAAATGATACAAACATTGCGAAACTCGCCTTTTTGTGTTCTCTGCAAAACTTCACTTAAAGTTTCAGTAAAGTATCCATAACTTTACTGGAATGGGGAAAGGGGAGGGATCATCATCATCATCATCCCTCATCATCATCATCTCATCATCTGTGAAAACGAATGATTAGTACTTGACACTGGCAAATGCACATGACGTGCGACGCTAAATTCCCCTGAATGGGGGAAGAAAGAAAAAAAAATATATATACCTACTCGAAGTCGCTCGTGTGATTAATACAGACTATTACAGACATAATTTATAAAGTGTTGTGAAAATCTTAGATGGTTTTTATTGACAATTACGATATAGTATTGTGTTGTTTTCATCTCAATGAGATTTACTAACTTAATTTCGTAGTTCAGTTCAACCGGTTATCTAGCAGAGGAAGCGTAATTATATGTAGTTAGGTTAAATTACCCGACCCTCACCGGGGCCGTTATAATGGAACTCTGTGGAACTTTATAAGGTTTTTTTCTAGCTTAAAAAATGTTGTATTGTTTTTAACCACTAAATTAAGTAAGATAATTACTATCAAATTCTATCTTAAAACTTCATCTCTTTAATTATTAATATTTACTGAAAAGAATTTCACTAAAAATATTGTTTATATTTTTGTAATCAAGCAAGAATAAGAGCAAGAGTAAACGGTGGTAATTATTGTATCATTTTCTAGATACCTCGTAAAGATAATAATC
The DNA here is from genome assembly GCA_911728515.1 of Peribatodes rhomboidaria. NCBI lineage: Eukaryota > Metazoa > Arthropoda > Insecta > Lepidoptera > Geometridae > Peribatodes > Peribatodes rhomboidaria. The sequence continues at coordinate 17,280,387 of OU452171.1, read as the reverse complement.
ATTAATGTTTACTTAATAATATTCAAAATATAATTAATTATTTATTATTTTATAAATAAAGCGAAGCTGTTATCTTTGAACTTTCACTTTAGCTGAAATAATGAGTGTTAAAAATACTATTTAAATAATATTTTGGTGTGTATCATCGAGTTCTATTACCACGTATGAAGAAGTAATCTTAAGGAATGGTAATGCTCCATTTTGTTATATTGGTATTTTAAACTTAAGTTGCTGCAGCGATGAAACAATAATTAGGCGTCTAACCACACAGTCTATGCATCCAGCGCTAGTTTTCTCGCGTTTAAAAGGTCGAAAGTGACTTGGGCGCTAGAGAGCTAGCAAACAACTAAGTAAAAAGCCGCTGAACCGCTACGGCGGCGCACGGAGAGGCTACACACGAGTGTGTATAGCTTTGTTTTGCAAGAAAATGTATGAGATAGCGTCCACTGCAACCCAAGAACACCATACGCATGAATACGAGATTAATGACATCATTGCTACCCTCGTGGCTTGCCCGAATAAAGCACCTTCGCATCTCAACGCTGTCAACGCTATGCACGCGGTACACGGAAGCGTATGATTCAAAACTGATCTGTGCTACAGTTGTACATAGTCGTGGGTTAATATTATGTATTGCGTGTGCTGCAGTGGAAATGGAAACGTTGTCAAACAAACGAAAACACGCAGCCAAACGCCCGCCGCGATGGGCCATCGCCTAAGTTTGCCTGGATGGCTGCACTTGAACGGAATGTATTATAGTGACGTGCAGAGTCTTCTCTATGATGTAGTAATACGAGTAGAACTCAATGCTTTGCGTTTACGTATTGTGTTTACGCTCGGTGCAAATTCAGTACAAGTTAAAAATATACGTCATGATTGTTATCAGAGGGTAGATGTCACATTATTAGCCAAAACAGTGAGTTTGTACAGTCTAATAGAGTAATTATAATTAACTACCAGCGGCCTGTAGTTTGATCCGCATTCATTCAGAAACTATTTAAGGTGTTTTTTCCGGAATAAATAATGATAAATCACACTAATTATTATTATAAATGGAAAAGTTAGATGAAATTAGTAATAATTTAGAGGAAAAGTTAGATGAAATTAGTAGTAATAATTTGGAGGAAAAGATAGATGAATGGATGTTCGTTACTCAATCACACCTCGAACGAACGAATCTGGATGAAAGTTTGACACAGATACAGATTACTGTGGAATAGGACATAAACTACTTTTTAGCCGCGGCTAACACCGCGGGGCGCCACTAGTAAATCTATCATTATGTGTTGGGTTAGTTTAATTTAAAAACAGTTTTCTCCATTAATCTACTTCATTTACGTATGACACCCGTTTTGGCCCTATCAAGTAGGTACTAGAGTAAATTGAAATCGTATAAGACGATAAGCATAGATATTCACAATGATTCGGAAACGTTTCCGATCCAAAAATTATAAACTCAAATTATTCGAGTGTCAGTCCGTATTTATCTTATATCTTTAAATGAGCAATTCTTGTAAATATATTTTATATAATTGGAATCTCGGAATCGGCTCCAACGGTTTTCATACAATTTAGTATTAGGGGGTTTCGGGGGCGATAAATCGATCTAGCTAGGAATCATTTTTAGAAAATGTCATTTTATTCGTGTTTTATCGATAATCAACTTAAACATAAACTTGGAAGAAAAATAACAAAAATATGACTCTTCCTGACATCTATTGGCGAATAATAATACTATTTTTTGTGAGCAACTAATTGCTTTAACGACACAACAGCAGATGGCGTTGTTAAGTAACACGAAGTCAATGAGTGTTTGCTTTGAGGTTAGACTAAAATCAATTGTTTATTTTCCAAAAAACACAATTAAAAAAAAAAATACCGAGCAAAGCTCGGACATCCAGGTACTAAGTTTTTAAACGTGATTCATTATTCCGATCGGGTCTGTACTCGATTCCCTATTTCAAAATTTCTAAAAGTAGACTTAGATTCGAACAGTTTGAGTTTGAAATTTGTGGGATCCGATCGGAAACGTTTCCGTATGATTGTGAATAGCACCGAAGGTCCATTTTATTTTAGTAAGTAAATTTTAGAAAACTGGAAGACAGGTAGAACCACAAGCGAGTTATTTTAGTGCCAATAAGAAACAAGATACTAATTGGTACAAGATCAAATTTTAACTCGCCTCAACAAAGAGCGGCCTGCCACAAACGAATGTTCTCAATTGGCGCACGCGACACATCTGCGATCCAATTGAGTTCAGTTAGCATAATCTAAATTTGTTTGCAGCGCAAAGTCAATTGAAATGCGTACCTACTTTAGTACTTGTAGTGAACGTACTTACTATTAATTCAATTCAAATTCAAAATTCAAAATTAATTTATTTCAGGCATGACACCCATAATAGCACACATTGTAAATTACATTCGATTTAACATTATTATAGGTAATGCGTATAATTAAATTAATAATTATTAATATTAATGATTAATTATTAATGTGTGACTTATTTTAGCTTTTTTTTCTTTTGTTCTCTTATCTTCTCTACATAGTATAAAAACAAATCCGCTTTCCGCATCTGTCTGTCTGTAAGTCATAAGTATAATATACGCCAACTCCTCCTAAAGACTCATACCACTGTGTGTCTCTTACTAGTGCGCCTGATACAATTATAAAAGAACGGTTCATCATTCAAACATTTGTCCAGCTGAATATAGATCCCGGAAACTCCTGCTTAGAAAGCAGTTACAAAAATCCTAAAAGCTTCTTTTTTGTTTCATGTATTAGCTACGTATTGTATTTTTAACCGACTTCCGAAAATGAGAAAGTTCTCAATTCGACTGTATGTTTTTATGTTTTGTTTGTTTATATGTTACGCAATTACTCTGCCAATTGTGAATCGATTTGAATCATTCTTTTATTGTTTGGTAGATCTTTAAAGGTGATCCCATATAAATACATTTTATCGAAATCGATCAAGCAGTACTTTTTTTAAATATTAACAAAAGTCTAAAAACTGTTTACATTTAGGATGACGGGAAGTCGGTTTTTTACGCTTTGCTTTTTATATTATTTGTACTGTGATTTTTCACCTCCAAATATTTTTTTTTTGTATTATTACCTGCGCCTCGCGGTTTCACCCGCGGTCCCACAGGAACCGTTAGTTTTTTCGGGATAAAAAATACCCTATGTCCTTTTCTGTACCCCAGACAACATGTATGTAAAATTTCAAGACGCTTGGTTGAGTAGTTGAGACGTGAAAGCGTTTCAAACAAACTCGCTTTCGCATTTATAATATTAGTTAGGACTGGTTGATACATAAACACATAAGTATCATTTTTTTAATACTTACGTCAATCAACGTTACAAACTCGTAATGAGTTTACTATTTATTCCATTGCTCAAGGACTTAAGACTTTATACTGAGAAAATTATCAAGATACTTCATTTTCTTAGTACACACACATAATTGCGGAAAAAATACTTGGAGATACGAGACAAAGGTTTTTCGTAATCTGCCTTAAGCGGTGTAATAATGCGAGCTGAGGTTATAATCTAGGAATAATGACCATTGATGGCAATTCCACCGGTGGCTATACTATTAGACTTATACGGACATCCGTCTTATAAGTTTTTCAACATTTCCTCCTGGGGGGCTATTCCTGCGCGTGAGTTGAGATGAGATTTTATCTTGGTCACTCTCACACCTATGACGTTTCAAACGAGAGCAACAAGGACGAGAAAAAGTGAGATGAAAATGTCAAATCTCCGAATATGATGTAATCCCTGTAATGACTTCTATATCTTTAGACATGGTTTCCGTAACAAAAGTCTAACGACTGAGGGAAAAAGCGCAGGCCCGGTCCGTCTGAAACTAGGCCTGATTTAGGTAAGGACTTGGAAGTAATTTTTGAAAAATCATCTTAATGTCAGTTGATTGAATCAGGCGTTTGCGGAAGATTTTCTTCAAAATTGAGAGATGAGGCTGATGATTGAGCTGCACTGCGTACCAAGTTGCGGGCATCGGCTGGTAAATAGATTAACTTTACTGGGGGGGTCAACCACGAGTTTTCATTTGGCTCCATACATTTAGCCCAATCCCAGGGGCGTTATATTGAAATGTATGGAGCCAAACAAAAACGAAAAAAGTTCTGTAACTTTTAAAGCTCATGGGAAGTCCTCTGTTTATTATTCCATTTAGCTGTTTATATAATTAGAATACTAGCTCTTTTGTCCGCGGCGTCGCTCGCGTTTCCATAGCCTATGTCACTCGGGGATAGGTAATGTAGCTTGAAAATTGTGAACGAATTTATGAAAGTCGGACCAGTAGTTTATGAGTTTATTCGTTAAAAACATACAAAACTACAAATATTTCCTATTTTTAATATTAGTGTAGATTATTCTGAAAAATCGATAATTAAATAAGTACTTACTTACCTCAGTATTCATATTATGATAGAATGTTTGCGTTTTCTTTCATGTTTGGGTATTTGACATTGTGTTGGACTCTTGGTTTACGGTCAGCCCTGGAATCAAAGGTTTTAAGGCTGTTTCAAGTAGTTAGTAATTGATTGAAAAGATAGCACCGGAACTACACTAGGTACAGGATCTTAATAAAACTATTCCAAAAATCCGTTGGTACTTTCCCAGGTCGATGTCGGTTATCGAGTTGGTTCCTACATACTAATGAATTTTTAATATTTAGACACTTATCTACAATATTACGTTAGAACATCCGTTACACGCAGTCACGAACCACTAGGTACCTATTCAAGACCACAACGAACGCCTGTCTGCGACCGTATGAACGAAAATTTGAATATTTCGTTTATTTTGGTTTGGTTATACCTACTTACACGGTCTGTCAACAAAATTCACAGTTTAGGCCGGCAGAAGGTCTGAAACTTAGCATGCGTGCAGCTTTTAGTGTTCTTCATTTCCTAGTAGAAACTCCTCTATAAATACCATCGGCTGCCAGAGACCAAAAATCTAAATTTTCTGCGCTTACAAACCGTACTAAGAAGTAGGTACTTACCTACATTACATAAATTCAAAAAGGTCAGCATCATTTTAAAAAATGTTTTCAATTACTCAACACTGTGACAAAGATAATGTAATTGATATTCATAATCGTCATTGAACTGTGACCGAACTAACTAATATTTATTCTGTGACAAACAAAGGAAATCATGTCCCACTGACTCAGTCGTTATGTCCCCTCTACACTGACGCATGCGAGTTAAGTACGAAATGGTACAAAGTACGTTGAGCCCTTGAGTGCACGCGTACTCAACGCACTGAGATTGTTAAGTTAGATTGGTAGTTACTTGGTACAGTTACCAGTATAGTACTTGGATTGTGAATTGTAAGTTACTGCCTTTTGGCTTGAGGTGGACACATTTGAAACTAATTCCTGCATAATTGAAAATTTAATCTGTTTGTATTTGAAGGCTTTTCACGGCTAAACGGCTGAACGGATCTTGTTGAAATTTGATGATTCTTGATGATTCTTGAGTAACAGTATTTCACGAGGAAGGTTTTGGATACTATCTTCTGAATAAACACGAACAAAGTCGCGGGTCACAGCTAGTAGTCAATGACAATAAATAACAGGATCTACAGGGTCTGTTATTTTTTCGGGATGAAAGATAACCACCCTATAATTAGGACGTGAAAACGTTACAATTAACAAACAAACGAACAACCTCACTTTCGCATTTGTAATATTAGTTAGGATTAGGATAGGAAGTTATGGTTAGTCATTACCTAGTCGTAATTGCACTGCGTGAACTGAACGCACTAAGGCTGTCAACATAGCTACGTAACTAGGTAGTTACGAGTATGTTGATATAATTATGTTGGTTCCATACCAACTTAAGTCATTGTCTCCAGTTCCCGACGTAGTGTTTAGGTTAGTACAATCGTTAGTTTACAAAATAAAGGTGTTGTTTAATGTTCCAGGATGTAGTAGTAGGGTGATATCATAAGCTGGACTGTGGAGACAAAGGAGAGTAAGTACCTAATGTTATTTCATCTTTGGATGATTGCATAACACCAGCTGAGTAGGGCATGTAATATCGGAAGGTTTTCAATTCCGATATTGATTTCCGATATTAGATCTCAATATCGGAATTCCGATATTAATATCGGAATTGCACATTTTCATTTTAATGGTAGATATAGTACAAAAAAAAACTTTTTAAAATCATATTGTTTTATTTTAGTGCAAGACAGCCTTATTAGATCAACTGTGCGAGTTTTTGGGGGTTCTACTTCGCAGCCTATTGAGTCTTCATCAATGTCGCTTTCTGAGCCTGAACAGCTAGTGGATTCCATTTTGTGCTGGCTTTCCAGCACAGTTTCGAGTTGGGCTTTGACGATAATCTTTGTTTTGTAAAAAGTATATGTGACGGCGAGCTGAACGCCGTGTGCGACAGACACACAGACAGACAGAGCTGATAGTGACCAGGAATGTATGAACCCATTTTTTTCGTAACACTAGCGCCATCAGTAGTATGACTAATAATATCTTCCTCAAGGAGGATATTGAACTTAGCAAGTTGCTCGCGCAATATTCCCAGAGCTGCAGCAGCTGTCATGGATCCTGGTAGTTTGACGAGCCCAAGAACCTGCTTGAATCTCTTGAATTTGAAACCTCCAAAAGCTCTGCAATGAAGGTTTATGTATCTCCTGTTTCTAAGAGAGATCCATTCGTTGAGGATCAACGTAAACCGTTCTACATTTTCTTTCATAACTGTTTTGGTTCAAACGGTTTTACAGTTGGCTGGTTCAACATGACCGAAAACAATTTTTGCAAAAATATTTAGCATTTTAGGTAAATCGTGTCCACTTTCTTGAATACTTGACGGAGATCTTGAGATTCAGAAATGAACCTAAAACTTCCTTCCGATATTCCGATATTGAATCACTTAATATCGGAACTCGCGTTCCGAGATTCCGATATTACGATATTCCGAGATTCCGATATTCATGCCCTACAGCTGAGCTACCCACGTCCGTACCCACTGTATTCTGATTCCCTACACGTGGTCCCCGGCTAGTGCTAACCGGGTAACAAACTCTGGTGGGAGGCTTCGGCCGTGGCTAGTTACCACCCACCGTACCAAGCCATGCCGTGAAATGACCTAGTCGTGTTTCGGGAAGTAGTCCGGTGTAACCGTTCCGAAGACGGGTCTGAGCAGTAGCGCACTTGTAGCGCCTCACTCAACTGCCGTCTTTGTACTTCTTTACTCTAAACTTCAAGGCTAGAGTGAATAAGTACCTTATAGGTCGTCGTGCTCCATCTTAGACCACAACGTCGTTTAACATCAGGCGAGTTGGTGGTCAAACGTCGACCTATTCTACATTAAAAAAAATCTGAAGAGTAGTAGCAACGAACAGTGGCTGTTTGAAATGCTTGAATGTCTGAATTGCTTAGATTTGAAAATATTCCTGGGGGCATAAATTAATAAATCTTGTTGCCATGATGGTTTCGTTTTGTTTTCGACGCTGCGGGACCGCTAATCGTATCGCCGCGCAAGGTCGCGCAGCATTGAAAACAAAACGTAAAGATGGCAATAACATGCCGTGTGTTCATCCAGCCTAAGGGTGGGAAGGCCTCGCACGAGGTGGACCGATGATCTAGTAAGAGTCACAGTAAGCGCAACACCGGTCATTGTGGAGAACATTGGGGAAGGCAGCCGACCAGCAGTGGGCGTCTTCCGGCTGAAATTATGAAGATAAATGATGATGAATCATGATGATGGTAAAAGGTCAACCGGAAATCTGAAGTTTCCATTGAAACGTGCTTATCGAATTTCTTGGAAACTATTCATATATATTATGATGAAATTTAGCTTGTGCATGCAATTAAATGGATTTTAAATTATGTCCATCTGCACGGTCTTAACTTTTTTTTTGTGTAATAAAAGGGCCTATAAAATAGAACTATAAAAATATCCGCATTTGTAGGAGGACCTTAGACTAAGTATTTATTTAATAGATTAACAAAGTAAGAAAATCTCTTCCGGTAGGAGTTGCCTACATAATTCGCTCCTAAATTAATCTACATATAATACCTACAAAGAAAATAGCTAGTTATTTCAGAATAATTTGGTTGGACAAGTGCGAAAGTCAGAAAAAGGGTTAATATTGCAATTTCAGTCTGTATATATATTTCATTAAAAAAATAATGAAAACTGTATCGAACAAGCTTTCATTCATAATGTATCATCATCATTCATCATTCGTCATTCATCATTACCGCCACTGTCGGGCTATCCACTAAAAACCCAAGGGTTTTCCACCTCGGCACAGAATGTCGGGGCAAAGGGAACGCTTTGACACATGACCGCGGCCCCGGCAGCGCCAGCCCCTTCGGACACCTCCTCGAGCCTATGATGTACTGCACCCCAGGCAACATTAAACATTCAAGGCATTACAAATCACACGGTTAGCTTTGTAGGTTTATTATGTATTCTAACGGAAATAGCTCGACATGTTTGTTTACGATCAGTTGCAGGAAATTACTAAATAATTTAGTAAGTACAGTACTACGATTGTAATATATCGAATATGTTTCCAATTATACACGGATACAGGGTTTTCAGTAAAAGGTGTACTAGGCCGAAAGGGACTCGATTTGATTTTTCACAATTTCAGTGTTGGCCCATAGAAAAGTTGGTCATAATTATGAGAACAAATTCACTGTACAGTTGTACACCCCTTTTGGCTACGGACATCTTATCCTGATAATAACCTTGTTTATGGGTGCTGATCCACCACAGATGCGGAAGTAAAATGAGCGGAAGAAAAAAACTACCAATAGCATCACTTCGGTTCTTAAACGACTCGATCTTATTGGTGTATATTTTCCTTGCGCACCTCTCATCTTTCCACAACATCCAGTACTACGCAGTCTTATTCAGCAGTTGGCTGTATATTGCCAATTAGTCCATTGTTTGTAATTTCGGGCACGCAATCACGATTATGATAACGCAAAGTTTCACGAACAACGAAATTACTCCGTACTTAGAACTAACGAGCTACTTACTAAGTTGCTTTGCTACATAGTAAGTATGGCTATGCTAATTCTATTTCTGAAAAGTATAAAACTTCGCGTAGGCTGCATGAGTGGCTTAGGCCTTACCTGCAAAAAATCTTTTGCGTGAAATGTCCGACAGTCTGTCTGACAGCAGCCTGCAAGTGTAAGCTCCGTAGCAAGTGCTGTTGGAGTTGGTGCTGTCGAACAGACTGTCAGACATTTCACAGACATGCAGGTGAAACGCGGCCTTAGACAGGGTGTAATCGACTAGGCGAGCGGCGAAGCGTCTGTTCTTCAGCTTCGGCAAGATGCTTTCGTATGTCTGGCGTCCATCTGTCCATCCATCCGGCTGTGAGGTCTTCAGCTCACAAATCGACTAATACAATAATAGGTATTACTTTATTGATAGCCAGAAAGAAAACACATGAAGAAGCAAAAATAAAGACAGCAAAAACTCGAAAAACCCGTCCCATCCCGTCTCATCCCAACCCATCCCATCCCGTCCCAACCAGTCCCATCTCGGTCCCAACCCGTCAAATCTTGTTCTATCCCGTCCCATCCCGATTCCCATCCCAACTAGAGATTGACCGGACCGTCATAATAAGAGCTGACTGTCAAATCTCAATCCAATGTTTGTACTATTGTTGCTATAATTAAATCCGTTGTGATAGCTCGTGATAGTATAGTGTCACAGTAGTGTGTTTTACAATAGAGAGAGATCTTACTTAGTACTGTGGTAGTGTATGTAGACTGTCTGAGGTTATGGTGCAGGTACTTATTGCCTATTCTATGTCAGACTGCATTAGCAACTGCTAGTATTCTGTGTCGTGGTGAAGGGTCATCGTCCAACGGCACTGACCAATATAACTTCAAACAGAAGGCACAGTCCAACCAACTTAAACGTAGAGTCGCCCATATCATGGAACTAAAAGGTTTCTTAGGCTAGCCGACAGTTTAGTTCTTACAATGCGACGGTGGCTCCCCCAGTCTGGTGCAAATGTAAGTTGGTTGGATTGTTACGGAAACAAGGCAGGCAATATTGGTGCGCGTGTACCGAACGCACTGAAGGCTGGTACGAATCCAGATTAGGTAGGAGTTTGCGCAATCCTTTTTGGTACAAGTCATAGGAAACTCGTCGGTCTGATGGTACTTAAGTGATCACCGTAGTCTACTGATACAACTGTTTTTCCTTCTATCCTTCCACGACAGTAATTGCTTACCATATAGTCAGTTGGTAGCTAGAAGTACATCTTTAGTGAATTATAAAATAACCTAGGTAAGTAGGTTGAGGAATGCGATCTGTAGAGTAAGACAAAGATCCGAGGGGCTATTCCTGCGCGTGAGATGAGATGAGATTTTATCTTGGTCACACCTATGACGTTTCAAACTAGAGCAACAAAAAGGTGAGATGATAATCTCAAATCTCCGAATAGGGTCCCAGGACAGAGATCTAGACAGAATTCGGACGGAAGCATTTTTGTCGAAGCTAAAGCGTAGGCTAACACTCGCTGGGTTGATAAGTTATTAAATAACCAAATTAATGTATCGTAATTAACTTTTTAATCAAAAAAATACCTAATAACTCTGTTAGTAAACAAAAGAACCATTGTGAATAACTCACTATTTATATTTTTTATTTATTAGCTATACTCGTTAACGATACTTGCGGCTAGAAAACCACAGGTACATAATTATAACATAGCTGCATGAACACAATGCGATGTTATAATATATTATAATTTATTAATTACCTATATATACGTAAACAAAATACCTTTTTTTTTACAACTTAATAGGCTTGCGTTTGGCCGCCAACATGCCTGATGATAAGCAGTGATGCGGCCTACGATGGAGCACACTTGCCTAAAAGAAACCGATTCACTCAAGACTTGAAGACACCCAGATAATACATAAGTGTCAGGGAACACACACTCTGCCAGAGTATTCCACACTCTAGCGGTCCGTATTAGAAACGAGGAACCAAAGCGTTTCCTACCTACATAGGTACCTACTTAATAAAAAATATCGACTTATGTAAGTAGGTTGGTAAGTCCGTAAAATGTTTTCTTACAGTGACCAATATTGTTTGTAGAATTCAGATATGGAGCAAACTAAAAGCCGCTTTACGCCGTTTGCTAGATGGTGAAACTCATGATCCAAAAAAACAAGGTCTAGCATTCAGCAAACACATAATGACGTCATCGTTATCCGTCTCTTTCGAACTGGTTGTAAATGCCTTATTTCAGTCCTGCAAATGCATCGAATGACGTCACTACGTGTTTCTGAATGCTATACCTGGCGGAATATTATTATTATACCATGGTGAAACTGACTGGCAGATACTTCACTTGGCCCCATCTAGTATCTAAGTATATTACATACTCTTTGCCATCTAGTGTTGCCTTTGGAGGGATAGGTAGTGGAAGTGGAATGTTGAAAATAAGATCACTGAAGAAAATAAAATAGATACCTACTTACATAAATGAAGATGACAATTGAAGTGGCAGTGGGCAGGGCATATCGCTCGTAGAACCGACGGCCGATGGGGCAGAAAGATTCTCGAGCGGTGAACACGAACCGGAAGATGGACTGACGTTCTAGTGCCGGGAAGCCTCAGAGGCCCTATTCGGAGATTTGAGATTTTCATTTAACCATTTTTCGCCCTTGTTGTTCTCTTTTGAAACTACATAGGTGTGAGAGTGACAAAGATAAAATCTCATCTCATCTCACGCGCAGGAATAGCTCCCCTGGATGCGGGCAGCTGCTTCCTTTCCGGTCGGTGTGGAAATCATTGGGGGAGGGCTTTGTCCAGCAGTGAACGTCTTCCCGGCTGACATGATGGTGTTAATAAATGAAGTCATCTTATTGGTGGATTTTTTCTTCGCTACTACCGCTTATCAATGACTGCCTCGGTGGCTCAGTTGGTAGTGAACATGCCTTCTGAGCACCTTCTGAGCTTGGGTGCGTTCAATTCCCACCTAGAGCAAACATTTATATGATGAACATTTGTGTTTGTTATAGGTATGTCTGGGTGTTAATATACATGTATGTACATGTATTTAGAATTATATATTATTATGTGTGTATGTACGAGTATATCAGTCTCTGGCAGCCATTGTACAAGCTTTGCTTAGTTTGGATTCAAGCGATCGTGTGTGAAAAATGTCCTAAATAAATTTATTTATTTTAGGTGAGTAGCTTAAACCAGTCGTTCTCTTCTCGGTTGGGCCAGATACTATCATCGACCAGTAACGTGTCAACAGTGCGAGGCTGACTCAGGCTCTATCGGGCCCTTATTGCTACCAATACCAAATGGAAACAAACATCCGCAGTGGCTGCTTTTGATTCTTAATCCTAACCATAAAAAAATTGTATCCTTAATTGACTATAGGTACATAAGTAGATAAGTGCGTACTTATAAACCACCAAATTAAAATGATAGAATTTACACACACACTCACGCACAAGTATTTTTAACCGATTTCAAAAAAGGTAGAGGTCCTCAATTCGGTGGTATTTAAAGTAAGTACCAACGTAAAGAAGGTACAATTTAATCACGCTTGCACACATAGGTTTGCACACACAAGACGTTTGACATTGTACTTTTGTACCTACCTATAACAACCTGTCAAATCTTGAGGTCCCCACCAGATTTATTCTACTAAAGACTAGCAACCAAAGTATCCCAAGAAATAAGCTAGGTTGAATTAACCCGACCGAAAAACGTAGCAAACTAATTGTATGACACCTACGATCTGAAATATGGGACGACGGTTCTACGGGAGGTTAAAAGAACAGACAAACTTTATGATAATAATAAAATATACCTACATCGAAGGCAAACTGATGAAATAAAATTGGGTACTAAAACATACAAAAGGTAAAAATAGTAACGCCTGTCGTGAAATAACCGGCAACTATTCTGTTAGTAAAATGTAGGGGTCTGAGAGATTTCATTTGGTGAAGTCAATGAGTCACCACCGTTGTTTTCTGTGCATAAACCTACCTAATTATCTACTGATTAGAACTAACAAAAACTACGTAGGTAATTAGCACTTTTAGTTCCCTGTTTTGTTTATTCAAGTAAAAAGTAAAAAGCCTTTAGAACAATTGCCATTGCTCATACATTACGCCTTTGTAGTACGGCTGCCATAGAGTCGTTCACGGAGTTCACAATCTCAATATCAATGCTTCAATGAATAAAAGTCGTTATACGTACTTTTTAAAATTAATAATCGTATTACATTAATTAAATAAGATTAAAGAATAAATAATTCCTTTGGTAAAGCTTTAAAGCCAAAAAATTTGATGAAAAGAAAAATAATGGAACATGGAACAGACAATCAATGATTTCCTAAGCTAAACTGCCTTCGTAAATGTTACCCCAGAGTATGAATGTGTTGTGTTGGCTAAAGATTGGTTTTGTGATGTTGTTAGAACTGAATAGGGTGGCAAACACAGAAATTTCCCACTATTGCATGGTATAACCATGCAATAATGGGAAAAAGCAGTGTTAATTATTTTAGCCGGCTCTTATAATTTTACGTAACGTTACATACTATCTGGCTAGGTACATGCTATTGATTATGGATGCACATTTTATTTATATGATTGAGGGACGTAATGAGAACAGGTATATACTATCGATTGGTTGGAATTGAAAACATTTTTGTTTTTCGCCCAACCACAGAAATATCAGTTAAAGAATTTGCAACAGTTCGTTGCAAATTCTTTAAATCATTGTCGTTTATTGTCGTATATGTTATCATTTTCTAGTCTGATTTTATATAGATGTAGGTAGGTATTTGGAATACAATTGACATTTTTTTAACATGTATAGTGGTAGATACTTAGTTCATTCATTTAGTGATTTCAATTTTATGTTAGTCTTAGATTATCCAATAATCTGAACAAGCTCTTCTTCTACAATGAAATAAGTTTTGCATAATATAATACCCACAAACAGCCACCATTTTCTGCGAAAAATATTCAGGAAATTCACTGGTCTAACTTGGCAACATTTTAAAAAGAAAGTGAAGTGAAAGATATGAATTTACGAGAATAGGTCGCAAGTCGCATAGATTTTTGGTTGATTTCCTTTTCACTTTGCTTTCGTATTCTCCATAAGATCTAATAAACTAGCATTAATTTGTGTTTCTGTTTGTATTTTGATTCAACGGAATCAAAACCGTACCACCGAAAACAGGATAAGTACAAGAGTGGCCAGCATCTTATCGATTTTCTTCCCTGCATATGCTTTGAACCAACGCGAAGTGGTGTTATTAGTGCTATCCGGAAATCTATGATCTAACTCGATTCTTTACACATTTTAACTTAATAGTCGTAGTTCCTGTGACATTTGGACCCCAGGTTCGGTGTAAACAGAAAGCAAAATGATGATGAATCCACTCGACTCCGTGAACTCGAACCAACATCCCACGCAAAATGGAAGCAAAATCCAGCCCTGCAATAATGAATCCAAGACTAATCTGATCGTGAACTACTTACCGCAGACCATGACACAGGAGGAAATCAGATCGCTATTTTCTAGTGTCGGTGAAGTAGAAAGTTGCAAGCTAATTAGAGATAAAGTGACCGTGTTTCCGGACCACATCCTCAACGGGCAGAGTCTGGGCTACGCATTCGTGAATTACCACAAAGCAGAAGACGCTGAGAAGGCAGTGAACACGCTCAACGGCTTGAGGCTCCAGAACAAGATAATAAAGGTATCGTACGCCCGCCCGAGCTCGGACGCGATCAAAGGCGCAAATCTCTACGTGTCGGGGCTTCCCAAGCACATGACACAGCAGGACTTGGAGAAGCTCTTCAGTCCCTATGGAACCATCATCAGTTCGCGCATACTTCACGAGAACGTGAATATGGGTCACCTGCTGCAAGTGGGAGCGGAGGAGCAGTCCATACAGGGCCCGTCAAGGGGCGTCGCGTTCATCCGCTACGACCAGCGCAACGAGGCCGAGAACGCTATCCGTGAGTTAAACGGCACTATACCCCCTGGGGGCACTGGGCCGATCACAGTCAAGTGTGCCAATAACCCGAGCAACCAACAAAAAGCGCTTGCCCCTCTTGCCGCATACCTCGCGCCGACTACAGCCCGTCGCTTCGTCGGCCCCGCTGGGAAGGCCCTGCTTGCCATCAACAAGGGTCTTCAAAGATTCTCTCCACTGGCTGATCCACTCATCCAAGGTAACGCAATAGGTGGTTCGGGATGGTGCATTTTTGTCTACAATATCGGAGCTGACACTGAAGAGAGTATTCTGTGGCAGCTCTTTGGCCCGTTTGGTGCCGTCCAGAGTGTTAAAATTATAAGAGATCCTGCAACCAACAAATGCAAGGGCTATGGTTTCGTTACAATGACAAACTATGACGAGGCAGTCGTTGCCATCCAGTCCTTGAATGGCTACTCGCTGAATGGCCAGGTACTGCAGGTCAGCTTCAAAACTAATAAGAGTAAAGCATAAATACACAAAAATCTAGTCAATAAATTGTAGTTAATGCAAAAATGTTGATCATACCCGCTCATGGTTTGTCATCGAATATTAATGAAATAGTACTGACTAGTGGATTATTGACAAGATGTATAATCATGATGTCACTGGAACCCATGTTCTCACAATATAAGTACAAATCTTATACTCTGACATCATCATTAAAGAAAAAGGAAATTCTAGACTATTAAACTATTCAAAGTGAGGTCTTTAAACATTCAATAATTTAATTTTTACTACCAACTTGATTATGAAATTCATCTCTGGACAGTGAAAGTAGCACTTTGGAACTGAAGTACAGTTGTGCAGATAATTCTTATAAAGAATTTATTTTTTCTTAGCCATAAGTGAATGTGACATTTTTAATTTAAAAAAATTTTTTTTAATTGGTTTCTTTAACCTAATTATCATACCTGCCGGTAATTAATTTACAAAATATACCAGTGACAACTTTACAGATAATTAAAGCCAAGAAGATTCTATTGCAATAATTTAGGCATTATTTATTTTTCTACTATTGTGACATTTTGACAGTGCAATATCAAATTTTTTACTATAAGTAAAAGATGAATTGAAAATATATTATTTTATCTATTATTTCTATAATTATAAAATTCAGTGCAATTGCTCCCAGCATTTTTTTAAAAATAAGAACTGCAATAATTGAAAATACTATAATATTTACATAACGAATACTTTCTTTGTACTACCAAAGACACCAGAAAAATGACTGATTGTAAAAATAATACTTATATTGGAGTAAGCGGAGAAACATAACGACGAAACTACTTCTTCCATATTTGTTTTCACATATTATTGATAAGAACAGCCCCATTATAATGTATAATTATAAAAATAATGTATTAAAATCTCAATCTTGTGCACAAATCGTAAGTATGTAAGATGGACTTATAAAAATATTAGTACATAACTAATAATAAGCTCATTATGTTTTTTATTACAAATAATAATTGTTCCCATCTGACCTAAATCTTATTTAGTATGTTTTAAAATATCTGACTGCATTAAAAATCTCAATCAATGAAAATTATGAATAAAATTGGACCATGACATCTATCTATCACTGACTAAATTACCTAGTTGTTGATCAACATTTATTGGATGGATTTTTGTAATTGTGACTACTCTTACCAGATTTGGGCACGTAAGTTATAGTTCTCGATTGTGTAATCTAGTAAGTGAAAGTCAAATTGGGATTGATACATGAAATTTTCAGAGTAATGTTTATGTGTGAGTTAAATTTAAATATATTCTGAAGTTTAGTATAGTTTCAGAAAATACTCGCACAAAACACGATCCAAACATTTTGACTTTCACATCATGATAATTATTGACTCTCTAAATAATTTGATCATTATTATAATCGTCACTATTTATTATTATTACATTTAAGTAATTTAAAATTCATTGTAAACATAATTTATTGTCGTAATCATTATAGGAATTATAGAATTTCATTTTGATGTTCATATTTAATATTATATTGTGCATTAGTGTAAGTTCAGTTAGTTTGATAAAATTTACTCATTATAGCATACCTACCCTATCTAATGATTTGTAATTTTTCAAATAAATACATTATAGTATTTCCAGGTAATAGTTAAATTTATTCATAGATAAATGCATATCATTGTTAAAATGAATCAAAAGAGGCAAGTTTTTCTCAAAAGTAAGGGCTTGTACAATGCATTTTAAGTATAATTTTGTTTAATTAATCTAAGGATAAATGTTCAAACAATTATTATTAATATTTATTTAAAGTACTTAACTATGCGAAACTAGTCAGTTATTTTTGCGCAACATTAAATTTTTAAGTACCTATAACTTAAGTACTTATTTAAAAATAACTTGTGTTCTCTAATTTAAATGGTAGCTTAGGATTTTATTTTATTTATTTATGTGTGGTGTTCGGTTAACATAAGGTGTTAAGTCAATAAAACACACAATTATGGCTAAATGGTGTGTAACAAAGACTAGTCAAATATAATTATTATTACCTATGGGTAATGATTCCGTTTAAATATTTATGTTTTGCCTGCAGTGCGTAAATGTGCTATACGCGAGTACTAAAATAAAAACTAAAACCCTTCATTCTGGATGTAATGACAAATTTAAAGACACCTCGGAATTCAAAGTTGGTTACGCCGTTTGCGCTGCACGAGGTCGGCAAGAAACAAACATCCACAGACACCCTCTCTGGCAAACGGGTTAAAAATTGTGGTCTTGTATCTTGCGTATTAAACTAAATATTAAAACCAAGCTTGCAATTATAGACTAAAATTACTTTCAATTTCGCTGTTCGAACAAATGATGGTAATGAAAAATCTAACTAAATAAAACGTACTTATATACTTACCATTCTCCAGCAGAATGGTTAGACCCAGAACTCTAGAAAATCTTAAGCATCTACTTAAGTTGTGCTAGATCGAAAAACCTTGACACGTCTTTTGCGCTTAGTCTGAGGGGTTTAAGTTTCATAAAAGTATTTCGAGTACCCTTTGTGAGACATTGAATAAGATATTTACGCACACATGGCAAATTTAGCGCATCCATTATACAAGTATTGTGTAGATCTATGATGTATGTTGTGTCGTCCTTAAAACAAATACGCTTTTGCAACTCCACCGAATAAGAAATTGGTATCAGTAACACACCTGTCCCCGATTCTGTGAATTTAACTAAACATTAGCAATAAATCCGTACCTACTTTGTAACTGTGTAGCTGAATTTTTACCGGTTTAGCTACTTTTATATGCGATTTTTGACATACTTAATGATGAAAAAATGTAGCGAGTTTAAGATTTTTAGGACAACTTTATTAAACTACGTCCAAACGTTGAGGGTGAGATAGGCAGAATCGGGGGCCTGTCCCATGTAAGAGTTTTGTTCTACATTCTTTTTTTTGTGTTTAATTAACGTTGTGGTACTTATATTTTTGTTTAGAATAGTTTCTGTTTATATAAAAATACTAACATTTTCTTTTTTTTCTGATTTAGTGTTTATTTGTCTTATGTTTAACAAATTGTTTAATTTTTAATTTATTTTCGTTGGTATTGTTTTGGGCAGGTTTGGGTATCGTAAGGTTTTGGCCTAGGATGTAGCTAGAATTATAAGAAAGAGTACAAATCGCCCTATGAAAACAAGTGTTTGGCTTACTTACCTACATATAATTTTTGAAATAATGTCAACGAATGTAATCGGACGTAGGGAATATTAATAGAAATAAATATTGAACTTAGCAATAATATTTAAAAAACTGTTTTATTTAATACCAGTATTCCCTTTAATTTTAAAACCCCTTTACCAAGGCAATGACCCATTAAGTATTTAAGGAACATTTACTTCAATGATATAAAACACTACCGCAATCACACTTTTGCGGTCGAAAGTACAGAAAAGTATAAGGTTTCGGAACATAAGACATTTTCATTGATAAATCTTATTGAATGAATTATGGTTAAATAGTAAAATTATCTAAGTAAAGAAAATCCTAAGCATTGACAAATAAAACTTAGAAAACTCCATAATTTTATTGTAAGATAATTACGATAGTCGACAATTTTGGTTAGTAGTAGGTAGGTATAACAATTTCGTCAAAAATCGAACTAGGCGTTTTATATGCACAAGATAGAAATTTTGATTCTGTATTATATTTTATGTATGTTGCTCAGAATAAACCATGGTGGCTCTCCAAATATAATTACCCAGAAACGAAGGGTAATATACCCTACTGTTGAGGTCAGTGAACTCTACTCGCTAGGGTAAACGAACCTCATCAAAATTATATAGGGACAAACAAACGCCTGTCAATAATTCAAGAGCAAATCTGTAGATTTGAAATAAGCTATACTCTGTTTTAAAATATTTAGGTGCTAACATTCATTCTATTTCGTGGAGGGCGTCGAAAATTCGTGAGTAATATAAGGTTGAAGAGGATGAGGCGGGTGAATGGAGCTTAGCTCCGCGATCAATAATCCTCAAACGCAAGCGTGCGCTGTTGGACTTTTACAACTCCGTAGTGTAGGTACGGTGTGGTATAGATAGGTAGGTACTACACCTACAAACCTACGATAGCTATTCAAACACGCATGCGTTCGCCGCCGCCGCCCGCACGCCGCTGCTGGTTGGAAACATTTAGTAAATAGTTGAAAAAAGTAGAGACTAGTACCTACTAGGTAGAGGTATCTATCAAATTTAGTAAGAATCTACACCAATTTTTGGGCAGGGAAGTACCTAAGTACTTATTGACAAAAATATAGAACGCCGACCCGAGATGTCTGGGTCGAGACGCCGCCCCTACAACCATACGTTTTTTATCTGGGTGTACATTTCTACGAGACTGATTGATGATAGATTTCTTTATTAAAAGGTCAATATTAATTAATAGATATCTAGCTAATGTAGAGGTACAAAATGAATGTCTTTTTCCTTTCTATCATGCGGTCAAAGGAAATTCCGTTCCATTCCATTCCGGGAGCGCCATTTTGCGTGATTTCGCGATGGCCGGAAGGAGACCAAAACCAAACCTAACCTTACTAATTATATTATTTAGTCTACTTATGTCTTTCTTTGTTTGAGACATTTAATTAATTAGTATTTCAAAATACAAAGATTGATATTCTAATAAAATAAAACAGTCAGTCACATTACTAAATATCATAAAAATAAACTAGAAGTAATTTTCTCAATAAATGTTATGTTTTACTATGTTTTTCTAGTTAACATTGAGATGGTACCCATGGTAGGTATATATACATAAAATATACTCGTGGTACCTAGGCATCCATGGCGGAAAAGATGGTAAGGTGTTCGGTGAGGTTAACTGTAAGGTGATGGTGGTGATAATGGAATTTTCTTACTTTGAAATAGGCACATTCAGTCAAAAAAGTATCGGGAATGGATTCCAAATTCATTTTTTTTTTCGTTATTGTAGATTGGCACTACTGTTTTCCATTTTGGCGCGGAGTTTGAGTTGGATCTGTCTTAAATACAGTGCTGTTTTTAGTTAAATCAATATCTAGTGTGTATTGCGAATTTCACAATGGACACGCATCACGCATACTTTTTTACAGAGTACCTAGTCCGATTTTGATAATTCTTTTTTTAATGGAAAGGGTATAGTTACTTCCAAAGGGATCTTATTACCTAGTATATCTAAGTAACTTTGAGTCGGCGCCTCAAGCAAATCAGGTAATTAATTAACTAGGTAAAGCGTGATGCTTGGCGGCGGCGTAAATGTGTATAGGTACCCACCTAAGTTTGGCGCCGACTCAAAATTACTTAGGTAGTACATTCGTTTACGAACTTAGCTAATAATAATTTTTTGCTTTTCAGTTTTTTCGGCGGTTTAATTTTTTGTTAAAAAGTTCTTCCTAAACTCAAATTACCATTTCGTTACGTTTACCACCCGTTTTCAATCAGTAGAAAACCAGTATATAGGATAAGATCAGTAGTATAGGAGAATTCGCAGCGAAAACTGAACTCAATTCCGGAAAAATTATTCGTTGGCGTAAGTGTACCTATCGTTTCTGAAGGAGCATACTTACTTAGGTACTTTGAAGGTGATAAAATAAATTTGAATGACTACCTAACATTTTGTGTATTATTGATCTTTTCGTGGTACTTTCTTGACAGAGTAGATGATTGATTATGGAAATGAGAAGATGAAATTTCGAAAATTTGATAGTGATTACTTTGTCGAGCATGTTTTGTTATTGATAACAATGTGATGATTAATGTCTGTGTATTTTATAACCATTAAGATTAAAAAAAAACTATCTTTCTTACTATCACTGTCAAGTTACACTTAAATGCCATTGTCAACCAAAATTAACGGGTGTCGTTCAGAGGTACGTCGGAGCGCACCCAGAGTGAAACTTCGTTCCCCAAATAACACCGATGTTTTGAAAGGTGAGGTTGCATGTTGGGTGCGCTCCCATTTGGATTTCTCCTTTGGATTTCTCCTCTGAACGTTCCCTACATTAAGTTCTCTGAAATTCTTTCCTACGGTTTTTGTTTTGATAAATTGTAGTTTTTCCATTTTACAACAGATGTTTTTGAAAACATTGTAATTTAATTGGATCTAGTCTCCTGTTTTGGTGACAATTTCCTCAAAATATTGATTCAGTGTGCTTGGTTTCTTTCAGTATAACGTTACCATATGTTCTGATTTTGAAAAGAGTTGTTTAGAAGCCATAAACTGAAGGATGGAGTCCTTATCGAAACAAGAGCTGATATCGACCATAACTAAGCAAGCAGATCAAATAAAACGTTACGAAGGACGGTTAAGAGGTAAGAAGTCCTGCGCCATAACTTCCACTACTACGAGCATTTGATCATTAAAAATAAGTATTTACTTACCTTTTAATTAGGAAATTATATTGTGATAATTTTGGTTCTCAGATGTGGTGGCTGCTTACAAAGGATTAGTTAAGGAGAAGGATGCACTTGAGATCAGCCTCAAAGCTCTCAATAAATGTGAAACACCAACAGAAGGAGGTGGGAAAAGTTTAAATAATAACCATATTAAGCCTCTCGGTTTTTAGTTACGAGCCATTCAGCTGTGGCTCAGGATATGCTGAATTATACTGTTAATTTGTTTTACTAATGCTTAGTTATTGTTTAAAATGTATTTTAATTGAAAGTATTACAAAGTTAACACATTTACAGTGCATGAACAGTGGGTGGTGCATGTGCTCATTGTATGTGTATGTATATCCCATGCATGAGGAATGTTATCAATCAAGTTTATAGATGATTCTTATGTTTACATGTAAGGGGTCCATAATCCTAGGTACACAGGGAATGTGTTAATATTGTGTTGTAATCTATGTACAGCACTGACTATCAGTTTACTGCGTTTTCATAAGTACCCACTATTATTACCTCATAACATTGTCACTATTTGATCAGTTGCAGATGATTCCATAGCTGCTTTAACACTATCTCTGTCTACCTTAACTGCGGAGAAAGCTCGCATGGAAGAGGCTTTTCAGGCTGACAAGAAAGTCACAAGAGACAAGGTAACTCCTGAGTTTCTAATTTTACTGTTGGTTCTGATATTATTGTCATATCCATTCTTATTCAAGATGGGGTTGATAAGTTCCACACTTACATCCCGCTTGGGGTGTATAATGTATTCTTTATTTATTTATGTGTAAAACTATTACCTACTCTACTTTCAGTGTTTACCAACGCATGTTACAGTGTTAGTGCAAAGTTATTACAGTTTTCTTGGGGTGTATTGTGCATCCATTACTTATGATATTATATTCTATGGGTATACTGCACTGACTGCAAAATCTTCCATCTCTGTCATTTTGCATAGTAGACATGGTGCTTATATTTTCTAAATACCTGAGGAAATTTTAGTGTTGAAAAATAAAATTGGATTTGTCTAGGGACTTTCACTATTGTGTTGCTGTTGTGCAAGGTTTTTTTTAGCTGTAACCATTATATAATGGCTGTCACTTTCACACTTGTTAGATTAGGTAAAATCAGCTTTTAAAGCATGCTCAGGGCATACATTCTATGTAAACAGGCTAACGCTTTACACTTAAAGCAAGACAGACCTGTGCCTTATTGTGTAAGTGTTATGATAATGGTCTTCATTTGCCATCCCACTTTCGCCAACCTACTCACGCATACTAGCAAGTGAGAGGTGAGAGGGCACTTGTTTACCATTATCACCATGCTTACATAATAACCCATTGAGCGACGACTGGCCAGTGGATATCACATTTTCCAAATTAGACCTTTGCATATGCAATGCAGCGTTGCTTTCTTCTCATTTAAATTTCTTGAATTTGCAAAAATCAACCTTCTGTCAAACTGTAAGGCAGAGTTGCTTATTGCATGTTGTTCGTTCATGGGCAAATCACGGATTAAGACCTCTGGTTGTAGTTTGCAGAGATAGAAGACAATGACAAGAGGTTCCATTCCTTGACTGAACATGAACATACTAAGAAAGTGGAACCGAATCGCTTTGCGCGATTCCGAGGGCTTTTGACGCACAAATCTGATTCTTTGGCTAGTATAAAAGCTGAGAAAGTATTAAACTTACATTGGTATTGTTAGTTATTTAGTGTTAATATCTAAGGTTTCGTCCTGATTTAGCAAATTGTGAGCATATGGGAGATTCGCGATTATGTGAGAGTCATGTATTGGGCAGACTCAATGTTGAGCAGGTGGCAAACTGTAGCAAACAAAACGTGAGTCAGTCGCTCGTCAGCAACTGATACACCACAAACTGGGTATGCACTGTTCGGACTCTCTCTTTAAAATAAATAGGGTGGTGAACTGGAAGCAAACAAGCCAGCTGCTCACAATTTGCGCGTTAGGACTAAGCTTAAGTTAAGTTTCATACAAACTTAAAAAGTAAATTATAATACACATAGTAAAATGTATTTTCTAACTAAGTATTTGTTTTCGTTCTGTAATATTTATGCATTGGAAATAACTAAGTAATAAAATAATAGTTATCTTGGATGTATACTTAAAATGTATAAAAGTTTTGTCAACTCATGATAATGATCTTGATCTTGATGATTGCCTTTTTTCTACATTTTTAACTCAACCAACAAAACATTGTAAAACTATTCTAAGGCTATACAACGTTTATTTGTAAGGGGGTAATAGACACCCGAACCGACATCGCGACTCCCTATAATTTTACAACCATGACTGCCTTTGCTAATAGTAATCGCATGATTATGTTGTTACAAAACTAATCTAATGATCGGATCATGGATGCAAGTTATCATCAACAAAAATATACATGAACATTCAAACAAACAACATGACATTAACTACACATTAAATACAACTACACATTGCAACCAAAAACATAGTACAAAAAAAAACCAAAAACAAATGCAAACACCTGAGAAATACAAAGGCTGTAAACTTTACACCCTTGAGCAAAAAGCGTTGTAAAGCCTTGAAATAATTTCAGTATTTTCGATCGAGTTTAATTTTTTTTAAGAATAGAGAAAAAGGCAAAACAATATTAGTCTATTATATAATACTTAAGCTATACAGTGTTTATTCTTCTCTTTTAAACTATTGGTCAATAAGCAACTGTTAAAATAATCCCTATTTTGATTCCAGTATGAAAACATCATAGCTTCAATGAAGGAAGAGACTAGATCCTTGGTTCAACAGCACTTGGCTGAAGTCAGCAACTTGAAGGCTAAGATTGGCTATGAAATACAGGAGAGGGAGAAAGAGAGGGCTGACCACACTGCTATGATGAAGTGAGTAAGACAATACCACCATTTTTTAATTTCTAAAAGTCAATACATACTTGAGACATCTAGAAATTTCTGAGCAAGGCAGGGCAAAGCTGTAGTTATAAGTTGTATGTGTCTCCTCATGGTGCGGTGTTTTGTCTTTTTCTTTCTATTAAGTTTTTAAACTCATATATAATATGTCTAGGAGCATACGACGTTTATCAGTAAGATATAGGTATGATATTATTACTTTAATTAATATTTTCTATTTTTGCAGAGAATTGCACTTAAAATTGAACAGTGAGAGAAAAACTAAGGAGAAACTGGAAGATAAAGTTGTTCATTCCAATGAAAGCCAAGGTATATGAGATATATTTCTTAATTGAGGTGGAAGAGGGGTGCAGAAGCGGAAGCTATGCTTTGTGTATAAATGACTGGGATTGCGCTCACTTACTAAGGCCGCGGCGGCGCTCGCTTCGACTTTGCCGCCCTCGCTTCGACTCTGCCGCCCTTATATTTTCTTAAAATAACTACCTACAGAAAGTAGGTTTCCAAACAACCCCTACTCAAAACGCAATCCATACATTCGCTACGTGTGCTCTGTTTAATTGCCTTGTCACGCATTTTTCGGTCCCATTTTTTACAAAACCCGATTCGGATGATAAAGAGTCCGTTTTTTTATTTTATTTATCGGTTTATTTTGAAGTAAACGTTCGTAGTAGAATTTTGGACTTTTTGCGCTATGGACATTTCGGTCTTTAGTCTCTGTAAGCCTTGGACATTTTTGCTCCTTGGTCATTGTGCGCCTTGGACATTTTGCTCTTTTAACATTTTGAGAATAAACCCAAGTGATGTCCTTGTACCTGGTATATTCGTCTAGCATTCAACACTTAAAATGTTGCAAGGTACAACAATAGCTTTAAATTCTAGCCTGGAAGAGATCGCTTTTAGTGACAAGGCCGTCAGTTGTTACACTATGGAATTAGTATTATATACTACTATCTGTCACCCCGCGACTTCGTTCGCGTTTATTATTTATTTATATATATATGTGAGCTATCCTATCTGTTAAGTTAGATCGAACTGCACACGGTGTGCAAATTTGATTGAAATCGGTTAAGTAGTTTAGGAGTCTATAGCGGACAAAAAACGTGACACGTAGTTTATATATGTCGGGGAAATGTAGAGAAAGGAGCCAAGCTGTCACATCCCGATCCCACTTCTGATATCGGGGAAATGTAGGAAATAGAAGCCACGCCGTCGCATCTGATCCCACTGATGTCGGAGAAACATAGGAAAGGCCGCCGCGCTGTGACCTTCCACTTTTGATGACGGGGAAAATCTAGTAGGCCGAGGTGTTGTATCTGATTTCTGATCCATGAACTCGCTATCACGGGCATCTATGGTTGGCGTCAAACTTCAGGAACGTTGAAATAAGGGGACAGCAGTGTAGGCTTTTCACTATTTTAATTATACAGTCACTCAGACTACTTGGTTAATGAATGATCACAAAGATAATTGGCGATTTAGAGTAATGGGTTTACGAATGACCATTGCGTGCGACCGCTTTCAACCCGTCCAGTGAGTGAATGACTGACAGACATGACGTTCGCCCGTAATCCCAAACGCAACTCCATTCGGTGTTAACCGCTCTAAATTACCATAAACAAATCGATTAATCGTCAAAAACCACAGATTAAAACTATCGATTAACAACTCTCAAACTGATTTTCATTATTTTTAATGATGTCACGCGCCGTCATATACCGGGTGTAAGGAGACCGTTCTCGAAAACGAAAACTGGGAATAGTGGTGGGGATTACTAATACAAAGCGACTAAAAAAAACGCGAAAAAAAGACTTTTTTTTTAAACTTAAAATCTGATATTTTAACATCGACACAAGTTATACAAGCTTTAAAAAGCTAGTTTAAACACCAATTACAAAAAAAAAAAAATTTACCCTAACGGCAGTCTAATACTAAATGCCTAACAGCTGACGCTAGAGGTGAACGCCCGCACACAGCTGCGCGCGGTCGCGACCTAGGTGCCGCGCCGCCCGCGCCCTCCGCTGTCTCGGCGCGCGCGCGGCCCGCGGCGGCGCGTCGTCGCACTTTCCGTAGGTACTGGCGCCGACCATTGACCCCCGCGATATAAACGCGTTACATTGCTGGTTTGCAAATTTCTAAAAGTTTAAAATAACAGTTATATGGCTAATAGTTAGTGGTTTCGGGTTGTGTATAGATAGTATAATAACGGCGTTTCGGCTTCGAGAACGGTCTCCTTACACCCGGTATATTAAATTAAGAAGATAATTATTTTTTTGTTTTTTTGTTATTTCTGGTGTGAACAATAAAGAGTTTATCTATCTATGTATGAAATCCCTGTTCGCAGCATCACAAGCCGAGCTAGAGAAGCGAGTCCGCGACCTGAGCAGCAGCCTGGAGGCGGCGCAGCGCAGGCTGCAGCGGGCGGAGGCGCGCACGGTGGAGACGCCCGCGCTGCTGGTGCGGCTGCAGCACAAGCTGGCCCTGCTGGAGCAGTCGCACTCTGTGGCCATACGAGAGGTACGTGTGGCTATTAGGGTACTAGGAAAAAAGTAATGATAGCCTAGTTGGAGAAGGCTCGCCTCTCAAGCCATCTTGAAGGCCAACCAGTTTGTGTGAACATAATGTGCGTATTTAATGTCATCTGACAATCAGAGCCCGGTGTAAAAGAGCAAAAGCGGTCAAAGGTCCCAAAAGCGACAAGGGGGTGAGCCTGTCATCAACAGGCTCACGCTGCTCACGCTCACGCTTTTGGGAACTGAATATCGTCCGGCGAAGTGTGGGTGTTATAATACAACTCTGCCAGCCTCTTCAGGGCAACGGCGTGACGATAAGCTATGTTATAAACATAATTTACCTGAACAATAGATTGGCAACTCGAAGCAGCGGAAGAGCAAACAATATTATAATTAAATTTTATTAATAAGATTTGAATAAATAAAGAGTATAAATGAAAAAAACCGGCCAACTGCGAGTCGGACTCGCTCACTGAGGGTTCTGTACAAACCTGTAGATATATATGTAGGATGGGTGAAAGAGCATTATGCAAGTGAGCAAGACAGGAATAGTATGCTAAGATGAGTAAAAGAATGAAAGAGCGTTATACGAGTGAGCGAGGGGAATACATGCGGAAAAGAGCGAGAGGTTTTTGTGTGAGAGAGGCGAGGACGATGAAAAGATGGCGATTGAAGAATTGAGTGAAAGCGGGATTAAATGTTTAAAAATATTAAAACGAGTAGAAAGGTGTTAAATTAAGTGAAAAACAATAAAAACTGTTGTAAGTGTTCAGGACAAAGTGTTTCTCTTTAAAAGCCCGTCTCGGGGACTACATAAAATTGATTTTGTTACAGCTTAAGGGTTTATAGACCTAAGTATTTCATATGAATTTCAATTTAATGCCTATACGCGTTCATGAGGAAAGGGGAAGTAAGTTTAAAATTCCTAAAAGTATTTTTATTATATGACGTAGTTCTTGGGAAGTACCTTATAGGTCTTGATTCCCTTGCGAGTGTCAAAAATGTTCAGCATAAACGGCTGTATCTTTGGATTGCGTTGGCTTAGAAGTTTGATTTTTTTCACAGCTCTAAGAGACAGTAGATCCAAGTATTTGATATGAATTTCAGTTTGATACCTCCACGCGTTTATGAGAAAAAGGGTCTTGACAGACAGACATCAAAGTGAGCCTAAAAGGGTTTTTGTGGCGTCGGCTGGATTTCAACCTGCTCCCTCTGGCTTGAGAGGCGGACCTTCTCCAACTAGGCCATCATCGCTTCTTGCGAACAACATACGATCTAAAAAGGGCTTTATGGCACAAGAAACAAGTTCATTTTTCATTTATATCATCGCGAATCGGAGCGATCTATTCTGCTGTAACTTTTTGCCTGTCACGTCCTTTCCAATTATTATTATATATTAATTTTAAAAACAACAACACATAATAAACCGTATCTCAAAAACTTACGTTTCATATTCCAGGAGCAAATTAAGACTAAACGAGCGGAAGAATCCGCGCGACGTGCTTGCTCGGTCCAAGAAGAACGCGTTTCTCTTCTTGAGTCCAAACTGGCCGAGTTGAGTGAAACCGTAGGAAGGGCTGAGTTGCGGAGACGGACCGACGCGACTCTCATACAGAAGTTGAAGGATGAACTCAATGGGAAGTTAATAAGAGGCATCTCTACGGTGCGGAGTGAGCCTTCTGCAGGTGAGATAACATCTAAAGTCAAGTTTATTGAGTAAATGTGATCTACTTCCTTGCATGTCAACTATTATCATCCATTGAAGAGAACCAAACTACAATATTGTACACGTACATACCGTCTGATAAAATTCATCTAGACAATCTTCTAAAATTGTATATAATGTAGCCAGAAATAAATTATCTTATTATTAATTCATCACCTATGGTTACAAGCTGGGTAGTGATAAAAGGAATGACACGTCGATGTATCCGGAGATTAACGTTTTTCACCAAGTACGCTCTCTCTCTCTCTCTCTCTTTCTCTCTCTCTCTCTCTCTCTCTCACACACACACACACACACACTTACACTGTAACGACTGGCGTAACAATATTTGACGTTTTCGTAAGGTTTTCATCATACAGCGCCACTAGCTTAATTATATATGTTTATAAAATCAATGTGTAACATAACCCTTTCAGAGGAACCAATCCAGCCCAAGAAGAGCGAGACAGACAACGAGAAGCTAGCCGACAGCGAGTACCTGCAGACTCTGATAGACAAGATACACATACTGAAGAAGGAGTTCATTGCGGAGAACGACAAGCTGGGCTCGCCCATCGATATCACCACCATATTCAACGTCGACGGCTATGAGAACGTGCATTTGAAGTGCAAGGTATGGATTTCACACATTAAAGGAGCACACCAAGGTCCAGTTCGTGTGCATTCCGGTTTGCTTTTTTATTTTTGTTATAGTGTTCTTATCCCCGAAAAACGTTCAGGATTAAGGTGTATGGTAAGGCACGTTAGCTGTATCGCTCTCTATATAAAATATACAATTCTATATATAGAATGTTTTTTGATTTTTTTTTTAAGTTTGGTGGTAGGGTTTATTTGTACACAACTTAAAATAATAACAGAAAATTAAAGAAAACTTAAACTATTAACAGCTAAAAACTAGAAATTAAAATAACTAAATAAATCACAAAAATTAAAACTAAAAGACCATTAGTGGAAGGAAAGGTCCCCAGAATGCTGGCGGCATTGCCACGTTGAATGGCAATGCTCAGCTTCTGTGCAAAGTAAAAGCCAGCATTCTGGACACCCGACGCTTCCACCAATCGCCTGGCCAAGTCACTGAAAAGCCCCAAAGCGGCCGGCTCCCACGGACCCATCGTCTCTACCCCAAACGGAGCAAACATGTACACCCGGTCAAGATGTGCATACTTGCGCCGTTTGAGGTTTTCGGCTTGAGCGGCGGCAGCGCCGGCCTGAACCGATGTTCCTGGAAGGTGAGACGGCGCCATTGTGTCTACGCATGTTGCATCCCACACCAATGGCTGACCCACCTTCCAAGGTATAAGAGTCATCCCGTCGGGTCTTTTGCCGTCGTCACGCATCAGTCCGTTGGGTTCTAAGACTGACGGGACGCCGGCACTGACGAAAGCCCGGCGAATGACGTCATTCAGGCTGGCATGCCGGGGTATACGCCCAGCACTCTTTAGACACGATAAGCCGTGGTGGCCGAGGCGGTCTACATTATCACCGCAATTGCAGCGGTGGGGCACCTGGCAAGCTGCGCCAATTCTTAGGGATACGGCTAAACGGAACGTATTTTTGTCTAATAAATTTCAATGTTTTTTGATATTTTTTTCTGTATTGATGACTTGAAAACAGTGTTACAAAGCATTCCGAATAGTTTTCATGTTGAAATTCATAGTTTTAAAATTAAAAAAACGTATACACTTAAGAATATAACGTGTTCACTTTTCTCTGAGCACTCATTATAAATAACATAACATATCGTCAAGCCTTTCCCCCAAAGGGGCTGGCAGAGGTGTAATACAACACCCACACTTCGCCGAACGATATTCAGCCCTGAATGTGAGAGGGGGCGAGCCTGTCGCCATACACCGGGCTCCAGTCACGTAGCAGATGACATACAATACGCACATAATATGTTCACACAATGAGCAAATTGGTGCGTGCCGTCGGCTGGGTTCCAACCCACTCCCTCTGGCTTGAGAGGCGGACCTTCTCCCAACTAGGCTGCCATCGCTTCTTTTTTCACATCACATCACAGGGAACACTGCAACTATATTTGGTGTATAGCTCTAAACAGCGCGTGTTGTATGTCATCGGCTACATGACTGGAGCCCGGTGAATGGTGGCAGGCTCCTCTGTCACATTTGGGACTGAATATCGTCCGGCGAAGTGTGGGTGTTGTATTACACTTCTGCCAGCCCCTTTGGGGGAAAGGCGTGACGATGTAGCTCTAAGCAAGACTAGTGTTTTGCCTCAAATGGAGACCTAGCATATATCTGTATCTCAACAAGGTCAGGGCCCTTACTGCGACATCTGATTTTTAAGCCAGTCGCTGACGCTGCGCGACTGCCAATCGTATCACCGTGCAATAAGGTTCATGGTCGTTCTAAGCGTTTCAAATCAACTTTTCTTGTAAGAACTGCAGAGGTATGGAACTCGTTGCCTGCGTCTGTCTTTCCACCTAAATACAATCCGGGGTTTTCAAGAGTAAAGTGAATAGGTATCTCCTAGGCAAGCGTGTTACACCTTCGATTACCTCGACGCTTCCCATCAGGCGAGTCAGTGGTCAAAGTATGCCTAGTCTGTTGTAAAAATAAAAAAAAAATGGTCGCGCAACATTGGCGGTTAAACCTAAAACTCATCGCAATAAGATGTCACGAACCCGAAAATTGTATTTGCATAAACTACTTGCCTGCAAAATTTCATAAAGTTCGGACCAAGTAGACTATGGGACCTAGCTTTCGCAAGAAAAACGAGGGAATAACGACCTTAAAAACCCCAATTTTGTACGCAATTCACATCAAATTTGTAAATCTAAATGTCAATCAAACGAAAAATTGCCTGCATTTTTTTAAAACTACCCTACTTTCTTCAAGGAAAAATACGAAAAACTCAAGGTGGACTTTGAAGCATTTAAGATCCAGAACGCCAAAGCGAGCAACAGCGGCGACGAGGCGAAGAGCGAGATAGACAGCCTGAAGAGCGAGACGGCGGAACTGCTGGAGAAGTTAGAAACCTACCAAATTATGCTAGAAGAGGAGAGGCAAGATAAAATTGACACTATGAAACTATTTGAAGAGGTTAGTAGGAGAAAGGGGTTTGTTGTTGGCGTGAAATCATTAAAAACTGGTGGTAGTGAACCTGCCTTCTGAGCCTGGGGGCGTGGGTTCGATTCCCACCTAGGGCAAACATGAATTAACTATGTGAAAACAATTACTTTCACTAATGTGAACATTAGTGTTTGTCCTATGTCTGGGTGTTAATATCCATTTAACTATGTATTTAAAAATATCTATGTATGTATACCTGTCTCTGGCAGCCATAGTACAAGCTTTGCTTAGTTTGGGGTCAGGCGACCGTGTGTGAAAGCGTCCCGTATTTATTTATTTAATAAAACAATAATTCCAGGCAATATCCTACTAATATAATAACGCGAAAGTTTGTAAGAATGGATGGATGGATGGATGCTTGTTACTCTTTCACGCCAGAACGGCTGAACAGATCTGGATGAAATTTGACACAGAGATAGATTATAGTCTAGAATAGCACATAGGATACTTGTTAACCGCGGGTGAAACCGCAGGGCGCAGCTAGTAAGCACATAAAGAAAGGTAAAGAAACGGACCTGTAGACAAAACAGATCCACACTGAAATTGCTAAGCTAACGCTCGCTCGGTCGATTATAACGTGGGGTAAATTCTGAAATTAGGATTTTGCTTATTACTGTGCGCTGACTGGCATAGACTCCTACACAGTATTATCCGCCGGTGTGCGCTGACCCTTAGACAGTTTGATGTAAACAAAGTACTTTTGACATTACAGAAACTGAAACACGAGAAAGAATTCCACAAGGAAGTGACGTCAGACCTCAAGACTCGTATACAGAGTCTTGAAAAGCAAGTCGCGACGCAAAGAGACAGATACGCTACGTTATTGGAAGAAACCGATAATTTCATCAGATCCAGGAACGAGAGAGCGAGACGGGTGAGCGCAGAGGAGGCGGGTTGGAAAGAGACGCACGGTATACTCAATGTAAGTGACCTTTAGTATTTTTTTAAAATTATCTTCGTGATTTGTTTTTTTTTTAATCGCCTCTCCACCTCTGGTAGTTCCTCATGATGTTAACAATTCTGCATAAATTAAATTCAAACCAGTTTAGCATTTGAAACGGTATTAAAGAGACAAACAGTTATCTCTCTGTTATCGTTCACAATTAAACGGCTGGACCGATATTGATAAAATTTTGATAATTAGTCACAGTATAGCGATGGCAGCCTAGTTGGGAAAAGGTCCGCCTCTCAAGCCAGAGGGAGCGGGTTCGAACCCAGCCGACGGCACACACCAATTTGTTCATTGTGTGAACATATGTGCGTATTGTATGTCATCTGCTACATGACTACGTTATTTTTTATTAATTTGCAGAATTTCATGACATAAAGATTTATTTACAAAAACCTTTCTTGTGACATACTGTAGCTATTTATCAAATTTAATCAAGATTCGTTCAGCCGTTTAGCCGTGAAAAGCTTACAAACAGACAGACTTTGTACTGCAGGACGCGTCAGCCCCTCCACACATGCTGCACTACGCGCACGAGCTGGCTCGGAAGGATCTCGACATCACGCAGCTGAGGAAAGACAAACACATCTTAGAAGGACAGTTTAGGTAAATCCTTTGATAAAGTACTGTAATTGATCTAATTATAATAATCTTAATAACCACTCCGGCAAAATGAATTTGAATAGAGAAATCAATTATTTATATGACAAATTAGGTTAATAACTTAATAGAGATTTTAGTAAAATGTACTACACTGATATTTCTAATTAAAACCTATTGTTTCTTACAAAATACATAACATAACAACATAACATAACATAACATAACATAACATAACATAACATAACATAACATAACATAACATAACATAACATAACATAACATAACATAACATAACATAACATAACATAACATAACATAACATAACATAACATAACATAACATAACATAACATAACATAACATAACATAACATAACATAACATAACATAACATAACATAACATATCGTCACGCCTTTACCCCAAGGGGGCTGGCAGAGGTGTAATACAACACCCACATTTCGCCGGACGATATTCAGTCCCAAATATGACAGGGGACGAGCCTGTCACCATACACCGGGCTCCAGTCATGTAGCAAATGACATACAATGCGCACATGCATAAGTTCACACAATGAACAAATTGGTGCGTGCCGTCGGCTGAGTTCGAACCCGCTCCCTCTGGCTTGAGAGGCGGACCTTCTCCCAACTAGGTTGCCATCGCTAGAAATGGCGTAAAACGTAACGTAATTTCAACCACCAATAAGCTTGTAGTGACGTTACTGCATATGATAAGGGCACCGGCACTCACTGACCGTGTGTATCAGTATGTCGAGGGATTCTGTGTTTGGCGTCCCGCGTCGTCACAAAAGCAACCGAGTTTCGCTCACTCGTTTAATTTATCACTGTGCTGCTCTAAAGTGAAGCCCATGGAAGGTCGCGACGGTAAAGCGACGTGCCGCGACATCACGTAAAACGTTAATAATAACAATAAATTCGGGACACTTTCACACATGGTCGCCTGACCCCAAACTAAGCAAAGCTTGTACTATGGCTGCCAGAGACTGATTTACATACTTAGATATTTTAAATACATACTTAAATACATATTAACACCCAGACATAGAACAAACACAAATGTTCATCATTTAAGTGTTTGCCCTACGTGGGAATCGAACTCACGCCCCCAAGCTCAGAAGGCAGGTTCACTACCAACTGAGACACCGAGGCAGTCAACGTTACGGTCTATTCATGTAGAAATAAAGAAATGACAGTGCCCACATCATTGAAATAAGGAAAAAAAATATTTGTCCGCGAAGAACTCACTCTGCCGGACGATATTCAGTTCGAAATGTGACAGGAGGCGAGCCTGTCGCAATACACCGGGCTCCAGTCATGTAGCAGATGACATTAAATACGTACATAATTATGTTCACACAATGGACAAATTGGTTCGTTCCTTCGGCTGGAATCGATTCCGCTCTTCTTCATGCAAACTTTGAACTTCTTAAATTCAATTTAGATTTAAACTCGACAACAATCTACATCCAATCAAGGCTATGTAATCAAGACTGTATTTGATTCTTAATTTTACATTTCCAGAGACATCCAACGAGAGGGCACCATCGAAAAAGAGCGGCAAAAGGAAATTATAAATGCATTGAAAGAGGAAATTGACAGGTATAGTTTTTATTTAGAAAAAGTTACAAAATAGGGACCAGCGGTGCTATTTACATTCATTCGGAAACGTATCCGTATCCGTTAAATTCCACTAATTTCAAACTTAAATTGTTCCAATCTCAGTCTACTTTTATATATTTTGGAATAGATAATCAAGTATAAATCCGATCAGAAGAATGAATCACAAAAATTTTTGAATACGGACTGAGATTCGAATAATTTTAATTTAAAATTTTTGGAATCCGATCGGAAACGATTCCGAATGATTATGCATGCCTATGGCCTATGCAGGCCCGTACCATGACATCTTGTTTCCATGATGGTTACGTTTTGTTTCCGTCGTTGCTTGCGCGATCGCGAATCGTATCGCCGCGCAGTAAGGTTCATAGTCGCGCAGCGTCGGCAACAAAACGTTACCATCATGGCTATAAGACCTCGTGGTACGGGCCCTGTGCGTGCCTTTTTACCCGATTGCGCAAGAAGGAGGGTTATGTTTCTCAAATGTATGTATGTATAAGGTTTCTTTAGCACGGCGTACAGCCTAAAAAGCCTGATGGATTTCGACATGTGAGGTCATTTGAATCGCCTTGATAGTGAAAGTGAAATAGAGTACAACATTTTGTACCTGTATTTTTTGTTTTTCTTTTAATAAGTAACATTATTATGTCACTTGTTATCATTAACCCTAATGAATTTACAATGTTAAAAGGAGTATCACCAAATTCGTACGGGCTCTGCTCCAGAGTTTGGCTGCTGTCCCCAAGATTTTAACTATTGTTAATTAACTAAAGTGCTGTATCGACTATGCTCATCGAAATCCAACCCACAGTTAGAGAGTCAACACTCATCAACTCAGTGCTATCCGAGATAAATGTATCTCGCATAAAAAAATGAATGCGAAATGTAGCCTATTTATTACACTGGCCTATTACACTGGCGCAATAAAGACGAATCCAAAGACATATCATTTATCGAAATGGGTTCTGCTATTTAGTAGTTATGAAGGAGTATAGGGACGGGGATACATACTACATGTAGGTCAAGCACATAATCCTTCTTTTTTGGGTTAAATTCTGGTAAAAAGTTAGAACATCATTTGTCCCCTTTATTCTTAATTGAAATCAGAAATCAGATACGGCAGAATGGATATCGACATTTAGGCTGAGGCCACACGAACGTAATTTTACGAGCACAATTCGGCGGCGTATTTAGCGCTGCATTCGATTTCTGAAAAGGCCGAAATTACGCTGGGTGCGTAGTGTTGCCGGCAGGCCTAGCATGCGCGCGCGACATCATTCTTCTCGTCACTTTTTATCGTGTTAGAACGTGACAAGGCTATGTGTAAGCATACGTCTGTCTCGATACACAGAGACGACATACCTTTGTCGCGTTTCGTATGCTAAGCCTACAGGTTTCCTGATTTCGGCTTCAGACTCAGGTATTTTTATATTCGTCGTAAAACCCCAAGCGTCCTTAGATAGGTTCGCAGTCGTGTTTTAGATATTCTTATCAGACCCACTTGTTAATCTGAATTTCTCGTTCAAATTGTCAGGTTACGCCGCTTCCAGTCCCGAGAGGGCGCCAACCTGGAGTACCTCAAGAACGTGGTGATATCGTACCTGCAGTGCACAGACGACGCCGGGCGCAAGCACATGCTCAACGCCATCGCCGCCGTGCTGCACTTCACTAGCGCGGAGAAAAACGCCGTCTCGGCTATATTGTGAAAATACTAACCTCACTATACAACGTGTTGTTGTACATTCCCGTGGAATTTGTGGAGGTAGGATCAGACCCGCTCCCTATGCCTTGAGAAGCGAGCAGTCTTCAACTTAGCTGTCATCGCTCCACTTTTGTACAACGTGTTGTTTAGCATGTCCGCTGATTTGTAGAGGTAAGTATGCTATGGGGCAACCTTGGAGTCGAGAAAAAGAGCAGCTTTTCCATACAGTTTGTCGATGGTCAACGCTTTTTGTATGGAACAGCTGTTTTTTTCTCGATTTCAAGGTTGCGTTATAGTTTATTCGTGCTCTGCTAGTGAGGTATGCCTACCTCTACACACTCTGCGGGAATGTAAAACAACACGTTATATAAAAGTGGATCAATGGTGGACTAGTTGGAGAATGCTCGCCTTTCAAGCCAGAGGAAGCGTGTTCGACCCCAGCCGAAGACACGCACTAATTAGTTTAATGTGTAAACATACATATGTGCGTATTTAATGTCATCTCCCTCATAACTGGTGTGCGGCGACAGGTTCGCCCCATGTCACATTTGGGACTGAATATCGTCCGGCGAAGTGTGGGTGTTGTAATACACCTTTGCCAACCCCTTCGGGGGAAAGGCGTGACACTATGTTAAGTCATAAAATTGACATTTTACTAACATCTGTTTGCACTAAATATAAGAATTCCCTAAGTCCTAGTTCAATCCACTCCTAGCGAAATATTCGCTTATCGGGAACATACAGTTAAGGGTCCCCTCAGGGGGGCTATTCCTGCGCTTGAGATGAGATGAGATTTTATCTTGGTCACTTTCACACCTATGACGTTTCAAACGAGAGCAACAAGGACGAAAAAAGGTGAGATGAAAATCTCAAATCTCCGAATAGGGCCACAGGTAAGGCGTAAGGTTTGTGCAAGAAAATGTAAGAAGAAGCTAGGTAGGAGAAGTTTAAACTAGTTAAACAAGGATTTAGGCAATTCTTAGATTCAGTGCAAACGGGTGTAAATGGATTAAAATTAGACACCGGCCTACATAACGTCATGATCGGATCAATGGTAGTTAAGTCATCGTAGAACAAACAAATGCTGATTTGTATACTGAGAGGAAGAACTCGCTTTCGCTCGGTCAATTTGTCTGCCTCATTTCGTAATGAACCCGCCTTCAGAGCTTGGAGGGTGTGGGTTCGATTCCCACCTAGAGCAAAACATTCATATGATGAACATTTGTATTTGTTCCATCTGGGTGTTGATATCTATTTAAGTATGTATTTAAAATACACTTAAAAATGTATTTAAAAAGCGATGATAGCCTAATTGGAGTAGGCCCGCCTCTCAAGCCAGAGGAAGCGCGTTCAAACCCAGCCGACGGCACGCACCAATTTGTTCATTGTGTGCACATATGTGCGTATTGTATGACATCTGCCATATGACTGGAGCCCGGTGTATGGCGACAGGCTCACCCCATGTCACATTTGGGACTGAATATCGTCCGGTGAAGGTGTTGCACACCTCTGCCAGCCCCCTCGGGGGAAAGGTGTGACGATATGTATGTCGAAAATATACGGCTTGTATCTTTAAACGACGGTCATATTCTAGAATATCATTGTACTCTTTATGACTAACTCTTACAATGAGGCCAACCCTGAAATCTGAACTCGTGGTTAAGATTTCAGAGTTGGTTTTGAAGTGGCCTATGTGCTATTCTTACTTCTACCTCGTAAATATATCTG
The DNA here is from genome assembly GCA_911728515.1 of Peribatodes rhomboidaria. Lineage (NCBI taxonomy): Eukaryota > Metazoa > Arthropoda > Insecta > Lepidoptera > Geometridae > Peribatodes > Peribatodes rhomboidaria. Next base: position 17,241,595 of record OU452171.1, on the reverse strand, counting down.
GGTGGCTCAGATGGTAGTGAACCTGCCTTCTGAGCTTGGGAGGCGTGGGTTCGATTCCTACCTAGGGCAAATATTTGTGATAAACTGTCTCTTCTGTCTGGGTGTTAATATCTACATATTTAAGTATCTATTTAAAAATTTATATTATGATGGATATGTATTCAGTCTCTGACAGCCATAGTACAAGCTTTGCATAGTTTGGTGTCAGACGACCGTGTCTGCAAAAGTGTCCCGAATTTATTTATTTAGTTATTCCTATGTAATATTTACGTTAGGTACTAAAAGTTTACCTACCCAATGTATTTTTGCGATTAATAATAATATTACTATTTTTATATAATAATATAGAGATTCTATTTGCGACGTTTGTAATTAGGCTAAATATATAATATTATAATTTTATCGTAACTATCAGATTTCGAAAACTGTATCAATCATACATAATTATTTCGCTTTTTCCCCTCTGCTTAACTAAATTGAAACTATGCATAGTTGAGCAGTGGGTAATACCAATGGCGTAATTACCCACTGCTCAACTATCCATAGTTGAGCAGTGGGTAATACCAATGGCGTAATTACCCACTGCTCAACTATCCATAGTTGAGCAGTGGGTAATACCAATGGCGTAATTACCCACTGCTCAACTATCGATAGTTGAGCAGTGGGTAATACCAATGGCGTAATTACCCACTGCTCAACTATCCATAGTTGAGCAGTGGGTAATACCAATGGCGTAATTACCCACTGCACAACTATCCATATTTGAGCAGTGGGTACTACCAATGGCGTAATTACCCACTGCACAACTATGCATAGTTGAGCAGTAGGTAATACCTCTGATCTACATAGGACATAGTTTGTATTACCAAACATTATTTACTTAAATTTCATTCCATTACCTATTATATATCTATCCTATCAGGATATCTCAGAAATAAAAAATATACTTTTAATACTGTTTTGTTTGACTTACCTAGTTGCACAAAGATAAACTTTAATGCCCTATTAAGTAATTAATCATTCACGCTAATTATCATTATATATAGGTATATCATTATCGTTCGCTAATCATTATCATCAATTTAATGATTTTGGACAAGACAACTTTAGAATAAAATAATGTCCCATCAGATTGCCTGGTTTGATACTTGCATTATTTGAAATATAAGGAACCGTTAAAATCAAGTCTATACTCCTCTCTGCAACGAGTTAATGAAAAGTTAGTATAAATACTAACTTTAATGACAGGTTTTAACGTTAGTTCGTTTCTGTAACTGGCTGAAGGTATCCTAAAATGTAAATTAAGTATTCTACTTTTTACTGAAAACGCTAAAATGTAAAAGGTTTCATAAACCTAAGTCATTCTTTTATACTCGCTGGCTGTATAATTAATATTTATGTAAACTTACATATAAAGTAGGTGTATGTTAGTACCTATCATCAAAAAATGTAAATTCAAGCAGTATGGGTAGATGCTTCAGACTACGCTATTATAATAACCTTATTCAAAAGCCAGTTTATAATATATCATAGCTGCATGCTATATCGCGGTGCGGTATATGCTGTAAATATAAGCTATAAAGAATTTGCTGTTCCCCATAGGATATGTCATCTACACTAATATTATAATGAGGAAAGATTTGTATTTTTATGTATTTCTTACGAATTAACTCAAAAAGACAGAGGCATAGTGACTATATATATAGTATGAGTGACATAGGCTATAAAACGCGAGCAAAATCAAAGCAAGTTAAACAGCTATTATTTTCGGACTATTTTATAGGAATGCTGTGACAGACACAGAAAACACATATTTTAATGTAAAAGGTAAGTAAGTACATACAATAATAACTCCCTTGAATTATTGCCTAATTTAAAAAAAGTAGGCAAACAAACAAATATTTTATTGCAAGTGGTTATTTTAAATATTTTTTTAACAAATTCAAGGATTTTCGCGCAAATTGTAAAAGTTGGTAAGTAAGTAATTTATTTTCATATCATTGCGAGGCGGTTGGGCTCTGACCTTGGAAGTGAACGAAATACTATAGCATACCATACTCTGAATAGGTTTACAGGCATGGGTTATGAGAAACGCAGGTGTATTATATGGAGGGTTTACGACACTCATCGCCGCCCCTCACAACGGCGAATACGGACTACTAAAATATTATATCACGTGAAAATACTTCGATAAAATAAAAGGGAATGAGGTCAAGGTAGACAGGTGAGTACTGAGTATAGGTGCAAGAAAAAATATTACAAAAGGCTGAATACAGTACAGTAACAACTCTGACAGCCAATCATCTTTAGGAACAGTCTTTTACGTCCCACTGCAGGAACATTGACCTAGCTTACGTCGACGGTAATTGAGCTGTTATTTACCACGCTGGCTCAATGCGGGTTGGTTAGATTAGGTCACAAAAAATCTCCAGGAAGGTGGACTGAGGATCTGTCGAAGGTCGCGGGAAGCCGCTGGATGCGAGCAGCGCAGGGCCAGTCGTTGTGGGGATCATTGGGGGAGGCCTTTGTCCAGCAGTGGACGTCTTCCGGGCTGATATGATGATGATGATTATGAGGCAATCAAATAAGTACCGGAGCTATGAAACGAGCGAAGCCACGTCGGTAGATGATCTAGTAGGTAGGTACCATAATATTACGTGGGCGCGAACGAATCACCCTTGTCGTATGAAGATCTGTCAGCTTATATTAATATCCCTTCTTACCTACAGATGTGGACTGCTCGTTACCTGCCACCTGAGAGTCCCTTGCCTTCATTTCCAACTGCTACGAATGTGCTACTGCGTGTTCTCCTGCCTGGGGATATCCTACCTAATACTTATTTATAACTAGGTCTTTACATAGGTACGTAGAGTTTGATGTATCCAAAATTATGCGCTGACGAGACGATCAAGCACAAGAAATAATAGTACTGACGTAGACTTTCATTTCGTGTAGTACTTCACTTGATCTATCAACCGCGAAAGCTGAAGTGTATGATCAGAAAAACTGAACTAGCTTACAGACTAGCGCAAAAGGGTATGTCAAGGCAAGGTCAAGTCATGGCCCTTTGAAGCGATTCCTAAATCATTGCCAACTAAGCGATCGTTGGCACCATAGGATAAAATCTGATTAGGCTCATTTTCACTAAAATGTTTCATGACAATTATTATCTAAATTAATTAACCATGTGTGGACCTAGGTATTAGGTATGTTATTGTTGATATTTGTTATCAATTTTATTAAAAAAGAATTGCTTAAAAATTAATCGACTTATTCAGTTTCGATGACCATAGTCTGAGTTTAAGTAGGTATATTTGATGACCGCTCTTAGTCGCTAGAGAAAAACCACATGTTGGCAAAATGAGCACATAAGAGCTAGTTATTAACAATATTAGGTGGCGGCAAGCGTTCGTTTGTGAATAACATAGCGTAGCAGACAGGTCGCATTTGGCGGAATATTTAATTTCTGCCGTGTAACTACACACTTAGCTGCTGTCCTCCTTGGGGAGTGGTGCAAGTTAATTTTTTTGTGAAAAATTTTTTCGATTTGTCAAAAAGTAAGAGTAAGTTGGTGAGAAAGATGAAAGAGCCAGTGGGTCTTAGAATTCTTATAAACATAAAGCAACCAGAAACGAAATCTAAGCCGTTTAATTAGGGCCATAAACGGCAACGTACGACGTTACGCATGGGCATATCCTTCCTTTTAAATCAAGTTAAGTATTAGATATTTCCAATAAACCAATCATCCAACTTAGGTATTATGAAGGGAAAGGGAAAACTGGGAACAATTATAGGATTACTTAGCTATACTTACTACTATTATTTATTCTGTGGCTATTACGTTAGTAGGTAATGTAAGCGAAGCCTGGACGTCCAATAATTACTTACTCGTACTTGAATTTTCATGTTTACTTTAAGTAACTGCAATGTAAAACGCCACGCCATCTTTTCACAACTTAAACCCATAATAATTTTAGAATAAATAGAAGACTCCACACGGCATTCTCCGTAGTGCTCGTCTAGCCCCGACTCAAGTTGCCTCTAATTAAAATTAAACTTGTGTTAGGCTTGTAAATTATACGAGATGGAATATTTTTAGAAAAGAAGCTGGCAGGCGTAGAGTTGGAAAGATAAATAAAAGCGATGAGATTTTTGGTGCTATTTGTATTAGTATAGGCGTGCTTTGTTGGATATTTCTAAAGGGCCGTATGCTTAAACGCACTCAGTCATGAATCTCGATGTAAAACCAGTTTTAAATCGAGATTCATGACTAAGCGTCGTTTTAGCATACGGGTCCAAGATTTACACGCTTAGAAGGATAAAAAAATATTATGGAGAGGTACCTAAGCAAGTAAGAAACTATCGAATCTATAAGTACATATAGGTACTTAAAGGAAAGACCTTTTTCGATACAAAAAATTACCTAGGCATCTAAGGCAACTATTGTAAATAGTTTTCAATTAGGTATACGTGATATTGTGCCGTAGCAGCCAGCCAGCTTCTGAAGGCTAATTTGTAAATTAATATTTACCTAGTATGCTTGCGGTAGAATTGATATTCTTATTTTTTTTAGGTAATGGCTTTAAAGTCCACCTATACCCTAGGATAAGACACCTGACACCATGTTATAGTATCAGCACATTCAACCACGTTAATTACATTTTATTTCAGATAATCGCTGCCCCGCTGCCAAACCGATGTGAATTAGCCTTACTCAGTGTAAATACTCGTAGGTAGAAAGAAGCAGTTGAATTTTACACCAGAATACACTTTTACACACTACACTTTCCCTGGAGACACTTCAGATTGTAATGTTATTTCCAAACGATGCGACACTTGCTATACGTACCTACTTCTACGATTTCTATTCTACAATACAATTGTGCATCTAGTATTGTGTTTCCTCAGTACTCCGGGGGGACCTAGAATGCTAGATCGTAGTATTGAGTAGTAAAATGTATAGAGATATAGATCAAGATCTGTACGTGTACCTAAATAGGAATAGGATAGGTATGTCGATAGGTGACGTTAATGTATATATATATACTAGCTGCGACCCGTGGTTTCACCCACGGTCCCACAGGAACCGTTGATTTTTCCGGGATAAAAAGTACCCTATGTCCTTTTCTGTACCCTAAACAACATGTATGCAAAATTTTAAGACGATCGGTTGAGTAGTTCAGACGTGAAAGCGTTACAAAGAAACAAAGAAAATGAACAAAGACTCACTTTTTCATATTAAATGTACTTAGTACCTTTGATTTTAGTCTAACCTTAAAGCAAACACTCATTGACTTCGTATTACTTAACAACGCCATCTGCTGTTGTGTCGTTAAAGCAATTAGTTGCTCACAAAAAATAGTATTATTATTCGCCAATAGATGTCAGGAAGAGTCATATTTTTCAGTTGAGACTACTCAAACGCCTCCTTTTTGTTATTTTTCTTCCAAGTTTATGTTTAAGTTGATTATCGAAAAAACACGAATAAAATGACATTTTCTAAAAATGATTCCTAGCTAGATCGATTTATCGCCCCCGAAACCCCCTATATACTAAATTGTATGAAAATCGTTGGAGCCGATTTCGAGATTCCATATATATATATTTACAAGAATTGCTCATTTAAAGATATAAGATAAGATATATACGTTACGATAGGCTCACAAGTTTACTAAACGTGACAAATGGAAGTGCGAATAACCGTTATACGCACTTTAAATTTTATTCTAGCCAATACTAATTGCAGTTTTAGTAAGAGTACCTTACACAATGTCCAATACACCGAAGTGCAACTGCACGCAAGTGCGACGCTAAGGAGTCTTTGTCGTGTATCGTAAAAGATACAGGCAATGAAAAAAAGTACTACATCTGCTATATTTAAGTACTAAAGAGCTTTTAACAAATACAAGAGCTTGATAGCTCTTCGTGATGTCCCACACAGAGATCAACGCGCCAAACCTATAAAAAAATGCAGCACATTAGAGGTGAAAGTGTTAGTAACTGTTTTTCTGTAGACTCGCTACTCAGCATATAGCGTATGCATAAAAGTGCATTTGGTTGTAGACAATACGCTCGGTCTCGAGACAAGCCGATGTCAGCTCTTTAGTGTTTGTAAGCTTTTATGATATTGCTGTTTGTCACTGGAGATGCATGCTGCACAGATTCCGAGATTCTTATTCTTATAATAAGAATAACTTTGCTCTTTCTCGCTTATGAAAATAAGAAATGTCTACAAGTAAGTTGCAAAGTTGAAATTTAACTGAGAGAATAGTTTTATTTTTCTGCTCACTGATGTGGCTCTTTTAGACAAGTCTTACTACACAAATCTCGCCAATAAGCGGCTGTTCATTTTAGCTGGGACCCTTTTCGCGGTCACTGTCTTTCTTCATAAATTTCATGATAAATTGAGAGCGGCCACAAGACAGTCTTGACCGCGCTAGAAAATAAAACATCTAACACGCGGTCGGCCGAGTCTTGTCGACAAACTCTTGAAGTTAGTAGAGTTGGGTAGGCGTTAGGTTAGCCACACCCTGCCCGCCCTCGGGGCAGTGGTGGAATTCATAAAAGATTTTCCCTTAGTTAAAAAAAATAGGCTATAATAGGTCTAAGCTAGCTAAGGTAGTCTAAGCTAGGGTAAATACCTAAGCACTAATATTCTTTGCAAAAAACTTTATTTTATTTAGCGCTATTTTTAATCCCCGATGCAAAATCGACGGGAATGTTATTTCCGAAAATTACATCAAAGCGTAATACCATGGAATCATAAGGTAATAACGAGTTAAAAAAAAACCGTTAAGAAATTAGCAAAATTTAACTGACGCGAAACTTAAAAAAGCGTGACAGAACTGTAACTTTACAAGTAAGTACTTTCAACTAAAATGCTCCAGTAAACTCCCCAAACTGCAACCGCGTACAATCAGTCAAACTAGCCCGAAACCTCAAAGTGGCCAGCCGCCAAGCTCTCATTCATCATCTGACGGCGTTACATCCATTCCACTATTGTTCCCTGGCTCGACTGAGGAATATGAACCGCTTATGTACCTACTAGCAGCGTGCCGTGGCTTTACCCGCTGTCTTGTAGGAAACAGGGTGCTTTCGTGTTTTGTTTCGGAATTAATTCTTTAGCGTTTATTTTAGTAAAGTATAGCACTTATTAGCTATTGAGTGTGCGAGATGCAGCCGCGCGCGCGCACTCGCCTTGATGAAAACCGTCGAATGCGGTAGAAACTATAGTCGGAATAATCGACTACATCGTACGTGAGTAATTCCCGTTTTATAAATCATAATACTTATTAGCATTTATTTTAAAGCAGCAACATTTTAAACAAGTCATTTTCAATATAATTAGCCTTTTTAACCGACTAGATTTAGATGTTTACCTGCAAAATCTCCAGTTTTTGCTTCTATTAAAATTAAAATAGCTACCTAGGTGCCTAATTATTTTGATTAAGTACCTGTCTTCCTTATAATAAATGGCTAAAGCTACTCGTACCTTGCTAAAGTGTTAAATTTAACCTTGCTAAATTTAAGGTTCAGTTGTTCCGTTCAGTCTTGAAAAATTGACATACAGACAGACAGATCTACACCCTTACTTAGGGTAGGGTCGTGTGATAGCCAGCATTATGCGTCGCGCGACAGGTAACGAATCTCAGCATTATACTTGGCTGGTTCACAATAACGCGGAGAGTTTTGACTAAGTGTTGTATTTCGTGCCAGGTATTCTGTTCGAGTTTTTATTTGCAAAATAAGCGAGCTTGTAGGGAGCGTGATTGAGGAGTTACCAGTACAGTGAGAGGAAAAAAGACTGATCTTTTGGATAACAATTCTGGTAGAGATGAGTAGAGTACGGCACGTTTTGATATTCGGGATGGTGCATTTCAAATTTGAAACCCTTTAGAATTTTTTTAAAGACTTCAGCTGTATTGTCCGGATTTTCCAGTTTTCAGCCTTAGACCAGAAAAGCATTAGATATGTGCTTATCTGTCTAGTAAGTACTGTATCTGGTTATATCTACATTTGCGCAGTCTGTATCACTGTTTTCTTGTTACCTACCTTTCTTTTCTTGTTACCTACCTTTTCGCGCTTACACGGGCTAAACAGATCTTGATAAAAATTTAACTGTAAATGGTAGTAGGTAATGTACATAGTCTAAACTACTTTCCAGTATCATAACAGTATATAGATTTTCTTAAAATGAAAAAAAAAAAAAGAAATTTGTGGATAAAACTCTAGGAAACAGCTTCTTTACAATATTATAGGTAAACTGAACCGAACCCATTTCTCCCAGTATATTATGACTCCGTAAAGAATAAACAAAATCCGCACCAAATAATTCGAACGAACCAGACAAGTGCAAGATAAAGGCGCTCGCAGGCGTCGCAAACCAAATTATTTGGTAAATTTACCATATCCTAACAGATAAACCTTCAAAAACACACCTTATTGTGTGACGCTAAAGTCTATATTTGAGTTAGGGATTGTTGGATGCAATAGCAGTTCTTTCTCGAGAAGCTATAACTCTTTGTTTCGTATAATACGAGGACAGACGACAGCTCACGTGCTCTAAGAGGGATTTTTCACAATAAGTCGGTGTTTCGCAAAAAATATATCTTTACTTACTTTACTAGGTACTATCGATTGATGGTTATTGTAACGTGTGTAACTTTTTTTTTTTACATTTGGTACTACTCTATGATGGTAACTCATTCTTAATTCTTTTTTTTTGTTTTGGCTTTAGTCGTTGTGCTATTATGCCAGCCCCGTTTCAGATTCTGAGTAAGATGGTTATTATTGTAGCTTTGTTAAATGATATGTCCAGATGAACTGAAAAACATTGCACGGGCCAAAAAAAAAAATTAGCCAACTGTTAGGTGCTAAATAAACAAAATGTATAACGCAACTCTAGTAAAAGACGTACTCGTACCAGTCGCTCACAATAGGATAAAAAATTTGGCTTGTCACTTATCGTTTATAAATAGTACGGAACTCTCTAGACATTTAAGTACTCACGGGGTTGTAGATGTACCTAGCTGCTAGGATAGAAATAATAACTAAGGTTAGGTTGACAGATGGGATAGGTAGAGTTTTATACTTTTATGACTAACCATTAACAGTTGCAGTATAATAAGTTGACCGACTAAGATTTAAATTAACGGTTTCTAATATTCGATAATAATATTACGAGTATCGTGTGCTTGGGGCGGTCCTAGACGGGCCTTTGTACTGCAATACTGGCCAAGCAATATTGCAACAACAGTTTAAGTGTGGCCCGACAATATAGTCAAACATTTCTAGCAAGGCTGTTGATAGCTAGGCTACAGTCGGCAATATTGCCAGTATTGTCGGGCCAGTATTGCAGTAAAAATATGCCCGTCTAGGAGCTCCTAAGTACTTCTCTTTTGTGTTTTTCCAGTCTTTCACACTCGTTACGAAAAATACTCTATTCCCTCTATTCACACTCGAGGAGGAAGAAGGAAGAAAGGAAGAAGAGAAGGAGGAGGTTTTTAATTTCACTGTATGTTTTTTTTATCCAATTTCAAAAATTATTTTAGTCAGTTTCATACACTTCAGTTTTCAGGCTTAATAAAAGTGAAGTATACTGCAATGGACCTACTAATAATATATTTAATGAGCTACTTGATTTAAAATTTTCGTTCTACTTAGGGCCGCATGCTGAAACAACGCTGAGTCATGAATCTCGGTTTAAAACTGGTTTTACCATACACAAAAAAGTTTTAAATCGAGATTCATGACTCACCGTCGTTTTAGAATGCTGCCCTCTGCCCTTGCGTTTAAAATTCAAGGAATCGTGTAGCAACTATGAAATAAAGTAAACCTACTCACTGCCATAAACATTTTATTACCAATAACATTTTGAGCCAAACTTTCTCAACAAAGCTGTATCCCCCAAAACAATTTTAAGCATAGTAAAAATAATTCAAAGTACAGTTGGCTATACATTGTATTTTACACACCGCATGTGAGAGAGCTCAGTTAAATGTACCGTTAATGTGTATGGATAAATACAACATTGTAAACGGAGCCTCTTAGATAGTGGCGGAACGATAGAGAGGGTTTACAGGGTGAAAGACTGGCTAGCAGAATATTTTCATTTCAAATGCCAGGAAACAAAGCGGAAACGGAAAATTTAAAAAAGAAGAAAACTCGTTTGTGTTTCTTGCTTTTTACGCGGCAAAGATATTGATAATCTGTTTCTTGTAAAATGATTTCATGACCATGGATACTATGTGCTTTAGTCCGAAACTTTAGTATGAACCTCTTCTTTTTCATTAAACCCCAACGCAAAAACAACGGGTTGTAATAAATATGACGTATGTGTGTATGTGTGTGTGTATGTGCGTGTGGGTGTGTGTGCGTGCTTGTGTCTGTGGCGTCTTGTATCGTAGCTATCGAACGGATGAACCGATTTTGATGTGTTTTTTTTGTTGGAAAGGTGAATTGTTGAGAGAGTTCATAACAATGGTTGATGAAAATCGGTGTATTTAAATTTTTGATGATGAAGATGATGCGGGAGAGGGTCATAACAAATGAAATGAATCCCTTCCCTTTTAGCATTTCAGTAAAGCCGTGGATACTGGACTGAACGCACGTTAAAGAACCGGTAAAGGTCAATAACCATTATTAATATACTTTAACACATGAAGAATCACAAGTTACAGAAAATAATGCAAACCCATGACACCACCTTTCGGTTTCCACCAAAAACTCAATTTTTCCTATGTGCAGGATTTTATGAACTCCGGCTTTCACGTGATTTTTTTGTATAGTTTAAAAACCAAAAAGGTACCTTCGTACTTAAATAATGCCTTTTTGGTTAGTACTATTTCGTGATTTACTGTTCTTGATTCAAATTATATTTGAATGCTCATAGGTTAGGTATAGGTATTACAGTTGTAGGTATCTAACTACTGAACTTGTTCATCTTAGCAGTGTTTGAACAGAACAGTGCAACTTTCATTCCTCTAAATCAAATTGTACCATCAAGTACCTACATTCTCACGGTGCATTCAGAGCTCAGACTAATTTTCAAAAAGCAATCGAATTGTCGCAAGTTTGGTAAAGAACCTCACTAACAGGCTCACTTTAATCGACTACTTCAGTAACGATATCCGCGGACACCTTCCAACCCTAGAAAGGTGTCCCATCTCTAATCGCCGCTATTCAAATTTAGAATTACACAAGAACCGTTTATTTTTTCGGGATAAAAAGTACCCTATGTCCTTTTCTGTATCTCAGACAACGTGTATGCAAAATTTCATGATCGGTTTATTAGTTAGGGCGTTAAAGCGTTACAAACAAAAAAACAAATCGATAATGATTTACGAAAAGTAAAAATGTTGGATGGATTTATTTGTAAAATCTAACCATCATCTTCCGATTTAAAATACACACGATGTGATTTTCTACTTACATCAGCTGTGTGTCTCAAAACCACGAATACAAAATTTGAACCGCCGAAGTACGTCATAAAACCCGTATCGCCTGGACAAAGCTCTGCGATAAACATGAGGCAAACATGAGGCAAGCATGAGGCGTGAGGCAGTGAGGCCCTGAAGACCTGCTACCTGCAGACTGCGATGTAAATTTTCATGCGATGTTACAAAGTGATTTTAACGTGAATATCTACTTGTTTAGGTGCATTAAATAATATGAGTTAGAGAACATTGAATGTCTATTATCCAGTGGCTATGTGAGATGTAAACCTCGCGGCTGACGTCTGTACTCCTCTACAGGTAGCATTTCTCAACCGATTCTTACTTTATTCGATTTCGAATTGCGATCTGTAGAGAAAGACAGAGATCCAGACAAAATTTGGACATTTTGGAGCATTTTTGTCGAAGCTGAAGAATAGACGCTTCGCTCGCTAATGATCGCTCGGTCGATTATGTGTTATAGAAATTAATTGCTCTGCATGTTAGATTTTTGTATAAATACATACTAGTTGTCATACCTGATACAAAATTTTGTAGTCACAGATGCCAAGAGAGAGATTAGGATTGTCATAAGTAATTTTCGGGTTTCCATAAGTTTTAATTTTCATCAAAAGCATTTTCTGAACACTACATTGAAGTAGGTAGGTATTGTTATGAACCTAACAGATTTTTGTATACTTGCGTTCGACGGCCATGTCAACCGATGTACAAGTACCGATGTACGAGTATATCAGTTACTAGTGACTCGCCCCTACTTCGCACGGCACCTACGAGTACAAACCTTTCGAGAAAAATTACCTAGCTGATGGTGAAAACCATATCAAAATCCAATGCGCGGTTTCTTAGGGGGCTTTTTAAATATATTTTTTTAAATTAAAAATTACACTCCACGGACTCCGGGGACCACGTGATCTTTGTTAACATAACTCTTAATTATTATTTAAGGGGAATACAGGTAGAGGGAATAGTTATTAAGTCTTAATCTAAGGGTAAGTTAAAGGTTTTAAGATTTACTTGTTACATTGTGAGTACACCACGAGCAGGCCAGCGACCCGCAAGCAGCACCCGATCACGAGTATGATGCATGTGCCAGCCATCGCTCTCCTCAACCATATTTGAGGGTGGACGACCCGACACACGACGCTGCCGCAAGAAGGTGCCTTCGATAGTGAGCATGAATGCTTTAAATGTACCCACATTTTTTTTAACGCGAAATGACAACTACTTACAATTTTTACTATCATAACATCATGCCTCCTCCTGTCCCAAAATTTCCATCACCATCGCGTTCCTTGGGGTTTGCGGAATTATTTACAGACACAAAAAGGGACAGATGCCAATAGCAACTTTAATTTATACCATGTACCTTAGAGATAATGTAGAAATAGAGATTTGATTTACGATAGTTGCATCAAGCACGCTTGCGATTCACTCGAGACTTGAGACAACCATATGACAACCATCAAGGAACATCCAACGTAAAATAAATATTACCTACTTCACCAATTTATGGGCAAGTATCTAGAAGCTGCCAGAACATAAATTGAATTTGAACAATAGTAAGCGACGTGCCGATACAGATTGTCGACAGCAACAGTTGCGGAGATTGTTGTGAACTGCTGCGAGTTGGTAAAAACAATCGGAGCTGCGATTTGGATGCTGCCAGAAAAGAAGAAACACACGGGGAGGTATTCAGTGAGGTACTGCTGCGTTTAATGGAATAGCCTTTGCAAATAGTTCACTGTAAGTAGCCAGCTGTACCTTTTTACTTTTGTCGTTTTATACGTGGTTGAGAGTTGAGGTTTGTGGTTGAGACGTGAGTGCGACAAATGGAAGAGAAAATGACGCTAGTGAGATGACACTCTCTCAGTTGAGTGTGCTTTGGGTATACCGAGTCTGGTGATAATATCAGCATAAAGCATCAGTGTCTTCATCAGTATATTATGCTGATGATTTATGATGATTAACTGATATGAGGCATCTTTTCATCTACATCACCGGAACAGCTAGGCTGCTTTTCATCTTCATACCATCTACGCCACTGGAGCAACTATGCCAGCGCCCCAGAGCTTTACTCCAGTATTCAATGAGTTGGGATGGCTCGGGTAGGTGCTGTACAATACACCCCAAGCGGGCCGCCAGTGCAGGACTTATCACCCCCATCTCGAATAAGAATAAGAATGACTGACCAATGTTGAAATACTTTATGCTAGCTTGACGTATTGCTTGAAGGCTTGAATTCAATGCTTCAACGACGTATTAATAAACAATTAGAAAGCTGACACATGACAAAAAGTTAGTAATGAAAAATCAAAATTAAAAAAAACAATCTGCAAGCTCTGTAAGGCCAACCTGTGACGTTGCAGTAGATAAACGATGAGACAAAATAACATAACACTACATATTATCGAAAACGAAGAAGTTACAAACTTTTCCCGTGTTCTCTCTTCCATTTGGCGGGCGGCGCGGCTTCCGCGGTGACCAGAAAAAGTGGCACGTAATTAAAACCAAGCTTGCCAAGAAACTGTCAATATCCCTCGAGTTATGAGTTGGCAGCGGGAGCAGGTAGCTGGTGCTGGGCGGATTAGGTTGCTTTGGTAGCTCAAACTTGGAGAAGATTATCAGGCTGCAGGTAAAAAGTTAAAGGGAGCCAATGTAGTAATTTTTCATGAACCTTAGACAGGGTAGTTTTCGCTAATCTACGGATTTATTTAATTGGTAAGATTACTTGTAATTGGGTCAGTGACACTGATAATCTTGTGAGGATCAGAGGAGCGCTAGACTGGTCATTGTGGAGGTCCTATGGGTAGGCTTTTGTATAGTACGTCCTCCGGTTGAGATGATGATGAGACGGGCTGAGAAGAAAAAGTTATATCCGAGTAGAGAACGCTATCGTTTTCAATATAGAACTTTTTATTCACTCTATTGTATTTTGTACTTTAGGACTTCACATTGAGTGCTTCTTTTACAGAAAACATCCAAACCAAACCAAATCTACCAAAGCGTATTCCAAATCGATACTCTTAAATCGGTTCTAACAATCCAACCCTCCCTACCTCACGAAAGAAACCTGCCCATTATACGGAGTACCAGCAACCATTACTACAGGATGAGCAATTATTCCGAGTTCGAACCCGCAGGCTTATTAGCTAATGAATATTAGCGACAAGAAGAGAAGACAAGGTTTTTAAAATACCTTTTTAATTAAAGACGAAGCGATGATGGCCTAGTTGGAGAAGGTCCGCCTCTCAAGCCAGAGGGAGCGGGTTCAAATCCAGCCGACCGGCATGCACCAATTTGTTCATTGTGTGAACATATGTGCGTATAGTATGTCATCTGCTACATTACTGGAGCCCGGTGTATGGCGACAGGCTCGCCCCCTGTCACATTTGGGATTGAATATAGTCCGGAGAAGTGTGGGTGTTGTATTACACCTCTGCCAGCCCCCTCGGGGGAAAGGCGTGACGATATGTTATGTTATGTCAAAAGACAAAGTGGTGAAGTTGTGTCGGTGAACGGTGTCGGTACAAGCATACAAGTAAGAGTGGCGGCATAAATAACTAAAGTAATTGATTTGTACTGCAGTGTGTACAGACAGCCTTACACGACAACGTGTATGTAGGTGTAAAATAAAAACAAGTTTTCAATCACGAGCCTTGCCAAAAGCTAACGTTTCAACATGACAAGGTGTACAAATCGTCACAGCTGATGGCTCTAGTCCAAAACGCGCGGTTTTTCACTTACAGTACGACCTACGTATGTGTACAGTTAGACAAGGGAGCCACCAGCATAGTTTTTGAACAATTCTTGTGAAAATATCTAGTTCCATCATTTGACCGACTTTGTTAATAAGTTGGTCGGTTTCTAGCGCTCGGACGCCGTTCAAGAGCTGTTAGTTTTAGTTTTTGCCGCTACAAGAGTTGTTAGTAATAGTTTTTTTTGTTAGATTCGTGAAACAGACTTGAAGTTGATTGGTTCTGTGTTGGAGGAAGCTTGAGCCGTGTTTGCATGAATTCTTATTAAAACAGTCTGATAACAAACTTTAGGGTTCATCCGAATGTTCTTTAGTGTAAAAATAATAAATTGAAGACCATAAAAACACTCGCCCTCAAAAAATGCGAAAGAAAAATAACTCTAAATTAACTAAAGCGGGAAGATTACTTGTAAAATACGAAACTGTGGGGCTATTCCTACGCGTGAGATGAGATAAGATTTTATATTGGTCACTCTCACTCCTATGACTACTCAAACGAGAACAACAAGGACGAAGCATGGTGAGATTGAATCTCACTCCGTAAGAATAGCCCTCCTGGTCAAGAACAAGTCAGACATTTAGCTCGCTGAGGTTCTGTATTTGTTGTACGAGCTCATTTAGAGTTTTTTTGTTGTGAAAAATTTTAAAAGCATGTAAATATACCAGTTCTCAATTTGTAGACTACTAAATATACTTAAAATTGTTTTAAGTTGTAAAGCATGTAATTTTTGTCATGATTTTTCGTGTGATGTCTGTTTTCTATTATAATGTTTAAAACTATTGTAAATAAATAACAGCGTGTGTAAATCAGTATGTGAGCAAGTTAGTACAGGCCGAGTGATTGGCCCTGATGTCAAGATTTTTTTGATTTCTGACATGGCTAGGCGTTTGTGTTATAAGGCCAGACAACAGGCGCCTACAATTTTACGCATCATTTGACCACGTAGATGTACGAGTATATGCCACCCTCGGTCACCTATGCAAAGGCTGGCCGTACCGTCCGTTGCTTAAGTACTGCGTACATTAGATGAATGACTAATTACTAAAAGGGCACACGTCCACTATATTTGAAATATAATTTTTTTACAGGAGAGAGATAAAACTAAATATTTCCTTAATGGAATGGAAGTACATATTGATTTAGTTTTTTTTTGTTCCTTAATTAGGTGTTTAGGTATTTTAACACAAAAACTTTATATATTTTTCAATATATCAAGAGAAATAACAAAAAAAAAAACCATGGACATGTTCCCTTTTAGTACTCAATCATATTTCAAGTGGACATATGCCCTATTAGTACCTACTAAGAAGAAGACTCAAAAAATAAAAGACAATAAATTGCGTATATTACTTTTATTTAGCACTTAAAATTATGATTAAAATTATGATACAATTTGCATTTCGGGTCGCAAACAAAATTTTTAAGTGATAATCTCAAATTATTTATTGACACAAGACCGACTAAATATTTATGTGACGACGTAAGAAAAACAATAATACTAATGAAAATGTTAAACAATAATGTTCTCACTTAGGGTCAACTGAGGCAAATGCGCTTGTGCGGCAATTGCGTCTTTTGTGAATTACTGACAAACCCTTCACAAATTAGGCAACTAACTAAACTAGGCCATCTTGTCCAGATTATTGCAACTAAAGATAGAAAAAAAAAGATGTTAGTGGCGCCTAATAAAATTTTGTGAAGGGCTTGTCAGTAATTCTCGAAAGACGCAATTCCCCCACAGACGCATTTGCCCCAGTTGACTCTATTTAAAATATCGGCCGCAGCCTGTCGTTGCGTCGAGTCGTCGAGTCGTCACAGACGCATGTCGCACATTATATCAGATCTGTTATTCACTCTTACCGATCTGACATTCGTATCTACAATCCAGTCGCGAGCGTTATTTTATCTCACTTCAGTAACGGAACCCTAAAAACTCCGCATTCTCCCAACAAAAGAAGTATTTATCATAAATACTCATTAACTATTAGGATCACGAAGCATCCCGTTGTTCTTAATTAAAATATACTCGTTAATAATATTTACGACCTCGGCCGACCGCCTTTGCATTTTTATAGGTTTTTAAGATGTGGCTCATGTACGCATACTAAATGAAAACAAAGTATGATACACAGTTGCATATACCAGTGTAATTAATTAATTAATTAGAATTGCTAATTTTAATTTAAAACAGATTTCAAAAATAGAGTTACAAGATACGTTTACATTTTTTTGTCAGCCTCATAAAAAAGGTTAGTTGAAAAGTAAAACTCATTAATGCCCGTCACGAACAATCATAGCTATACGTACTCTCGATCATAACACTTATGAAACAAAAAAAATAGGTTCACCTGTTTGAAATTACAATACCACAGACTGCACATGTTTTACTTATAATTACAACAAAGTTTGCAAAAAGTTGTAGATAAAAATACACAATAAACCTTTTCGATCGAGTTCAAAATTTACAAAAAAGAAAAAGACAAAACACTGTAAACCTAACTATTCCGAGACCATATAACGTTTATTAGTAGCTAGTGGCAAATGAATTGAATTACTATAGTCCTTGACAAGGAAATAAACGATGTCTACAAAGAAATCTATCCAAACCACAATTTTAACCGGCCAAGACTACGTTTAACATCGCCTAGGATAGTTTAAGAACCCGTGCCAAGAGAGCTGAATCGTTTACCTTTCTTGGGATTACTTTTGGCCAGAGATCAAACTTTTGAACGGTGTTTCCTTTTAACGTTTTCGGTTTTTAAGTGACTGGGAAAATGTAGTGGCTTGGCGACGAATTTAAAGATGTATTTACCTACCTGTGTTACTAGAGTTTTATTATTCAATAATAAAACTAAATAAAGCAGAATAAGGCTTAAACTGCGTAAAAAGATGTGAAATAAAACAGATATACGAGTACATATGTTTCTTTCCAAAAATGGATCCAACGCGCAAGTTGCGCGGCGCAATATTAAAAATACAGTTTCTGTTCCCTTTTTAGAGGAATGTGCTTTGTAAGAAGGGAAATAAAATACCTTACTTTGTCTAAATAAAATAATTCTAGGAAAATTGTAAACAAAATTGAATAAAGCGCAAGCCACATTGCTAAGTTGACCATTTCGGACACAAGATTTGGACACTGTATCCGAAACGGGACTTTTAACCTTTACGTGCATAGCAGCATGTGGTTTCCTGTCATACTTTGATTCACACCGCAAACTAAAAAGGTAAGGTAAGCTCTCTTTGAGCTGGATTAGCTCACTCTTAGTTTTGAGTCCTGGCTCGTGTGACATCCAGGTAGGACTGAGCGCGCGCAAAGCCCAGCCACCCACTCCTACCCTCAGATCAATCTGGAAGAAAAGATGGAACACTGCGTTATTCTCGCTGAAGCCACTTCTGAAGCCATGAAAAACATTTACAATTGCAACGAAAACTAATGTTAATTCCCAAACTCTACGTTAGCCATTTCCGTTCCAATATACAACCTTAGTGGATTTAATATTCTAAAACTGCACACTTTTTAAAAAGAACCTTAAAATGTAGTCCTGGCCCCACTTTTATAATGCACTGTGTATATTTATGTACACGAAATTATGCCATAAACCAATGCCATAAGATCGAGGTAAGAATGACCAAGCGAATAGCGTAGTTTTTTTTGCGTCAGTATGTGAGTGTTGTGTACATACACGACAATAGCGTACTTTTTGGGTTGTTTTTGGCTTCACTTAGATTTTATTTTTATTTTTATTTTATTTATTAAAATAAAAATAAAAATAAAAAAGATCATACGCCGTGCGCCATCTCATTCTCTAGGTTGATCTGAGCTCCTCGACGCCCTTATCGCATCCCTTACCGCGAGCGGACGAGGACTCATGTAAGTGTGGCTTGCGCTTTATGCTCGTACTAAAATATCATCCATATAAACAACTAAGCATAAAAAGAGTGATTCGTTATAGACATGTGCATACGTGTGTAAAATCGCTCGTTACGCGTAAAAAAGTTTATGAAGTAAGAGTAAGGTACTAACGGGTTATGGGCTGTAAAATGTTGCTTTGCCGGTAGCAAGAAGGTTTACGAGGATTTGGGAGGAGATAATTTTACGTAGATAGTAACTAAGTATAGTTACGTATCTTTTTAATAGTACCCGTCCTGGCTTCGCACGGGCTTAATTTAGAAAAAAATATCACGCCTCAAACTGATATTTTGTGAGTTTGGATGGATGGATGTTTGTTACTCAATTACGCCAGAACGGCTGAACCGATCCGGATGAAATTAAATAATTGCTAATGCTCTGTGTGTTAATGTAAGGAATAAGCTATCTTCATACTAATTTTCATTAAGTTTCGTCCGTCTGTTTAAGCGTGAAGAAGTAACCAACTAACTCATACACACACAAACTTTCGCCGTCATAATATAGGTTGGTTTACGTCTTGCACAATTGTTTTTATGACATTCAAGGCCTCTATTTGTATGAGTGTTCCTGTCCATACAGGTTGCCTGGAAGAGATCGCTTTGAGCGATAAGGCTGGCCATTAAAAACTTAGTTAAGCCTTATTTAAGCAATATTGTAATTATTTTATGTTTTTCAAACAGAGTTGTTGTTGTTATTGTTGTTGTTGGATAGGATTACCTATACTAGTAACCTAGGCTTTGTGAGCTGAAGACCTCACGGCCAGCGTCTGTCTTCTTGTACAGGCCACATTTCTCAACCGATTCTCGTGATACTTTGTGAGCAGGTTCGATAACCATACAGATTTTTTTTACAGAATCCTATATTCAAATTTTCGAACTTTTTCACAAAAATTTTAGAGAATCGGTTAAGAAAAGCTACTTGTAGAGGAAGACAGTCATTCGGACAGAAATCCGGATATACAAAAGCATTTATGTAGAAGCTGAAGCATACCTGACAGCTAGCTGATATATCATAAGTGTAATCTGATGTACCTATTTGAAATAAATATTTGAGTTTGAATTTGAATTTGGCCTAGACGCTTCGCTCGCTAACGGTCACTCGGTCGGTTAAATGCTAAAATTAATCTTATGTTAGAAGCTAAACAAGTAACTACCTACCTATTGCTCTCTCTTCGATCTTTTGCATATGGAAAGAGATACAAATCCTAGCTCTTAATGTACCTATACCCATCTCATTTTTATCGCCTTGAAAAACGGTTTGCGTCCGCACGTGGGCTGATGATGATGATGACAGCGATAATGGTCAAACTGCTTCTAAAACACCGCCTTTCGTCGTCGACGGGTCAGTGAATTCTGCTGCAAATATTTTAGAGTTCAATGGAATTATGAAATATCGTCGAGCGGCGCACAGTTCCGTCGACCAAATGAAAATTTACGCGACAATGGCTATTGTTGTTTATAGTGCTCTAGCTGCGCCCTGTGGTTTTATCTGCTCTCCTAAAACAACTGCCTGTTACTCTCTGATAAAACGTAGCCTATAAAGAATTAACTCATGTAAGTGCTTAGGTTAAAACCTTTAAAGTTTGAGGCCCTCATGCAAGAACGACGCTCTTTTGAATTTAAATAAATTCGGGATTAAGGCGACCGTGTGTGGAAGTGCCACACACGGTCGCCTGACCCCAAACTAAGCAAAGCTTGCACTATGGCTGCCATATAGACTGATATACATGTCATACTCAGATATTTTTAGATCCATACTTTAATAGATATTAACACCCAGACATAGAACAAACACAAATGTTCATCACTTAAATGTTTGCCCTAGGTGGGAATCGAACCCTCGCCCCCAACCTCAGAAGGCAGGTTCACTACCAACTGAGGCAGTAAAATTTTGATTTAAAACTAGTTTTACAACACATAAAAACTGTTTTAAATCGAGATTCAAGACCGGTGTTGTTTTAGAATACGGTCCAAAAAGTAACATAAGCAAACGTCCCTGAGTATTAATGGTCTTTAGGAATGACTAAGCCACTTTTAAGGGTGGTATTAAAATTTTAACACTAGGACTAGGACTTATACTCAGCAAGTATGGATAAAGGAAAAATAGTATCTGCTATCTCCATAATTATGTATGATTACTACTGCAGCTGTACTTTAGCAAAGTTAACAAAGTTAATAAAAATCAATTATTTACACAAACAAACATTCACATTGATAAATATTGTTGTGATAGTGCACTTTGACGATTACATCGTATCTTTGCCACTTGCCCGGGTAACCATGATCGGTGGTTTTGTAGCAGATTTATTATCTGTGGACAGCTTGGTTGGATATTTTATGCTTGGCGTCGGCTAAATGCATAAACCGTGCTGAGCCAAAAATGAGTTTGTAGCTGAGTGAAAGTAAATATACCTCGTTAAATTGTTATCCGAACCACGGTAGTGCTGAGTCATAAGTGGTTCTTATGGTCACTTATCTTAAGATCGATCCTCATGCTTACTGCCTAAATACTAGCCAATAATGTAACCACATACATATTTAGAGCTTTGACCTTTAAAGTGTTATTTGACAGCGACTATCGCGGCGGTTCAGCTTACAAATTAGGAAGTCTCATGGAAGTCCGGAAGACGTTCGTTTGACGTTAACTAGTGACAGTTGTGAGACTATCAAATGCATGCAAACCAATGTAACAAGTACTCGTATGTCTGATCATTTTCTAAGGTTTTTATCGCTGCTGCCAATCTTCTGCCAATAGTCACGTGCATGCTCACGTGTGTAACTGTCACAGGTCAACGTCAAGCAACGTTGACATCTGACAGCGATTATCGCTGCGATCGTTAGTTCCTGAATTGGTTAATCGGAAACAGCTTCCTTGTTCAACAAGGTTTTGTTCGTTTATTTCGTGCCAAAGTAAAAAATATGTAATACTTCACCACGGTTTTATTAATATCTTGAAATGAAACAAAATAGCTTGTTCTGCATATTTAACTTAATTTGTACCAAATTGTACAAAGCATAAAGTGGCTTTTAAGATAAACCAACTTATCTGTCGAGTGGCGCCACTGTCGTATTTTTGTAAAGAAAACTAAATTTATCCTCTAAAATATTTTAGTTTCTTTATTTAGGCAACCACCACATATAAATTGGTCGGTTTGTGCCATGGTTTATACCATTTGTAGGAAGTCACGCGAACTTATTTTGAGGTGTTTCACGAATTGTCGAGTAGTAAAATTAGGATGATTTGTGTTGTAATTATAATGAGCAAATATCACTTTTTTTTAACTTGTATCAGGTATCTAAAAGCCTAAATATAGTTAAAATGCTCAGCTTAGTGCTTAGCTCTTGTTGTACAGTTTGGTTGTACTTATGCTTATAGTTTTGCTCAAGTTAATAACTTGCCTAAGTTTGCTTCTTTTACGTACGCGGCTAAGAAGCTAACTATATTATATCATGCTCATGGATCTCTGTCTTCCTGTACAGGTCGCATTTCTTAACCGATTCTTTTGAAATTTTACACAAATTTCTAGCAATATTTAAAATTTTCAAAAACCAAATTTTGACGAGAATCGGAGCCACTAGTAACTATCAACCAGTTGCAGAAACGAACTATAATTTCGAAACTTTAGCAGTAGAAGCTTCCAATAACTTGTTGCAAAAAAGCATTCAATAGGTATTAGACGCGATTTTCACAGTTCTTTATTTTTTACTAATAGAAGTGCCAAATGATCGAAGCTTGTCACATTTTTGGTTAATGTAAGGTAATGGAACATTATCTTAAACTAAAGTTGTTTTGTGTTAATCTCTAAATTATTGAAATCACTAGCGTTAATGATTCTTTACGTAATGTTAATTTGTCTGCGTGTAACTGGCTGTAAAATACTATAAACTTTGAACACACTTCACTTTCTTCTGTCACACAAATCCCAAGACAGAGAACTAAATTCAAACGTAATACATATTCGCAATTTAAACTTACATGCTGTATAAAACCGAGTTGCTACGTGACCCCAGTGCAATAGGTTCTAACTTTATCCCCTGTCTCTTGGGCACTGGTTCTAGCCAGCTCGGCTACATAAAGGTCTCCGTCGACTTACAAAGTCAGTGCCTGACCGCCACACAATGGTATTATTGAAAAATAAAGTTAATAAATTGTGATATAACGTCCTTTTTAGATTGATTTGCCGAGTTATCGGCAGGGCGCAGACCATAGTTGACCAACGCGCAGGCTGCCCTAAAAAAGAATAATCTAAAAAAAATTTTTATGTTTCATGGCTTTAAGTTAATTTTTCATTTATATAATGGAAGAGGTCGTTGGCTAAGCTTGTAAGTCGACGGAGACCTTAAAGCTTGGAATAGTCGACTCTCTCGTGTGGCTATTCCACTTAGTGACGTATATTATTTGGACTGGCACCTGTTTAAAGAGTATTTACTTAACCAACCAACCAAACTTAGACCAAACGTCGATTAAACTAAATGTCCAAATGAAGATTAACCAAATGTCCATGATGTTGCATGATGATGTATGATGTTGTAATAGGTTTCCATGGGTAAACCTTTTCAAATAAACGATAGTTCCCTACCATTAAATAAATAAAATAAAATAAGCCTTTATTGCTGTAACAACTATGTCTATGAGTATGACAACATCTGAATATAAATTGTTTACCTAACTATATTTTAACCATTAACCATTAAACTTCTAGCTATTTACAACGGCAGCCGGTTTTTCTCTTTCAGCTTGTCCTTCGACAAAGGCCTCCTCTTGGTCTTTCCATTTTGTTCTATCCTTCGTTCGCTAGCATTATAGAGTGCCAAATAGAAAAAAAAAACCGGCCAAGTGCGAGTCGGACTCGCGCACGAAGGGTACCGTACCATTATCTGTAAAACATATCGTCACGTCTTTCTCCCCAAGGGGCTGGCAGAGGTGTACAACATCCACACTTCGCCGGACGATTTTCAGTCCCAAATGTGACAGGGGGCGAGCCTGTCGCCATATAGCAGGCTCTAGTCACGTAGTAGATGACATTAAATACGCACATATGTATACACAATGAACAAATTGATAATTAAACCCAGATATAAAACAAACACAAATTTTTATCACATTAATGTTTGTTTTGTTAGCGATGGCAGCCTAGTTGAGAGAAAGCTCACCTCTCAAGCTAAAGGGAGCGGGTTCGGACCCACCAATTTGTTCATTTTGTGAATAAACGTGCGTATTGTAAGTCATCTGCTACATGGACTGGAGCCCGGTGTATGGCGACAGGCTAGCCCCAGTTACATTTGGGACTGAATATCGTCCGGCGAAGTATGGGTATTGTATTACATCTCTGCCAGCACCCTCGGGGAAAAGGCGTGAAGATATGTAATGTTTGCCCTAGGTCGGAATTGAACTACGCCCCCTAGCTCAGTAGGCAGGTTCACTGCCAAATGAGCCATTGAGGCAGTCAAGATCTCTTTCAGATATTCAGCGATTTCTTTTCTCTTCTTTCAAAGCGTGGCAATTAGTGTTACATCAGATACAAGTAAAGCATGCTAAGATAAACCAATTACAAATTCTTGTAACTCCGACAGGCGTCCTAAATACCAGCGCAACTTTACTCTCCTCCAATGGCAGCAGTCAACTACAAGTCACCAAGTTTTTGACAAGCTAACTGAGTTGCACAGAAATGTTTAACTTAGAGCAATTTAGCAGTTCTTGTGCTCTATTCTGGCGCCAGCGATACTACCTCTATCCCTCTCGCTGTCATGGCTTTTCTAACGAGAGAGATGGAGAGATAACATCGCATGTCCCAGAATAAGCACTGAACACATAACGCGACGGGCGCTAAGCTGCGTTTGTACTTCCAACTTAGTTTTAAACTTGACAGAATCGAATTAAAGTTGTTTTTGCGTTGAACATAGTGGAGTTTTGATGGTTTGTGTTGCTGATGAGTTTTTTATAGAATCTGGAAGTTTAAATATGAAATTGTCATACTCCAGGACAAGGCCGGATTAGAGGTTTGGAGGCCCTAGGGCAGCAGGAAAATGGAGGCCTCTAATTATTACTCGAATAAAATGAAGATTTAGTCAAAAATGTATTGCAATTTTATTTATTGCAAGAAACAAATTAAATGATTTAACTCAAACTCGTACAAATAGGTGTTAAAGTAAAAATATTTTTATGTGTTTTTTGTAAAATCTCTATTGTGGGGGCCCTCTGTTGTGGAGACCCCGGGGCTGTAGCCCCACCTGCCCTCCCCTAAATCCGGCCCTGCTTCAGGATAATATTATAAACTAGCCACGCTCTGTAGAATTACCTGCGTAGACTGCGTAGAGACCCTTTGAAATCATATTTTTTTTAGAATAATAAATTGTAAGTCACTCTCCATCCTTAGCGATAATCTAGTAACAATGCATTAAGTTAATGCAGTAAGCGGCAAGTCAGACAGAAAAGACGTAAGACGAGAACGAACTCGGACGGGGCGCAGAGGTGGCGTCCCTTCAATGTCCTTTTATTCAAAATGAAGGAACAGAAGAGACGCGACCCAACACTTACAGAGAAGAAGGCGCGTACGCGTGTCTCCGCTCCGTCCGTGTCTCGGCTGCGTCCGTATTTTCTGTCTGACCAGCGCCTTAAGTTATTGACTAAGTTAGTTAAGACTGAACTTAATTTAGAGTTTTAGACAAAGGGACGCTTATGTTTGACCCTACCAACACTACAATCGTTAAGACAAACATCACCAAGTTAGTATAGAATGAGGTACTTAACAAAATACCCAACTTCTTAACAATATGTAAATTCTACTCCCTCCCAAGAATATCCCCGAGCGTTTTTGTTATTTTTTGTCTCGAATCTCAGTTATTTACTTCGAAAGCCAAACGGCAGGTACACAAAATATCCGTAAAATGTACGGAACACGATTTGAATATCTAAATTGGCGATCCTTCGGCGTTTCCCAAGTTTCCTCATTACCCCACGAGTTCACCTGTTAATTTTTCTTGAGATTTCTTTAGTGATGTGACGGAACAAGACTCAAATGCAAGTCTTATTGCTACACTAGAAGTTGTAAGATCCATTTAAAATTGTTCAACTATTGTTCACATAAATTAAGATATTTTATAATAATACTTACCTAAAGCAAAAAAAAAACTAAAAACTAAATTTTACTGCAAGCATGTCAGGTGAAACTTTAAGTTACTTAATGAACAAAATAGTACTAACTTACCTAAATATGTCATTTAAGTCTTACAACTTTTGCATTGTTACATTT
Source organism: Peribatodes rhomboidaria (assembly GCA_911728515.1). NCBI lineage: Eukaryota > Metazoa > Arthropoda > Insecta > Lepidoptera > Geometridae > Peribatodes > Peribatodes rhomboidaria. The sequence goes on along the minus strand of OU452171.1, from coordinate 17,215,225 downwards.
AAATTTAAATTTGTAAAGTCATATTTAGTCAAATCTATTATGATTTGCCTTTTTCAAAAAGATTGAAAATTACTGTATGAAATTTGATCAGTCCTAATTTTCGCTTTTGTTCTTTTCTTCCGGAGACAAGACAACAAAAACAAGACCACCAAATTGAGACAACAAAAGCAAGGCTGCACTGCGTCCCAACCCTGCACCCATTCTCCCCGTTTCCCGGGTAATTTTTATTGTAATTTATCGGGGACGCGTGACTAGGCACTTTCCCGGCGTCGCGCGACAGTAATGGCATCCGTGAGAGGACAAAATTATAATTGGCTGTAACAATGTCTCGTAGACGAGTCTAAGTGCTCTGTTTAGCAGTTGAGTGCTTTTAGATTTAACGCGTAGACGTTGATCAATTTTTGGGGTACCTGGGACCTGTCGCTAATTTGAAAGCTGTTGGTTTAATGATAACAGATTAGGATAAGATTTTACCAGGACGACGTCATTGAATGATTTATTTATATCTTCGTTTTAAAAGAAAGTCAACATTGTTAAAAGAAAAATAAAAAACCGGCTGCAAAATGTTGTACCCAATCTCACTCCCATTATCAAGACGATTTAAATGACACATCACATGCTGAATTCCATCAAGCTGTTTAGACTGTAGGGCGTGTGAAAAAAACCTCATACATACATAACTACATACACTCGAATGCGCAGTCGGGTAATTTTTAGTGAGTTTGATTGGCTTTGATACATATGTATTACGGTTCACATGAAAGTACAATGTTTTTTAACAATTAATAAATTACAACTTGAGCTTTCTCCATTGTTGTACTTGCCAATCGTTATAAATATACCTTTTTCACAATAACTTCAGCTGAGGGATACTTAATAATAATATAATATTTGTTTTGTCAGCAATTAGGAATAGTTTTGTCGACTATTTACGATGTTTATTGAGGAGACTATTCTTAATGCATTTTCCAAAATTTGTTACAAACTTTGATGTTGTATTCAGCCTATTATTTACTACTACTCTGGTTAATACTAGTTTTTTAGTGAACGCGCTTTTAGAAATCCGCACCAGTTATGACAGTCACGTACTTTGCCATGTTAATTGAGTAATCACCATGGAGTGGGTGATTCTAACGGGTTGTGTGTTTACAGTCGGCTTCACTCAGCAAACACCTCTGTTTGTTCAGGATACTCATTTCTGAAACAGTCAAGTAATAGTGTTTTATGTTGTTTACTTTTACAGAGTACATTTTTAAACAATTTTTATTTGAGCAAACAAAGCGAAGGGATATCTACTGGGAAATCTCGGCATTTGTGCGTGTGTGTGTATGTTCTTATATTACAACGATAACTTGGGCACGTCTACGCCGTACCTATACGTACGTCTAATCCAATCTTTACAACACAATTTCTAGGTACGAATATTAGCCAACTCGGCAAAGGGGTCGTCTGATATACGAGTATATTACATGGGGAGTCTACACATCAAAGTCGCTGGCAGCCACGGACATCATGTCGGTGGCTACGTTTTTTGATTTTGGTAGCTGTATTTCAAAAGAATCAAGCCGCACACATCTTGTTGCCGGGCTGTGTCGGCGGGCCGGCGACTTTGATGTGAGGTCTCAGTAAGAGACAAGTTTGTGCCAGATGGATTAAAACGAACATGTCAATTTTTAAAAAAACATTATTGCAAAATAAATATAATTTGTGTGATGAATGCTCACCCCCCGTGATTAAACGGTTGAAAGGTCAACGAACTTTTCCCTCAATCCATTCGTGATCAAACCACGATCTCAATATAACCATAGCAATTTGAGGTAAGTTTCGTTGTTTTAAAGGTTTTTTTACTTAGGTACTGAAAACAACAAAATCAGCACAGACTTTATCCGACGTTAGTGTAGTATAAACTAAAACAACAGTGAGTACTGTGGCACACCGAGATGCAAATCATGTTTGCGATGCATCAGCGGGAACAGCTGAGCAAATATGGTGCTTAATTGTGCTATCACAAGGTTCTATGCTTTGTATTTTGTTAAATAGATAGATAAACTCTTTATTGTTAGCAAAATAAAGGGATTGTAACGCCTAAAACTAGTTGCCTCATCGCTAAGAGCAATCACTGCTATATGTGTGATTAGTTGTCATTTATTTTTAAATGGTATCATTTGCTCGACTACATCGAAGAAATTTAAAGAATGGCCAGGTCAGTTGCCCTATTCGGAGATTTGAGATTTTCATATCACCTTTTTTCGACCTTGTTGCTCTTGTTTGAATAGTCATAGGTGTGAGAGTGACCAAGATAAAATCTCATTTCATCTCACGAGTAGGAATAGCCCCCCACGAGTACCCGTAACCAATGAGCGTGTATGAAGAGACTCATAAAAGTAGAAGAAGTGACGGATGTGTGCCAGGATCGTAGCAAGTGGAGAGAAGTGGTCTATGGTAACATGACTAACATGACTATATTTAGTAATGTAAAAAAAAAACTTTCTAACGCAGCGACCCAAACCGTGTCCTGGCCTCCGATATCAAGGAACACCACTCTTTTTTCTCTTCTTTTTTAAAACAGAACTGTAATTATTCCCCATAACTTTTAGCTGTAAAGCGCACAATTCCCAACATTAACAAGTAAAGACTGCGTCACACAACCTCGAGCGATGCAAATCTCTTGTTTACACTGGATCGGAGCAGCTGCGCAAATATGGCCCGGGCTGGATACGGAGGCAAATATGGCCTTAATTGTGTCATCACATGGCGCGGGCTTAGCATGGATTAGAGTTCAATTAGACGCATAAACATTACGTAATGTTGGGTTACGGTAATGTTTCGTAATGAACATTGCGTGCTTGCTGGGTTGTTCTTAGGCCACTGATTATCGCTCAAGCGCTCATTGCATTCTCCGATTTGCAGTATGGTAAATTTAGAAATAAATTTGATTGTAACTGTCTAACTGCCATTACGTCACATAAATTTAGCACGCTAGCTCACCTAGCGCATTGCTAATTGGTTATGTTATGACTGTTTCACTCTTATTGAAATTAACGTAAGCATGTTAAAGAGGGAATGACACCGCTAGTGTTGCAAATGTCCATACCCGGTGGTTACCGTGTAACATACCATCAGACAGGCCGTCTGCTTCTTTGCCAATCTTGTTTTAAAAAATGTCAAATGTAGTAAAATCTTTTTCATACATTCTTTCGAATCATGGTTTTCGGAAACCACTATAACAACGATAATTTAAAATATTCGTTTGCAGTAAAATATTTTTATTCATAGACACGTAAAAGTTTCATGAATTTTAAAACATGGTCTTTATAAGCATTGCGCTTCATAAACGACATTCCGTCAAGGAAGCGATATCAAAATTTTATAAGGCTTCAGCTCTTGCCTCCTCCATAATTTTATGTTCAATGCTCGTTTTATAGGTATTTTTTATCAAATAGACAACTTGTTTATCCAATTTCAAAATATCGTTAGTTAATCACACCTAATATTATAAATCCTCAAGTTTGTTCATATGTGTGTTTGTTTGCTATTTCTTCGCGCAATGTAAATAGTAAAAACCCTAAAATGACACAGGCGACTCTTTTTTTCAGTCCCAAAAGTAACGGGCTCGCCCCCTGTCACATTTGGGACTGAATATCGTCCGGCGAAGTGTGGGTGTTGTATTACACCTTTGCCAGCCTCCTCGGGGGAAAGGCGTGACGATATGTTCGCTCTTTTTTTAAAGCGCCAATTCAAAGCTATTTTAGTTCAAAGCGATTGGAACTAGATGGCGTTTTTTTCATAAATTCGTGGAGAAAGCTGCGCAGGCCACACGCGGTACGCGCCTCCACACAAAGTACTCAGGTACAGTTTATTTTAATTCAAAGAAAGAAAGAAGTTTACTGACCAATCGTTATTTACTTAAAAATTGAAATTGACTTATTTTTTTGTTAATCATCGATATTTTCGGTATTGTTATAAGAACTGCGAAATTAAAATATTATTAACTAGCAGCTCACCGCGGTTTCACCCGTGGCTAAAAAGTGGTTATTCTATGTGCTATTTCAGACTACAATCTATCTCTGTGCCATATTTCATCCAGATCCGTTCAGCCGTTCTGGCGAGATTGAGTAACAAACATGCATACATCTAGTCATACAAACTTTCGTATTTATAGTTGAAAGTAGAGTGTTGAATGAATCCTCTTTTGAGTTTGATTTCCTCTGTTGAATTTTACTTGTTGACCGAGCGTGGCAACATCTCCGAGTTGCTTAAGTATCTAACTTAACTAACTTATACTATACGATGACTTAAGTATCGTTGATCCAACGTTTAGGTGCATGCAATTAGCTCATGCAAACACATTTTTTAAATTCAATAAAATTATGAGCAAAATTGAACGAAAATTATGGAGAAATTCTAAGACGAGGCCTAGGGATCCGGGAGCCTACCACTGATGACGTCACTTGTTATCGTCATCGTCTCTTTCGATTATTATTTAATTAATTAATTTAATTATTATTTAATTTGTTAATGTCTCATTTCGGCCTTGCTTATGCATCGATTGACGTCACTGCGTGTTGCCCACGTGACCATTTTTGACCCGGAACGCTTTCTCTGGCGGAGTTTATTATTACAATACAAAAACTCTTTATTGGCACCAAATACAAATAAAACTAAACTAAACATTTAAAAATAAAGGCTCAATGGGCGGTCTTATCGCTTAAGAGCGATCTCTTCCAGACAACCTATGAATGAAAAAAAAAACATTATGATTAAGCATGGACGGTGGTGTGTGCTAAATACTCCGTTAATAGATATAGATCTCCGTTTGAGGTGTAGATTTGGCAAGTAAGTACTTCTACATCATAGTACATACTAGAAAATAATTTCTACGGAAGCCAACTGTCATTTCCATAAGTTGTCTTCCTCACTTCCTTGAATGATCGCGCACACTTCACTCATTCCTTATGTCTATACAATGACGTTTTATTAGCGCATGGCCTATCTTTATGTGACAACACCCGCAATGTAGAGCGGGATACTGCTATGTTACACGAAATAGAGGATTCGACGCGAAACGTTGTATGAGGTAAAGTTCTCTTTATCATGAAAAAGTGTCTTCTAGAAGGAAAGCTCCGAGTAACTCCCTATAGTCATCCGTCTTACCCATGTATTCATAAACATTACATAAGTAAGTAAATGCTAAGTACGATCTTTCTCAGTACATTGACATGACAGCTGCCATTCATTTTCTGTAGCCTGTGCGTTCGAGGGCTCATAGTAATGTTTTTGAATACGGGGGTTAGTCTATTAGCTTTAGCTCAGTCACTCTCACACTAGGGATTGCAATCTGAAAAAATCGGTGGACCCGGCACCATTTTACCGTGACCGGATCCGGTACCAATAAACCGGATCCAGTGTTAGCTATTTTTGATAAATACACCGGAAAATGACACCGGATTGCAATCCCTACTCACAACTCGTTTGAAAAGTCATAAGAGATAATAATAATAATTTAAAAATTATTTGACACGAAAAAATGTACAGTGCTTGTCAGTCCCTAGCTACCACGGTAGGATACCCTGATGTGCTGTGGTAGCTAGTACTCTTTCAGTTGTTTACATTGTATTTGCAATTCTACATAATTAGGATACTATACTACACATAATATAATTAACACATAAATTATTCGACTGCCTCTGTGGCTCAGTTGGTAGTGAACCTGCTTTCTGAGCTTGGGGGCGTGGGTTCGATTCCCACCTAGGGCAAACACTCATGTGATGAACATTTGTGTTTGTTCTATGTCTGGGTGTTAATATCTATTTAAGTATGTATTTAAAAATATCTAAGTATGTATATCAGTCCCTGGCAGCCATAGTACAAGCTTTGCTTAGTTTGGGGTCAGGCGACCGTGTGTGGAAGTGTCCCGAACTTATTTATTATTATTTATTAAATTATTACAAGCCTAATTAAGTAACGTATTAATTAATCATCAAAATATAGAGGTCCCTATTCTAGCACGTTGTTGGAAAGTCTAAAAATAACACTAATAATTATTATAATGCTGGGTACACACCAAGCCAACGAACGCCAAATGTACTGCATCCTGTTTCGTTTCAATAAAATAAAACGAGACACAGAACATCGTTGGCCTTCGTTGACTTTGGTTTGTACAGAACAGAATCATCTTAATCCGAATACAAAATAATGATAACAAAATGCTCACAAATAATTATTTTTTGTAATTTTTATCTTTTCATCTCATCCTTTTTTCCTTTCAAATATGTATTAACACATTGACTATTTAACCACATGAAATAACGTGAGACGCAGCTAAATCTATACAAATTCTAAAGTACCTACTACTAATAATATTATAAAAACGTAGCCTTTATGAGTTTGTAGGAATGTTTATAAGCAATTCTAAGAGTTCTTTCACCAATAGAAAGCTAGATTTTCCCTGAGTGTCATAGGCTATGAAACGCGAGCGAAACCGCGGGCAGAAGAGCTAGTTAGAATGTAAAACTTCACTTAATTTTTCGCTCAATCGTGTGATATCGTGTAACATCGTGCTACATAGCCTGCTCGCTCCGTGAGCGACAAATCCTTTGATAAATTGCTGAAGACACCATAACATTTTTTATTGTTACGCTAATCTGTCGCCTGTTCGCCGGGGGAGAGATGGAAGCCTGTGTCGTAAGTCATCTCTTCCAATAATGCTACTAAATAAAAAAGGTCGTGAAAAATTATATGCTGTAAAATATGTTTTTAATTTTGACTAACTTCGAAAATGTGTACTATGTAGGTAAGTACCAATCTTGTAAAATAATTTATGTTTTTGATTTTTATCTTTGTTTGCTTAGGTAAGTAAATAATTATCTTTTGACGAACAACATTATTCATTGGAACATAGTAGAAACCACAGACCTAAGATTTTTTTTGCTTCGCAAAAGACCAACGAAGCGTGGGACAGAGAAGTCTCCATCGAAATGTAAACTCCACAAGAGAGAAAGAGGTCGCCTACAAATAAAATCTTAGTCAATTTTTCTTTTGTCATTAATGACAGCGCGCCACCTTTGAGCACGCGAAAATTCCTATGATTATTATTTTTTACAAGTATCATTATAAATTGAATGAAAAGAGAGCAATTAAAATTGTATGCAGTTATGCCATCTTGTGCGTTTAGCGATTGTGATGTGAATTCAAGATTCAACCCACAAAATTTGTCGTTTCATGGGTAAATATGAAAATTCCATTGTGATGTTTTTGTCTAAATTTTGTCTAAAACATAACATAAATTGGTTCCAAAAACCGATTTACCAGCGGTATGTTGTTGTCGTTTCTTCGTAACATCTATATTTCCTAGATGAAAGCAGAATTGGTGATGAAATTCAGCATTAAAATATTAGTTAGTTTACGCTCGATTTTCACTAGAGATGGATAAAAAGATGACGTCATTATTATCGATAGTTTTTATCAAAGTTCATTAGGTAGGCGATGGGTGCAATACATAAATAAAGCATACATTTTTGAATCAATGCCATCAAAAGTAAATTGATATTCTTATGAGTTTGTACTGAATTATGAGGCGTAAAACATTTTTGTATTATATATAAGTATGTACCTTCAATTTCTGATCGTCATTTTTAATTCAATTTACACATTTTGGGTGTCTTACATCCAAGTCTAATTTAATTATATTTAATTAAATTAAATAATATATATGTAAATTATAAATAAATGTACAAAACCAATGAGATAAGTATTATTACTTATCCTAATCCATATACGAGTAAATTTGGTCAAGGGTCACATATCGAAGTGAATTACTAGGATAGTATTATGTTGATCTTATTATTTACTTTTCTTATGTTAATTTAGATACATGGTGACACTGATATCTAACTCTTCCGCCTAGCTTAACACCCGTTTAGTGATTAATATTCATTTTAGCTCAGCAGCGGTGTTATACTTGGAACAAAAAACAACTCAATTGGTATGCGAAATATTATATTTATCGACAAGCACCCGGAGGACCATTTTTGGTCAATCGATAAATTAATAAGTACTTTTCACAACACTAATTTACTCACGCATGCGCAAATGTTTTTTTGTATCACTATAGAATTGTCACTGTCGATCTTTTACATCCTAGATCTGTGGTAGAAACGACAAAAAATTCTGCTAAAAATAAAAAATAAAAAATTAAATATTTGAGTAGCAAGTACTAACGCTTAAAAGTAAGTTATGTCGTGACATTGGCGGAGTTTAATCTTCACTAATATTTATTAATGAAGAGGAAAAAAAAATATTTTTCTATTTTTGTATGTTTGAAAAGAATAATCTCAAAAACTACATTAGAAAGCTGCATTATCCCTGAGTGATATAGACCATGAAACGCAAGCAAAGCCGTGGGAAAAACAGCCAGTGGTGAGTAAATACACTTATTTTTTAGTAGCGCCCACAGCGTATCTCGACTAGGTATTTGTAACCGATCACCGATGTTAAGCAACGGACTACACGGCCAGTCCTAGGATGGGTGATCGCGGGTGTCATTTATAATAGAGCGCTACTGTGACACGTTAAATTGTAGGCCTCAGTTTTTTGTTCTTTATCAATAATCAGCAAGCCATGTCAGAGGTCTTCGGGCGGCTTAGAAAGTCTAACATCAGGGCTAGCCATTCGGCCTTTACGAACTTGCTTGCTTGCTTAATACATTTATTGCAACAATTATGAGATTTACATGAAGATTTTACTAAGCAGATATACTAATACAAAATGACCGTAATGAGCCAAATACCCTGATAAGTTACGAAACATCTTCACAAAACCACAAACCAAAATTTCTGACAAAGAAAGTAAAAGTAGATTTATAAAGAAAATCGTCCTTTGTATCCCGTATTATTTGTATTCAAAGATTTATGCCCATCGCCTGTTTACCCGACATCTTGACAGAGAGCAAAATTATGCGAAACAAATCCCCCGCCTCGTAACACTACCCGCGGCAATATAGCAGGCTAATGCTCGTCCCCGAGCCAAACTCGCCGTTTTTGGCAGTGATTCATCATTTGTTTTGGCTATGAAACTCACTCGCTTCTCGCTTGGGTTAAGGTGGGGTTTTGCTTTGCGTATCGCTGTAACAAACTCGTAGTAGATATATATTTTATATACGTAGTTAAACTAGTAGTAGACTAAATTTAAACTAACAGACTACGTCTTTTTGACTTGTACATTTTATAATTTAAATTCTACACATAATTACCTAAGTAAATATGAATAATTATAAGCCTAAGTTGACCATCATTTGTTAAAATAATTTTGACTGTCCGATCCTTTTTTTCATCACCATTTTCAATGAAAACTTTTATGAATTTTAATATGTACAGGATTTAAAGGGTCGCTCTTTATTTTAATTCATCAACCATTTTATCAATATTGTTAGTGTAAGATGTAGTCACGCGCACTTTACGGCTTTAACCACCATTTGAAAAAATATATCCAGAAGTGATGTTAACAAAGTCTCACGTATCTAATTCAATAGGCACTCAATACGTGAGTAGTCCAGTGTCTTTACATTAAAATGATCAAATATATTTGCGACATTACAATTACTTATAAGCTACAGAAATTTAGAAACATGTAATGAAAACGTACCTTAGCATCTACCCAGTATCTTGAAAAAAAGCGACTTTCCGACTCCCTAATGGACTAGTAAGTCTATATTCTCACATTAAAAGTATAGTGACAGGAATCGTAAAATCGCTTCCGGAATTTTAATACTTTCGAATTTTTATGTCGCACTCAAATTCAGTTTGCTTCTGGTCCGGAGTTAATAACTTTTCAATGAATTGAGTTTACCCTCTTTTGATTTAGTAGCAAAGTTTTGTGTGTACTGTAGGAGACAGGATTTTAAGCGTCCGAAGGGAAAGAAGATCAAAAATCTGTCTCAACTCTACAAAACAAAGATTTTGGATATTCGGGACATTTTTGCAAATATGATAGTCTGACCCCAAACTAAGCTTGAATCATGGCGGCCAAAAAAAGTAATAAACATTATACATCCATTGTGTATTTTTGTTGTTATTGTATAACACTTAGACACAAGCACAAATGTTCATCACACGAATGTTTTCCCTAGGTGGGAATCGAAGTCACGCCCCTAATCTCAGAAGGCAGGGTCAATATGAACTGAGCTACGAAGGCTACTTATATGCTATAAAGATACAATTAATGACATATAAAATACACTAGAACTAGCACGGACAAATCAACAAAAAAACATACAAATTTTAAATTTATATTCGATGAGTAATCCTATTTCAGTTCGAAAATTATTCTAGTTTCAAAATAACTTTAGAGTATACCTTGTTACGATAAGTTTTCACCTAGCAACAAAATGCGAGAAGATGAAACAACAAGTTCAAAAATTAATTACTACCAGAGATAGCGAAATTAATTAAAAATCATGCGCACAGTATCAACTACCGTTCGTTTTCATTATCAACGGTTCACAGTTCACGGCTCACCGTTCACGCCGAAATAAGGTATTATTTAGCCGTGAAGTCTCTAATACAATAATTCCCCGCATCAAAGGGGCTCATAGACATAATTAAAATCAAACCAGGAAGAATTCATTATGGCGGACAGACGAAATCCACCATATAACGTAGTCTAATAACAGTAAGAGAACTCGATATTATGATACACTAGCTGCATCTTGCGGTCTTGCCTGTAGTCCCACAAGAACTGTTGACATTTTGACGGTGAAAGGTAGGTACCCTATTTCCTTTTTTGTACTCCAGGCAATGAGTATGCAAAATTTCATGATGATTAGTTCAGTATTCAATACGTGAAAGCATTGCATTTTCGCATTTATAACATTAGTTAGGACTAGCTATTCACCCGCGGCTTCGCATTTCATAGCTCGCACTCAGGGATAATGTAGCTTTCTTGTAGTGAAATATTTTTTAGAATCCGTTCAGTAGTTTCGTAGATTACTTACTCCCGACAAACAAACTAGCAAACTTATAAGTGTTACCTCATCATAATATTAGTATAGTGTGGATTAGTAAGTTATGGATACCTGCAAATATCAGTTTTCCCAAATAACATGGATAAGCATTGCATAAAGCGAGCGTTGGACACTCTGCAATTCGGTAGAGTTACGATTACCATCAGCTTGTAACTAAAAAACAAAAGCCAATCATTTGTAAAACCTTGCACTCGTGTGCAGTGTGCGTAGCTAATGGCTAAAACAGCACCCATTCCACGCAGCTCTTACTGTTACTAGCGTAGCGCCCATAAGCCGGGAAGCAATGTAAGCGGAAAACGCCAGCCGTGGCTCAAAAATAAAATTTAGATTTTAATAAAATGCAAATGGCGTGTCTCGTCTCTGATGGAACGACGGGCAGACGTCTACTGTGCGGATGGTGGATATTTTGTTGGGAGCTTGTGCGATGCATTTGGTAAATCAAGTGCTACAAGGATAGAGGGAAACGAGCTAATTTTGTAGTACAAAAATTGGACGCTATGTATCAAATTGTTAAATGTACAAGCGTAGCAAGATATGGATGGTCGGCGCAAACCAGAAGACTGCGGGGGACGGGATTAAACAAATAACATATCAAAAGAAAAACAATAAAACCCAGCTGCAAAATGTTGTACACTTTGTCACTTCCACTATCATTTTTTTTTATATGACACCTCACATGTCGAAATCCATCAAGCTGTTTAGGCTGTAGGGCGTGCCAAAAAACCTCACACATACATACCCACATGCATGTACATACATGCAAATACTCGAAAAACTTTACTCTCCTTTTTGCGCAGTCGGGTATTTAAAAAAAAATCGAAATAACGCTTACGTTTTGAAGTTCGAAGACACACCTCAGTTCAATAGGGTGGATTTTCTTGATGCGCCTAGATCAAACATTTAATGATTTTAAAATGTCATCGCCTGGCGTCCTCTTATTGTCTGCGCTGACCTAACTAATTTCGACCTAGGCGACCTAGACTAACTTCGCATTGGCTTAAGGTATTCTATCGCCATTTCGTCTAGAAGAAGAAGACGAGTGAAGAGAGCGAGTAATGATACCTGACGAGCCTCTAAACTTACCTACAGAGTGACAAAGTGCGATTTTAATTTTTTTTTGACTTTTGCACTACTGAAATCATTCTTAAGTAACTAAGAATTTCCCTTGTATTATTGATTCATTTAACAGCTAATGATGTAGACAACCTCCCTATGTAATGGAATTTTTGATTTGCTTTGTCTACCTATTGAATAAATCAGTCAAAAGTGACCTCTTAAAATGCGGATATTTTTCATTGCTCTATTTTCGCTTGAAAACGTTTTAAAAAAAACCAAGTACATAGGGGCGAAGATATTGTTAATTTAATTGTGCATGCTAAATTTCACCATAATCTGACAAACGGTTTTCAAGAAATTTGAGTAGTGCGTTTGTATGGAAATTTCAGAACGTCGCGGCCCTCTTAAGCTAAATACATGGAAACAATGGCCGAAGGTCGCGGCCGGTTGAGATCGATTCCACTCGCCGCCGTCCGAATGACAAATGTGTTTTATTGTTACAGATACCATTTATAGATAGATCTTTAGACTGTGATAGTTTTTGTAGAAAGATCTCCGCACCTTAGCTATAAGAGAAAATTGAAGAAAACCTGTAGTAGCTGGTGTGTGTTACGTTTTCGACTGAGCGAGCGACTATGCTTCAGTTTCGACAAAAATGCTTTCGTATGTCCCAATCTTGTCCGGATCTCTGTCTGGATCTCTGTTTTCCTGTACGGTCGCATTTCTTAAGCGATTCTCTTAAAATTTTGTAAGTAGGTTTAATAAATCGCATAAATTGTTGTTATAACCTAGAACCTCGCGTAAATTATTGTTATAACCTAGAAATTGTTATTCTTTTTATTTTTTAGTTAAGAGTTAAAGTCTAATTGAGTTTTATAATGCGATACCCTTACAGGGTATATGTATCTAGTAATAGTTGTTACATATAAGGCATTTACAAATAAATAAAATAAAAAATAAATATACAGTTTTCAAAATAATTGCAGTGAAATGATTTTTTTTTCTGAAAACTGACTCGGCAATAATAAATGTATAAATTATCAGACCTGCCCACAAAATTTCACAAAAATCGATTGAGGTAAATGACCTGTACATGAGAACATACGTCGGCCGCGAGATCGACAGCTCATAAAGCCACTAGCATTATTTTGATACACGTAACTAAATGTTTTTTGTAAACCTCAAATAAAATTCTCATCTCTCTCTCTCTCTCTCTCTCTTTTTTTCATTCATTCATCATTCTCATTCTCAGAACATCTCCGAGACTCATTCTAGAACATCCAATATTGGGCTTCTCTCACTACCGTACCATTTTAATAAGAGTGACAATATAATTAGCAAATTAAAATATTTGCCTACTAGGTACCAGAAATTTTAATATTTTTTTACACTCATAGGTCCGCACTATGTTTCCTTGTGTCGGAAATCCCATGAAACACACACAAAGATATGGACAAGTAACGCCTAGACTAAAAACAGATCAAATTTCATAATTTAATCAACTGCCCGGCCGGGAATGGAGCGTCTAGCAGTCGCACTCCGACTAGGCTACGATGGTAAATAACATAACATATCGTCACGCCTTTCCCCCGAAGGGGCTGGCAGAGGTGTAAAACAACACCCACACTTTGCCGGACGATATTCAGTCCCAAATGTTTTTTACTCAAATTATTTTTTAATTGAAAATCTTTATTTTGAAATTTTATTTGTACTTGCAATAATTTTATTGAATGAATTACGAATTGTAATTTTTTTTTTGACATTTTGACTTGTAACATTTTGTTATTAATAAATGACTATGACTATGAAATGTGACAGGGGGCGAGCCTGTCGCCATACACCGGGCTCCAGTTACGTAGCAGATGACGCACAATACGCACATATATTCACACAATGAACAAATTGGTGCGAGCCGTCGAATGGGATCGAATCCGCTCCCTCTGGCTTGAGAGGCGGGCCTTCTCCAACTAGGTTATCATTGCTTATAACGAAGGTAAATTAGATTACTAAAATGATGTGATCAAAGAAGAACATAACTCCGCCTTAGACTAAAAACTAGATCAAACTTGAAATTATAAAAAAAAAAAAAAAAAATATGTACCTCCAACACCGGTTTGAAAACCGGTGTTGGAGGTATTTTTTTTTTTCTTATTATTATTATTTTTTTCTTATTTTTTTTTTCAAACATATCTAAGAACACTACCGAGTAATTCATCTTTCAAACAATTAAAACACAATCAAAATCGGTTAATCCGGTGGAGAGCTACGATGCCACAGACAAACCATACACAGCCAAGTCAAACTAATAACACCCCGTCGTTTTTGTGCCGAGGGTTAAAAACAAAATACACACACATACAAACAATACCGATCTAAGCTAACACACTCTAGCAAGATCCACCCTTGTACTGGTTATTAATTAAAACTGCGAAGCGGCTCCGATCTTGAGATTGTTCCGGCTCTACGTATATACTCGTATAACTATCTATGTATATAGTACGTATATAGCTAGTGCTCACTCACTTGGCTTCTATCTCTGGAATGTGCGGATATTAACCTCAAGACCAGCAAGTTTCAAGATGGCTTGAATTATTTGGAAGAATAATCTCGAACGATTATGGTCGTGATACGCATATTGAACGCTATGTTTTCTGAAGCGAGCGTTAGCGTGCGAAGCGTCTATGCTTTAGCTTCGACAAAAAGGCTTTCGTTTGTCCGAATTCTGGATATCTGTCTTCGTCTACAGGTTGCATTTCTTAACCGATTGTTTTAAAACTTTTAATTCTTAAAAAAAATACACATTTCTCCGCAATTAAGAAAAAAAATCCAAAAATCTTGACAAAAAAATCTATGCAAGTAATTATCGAGCCTACTCACAAAGTTTCAAAAGACGCGGTTAAGGAATTTATTTATTTATTTATTTATGTTACACTTAACAGATAACAATCAATATCTTATTTTATGGACAGTAATAAAAAAAAAAAAAAAAAAAAAAACTGAGCTGGATTGCAATCCAAAAACAAGTGTAAACAGAAAAACGAAACAATGCGACCTCTCGAGGAGACAGACGTCGGTCGCGAGGTCTACAGCAAGCTTACAGAGCCACTTATTACGTATTACTAGCAGCGCACTAAAGTTTTATCTAATTAGTTTAATTTTTTAGCAAACAATTTGTACTTTTAATCTGATAATACTTTTCACTAAAATTATTAATTCCAAATTTTGCATGGATGTTTGTTACTCAATCACGCCAGAACGGCTGAACTGATCTAGGTGAAATTGGCAGAGAGATAGATTATATTCTGGAATAGCACATATATTTTGATACTTTTTAATCGCGGGCAAAAGCGCGGGATGCAGCAAGTGATTCATAATAATAAACAGGACTAATTTACTTAAGTTTGCTTCAACGTCGCGCGCTATAATGTTACTAAACAAGATCTCTGGAAATATAGGTAGACATTTTAAGTGTTATCTGGCAGAATTCACGGTAGTGGCTCACAAACTCTGTGAATACAATATTTAAATAAGTAGCTATTAATTATCAATAAAATTTATGTACTTAACTAACATTTAATTTGTAGGTTCCTATGGCACCGCCTTAGTTTCTGGACTGTTAGGGTGCTGTATGTGTGCAATTTTAAATAAATAAATAAATAAATAATTATTTGAAAAAAAATTGTAGTCTTTTCCTACAAGTCTTTATGATTTTAAAATACGGGAATTACTCCCGTTCGATTAAGTCGAATATTCCAACTATAGTTTCAACCACATTCAGCAGTCTTTATCAAGGTGAGTTCACACAAATCTATTTAGCCTTCACGTGTCTACTTAAGTTGTGCGGGAACAAACATACATACTTAGTTAGAGTTACATTATATTATAAATTATGTTTAGTGTACTCCGGCTTACTTTATTAAACACAAGCTATACGACTACGTAACGGTTAAAACGAATGGTTGTTTCGTTTTCACGCGTCGCTTATTGTTTAAAATGAAACTTGACAATATATTTCAACGTATCAATAAATACAATCACCTAAAAGTGGACGTTAAATAAAATCGTTGAATCGATTGAATTTTATACATAGAATGGACAATAAGCTCTGCCGGTTCACATCGGAGTGTCGCTGGAGCTCTGACAATCGGTTTCAATTCGAATTTCAATTTTCCATAAATTTTTAATCGGAGTCAAAGGCGCCGTGCAATAAAATGGCTCTTTACATTGAGGCAGTTTGGATATTGAACTTATTTTTATTCACTGTTGAAGACGAAACAGTTTAATGTTGCTTTAGGGAGACTGGCTACTCATATAGATAAACTTTTAACTAGTATTGCATGCATGACATTTAAAAATGAAAATATAACATAACATTTCCTGTAATTATGATTTATTAAACGGGAATCACTCACGTACGATTTAGTAGATTATTCCGACTATAGTTTCAACCGCATTCGGCGGTCTTCATTAAGGCGAGTGCGCGCGCGCGGCTGCGTCTCGCGCGCTCGTGCAGGTGCGCACTCGCCTTGATGAAGACCGCCGAATGCGGATGAAACTATAGTCGGAATAATCTACTAAATCTATTATAGATTTAAATAAATGTATTATTTATTATTATTATTAGTAATCCAACATGTTAGCTGCTTAAAATGGTTTTTAGAAATTGTGTAAACTAATTTAACTCAAACCTACCTTACCTTAAATTCTCATTTTGACTCTTTGTCTCATTCTCGTAAGAACGAAAATGTTATTCTCGTAGACTCTACAAAATATTATTTTCCATACCTATTAAACGTTGGCATCTAGGAAAAGGTTGAACGTAAACATTGCAGTCTTTTGGGAGGGCTTCCGATGACCATCCGACCCTAAAGTAAAGAGTCACCAACTTATCTGCAAAGTTGGTCAAATATAGGAATCGAATGTTATCAACGGGTGGTCGTCAAATTTGTTTAGAGAATGCGATGATGGCGCGTATTCTCAACTGTATGGATAAGTTGGTAGACCCTAAAGTACACAAAACTCATACCATAACTTGACCTCTTTCGCGGCATGGGCAGTTTTTGTTGTGTTCTAAACTTTCTCGAACTCAGTGTCTGCGGGCGGCAGGGGACTGTTTCCATTGTTTGTTATTGATATAAAAATCGGACGGCTTTTTTTACACATTATTCAATTAAGCTAATAGTACGCCTCTCACGGAAACTTCGTATATTATCTTCACCGTCTTTATCTTCCGTCTGATTTAGCTCATACACGTCCATAAAAATATATTTATGTAAACTGCTTGCCTTCCCCCCTCTACACCTGTATTCCTCTTACATGATAATAGTTAAGATACCAGTTAACATAATTCACGGTCCCGGACTCCGTGTAGTCCGGAATTTTCAAAAAAAAATACTTTCCTGCTAAATTTATTTAAAATTAATACACGTAATCAAGGTAATGAGACTCAAGCTATAGTCGAAAAACAAATGATGACTTGTCCCAGTTGACTGTGAGTCCTCGCTTTGCTCGGTAAATTACTCCCATCGTCATGACATTTCGTGATTTTATAAACTCCTAAATGAACTACAAATCTTATTTAAAATTTTAAAAGAGACTTTTAAATTATTATTATTTTTAATAACGATAATTATATTATTAATAAGTGTCCAATTTATTTTGTTGACATACATTATTTATTTCTTATTTCCCTTGTATTGTTTGACATTTATTAAACTGTGACGTGTAACTATTGGAGTTATCATTAAATTCTAATTTCTGATTTTAAACCTTGACGTCCATAAAACATACTCGTATTTATTACGGCAACATGATTACATCTAAGGTTTTATGATTAAGTACCTACTTTAAATTTATAGTAACTATTGAACAAGTCTTAAAACTTAATAAACAAAAATCAAAATCATTATAATAAAACGCTAACTTGCGCTGACAAAGTTAGAAAACATAAAACATACCATGTCGTCTCGGCCTTTCCCCCGAGGGGGCTGGCAGAGGTGTAATACAACACCCACACTTCTCCAGACGATAGAAAAACATTAGAAAACATGTTTTAAATTATATTAGACCTACAAAATACTAAATCGCAGTAAAATTACTACAGTTATTTTTAACCACCTGTTCTTCAATTGACATTACGTTAACAACGGACAGTTAAATAAATAATCACCGAATTAAAGATCGGTGAACATTGGGTTTACCCTCTTTCTCCATAGAATGAAAACGGGCTCCAAATTTCCTAATATAAATTTTTTGCCCGCAGCTTGAACGCAATTTCGGATCCGAACGGGCGCGTATTCGGGATGGACTTTGATAGATGGCTTGAAGTACTATCGCGATTCAGCCTTTGGTACGTACCAATAGTTTTTTGTATTAAAGTCTATGTAAAAGACTTGCTGCGCCTGCGGTGTAACCCGCGGTTACACCGCATTATTATTATTACCGCATTATGTATTAATCCAGGGCATAAACTCGGTCTCGAATTACATAAAAATCGTCCATTCGTTTGAGAGTGAAGAAGTAACGAACAAACAGACACTTTCGCCTTTATAACATAAAAAAAAACCGGCCACTACTTTCTATTACAATCACGTTTGTTGTATTGGAGTCCCTCTTAAATATTTGTTGTATTCTGTTTTTTAATATTTTAGCGTGTTGTTATAGCGGCAACAGAAATACATCATCTGTGAAAATTTCAACTGCCTAACCTAACCATCACGGTTCATGAGATACAACCTGACAGGCAGACAGACAGACGGACGAACAGCGGAGTCTTAGAAATAGTTAGTTAATAATAGTTTTACCCTTTGGGTACGGAACCCTAAAAAGTAGGATTAAGTAAGGTAAGTAAGAAAAAAATCTTCCAAAGTATAGAAAAAAAATAAAAATATTCAGGACACTTCCACACAAGGTCGCCTGACACCATAGTTTGGTGTCAGGCGACAAAGCTTGTACTATGGCTGCCAGAGACTGATATATTACTTATTACTTAGATATTTTTAAATACATACTTAAATAGAACACCCAAGAATACAAGTTAATTGTCAGGCTACGGTAAAACTTAATGTACCTACAGTCAAATTTGTTGTGTAGTTCCTTGTAGTCGATGTATGGGTTAGTTGTCGGTACATGGTAGTCTGTAGTAGTTAATTGTTACTGTTGAAACTTACCTAAACTTTTAGCCAGAAATAGTAGGTAATATAGCAAAATAGTTTCCGTAAATCTTGACTGAACATTGACTTATTAACTAAACTTTTTTTAGTTACTTTAGGAAGTCTTCTTTTAAATCTTCTTAAAGTAACTTCCTATCTTACTAATATTATAAACGCGAAAGTTTGTAAGAATAGATGGATGGATGTTTGTTACTCTTTCACGCCAGAACGGCTGAACAGATCTGGATGAAATTTGGCACAGAGATAGATTATAGTCTAGAATAGCACATAGGATACTTTTTAACCGCGGGTAAAACCGCGGGGCGCAGCTAGTAAAAAATAAATATATTTTAGTAAGTAAGTACACTAAATAGGTACCAATACAATAAAATATCTTTTTACCGCGTACTTGCAGATTGATCTTCTCCCGGAGTCCTTCCGCCGAGGTACGACACGGAAGGTTAAAAAAAAGATACGCATCGACTTAAGAACCTCCTCCGATTTTTCGTTTGTTAAAAAGAGTATCTTCTTCTTTGTGTCGATGATCGTTTTTTACTGAATTAAACGTGTCCCGACCAATAATCGATAATGACATTCAAAAGGGTCACTGTCTACACCAAAGGTTATTCTTTCCAGGCTTTCGCATCAACAGCTGCACAGCTGCACGTGCATAGTATTGCAGGTGTCCGTAGAAGGTGGTTACCGTTTACAATCAGGCAGGCCATCTGCTTATTTGCCACTCTTCATAAAGAAAAAAATCGAAAATGATACTAAAGTTTGTACTAAATGGCGTGCCAGGAGAAAGGCCTATATCCAGCCTTCAAACAATACTTCCGGATAATATAATAAAAACCCTACACCGATTTTCATCAACATCGATTTTCATCAAGCATAGCTAAAAACTCCCGACTAATTCTACTTTCAAAAAAAAAAAACAAAATCGGTTCATCCGTTTAGGAGCTACGATGTCACAGACAGACACACCGACACACCGACACATCAAACTTATCCTCCCGTCACTTACACCCCGTCGTTTTATGTCGGGGGATAAAAAATAAGTTTTCCATTTACGCATACGATTAAAAATGTACGCTCGCTTAGCCAGGAAACCGTGTCATGTTAGTTAAAACGTGAAACAAGTTTGTATGCAATGGGGGAAAGTGACCGAAAATGAGCATTTTAATAAAACAGCAAGTTGGCTTGTTAAATTGTTGTTTTCGCCGCGTGAATAACTCACCGCGCCGTTATGTAGCTATTGTGGCATTCAGCTCATGTGGAAACAATTTTGAGCACGTTTGAAATTAAGCAGGTAAATATATTTTGAAGCATCTATACAGCATGACGACAACAACATGTCTTTATCTGTCGATAGAAAAACGATAAAAAAGTTACTTTTTAACCGACAACCGACCGGAGGAGGTTTACAAGTAGACGCGTCGACGCGCCAAAGCAAAAATATTTAGTTAACCTTGTGAACTAAGTTCTTAAACTAATGTAAGTATACTTTAGTAATTTTGTGTCGGAGTCTAACAAGCAAATTTGTCGCCGACTCAAAATTTAGATATACTTACATAAAAATAAGAACGTGGTAAATTTAAATTTTTTCGGTGTATGTAGACTACTGACACCTGCAGGCCTAGCATGCGCAACGCGACAACGGTATGTCGACTCTTTATATCGAGACAGACGTATGTTTAAAGCATTATCAAAAAAAACAAGGTCTAGCATTCAGCAAACACGTAATGACGTCATCGTCATCCGTCTCTTTCAAACATGTTGTAAATGACTTATTTCGGTCTTGCTTAAGCATCTATGGACGTCACTACGCTTTGCTAAATGCCATACCTGGCGGAGTATGTTACTATACCATGGCAATCGATTTTTTTTCCTGAATTACTTATGCTGTTGACCACTGAGGCTTCTCCAGCGCTACGGACGTCGGCAAGCACAGGTTGCGCAGGCCGTAAGTACTTGCATCACTCTTCAAAGATTATTTTTACTTAAAGAAATGTAATTTCTTTCTATAAATTTTTATTTATACCATACAATAAAACCACTTCAAAACTAAAGCCGAGTCATAACAACGTTGTGATTACAGAAAAGTGGCTGAGACGATATTATTATCATCTGGATATAAGAATAGTGAGTTGCAGAGACACAACTCTGAAGAGTTAATCGAACGTTTGGCGTAGGATATTGTATCTTTATGTAATGTAATGGCTGCATTAACAGAAGTTGGCAATTTATTGCACGCGTAACTTACGAAATAGTTTCCGCGGTTGTATAACTGCTCGCGGAAAATATTCATTGATTGTTCTCTCGCATTAAACACACCTTTAGCTATTTATATTAGTCATCTGCTGCGTTTTCGGGTTTGTTCACTGTCCTAGAGACACCAAAGATTTATCAGCAGAAAAGATAGTCCATACTCCAATCTACCATTATGAAGTGAAAAAATTTTGCAGGTTTAACTATACACTTATTTTCCTCGTATTCTTAATCAGCGAAGGTCCATTCTACCCTGAATTGCCTTCACCAAAGTGTTCACCACCTGCTTTAGCTTGTCTCAGGGCAGTAGTGATACGTACACACACGCTCCTTAACTCAGGGTTTATTTACCCGACTGCCAAGAAGGTGTTCTGCCACGAGAGGGTGGTTTTTCTTGCGTCTCTTGTTTTGATTGATAATTGATTCTGAATTTCTTTATCGTCTCATATCTTCCAAATGGCTGGATGGATTTTGACAGTTAAGGTATAGTTATATTATCTTATAAACCCAAGTTTCTTTATATAGATGTGCAGGGTTTTAGATTTTTTTGTCGGACACAGTGGTTTATATTAGTGTGTTAAAAATATATGTATCTTATTACTCGTTGTGCAGACTTGTGTAATATGTACATCTGTATCTCTCTAATCTAGAGCCGAGCGCGGCCATGAATTATTCCCGCGGGATTACGGCAAACGGGAAACTTAGCGATGGTTTATTTGTAAATGATATATTTTAAAATCGCTTTGGAAGGCTTGCGGATAGTTGGAACGGTTTGTTTTGTCTGTGTTAGTGTTTTTTAAAGGCTTTTAAAGAAAACATTGTTAATAGTAGCTATTCATGTTTTTAAGTATTTAGTAATGAATTTTGACAGTTCGGAGTTTTATTTCACTTGAAATTTTATCTCAGGGACTGTCTATCTTGTTAGAAAAGCCATGAGAATGAGAGCGACCGATATTTCATCGCAAGTGCCTGATGGGTTCTTGGTGTCGAAAACATACAAAAAAAAAACATTGTGATGAGCTTTCTTAAATTAAAAGTCCTGGATTGGAAAGTAAAATCTTAATCAGATTATAGGCTAAGTAGACAACCTTAGTTATTATCATCGCCAGCATCTTATGACGTGTGAAACTAATATTCTTTAAGAAAACCAATCCTTAAAGCTTATATTTCTGTAAAATTTTCATGAACAGCTGTTAACACTTTAATCCAAGCCCAACAAAATCTCAGTTGTAATTTTTGGCAGCGTAGCAGCTGCTACGTCGTAGCACATCTGCTACGGAGCTACGCCGTAGCACTACATGTGCTTCGTCATTCGCGCTTCGCTGGACTTATCTACTTTGAATTACATTATCCATACCAGTTGGAATTCGTGATTTGAAATGTTTCTCACTCTCAGAATTATCTAGGAAATTAAATTTAAAGAATTGTTAGCAGTTAAAATCATAAAAATGTTTAATGTGAGCATATTTTTAAACTATAGGCATATTATTACGAATTGGTGTTTACTATCTGTTTGAAATACAAGTTTTGCTTTCGTGCTGTATGAACCAACGAATTAAAGATTATTAATTTCACAAGAGTAAGGTCATATCAGTATTTTATTTGATTTTATGATTGTTGGGGGACAAAAAAACCTATGCGATCAAAGCGGCGACAATTTTTTAACTTTCGTTTATTTTCATAACATTTGCTATAATGTCACACTAATATTATAAGTTTGGATGGATGGATGTTTGTTACTCAATCAACGGCTAAACGGATCTGCACAAAATGTAGCTTAGATTATAGTCTGGAATAGCACATAAGATACTCTGTAACTGCAGGGCGCAGCTAGTTTTGTACTAAAATCTATGAAACATATTTTATTTAATAACACGAAGCGGTGCCAGACAATTTCCAAGCAGTTTTCAACCGATATAGTCCTAATACATGTGTTCGGTAGGCTGCCAACAAGTTTCTATATGTCGCAGGTCGACTGGACATTGTAGCATTCGAGAAATGGATAGAATTGGAAAAAATAAGCTACAAAGTTTGCTCGTAACATACCTAAAAAGATAGAAGAGAACAATCGCGAAAAATAACGTCAAAAAATAAATGTACGGAAAATAATATACAAAGATATGATTGCACTCACTTAACTTCGTAGCCGCTTGTCGGATTTCGATTAAATTTAGTTCGAAAGCATTTTTGAAGGATGAATTTAAAGTTTTTTTGGTCTCTGTGGTAGGGCATATGCCCCACATGGCATTAATGATAAATCTTAATATATATAAATCTCGTGTCACAATGTTTGTCCTCAATGAACTCCTAAACCACTTAACCGATTATAATAAAATTCGCACACCATGTGCAGTTCGATCCAACTTGCGAGATAGGATAGTTTAAATATATATATATATATATATAAATAATAAACGTGAACAAAGTCGCGGGGTGACAGCTAGTTTAATTATATGTTCTGGTGTGACAGTTGTTCTTGTTTTTGTGTGTGTTTTATGGCGTCCTTGACTCAGGGAATCCTAGTAAAGAGCTGTGTTTAAAACGTTATTTATTATATACTAGCTGCGCTCCGCGGTTTCACACGCGGTTAAAAAGTATCCTATCTCTCAAGTTGGATCGAACTGCACATGGTGTGCGAATTTTATTATAATCGGTTAAGTGGTTTAGGAGTTCATTGAGGACAAACATTGTGACACGAGATTTATAAATATTAAGAAGATATGTGTAAACCGTTCATAACCTACTTTGAGAAAATTCGCCTCCAAGCCAGATTCGGGCTTCAAGCAGGCTCGGACCCAGGCGAAGGCACGCACCAATTAGTTCATTGTGTGAACATATTTGCGTATTTAATGTGTTCTGATAAGTAACTGGAGACCGGTGTATGGCGACAGGCTCATTTGAGACTGAATATCGTCCGGTGAAGAATTGGTGTTGGACACCTCTGCTAGTCACTACAGAAGAAGGGCGTGACGATATGTTGTGTATTAAGCTTCTGTAGAATAGTAGGTGAAATCGTAAGATTTTGCTATTACTTCCTAAAAGTGTTATCGAATGTAACATGGAAACTTTACGAAACCACAAACTTTAAACTTTCTAACAGCATAAATCGCATAGAGAGTGCAGGCCTCAGATAGCGAAGCCGAATTTTGGCAACGGTCTCAGGGAGAAACAAAGTCGACCGATTTACCTAAAGAGCTCGGTTTCTGGGCTCTGCGCTGAAAGTAAGAGAGAGCAGAAACTGAGGATTTTCAGTGAGAATCTGTTTATTGGTGTGATAACCCTACTTATCCTACTGTGTCTATTCTAATATGATATAATCGAAAGTAATATCTCTTTCTATTCGAATATTTTAAAATCTAAAGTAACACTGTCTGTCTGTTTGTAGGCTTTTCAGAATTAAAAACGCGAACGAAGTTGCGGGTAACAAGCTGCGGCTTGCTCGCAACGACCACCACTAAAACAACCACCAGTGGTGGTTGTCCTAAAACAACCACCACAGTGGTGGTTGTTAGGACAAAGTCTTAATTTTTGTCCTAAAACAACCACCAGTGGTGGTTGTTAGGACAAAGTCTTAATTTTTGTCCTAAAACAACCACCAGTGGTGGTTGTTAGGAC
The DNA here is from genome assembly GCA_911728515.1 of Peribatodes rhomboidaria. NCBI lineage: Eukaryota > Metazoa > Arthropoda > Insecta > Lepidoptera > Geometridae > Peribatodes > Peribatodes rhomboidaria. The sequence goes on along the minus strand of OU452171.1, from coordinate 17,190,115 downwards.
AAAGTCTTAATTTTTGTCCTAAAACAACCACCAGTGGTAGTTGTTAGGACAAAGTCTTAATTTTTGTCCTAAAACAACCACCAGTGGTGGTTGTTAGGACAAAGTCTTAATTTTTGTCCTAAAACAACCACCAGTGGTGGTTGTTAGGACAAAGTCTTAATTTTTGTCCTAAAACAACCACCAGTGGTAGTTGTTAGGACAAAGTCTTAATTTTTGTCCTAAAACAACCAGCAGTGGTGGTTGTTAGGACAAAGTCTTAATTTTTGTCCTAACTGCCGCCAGTGGGGTTCGTTGGATCATAAAAAATAATTATTGTTTTAGCGTTTTGTCTTTATAATATTATTTTATAGTAAAGCTGTGTTACAGTGTAAAACATTATCAAAAAGTTTAGTGTTCTGTCGGTTTGACTGTGGTTTATATCACTGGTGGCCGTTTTTGTGGTGGTCGTTGGGAGTAAGCCCAAACGGCAAGCGTCTTCACTCTCAAAGGGGTGGGTGGATTTGGATATGATTTGATGTGGAGGTAGCTCATACCTAGCGTTAAAAACAAAATTAATTTTAACAAAAAATCTAGTGTATCAACGTAAATCAACGTTTTTAAAAGTAGGTATAATTAATATTTAACTCAGGTTAGTTTAATTGTTATGTCAATGTACTTGAAACCCATATTCCTTGGTGTTCTTAATACGACGTTGAAGAAGAGATACTCTAGAGATTTGTTTAAAAAACAGTTTTGAAAACTTCCGCAAAGTAAGACCTGATTTGAACAACTATTTAAAACCATAGGCTACTTTTTAACTGCGGGAAACACCGTGGGATGTCACATTGTTTGATTTAGGATTTGGCGCGGCAGTTGTCGCTGCAGGTGCACGCTTCGAGTCTCGCGTATCTTATTTTAATTTACTGTGTACGAAGTTTATTACCTACGTATCTACGTAACTTACGGGATCCGTAGTGATGGAGGTAAACCTCCACGCAGACGATAAAGGAGAGAATAGTGATGCAGATGTGGACGAATGTATCAGAAAAATGCTAAACGAAGAGTCGGACGAGATGGAGACAGAAGAGAATGCCAGAACAACACGGGAGAAGAGACCGCGAACAGATAGTGACGAAATCGTAGATGATGGTTTTACCCAAGTATGTAGGAAGGTCAAGCGCTCAAAGATTAAGACATGTAAAACCATAGAAACACCAGAAAGATCTCCAGAAGAAACCTATGTTGTATCTATAACGGCCAAAGAAATCTTACCTAAACAGTTTGGTATGGCAAAACTTCTACAATCTGAAGGTGTTAAGAATATTATTAAAATATCTTATAAATCCCCGTACAAAGTCCTCATTGAGTTCGAGAATAAATTAGATTGCGAGGGCTTAATTAAATGTGACAAAATTATAAGTTTAGGCTACAGATGCCAAATGGCGGATGAAATTTATCTGTCGTACGGGCTAGTAAGACATGTTGACCTAGATATCGAAGAAAATGAAGCACTAGAAAACCTAAAATGTGAATATGAGATTGTTTCCGTCCGAAGATTAAAACGGCTTAGTGAAGATGGCAAGTGGATTGATAGTGAGACAGTACGATTGAGTATAAAAGGCTCGACTTTGCCCCCGTACGTCCTTGGATACGGGTGTAGGTTTAAAGTGGAGCCATATACATTCCCGGTGAGCCAGTGCGCAGTTTGTTGGCGCTTTGGTCACCTCTCACGGGCTTGTCCTGCCAACAAGCCTGTGTGCCCAAAATGTGGAGGCGAACATAAAAATTGTGAGACCAACAATTTTAAATGCGTGAACTGTAAAGGACCGCATTTAGCGATGTACAAACAATGTCCGATGTTTATCAAGGAGAAAGAGATAAGGATTATAATGCGCACGGAAAATTGTACTTACAAAAAAGCACTGATGACTTATATAGACAATCGCAAGACTCACTTTGATATCAGACGAAATTATGTAGACAGAGAAAAGTCCATGCCTACCACACGTGACCAGATAACGGTAAAGTCCTATAGTAATGTTGTAAAAACTAGCGCCATGGTGCATAGAGAAAATCTTGAATCAGATGAAAATACTGCTACTGCCTCAGAAGATATGAATACAGAAGAAGGAAAAATCAGAAACGAAAAAGTAGAAACAGAATTAAGTAAGATAAAAAACAGGAAAAAAAAGAAACAGTTTATAAGAAAATTTAATGAGGAACCAATAGAACAAGATACAGAAATGCTAGAAGAAGAAGAAAAAGACTCTGAAAGAAAGAGCTTAGTTAAAATTTTCTGGAAATTAGTAAAGAAAGTACAAATAATCTTTGACAGTGAGAAAAGTTTTGAAGATAAAATAAAGAATGTGTGTAGTATAGTTTTTGAAGAATTTATACAATACTTTCTTAAAATGAATCACAAGGATAATTTGCTTCGAAAAGTCATACATTTTATTAGTAACAATGGATAAGGCCCAAAAAGTGTACTCTTTAAACTTATTGCAGTGGAATGCACAGAGCTTACATCGTAAAATGTTAGAGTTTGAACTTTTACTTGGTCAAGAAAAGGCTCATTTGGCATTTGTATCAGAAACATGGTTTAAAGAAAACTCCCGTGTTCGCTTGACAGGATATAATGTGCACCGCAGAGATAGAGAAGATGGATGTGCAGGTATAGCTATATTTGTCCACAACACAATAAAAGCGCAGGTATGTAATGTGACGCACACAAATACAAATATACAAATTTTGACCCTTAAGTTATTGAACTGTGGCTATTTAAAAAATGTGATACTTATATACTGTCCATCCTGGGTCAATACTACTCAGTCCGATTGGGACAACATATTCTCTAATTTCCCGAAAAATTGTTTAATTGTTGGAGATTTTAATGCACACCACACCGATTGGTCGTATAAAAACGATACTAGGGGTAGAATAATACATGATTCTGCTATTGAATTCCAATACGTATCTCTTAATAATGGTCACCCGACGAGAATAAAGATGGTAAACAATCAAATACAAAAAACTTCTCCAGATATTTCGTTTGCTTCGTCAGACATTGCTATACATTTTGATTGGCGTGTATTAAGTGAAAATCTAGGCAGTGACCATATGTTTATAAAAATGAGACTAAACTATCGTGATGCTATACAAACTTCCGATAGACGAAACTTTAAAATGGCTAATTGGGAAAAATATACGGAATACATTCAAAATAGTATATCACTGCCAGTCGGTGAGCTCAATGTTCAAGCATTGTATGATTCGTTGATATGCCACATTTCTAAAGCAGCAGAAAAATATATTCCCATAGTTAAAATAAGTCAAAATCCTACTAGTAAGTTTAAATCGAAACCATACTGGAACCCCAATCTTTCTAAATTAGTAGGGGAGCGTAGACTAGCTTTAGCAAATTTTAGACATAACCCTATTCCTCTGAATTTAGATAGATTGAAAGAAAAAACTGAAAATGCTAAAACTGAAATACACAAAGCTAGATCAGAAGGATGGCAAAAGATGTGTAGCAGTGTTGATGAGTCCACGACAGTTACTGATATGTGGAGACGGTTGCGCTGGATTAAAGGATATAGATCGTCTAAAACATATGTTTCTAAGGAAGATAAAAACACATTACTTTGCAGTTTGGCTCCAGATTATGTCAATCCTAAGTCACCTATTTTTACGTCGACAAATGAGGCTTTAGAAGCAGATTTTATGTTGCACGAGCTCTGTAAATGTACCAAAAAAAAAGATACAGCTCCAGGAAGTGATGGAGTTACCTACTCCATGATTCATCATTTACCCAAAAATGCCAAACAACAATTACTAATACTATATAATCTCATTTTTACTACAGGAGAAATTCCCCAACAATGGCGTAACATTACTGTTGTTCCAATACCTAAATATAGTGAATCATCAAACTCAACACCTAAATTAAGACCGATTTCGTTAATATCGTGTATTTGTAAGGTCCTACATAATATGATAAACAAACGTTTGGAATGGTTCGTGGAAAGGAACAACTTGTTATCGCCGTTTACAACGGGCTTCCGTAGCGGCCAGTCGTGTCTAGACTGTTTGGTGCGAATTGTGACGCAGATTCAATTAGGACTCACAAACAATATGCCTACCGTTGCATGCTTTCTGGATATTGAAAATGCATACAATAATGTACTTATAGAAAAAGCAACTGAAATCCTTGACGAACTAGGTGTAGGTAAACTATTGTGTAGGTATTTGTGGAATTTTCTAAGTCGGAGATGTCTCCAAATCAAAGGTGACTCTGGTACGATGATAGATGCCTATAGATATACAAGTAAGGGACTTATGCAAGGATGTCCGAGTTCGCCTATTATTTTCAACTTAACAACAGCAAAAATTTGTAAGGTCATCAACTTTGTTTACATCTGTCAATATGCAGACGACTTTGTGTTATATAGTAGTAGCAACGATTTGGTTCAAAGTGCAAATAAAATACAAAACGCATTGCAGGTTTTTGTAGGTATTCTAAATGATTTGGGATTGGAACTTTCTACTTCCAAGTCTAAATTCTGTGTTTTTAGTAGAGGTCGGAGAAAACAGCCTGTAGGTATAAAGGTAAATAATATACAGATTGAACGTGTGGAAATATACAAATACCTAGGAATGTGGCTAGATTGCTCATTACTGTGGCGGAAACATATAAATGAAACAGTAAGTAAAACACAAAAACATCTTAATGTAATTAAAGTTCTAGTTGGTTCCAATTGGGGTATTCATCCACTACATTTACGTAAATTATACATAGCTTTAGTTAGAAGCAGGTTAGATTACGGTTCATACTTGTTTGATAACTGTGCAAAAATGCATACATACAAATTAGATAAGGTGCAAAATCAGGCTTTACGAACAATAGGAGGATTTATAAGAAGTACTCCGATACACACTATGGAAAGTGAGCTCTGTGTACCTCCACTGCACATAAGGCGAAGATATTTAGCTTTCAAATATTGTTTAAAAGTACGAGCGTGGACCGATAACGAGACAGGTAGACTGTTATCTGAGTTGCGCGCTTTATGGCTTTTATCACATAGCAACTACGGCTACTGGTTTAGAAAAAGAACTCCTCTATTAGTTAAAATATTTGATGAACTTAAAAATGAAACTTTGTACTCGTCTTCTATATTAGACGTATTTTCTTTAGATTCGTGGATAACTAATTTTAATCATGACAATGTAATTTTTACTAACTTAGATTGCTTAAAAGGGTCAAAAAAGGCGCACGAGACCAATTCCTTACGTTCAGAGACAATAAAAGAACTTAGTGAGAAGTACTGCGATTGGCACGTGCTGTATACAGACGGTTCAAAGAGTGCCAGTGGGCGAGGAGCTGCCTTTTATGACCCTTCTTTAAACCTTAATCTACATTCTGTTAATAACTGTTTTAAGATTAGCAATAATTATATTTCAATAATGTCAGTGGAACTGGTTGCAATATCTGAGGCTCTTATCTATGTTCGAAATAATGAAATAAGAAAGACCGTAATTTGTACCGACAGTAAAAGTGCGCTTCAGCATATTATCCGATGCACTTCTGGCAGGAAGGGGGTATCGACTGCGTATAAAATAATATCACAGTTATGGGATTTGCATGATAAGGGTAATGAGGTCATATTGCAATGGGTTCCATCACACGTTGGGCTGAGAGGTAATGAGGAGGCTGACACACTAGCAAAGAAAGCAGTTTTAGAGGGAGTAGAGTATAATTTATTACCAAATTTCTCGGAACTACTGCCTAAATATAGAAAGAATTGTTATAACATTTGGAAAGAACATTTTAACGAGAGATCGATTGCGAGTGGAATATGGTACAGAACTATAGTGTGTGAGCCTCCTCATATACCGTGGTTCTGTAATCTAAGTCTGCCACGGAGACTTATAATAACTGCGCATAGGCTGCGGACCGGTCACATGCCTTTGAAAAAATTTGCCTACCTAATGGGTAAAGCTCAGTCACCAAATTGTGAAACATGTGGAGTAGTGGAGGACGTGTATCACCTCCTCACTGAGTGTACGCGCCTTCAGCAGGAGAGGCGGGCCCTTGAGGTGACTTACCATTTGAACAGACTGGATGTTGGGCGTTTTAATAAATTATTAGCGGAACCGGGCTCCGATGCGACCAAAGATCTGCTCAAATGTGTGAGTCATCTCAAGTGATTCTTTATGTATTTACTTATGTTTTACTTTATTTGCAATGTTTTCTCTGTTTCCATTACTTAATCAATAGTTTTGTTAATACAATGGGACTGACATGTTGTAAACAAAAGTCCCCAAAAATAAACAAGATTAAAAAAAAAAAAAAAAAAACCGTGGGATGTAGTATTACTATAAGTTTTATTAGGACCACAGAATAAATAAAAGTACAATTAAGACTTACAATCAATACACAATGACTTAGGCTAAACCTTTTTATTTTATTTTTTCCGCCTCTCAAGCCAGAAGGAGCGGGTTCAAACCCAGCCGACGGCACGCACCAATTTGTTCATTGTGTGAACATTTGTGCGTATTGTATGTCATCCGCTACATGACTGGAGCCCGGTGTATGGCGACAGGCTCCCCCCCGTCATATTTAGGACCGAACATCGTTCGGCGAAGTGTGTGTGTTATATTACATCTCTGCAAGCCCCCTCGGGGGAAAGGCGTGACAATAACTATATGTTATGGAATAGGAACCGGGCCCCAAACTTGGCTGCCGAAATTACTTAAATTATTATTTTATTTTGTACTGAAAAAAAAAGGGTCGTCTACAATATCAAACCATTTTTTTATCAATGACACGCCTATTACAACATTAACCCTGTTACTATAAACGTTGTGTAGCATTAGAATAGATATATATACCGTGATTTATCTTTTTCGATCAAATAAAAATTTTTAAATAATGAAAATCACAAAACACTGTAAAACTATTACGAGGCTATACAACGGGCTATACAATGTTTATTAGCAAGGAGAAATTTACAAGATTTATACAATATATAATATACATCCACGACAATCCAACAATGTCATTCAGAAGCACTCAAAGCATCGCGTCTACGAGTACTAAACAAATTATACCGAAACCTTCCATGTCACTCGACTTCAGGCCGAGAGCATTCAATGATGTAAACAGCTTTACATCACCACTGTGACGAGACCTCCCACCCCTTCCACTGTCTTGACGGAATGGAGACAGCTTACCAATGTCTATTGTTTCATGGTGTAATCAGTTTTCGACCGAGTGAACGTTAGCGAACATTTGTGCGTATTGTTTGTCATCTGCTACATGACTGGAGCCCGGTGTATGGCGACATGCTCGCCTCCTATCACATTTGGGACTGAAAATTGTCCAGCAAAGTGTGGGTGTTGTACACCTCTGACAGCCCCCTCGGGGGAAAGACGTAACGATATGAACATTAGCGAGCAAAGCGTCTATGCTACGAGTACAGCTTCGATAAAAACACTTTCGTATGTCCGAATTCCGGATGTTTGTCGTAGTCGCATTTCTTTGAATCTCTTGAAACCTTGTGAGCAGAATTGATAAGGATACAGATTTTGCGTTGAGGCAGATTTTGGAAATATTAAAAATGACGGCGATAGGATTTTTTTGAAAGAAAAAAATTTATTAAATAAATATATATAAATATATTAAAAAAAAAAACAAAAACTGACTCGGCAAATAAAGTCTGTAAAATTATAGAACCTACTCACAAAATTTGACTAGAGTCGATTGAAAAATGCGACCTGTAGGGGAGACAGACGTCGGCCGCGTTGTACAGCTCACAGTGTACCTAGTATTATTAGCTTACTAGTTATCAAAATCAGCTTTATTATGAAACTTGCATCTTATTCTGAGAGTTATCAAATACCTATAATTCGTTAAGGCTTTCAACGTCTTAGTGTCCAAGAACGTCTAGTTTGCTAAAATGTGCATCTCTTATTACGTCCAGTCCAACAATGTCCAGTGTCCTAAAGCGTCCAGTATCAAAAAGTCTACTTTCGAAAATATTACGTTGTTTATAAAAATAAAAACCTGAGTGCAAAATGTATAGCTTACGACACTCTCGCAATAAAAGACGTATGTAATTACATATCATTACAAAATCCGTTAAGTCGTTTAGTAGTTACTTACGTTACTTTACTTTAACATACCTATAACAAGTAACATTATTAAAAGAAAAACAAAAAACCTGGCTGCAAATATTGTACCCTATGTCACTTCCACTATCAAGACGATTCAAATGACACCTCAGATGTCGAAATCCATCAAGCTGTTTAGGATGTGGACCGTGGCAGAGTAACCTCATACATACATACATACATACATACATACATACATACATACATACATACATACATACATACATACATACCCACATACATACATACATACACTCGAAAAACATAACCCTCCTTCTTGCGCAGTCGTGTAAAATACTTATTAAGTTTCATCGTCCATATGTATTTTTTCAACTTTCATTAGTAGTACGTTTGTAAGTTACGAGAGAACATAGAGAAGGACATACATACATACGGGCAATCACATGACCCTTTTTTTTGGTTCCCAGCAGTCGTCTAATAAACGTTGTAAACGCGTTCTGGACCGCTCCTTTCAAACTTTCTAATTAGGTATCTTTGGGGTGCGTCTTGCTTGATCGAAATACTTTTGTCATATTTTCATTGCTATTTACCTAACTCTTCTGATACTATACAACGTTTTAATAATAAACGTTGTATAAAATATGAGGTAAGTGGGTATTAGTGTAACTTCCTCGTTGGATATCACCTATCTACTACATAAAATATTACCTACCTTATTACCTGTATTTGTGAACGTAATGGCAATGGTCACCGTGTGCCCTCACTCTCGCTCGTGTGATGAGAGTAGTTAGGGCGAGCGGGATGACACGCGATGACCATTGTCATTACGCTTAGAAAATAAGGCCGCTGCTTTATTGTGTTTAATCTGCGATCGGCGTCATGAATCTTCTTATGTTGGTCGCTCTCAGTTCAGGCGCCAAGGTTCCTGGTGACAATGCGTGAGGCGCCCGAACGGCGAACGATGACGTCATTAAGAGGTTAATTGTCCCAGGTTTACTGTGACGTCATAAAGAGATACTAAACCTTATGTATCGTAGTAAAGTTTTATGAAAACAGGTTCTTTATGAAGATTTGCTTCTAGAAATAATGATACGTTAAATTTGTTTATGGTTTTTATGATAAAACGTTGGGGTAACTCAAATGTTTGTACGATGAAGTTATGTTTTGAAATATTTATTGCATAACAAAATATCTTGTCTTTCCACATATTTGGAAAGACAAGATATTTTGTTGTGCAATAAATATTTATGAGAAAAAAATTATAAGCATCTTATTTCTTTATCGATATAATTGTAAATTTACTGTTTCGACATTGTTTGAGAATTAAAGAACTGGGATGTGAATCTATTTTTTTCATTTTCATGGTCCCGTTTTGGAGAATTTGGCGTCGCATGTCTTGTGCATTTGCCAGTGTCAAGTTAATATAGTTTTTCTTGTGAAGTTGTTATTAAATTCTGATATCTGATCAATTTTGACAATGTGTCGTGATGCCTGGAAATAATAATCCCTAGCAATAAAGGCGTAGGTATTATTTCATAATTTTGATTTTTGGTGTTATGATTTGATAATTAGGTACACTATTTCACGAGGAAGGTTATAACTACTTTCTTAATACTATTTTCTGAATGAACGGGAACTAAGTAGTTAGTTTATTACATTTATAAACATAAAACACATCGTCACGCCATTCCCCCAAAGGTGCTGGCAGAGGTGTAATACAACACCCACACTCCGCCGAACGATGTTCAGTCCCAAATGTGGGGGATAAGCATGTCGCCATATACCAGGCTCCAGCCATGTAGCAGATGACATACAATACGCATGCAATATGTTCACATAATGAACAAATTGGTGCGTGCCGTCGTTTGGTTTAAACCCGCTCCCTCTGGTTTGAGAGGCGGCCCTTATCCAACTAGGCTTTCATCGCTAGTATATTATATGTTTTAAATTTAATTGTTTAGAAGCGCACCATCTTGTCGGTATCCCTTCCGTCTCGCTCATCCGCGAGCCACCGTAGGGATGTCCTGCGCTAGTGCAGTGCCGATAGAAACCCTAGATTCTCGGGGAATCGCTTAACACATACAGAAAACATAAAACCTCTGCTTTCTTGACAACGGTTAAAAATAGCAAACATTGTCATCTTAAACTTAGCTAAGCACTTGAGATGTCACGTTTAACAGTGATTGGTCATCTGGTCATCTATTGATTGCCACCGTTAAATGCGTCTGCACTGGTTTACTCAGACCTTTACAACTCTTGCAGAAGGTCGGGTGCTTTAGGGTCAATCCTATCCTGTTAATATTATAAACGCGAAAGTTTGTAAGAATGGATGGATGGATGGATGGATGATTGTTACTCTTTCACGCCAGAAAGGCTGAACAGATCTGGATGAAAATTGGCAATCCTACTTAATATTATAAACGCAAAAGTTTGTAAGAATGAATAGATGGATGGCTGGATGTTTGTTACTCTTTCACGCCAGAACGCCTAAACAGATCTGGATGAAAATTGGCAAAAAGATAGATTATAGTCTAGAATAGCACATAGGATACTTTTTAACTGCGGGGCGCAGCTAGTACACAATAAAACTATGAGTTATCGTGATCATTCGCACGTCACATCATACTAGAAAATTGTTTACATAATTTTATAAAGAAATTACGCAATACGCGTCGATCATTTAAACCGCAGCACTAATTCGCCTTGTTGCAAAAATTGCATCGCAGCAATTCACGTCTAATTTTTCTATGTTGCAAAAACTTAGTTGCCAATTCTTAGTTTTGTGTGTTGACCCTTACCCCGACGTAAGATGCAAGTTCTAGACCCGTTCTAGACTCGTGCAAGTTTCACTTTGACAAAACTTTAATAAGTGGATTCAAGTTGTACATATTCTTAGATAGAGCTCAAAGCTTTACAATTTGGTTTACTAAGTTTTAAGTGCGATTAATATAATGCATTATGCAGTTTCTACTTTCTAGATCAATCTATTTAGACTTTAAGTACCTAAAGGATTTTTTTGAAATGTTTAGACTGCTAATGGGTATGTGTTCGTCTTTTGGCAATAAACATATTCTTCTGAGCTATTTACAATTTTGCTGAAATACGGTCTGAACCACAGTAAAAGTTAGGGTTCTGTACCCAAGGGTAAAATGGGACCTAAATACTAAGACTCACCTATCCGCCCTTCTGTCTGTCTATCACCAGACGGCAGACTGTATCTCATAAACTGTGATAGTTAGACAGTTATAGTTTTCACAAATGATGTATTGTTGACTGTTGCCGCCATAACAACAAGTACTTAAAACAGAATAAAATATATTAAAACACACACGCACGAAACGCTTTGGTTCCTCATTTCTCATACGGACCGCTAGAGTGTGGAATACTCTGCCAGACTGTGTGTTCCCTGACACTTATAATCTGGGTCTCTTCAAGTCTCGAGTGAATCGGTTTCTTCTAGGCAAGCGTGCTCCATCGTAGGCCGCATCACTGCTTATCATCAGGCATGTTGGCGGCCAAACGCAAGCCTATTATGTAATAAAAATATATATATATATATATATATTAGTATAATAATAAGGGGGCTCCTAAATAATAAACGTGATTTTTTTGCCGTTTTGTAGATAATAGTACGGAACCCTTCATGCGAGTCCGACTCGTATTTGGCCGGTTTTTTATTTTAGGGTTGCCTGGAATTTATTGATAACTCCAATAGCTACACGTCACAGTTAAATAAATTTCAAACAATACAAGGGATTATGAATGTCAAAACAGTAATTACATATGTCAAATAAGAAATAAATAATTAGTGTTAACAACATAAATTGCACACTTAATATTATAACTAGCAACCAAGCTCTGAGCATGGTTTTGAAACACGCGATAGAAGTTGCATCCCGAATGGTAGCCGGTACACGGTATTCTAGAATATGTCCGTCGTTTTAAGATACTCCCGATATATTGCAAATGAGCTCTAAACTAGTAGATCATCTCGAACTGTAACCCACAACAACCTTATCTCTATAACCCCTTGATCGATGTTGCTGAAATATAGTATGCAGGTAGCTCACGGTCTATTAACACTTAAGTTACTTTTTACCTCAAAATTACCTATACCTGTAGAATAACGTGCCAAGTCACAGGACGCAGCTAGTATTAAGTTTTTAATTAGCTACTTAAGTAATAAAGCTAAGTATTTCCTACTCAGATCTGAATGAAACTTGAAATCCTATTCGTTTAATAGGGCGAAGGAAAAAGTAAATTCGTTTTAGCTACAGAATCCTACATTACCGAGCCGACCCGTGCTACACTATTACACTTTATGTAGAGTTGGGGTGTGGTCTAGATTATAGGTTGCTAGCAATTTGTGTACGTTAAAAATCCTAATTTTTATCGTACTTTACACTATGATAATATAAAATAATTGTTATAAATGCGAAAGTTTGGATGGATGGATGCATGTTTGTTACTCAATCGCGCCAGAACGGCTACACGGATCAGGACGACATTTTGCACAGAGATAGATTATAGTTTGGAATAGCACATATGCTACTTTAACCTCGTATACCACACAGCGGGTGCAGCTAGTAAATTAATTAATTAAGAATAAAGTTTTGAATCAGATACAAAGTTAAGAAAGTAACTATACCATTTGTGCTACTTGTAAACGTCCATGTTTGAATTCCAATTTTAATTTTGCCTAGTTTTTAGTTGCGCCTGTGACTGCATCTCTGTAGAGTGTGGACTGCACACATAATGCGATTGTTTGCGAGTATAAAAGTTATACTAGGTACTACGATTTCTTTAACCTGATATATTGGTTATTTTAGCTTAGAAAAAATTATGTAAACGCCATAGATTTGATATAAAGTTGTGGATCAAATTTAAATTGTAAAATACTTCTAAATGTCTCTGAATTTTGCCTTTTTGATTTCGATAAACAAAATTAATTATTTGAAGAATAATCTATAGGAAGACAGGACATATATTGTATTTACAACAAAGTATTTACAAACTCTTAATATTTTTATCTTTTTTTGATAAGTATAAGTTACAATTTAATCAAATTGCCCTCGCTCGCATCTTGAACCACTCCAAATGCATCTATCGCGGAGATTGGCCTGGGACGTATTCAATTTTGCACGGCGCCCTATCTGCCGCTCTATTAGCTCACTTTGATGTCGATACGGCCCTGCCTTCCTGCTTGTTACTGCTTGAATCTGATTCGAGCTGTGATTGGAAGGTTTTCGTTCTCGGAGTTAATTGGTTGTTAGATGAAAGTTGTTTTTTGAATTTTTTTGGTGAAGTGGTTTGGAACGAGTGTTTTGATTAGGTTTGATTGGGAATTGATGTAATGTCTTTTTTTTTTTTTTTTTTTTTTTTTTTTTTTTTTATGTACAATAAGTCGGCGTTTGACCACCAACTCGCCTGATGTTAAGCGACGTTGTGGTCTAAGATGGAGCACGACGACCTATAAAGGTACTTATTCACTCTAGCATTGGAGCTTTATAGAATGAAGAAGTACAAAGACGGCAGTTGAGTGAGGCGCTACAAGTGCGCTACTGCTCAGACCCGTCTTCGGAACGGTTACACCGGACTACATCCCGAAACACGACTAGGTCATTTCACGGCATGGCTTGGTCCAGTGGGTGGTAACGTCAAAGTCACGTAACGTCGGTAACGTCGTAATGTCAAAGTTATTACACGTTTTGTAAGTGTATTAACGTAGGTATTGTAAATACAGTTAATACTAACTACTTTTTTATCCAAGTTTAGACAGGACGACTATCTTACTTTCCTGTTTTAGTTTTTTACTTTTTAGAGTGCACTTACTCGTAGAACTTATTCTGATTCTGATTCTGATGAAAATCAGCAAAGAGGTAATATTCTTTAGGAGTATAGATGTACCTTGTTTTTTTATAAATATTTAGGGTAAATCCGATGTTTTGAATTCAACGTGATTGATGTACTGATGATGACTGCAAGTAACCCCAAAGTCTGACTAGTAACAAAAAATCAAATCATTTATATTACCCAAAACCAGGATAAATATTACAAAGATTCCAAAGAAGTGTTAAGGTAGCTGATTCACGTTTTATCTTATTAGTATGCGAAAATATAATTGCGGATGCGTCTGAGTAAAAAACAAGCAACATTATTAAAAGTAAAACAAAAACCCGGCTGCAAAACGTTGTACCAAAAGTCACTTCCACTATCAAGACTATTCAAATTACACCTAACCATGTCGAAATCCATAAAGCTTTTTAGGCTGTAGGCCTAGCCAAAGAAACCTCATAGATACCCACATATGTACATACACTCGAAAAACATAACCTTCCTTCTTGCGCAGTCGGGTAAAAAAAACTACTTTACGCTAGACAATTACGCAACAAGCGCCTTGAAGAGTTTTTTTGACGGCACGTTCTTTCCAACATTGCTTCCCGCACAAGTTTCCTCACGTAACTTCAGCAAGTTGTGAAGAAACTTGTGCGTCTCCACTCAAGCCTCATTTGGCACTGAATGAGCTCGGAGCTCTATTTAAATTGTTGCAGATACAAACTCGCTTGTTTATTGGCTTCTTTGGCTTTTTTTTTTTTTTTATTAATTTATTCATGACCATGGATACTCGTCCTTCAGTCGGATTCTTAGTAATATTTTTTCCTTCAGTAACAGATGATGGGATGATGATGATGAGGTGATGATGAAGACGATGAATCCCTCCCCTTTCCCATTCCAGTAAAGTTATGGATACTTTACTGAAACTTTAAGTGAAGTTTTGTAGAGACCACGAAAAATCGCGTTTCGCGATGTTTGTATCATTTGCCCACACTCGTGCACGTTGACGAACCGGTAAACGTTAATAATCCACCATTATTACAATTTAACACTCGAAGAATCACAAGTTTTAGAAAATAATACAAAAACACGACACCATCTTTTCGGTTCCCGCCAAAACTCCGCTTCTTTGGCTGGTTTCGATGTGTTGCCAGGATTTTCACTTGACATTTTTTGCTGCTTAAGATGTGTTATAGGCGTTGGGTAGAAAGTTGTGTCTGTTTTTGTGTTTGTAACCTTTAGAAGCGGCTGAGTTTTTTATTTTCAGAGTTTTTGTAGGTGCCCCATATAGGAAAAAAATGTAAAATGTGTAAATGTGTGCTAAGTATTTAAAAAAAAAAAACATCATTAATATTACTCCTGGCTCTTGCTTATAAAACAGTCAAACTTTAACTAGAATGGGTTAAGCCCAGTAGTTAGACGGAATAACCTAAAAAAAAATATTATTATTATTTCTAATGAGTTCGCCACGCCAATTATTAGAGCATGGCAACCCTTAAAACCAATCACGTAACTTAGATGGAACAAGTTCCATTCAACTTCATTGCCTACCCACATCAAACCAATTGAAGCATGTCAAAAACACTTGAGCAAAGATTATATACCTACATGACACGTGTCAGTATACAGGGTGTATCGGCCGGCATTTATTTTCTAACAATAATTATAAACGTGTACATATCTGTGTGTTCCGATGTTTGTTACTAAAACAATTTGTAAGTAGGCTATAGACATGGACTTAGATCTGTTGTATTATCAATTTTAAAAAGAAATAGTTAAATATCGGCCATTATTGAACCAATATATATAATAACCTAGTATTAAGACAATTGGAAGGACTAACTACCAAGACACGGGTTTTTCAACACCCAGTTTGTTGGTTAGTGCCGAATTAAAAAATAATGTACTATTTTGAAATAAACAATTTTGAATTTTTTTTAAATAAAGGTATGTTATTTTCCTTTCTTTTATCAAAATTGTGTTTACTCGATTATTAGACAGCAAAATTAAGTCCCAATAAATCAGCACCTTCGGGGGAAAGACGTGACGATATGTCATTTTGTGCAACAAAATAAAATTAAAATAACAAATGTCAAAGCTGTTACAAACTTCGTTTTGCCACGCAATAAGGTTCAAAGTCACGCAGCATCGAAAACAAATCGTAACCATCATTCCAATAAGACGTTATGGTAAGGGCTCAGGACTATATAACCCGCATGATGGAGGATGGAAGATAACCTTCCTAATTTTTACTTATCAGTTTTATTCTTGACATAGTTTTCTGTAATCTTCCACCCTCTCATGTTCTTTATGACTCACTAGCTGTTACCCGCGACTTCGTTCGCATTTATTCAGAAAATATTATCCGAAAACCTTCCTCGTGATAATACTGTAACTAATTATCAAATTTCATCAGATCCGTTTTGGCGTATAATCGTGAAAAGCCTACAAATTGACAGACAGACAGACAGAGTTACTTTCGATTTTATAACATTCGTTTGGAAGTATGGATATGGATTTTATTAACTGCCAGATCATGCATGGTTTCACTTACACCCTGTATGATAAAGTTTGATATCTCCGATCACAGCGACCCTACGAGAAAGTGTCGATAATTGAAATTAAAACGCCAATCATCTTTACCCTACATCCGACAAGGAGCTAATTGCTTTTTCTAACAATGGAATTACTCGTATCTGCAGCAATTAGGATTACCTATCTTAATATATATAAATTACGTGTTACGTTGCTTGTCCGCTATAGACTCCTAAACTACTTAACCGATTTCAATCAAATTTGCACCCCGTGTGCAGTTCGATCTAACTTAACAGATAGAATAGCTCACATCTCAATTTATAGCCGCATTATTATTTTATTACCACTATGTAATATAATAAAAACCTTAGCCACAGCAACGCGTGGCCGGGTCTGCTAGTGTTTATTATAGAATTTTAGAGGAAACTCACGAATCTATTTGTAAAAAAATAAAGGTTAGTTTGAATAATTAGTTTCAATTATATTATACTTTCTGTAATTTAATAAAAGGACATAAATGTTTGGCGTCTCTTGCGATTTTTGAATTCGGTTGCGAGAAAACCATTGCACCAATTTTTATGATATTTAGCTTAGTTTGTAGGTACAACAGAATCAACAACACCGTTGTAATTCTCTGGGTTACAATTTTTAGGGTTCCGTTCCCAAAGGGTAAAACGGGACCCTATTACTAAGAATCCGCTGTCCGTCCGTCCGTCTGTCTGCTGTCACCAGGCTGTATCTCATAAACCGCAATAGTTAGACCGTTGAAATTTTCACAGATGATGGATATTTGTTGCCGCAATAACCAAAAATACTAAAAAACAGAATAAAATAAATATTTAAGGGACTCCCATACTGAGACATGATTTTTTGCCGTTTTTATGATAGTACGGAACTCTTCCTGCGTGAGTCCGACTCACACTTGGCCGGTGTTTTTAATTAATTACTTATTTGCTGGTAATGTTTCACTTCCTTTTCGATACTTTTGTCCAAACTCAAACCGGATACAAATACAAACCGGAAAAAAAAAACATACGAACATGAACCTCCTTCTTTTTGGAAGTCGGTTAAAACACGGGGCACAGCTAGTGCATAATAAAATCGCATCTTTACTGTCCTACAAAAAACCCGGTGAACCGACACTCGCCCGTAAATCCACCTCCCTTCGCCAAACAACTTGCTATTAACCGATTGATTTTTTGTCCCACCTGCGTTGTTTAGTTCCATTACGGGGTTTTCCATTACCCGATACGACATCGAGAGTAATTTTGAGGCGAGGAGGAATAACAAACAAACGAACAAACAAACTTACAGTATTTATAATATTAGTGCGAATGTTTGAAGTATCATTATTTCTAAGGTGATGATGACGCCATTAGAATTTTGGCTTGCTATTTTTTTTTATGTTCAATAGGTCGGCGTTTGACCACCAACTCGCCTGATGTTAAGCGACGTTGTGGTCTAAGATGGAGCACGACGACCTATAAGGTACTTATTCACTCTAGCCTTGAAGTTTTGTAGAGTGAAGAAGTACAAAGACGGCAGTTGAGTGAGGCGCTACAAGTGCGCTACTGCTCAGACCCGTCTTCGGAACGGTTACACCGGACTACATCCCGAAACACGACTAGGTTATTTCACGGCATGGCTTGGTCCGGTGGGTGGTAACTAGCCACGGCCAAAGCCTCCCACCAGAAAACAAAACTGCAAAACAAAACAAAACAAAACTCAAAAAAGCTTTGCTCAAACAAAACTGCAAAATACATGGTAGAGTTCGGAATTTGGACACTATTACTTACCGTCTCATGGCGATGTTCAAGCTTAAATCAAAGTTGATATTTAATAAAGTTAAGTAAATATCGCCAACTAAGTGCTACTGAACAGAAACTTACCGGTGTTCCACTACGTTGTGTAGATCGTTTATGTCGGCTTGAAAATCGTGTCGGTGTCGGTTGGTGTAAATTCTTTCAATCCCGTTGAGTGCATCCCGGAACGGGTGTCAACATAATTTTTTTGAGTAAACGTGTTGCCAGATGAAAATATCATCCTCGTTGTATTATAGAAAAAATATTCGAACGCTATTGTTGATTTTAAGTGATGCTGAAGTGATAAATGATGGAGTGTAAAATGGTTGCGAATTGCGAATATACTTCAGAGACATAGAATATTTTTTAAGTAATAACCAATCTTGCATTATTAAATCCACTAGATGCACCCCGCGGTGTTGCCCACGGTTATAAAGTAGCCTACTGTGTGCCATTCCACACTATAATCTATCTACATGCTTCATCCAGATCCGTTTAGCCCCTCTGGCGAGATTGAGTAAAACATCCATCTAAACTTTTTTTTGTAATCACAGACAGTGTTTATAATATTAGTGTGAAGTGTGATAGTATATCCAGGATAACCTCATCTTACATAAGACATAAATTACGTAGTAGAAAGGAAAATTCGGTAGTACAAGTTTCCCTACAATGCCATATTTACTAATTTTATATGCATTTTTTTTAATTGATTCATAATTGGCATACGAGTACATGGATGAATAGTTTTTTTATGATTGTATGGACCCATGTTTGACCACAATACTCCTGATGGAAAGTAATTATGCGGTCTAAAACGGAGCATACCTCATGGGCGCTTGCCCACGAGGTACCTATTCACTCTCGTCCTGAAGAGACAAGATGTGTGTTACTCAATCATTCCAGAACGGCTTAACGAATCTGAATAAAATGTAGCATAAAGATAGATTATGGTCTGGAATAGCACGTAGGGTACTTTTTAACCGCGAGTAACATTGCAGAGCGCAGCTAGTCTACAATAATTAATCAACAAATTATACAAAACAAATCATGAAATCCAATTTTGAATACTGAAACTTGTTACCATCGCCATTGAAATAGAAACATTCTTAATTACAGCAACTCAGAATCCATAAAGCTTTCTCGTTATTGGCAATACTTGAATAATGAACAGGTTCCCATTTCAAAGTAATCTTTGGCGGCGGAAGTGTTGAATTATTCAGGTGGAATTACAAGATGGATTTGCAAGAGAGAGGAGATGAGACGGGTGCACTTGTTATGGTTCGTGGATTGAATGAAATGTGGCAAGAATACAAAACGTAGTGGTCTTTTGTGCTCAGCTTCTCTAACAGAATGAATAGCTAGTATCACAGATCAGTATAATAGTTACTAAGTCCAGTGAGCCGTATTGGCAGTGGGATGGACCGCGCCTTACGATCTGAAGGTTGTGAGTTCAAGCCTGGCCGTGCACCAATAAACTTTTCGTGAGCTTCGTTATGTGAGTAATTCCCGTTATATACAAGTATATTAATTAAAAAAATAAAAAAACTCCCGACACCGATTTTCATCAACACTAATTTTCATCAATTTTTTTTTTTATGTAGAATAGGTCGGCGTTTGACCACCAACTCGCCTGATGTTAAGCGACGTTGTGGTCTAAGATGGAGCACGACGACCTCTATGGTACTTTTTCACTCTAGCCTTGAAGTTTTGTAGAGTGAAGAAGCACAAAGACGGCAGTTGAGTGAGGCGCTACAAATGCGCTACTGCTCAGACCCGTCTTCGGAACGGTTACACCGGACTACATCCCGAAACATGACTTATTTCAAATATCAAATTCATATTGGTAACAAAATAAGTCCATACTAACTAGGAACACTCCCGTCTAATTCACCTCTCAAACAAAAAAAAAAAAAATCAAAATCGGTTTATCAGTTCCGGAGCTAAGGTGTCACAGACACACACAGTCACTTCAAACTTATAACACCTCGTCGTTTTTGGGTCGTGGTTAAAAACCATAATGAAAATGTAGTTATTAAAATAATAACTTCTGCCGGTGGCTTCGCTCCCGTCGTGGTCTGATGTAAAATTTGAAACTCGGACGAGAAGTTCCGAAGATAATCCCTTTCAAACAAACAAACTTTACCTCTTTATATTGGTAAAGCTAGGTAGGAACCACCGTAGTTTCCACCAGCGTTGCCAGCATTTAACTTTTGTGACCTTCAGACTTGATAAAAATATTAAAATTACATTTAAGTACAGCAAGCCCAAAAAAATCTTGAGACAGTCATGTCAGTTTAGTTTGTATTGTGCTTTTGTATTTTGATTAGTTTCGGTTTTCACACGAACACATCAAAATAAGACATTTATTAACTGTCGTTTTGCACTCGCGCCTCTGGTTAACTAATTGTACGTTTCTTGTGGAAATATTACTTTTTGAGCTGTCTCATGTTATATTTGACTATCTGCACTGGCAACACTGCTTTCCACCGCCACTGATTTCCTAATTCACAAACCATCGAACATTCTAGTCTAGAAGCTGTGTCTAAATCACGTTACCAACACCACAAATTAAGGTTTTCTCTATCTGCGCGTCACAGAACACTGACCAATGACTACGCGTTGGACAAAGCGCCAAACATTGCCTGTTTTGCCCATAAATAGCTAACTCTCGATAAATCGTTACGTTCGGATGGTTAACCGGACAAACCGAGGTGCAGTGTAGGCAGTAGGAGAACTTTACTTTCCCTACTCATAAGGATAACGTGAATATTCGTATTATCGCAAATTATGTCTTTTATTAGTATTATGCCTGGTAGTCTATTTGCTAAAGCCGACTTCATTAGGATTATGTGAGAGTTCATTTTATCGCAAACTATGTCTAAACGTTGTGAAAACGGATATAATAGGATAATCGCGATGTATAAATAATTATGTTGTTTTTTAGGACATTTGTTGAGGCATACAAACAGTGTCACAATAAAAAACTGATAAACAATGTTTTATTTAACAATAATGGTGGCATCAGCACCATTATTCACATATTTTTGCTATAAAAAATCTTAACTTACTTAACTTTTTTTAAGTTTTTGGGTTATTCTGCCAGCCCCCTCGGGAGAAAAGCGTAACCATATGACGATATAATGTATTATGGATTATTTTTTGCATTTTGTAGCTTACAAAGATAATTATTTTGTTCGATCATTTTAACTATAATTAATATAATTTTATTAAAACGTTGTTAGTAGCGACTATATAGTTTAATAGGAACACCTTTCTTCGTAAAAACCAAGTCTGTTTTGGTATAGTTTTGTCAGTGTTAAGTGTCTATGTCTCTTTGTGTGTTACATGAAGTCCCTGACACAGCAAAAACTATTTGGTAGAGCTGTGAAGCATTGCTTGTTTTTGTGTTTGAGGGACTTGTACTTCTCCCTATTCGTATACTGCACCGGAACCACATCCACAGATAGCCCTCTGTCCGTCTGTTGCACTGGATAGTTTAGATTCTATGGTTAGGTCACATGGTGAATCGGATGGAGACAGATACGGCGCCTGTAGCAGATTTGTTGTTTGGTTTCACAGATGCACTACAAATGCGGGTTTTGTATAGAAAAAAGAAAGGTTCAGAACATACAGAATTAAACCTAGAGATTAAACATTAAACCACGTTTTCAGTCACTCAAGATTTAAAAAAAGTTTTTTGACGAGCATATACTATGTACATTGCCATCAGACTGCCTAAGTGGTTCAGTTTGTAGTGAACATGCTTTCTGAGCTCGGTGTTGTGGGTTCAATTCCCACCTAATCAACCAATAATCCCATGTGACATGTGATGACCTATTGAAATATTTATGTATGTATGTATATCAGTCTCTGACATCAATAGTACAAGCTTTGCTTAGTTTGGAGTCAGACGACCGTGTGTGCAAAAATGTCCCAAATTTATTCATATATTTTTAATTTTATTCATTACTTTATCTCTCTAGCATTTATACGCCTAATCATGCAACATCTTTTGTCCACATGTATGAAATTGACTTTGTAGCATGCAAATTGATGCAAATGATCTTTATTTTCTTCATCAGTATACTTTTCAAAAACTCCATAATTTCGCTGCAACTTCGTACCGTCGCGTACGGCCAACATTCTTCCCCAACATAGTGTGCACAAGTTCGGCGTTAATGAAAAATACGCACGCCGCGGCATCCGCCATCGATCGCGTTGACGCATCGGGCTACGTGACTGCTGATTTGTGTCACACCGTAGCGTAATCTGCGTAATCATCGGAGATGTGGAAAGAAAGTCATCGGTGCGCGGGCAAAAATACATCAAGAGGATCACTTAATTTGCACGCCAGGCCTCTTAGCAATAAACGTTGTATAGCCTCTAAATAGATAGACAGTGTTTTGTCTTTTTCGGCCGAATAATAAAATGTAAATGAAAGAATAAGACAAAACGCTGCATACTTATTGCGAAGCTATACAACGTTATTGCTAAGGGAGGTTATGTACTTATGGTATTATATTAGCTATGGATGCGTATGTACACATGTTTAAGAATACAGTTTAGAACCAAACTGTTATTGTATTTTTACCCGATTGCGCAAAAAGGAGGGTTATGTTTTTCCAGTGTATGTATGTATGTATGTATGTATGTATGAGGTGTCTTTGGCACGCCCTACAGCCTAAACAGCTTGACAGATTTTGATATGTAGGGTGTCATTTTAATCGTCTTGATAGTGGAATGACCTAGGGTACAATATTGTGCAGCCGAGTTTTTGTTTTTGTTTTAATAATGTTACTTGTTTCTAATTATGTTATGATTGTACTCTGTTTTGTGTGCTTAATTAAATAAATAAGAATATTATGTTGTTTATGCGTTTGTATTTTTGTTACTAAGTAAGTTACGAAGATAGGCATCAAGCATAAATTAGTTTTTAGGCAACGGGAAGACCTGCGACTTAGCTAAATAATAGCCCAAAAACTAATATACTAATGAACTCATAATTGTGCATGAAGTGGTCATTACAAACTAAGACCTGATAACTTTAACACACAGGCTATTTTGCTTCGAGCTAAAAATATCTAACGGTGTAAGAAGCAGCCTGTTTAAGCTTTACATGCCGTTCCCGTGCCGGAATATTGGAACAATTTATGTGAAAACCTTTGTAATTTAGAAGAGCTCAAATTGGAGGTATGGAGGCGTCACCTCTGGGCGCAGGAGGAATTTAAATGCCTCATTTCCGATGGGCCTTTATGATCTCATGCCATGACTAGTTTTGGGAAAAAATGCTTGACTTGAAGTCTTGAAGTGGGATCAACTTTTTAGGTCGATGGTTATTTGTTTTCTTTTTACAACACAAGCATACAAGCTGTAGTGTTTTCTTGCAATTTTCTATATTTTCTATGTTTGCCTTTGATAAAAAGTATGCTATGATTTACTGTATGATGTGCCCAAATTTAGAGAAACATCATATCAAAATGTTTCAATTTATTTTATCGCCAACAGTTCAACTTTTGGCGATCTTTTATCTCTTCAAAATAGCGAGAAAAGCAGAGTTGCTCTTTGTATTGTTAAATAAAACGACTTTCGACACTGTCAGTAACTAAGTGATTTAAATGGTGGTAAGACGACTTCAATATCACTTAATCAATGACCCGTAACTTCTATTCCTATTTTTATTTAAGGCCCGGTATTTATACGAAATCACCGAAAACAAAGTTTTTTTTGGTCCTAGTTTTATATGAAGAATTATGATGATCAAGTGCAAAAAATACAGCTGGTTAAAGAAACAACCTACTAAAGTTAAACCGAAGAACAATTTTGATAATCAATATTAATTTTAGGAAAAAAAATCACAAAAAAGTTATTGAGCGTGGTCCTATAAATTTTCAGCGATTACATCAAATTATTTTTTCTATTATTAAATAACCAGATTAGATCTCTAAAATTTAACCGAGCAACTTATCTTAATTTGTGTCCTTGTTGCGATTAATACCCATAAAAAAGGCAGAAAAAGTGATTCTAGGCGCCGATCTCATTTTACCATCAAATATGAAATACGTTTTTGAACTCTTAATGAAGCGGCTTAAGTAAACGTGTGTGTGGGAGAAAAATCGTGCTATGACCGTGTCTTAAGCACCTTAAAAAATATTTAAATCTCTCTCATAAAGAGGACACAATACAAACTATAACTAACTGCTCTCACAAATAATACTACTAGTACTTAAATGGTTATCCGAACTAAATCGTTTTCATAAGATAATAGCAAACTGCATAAACAACCAAAATCAATTCCGCCTCAAAATTATTGGAAATTACCTAGTTGCCCCACGTAACTCGGCAAAGCACCTAAAGTCTATTAAAGTAGAGGTATCAGAGCGATCGTGTGCAGTCTCCTCCTAAGATTCGCTCCTCCAAGTTTGCAAGTTAATTATAAAGCTACCGGAGTTACTAGAAATTGCTGTTCTCGTGTGAAATATCTTCATTTTGTTATATTTTCTCTGTGATAAACAAGTTCTTTGAGTTCTATAGTGTAATCTAAATGTGTGATCCCTGATATGTACTTCCTACCTTAAAATGTTAAATAATTTGATTGAAGATATTATTTGGTGCACACTACAAAGCCAGAGGGAGCAGGTTCAATTACAGCCGCTGGCACGCACCAATTCGTTTATTGTGCGAACATAATATGTTCGAATGTCATCTACTACATAACTGGAGCCCAGTGTATTGCGACAGGATCGCTTTCTGACGTGGACAGAATATCATCCGGCGAAGTGTGGATGTTGTAATACACATCTGCCAACTCTTTCAGAACAAAAGGTGTGACGATATGTCATGTTACGAGAATGTTTACTAATTGAATTAATAAATGGAATAATCATGAGAACGAAAAATAAAGAATGAAAAAGAAAAAAAATATTATCTAGGTATGTGTACAATGGAACATACCGTGTAATTAATTGTGGTTAAACGGTTATTAGCTACTTGATAGGTCTTCAAGCTAAAAACCCACTTCAGGTCACTTTAGATCAGTGTCATCTAGATCAGCCCGGTATGTCTCATTGTCGGGCAAAGGCCTCTCTTCCCTCTTTCCAGTTGTCCCTGTTATTGGCTTGGGTGGGCCAATCCTTTTCGTGGGCGTCAAGCTCGTCTTTCCATCTGTTTCTGGGTCGGCCTTACGACCGTTTAACTTTTGGAACTCAGTCGGAGGTGGCACAAAATATAGAGTGGCGTAGTTCGGTGCTATACATGGTTTAGTTTTGATATTCACGCTTTTTTTACTGGCAGCCTAGTTGGCGACGATGGCAGCCTAGTTGGAAGCCTAGTTGGGAGAAGGTTCGCCTGAGAGGCGAACCTTCTCCCAACTAGGCAGCTACTAGGCAGCCAGAGGGAGCGGGTTCGAACCCAGCCGACGGCACGCACCAATTTGTTCATTGTGTGAACATATGTGCGTATTGTATGTCATCTGCTACATGACTGGAGCCCGGTGTATGGCGACAGGCTCGCCCCCTGTCACATTAGGGACTGAATATCGCCTGGCGAAATGTGGATGTTGTATTACACATCTGCCAGCACCCTCGGGGGAAAAGCGTGACGATATGTTATGTTATGTTTTTTACTGGACGTGGTTAAAACAAAGCATTTACCTAATTATATCTTTAGTCTTTACACACCACAAAGCCTAGAGCAAAACGAGTCGAGTGGAGATAATCAATGGCCTGCAGCCAATGATTATCTTCTTATAAATAAAAAAATATCCCCTTTGTAGTTTTCTTTGAGCTATCTTACCGCGAGATTATTTTTCTCTTGTGTTACAACGCAAGGTTCTCTCCCTTTGATGTTTACATGGTACAAAGGTAAATTAGCTGCTTATTTTCAGCTTACCTACTATTTCTTTTTTCGTTTTATTACTTGTACAGGGTTATCGGTATAGGGTGTACTGAGCCAAAAGGCGGTCATTGCATGCTCATAATTATGAACAACTTTTACTATGGTGTGGAATACTCTGCCAGAGTGTGTGTTCCCTGACACTTATAATCTGGGTGTCTTCAAGTCTCTGCTTTTCATCAGGCATGTTGGCGGCCAAACGCAAGCCTATTATGTAATCATAAAAAAACATTTAAAAAATGGGAGGCGACCCAAAATCTCGTAAAAGAAACAGTTGTTACATACATAAAGTTAATTGATTGTCGACAAAATAAATGGAACGTGAATGTAATTTTTTTCTCGATTTCAGGGTTTAACCCAGAGTAAAAGTGTAATAATGATACAATGACCCCCTTTCGGCTTAGTATACCCTTTTCTGATAACCTTGGATATTATTAAGATGGGTAATTTTACAAGTTTGTTTATAATTACAAACATACAAAGAGAATTGATTACTGGCCCATTCCTAACTTTCTAACAAATATTATAAATGCGAAAGCAAGTTTGTTCGTTTGTTTGTTTATTTGTTTGGCACGTTTTCTCGCCTTAACTACTCAATCGATCATTATAAAATTTTGTACAATGTATTGTAAGTACACATCGTCAGGGGTGCAGAAAAGAACATAGGGTACTTTTTATCCCAAAAAAAATGACTGTTCCTATGGAATCGTGTGTGAAACCGCGGGGCGCAGTTAGTTTTAAAATAAATTTACTCTTATCAAGCTACACAATTGAAATAAAGCTACTACTAGCAATCATTTTACAACACGAGCGAAGTCACAGGTAGTTATGCTAGGCACTCTAGAACAAAATTTAATTGTTTTTATCATCATTTCAATTGTTTTTTTTTTTCATTTTGTGTTCTGTGGCCAATAAACAAGTCAGCTAACAACTAAAATAAGTCTACATCATCTTTTATCTATCTTGTAATGTTTCACTATTTTATTAAAATTCAATTTTAATTTAAAAATATTTTAATTTATTTTTCGCTTTCAACTTATGCATGCCGTCTCCATTTATAATTATTGTGACACTTGTTTTTTTTTTGTAATACATTTTAATTTACACAATGTTAATGGAGAAACAAAGTTTTTAAACTATTGAGGCATGTGGCTTCAAAAAACATTTTATTTAAAATATATAAGGCGCAGTCCATAATTACATACTGCATTTCGATATGGGGCGGTGCAGCTAAGACAGAATTTCTCATTCTTGAAAGAGCTCAGAGGTCACTCTTAAAAGTAATGAACTTAAAACACTATAGATTTCCTACAACTCAACTTTATTCTATCAGTAATGTACTCAGTGTAAGAAAATTATATATATTTCAAGTTATATTAAAAACACATAAATCTCTCTCTTTTGACTCAACTGTATCTGAAAAAAGAACAATTCGTTATGTCGCAAAATCAATTAAAGCTAGAACTTCTTTTGCTAGACGTCAGTTTACAAAATTAAGTGTTTATCTATACAACAAAATCAACAATATTTTAAATATATATCCTAGCACTGTATACGAATGCAAACACAATGTTCAAAATTGGCTCTTGACATTAGATTATGCTGAAGTAGAATCTATGTTGAATTTTATTGCTTAACATAAATCACAAACACTTATGTATAATACAATTAAATCAAATATATCTAAATAACTATACGTATATAGGCATTTTAACAATTAGATTACATTTATGTTTGATTTCTACTTGTACCATACACCACTCCGTCAACCTGTCTGTACTTTGTTCCGTTCTTGTACTTTTATGTTATTCATCTACCCGCTAAATTTTGTTTTTTGTTTTGTTTTTTGTAAGTGAACAACTAATACACCTATTGTTATATATAAATCGTAACCTAAGAAACTAACTAAACGATAAGTTTAATTTGTATTATTTTTAATTAGTAATGTTAAGATAAGGAAGAGCGGGTCTACCTGGCACAGGTGTTAATGTTATACCTAAAAGGTAGTCCCTACCTCAAAAAAAATTGTAATACGTTCAGAGATGAAATAAACGATTTAAACGATTTTATTAAAAAAAAACAAATACAAAGTATCCATGTTTTAAGGATTTTTTTTACGTATATTGGCCTACTTATTTTATAATTATTTGTCAGCATGTTAATAATTTCGGTTGGTTATTATACCTATACCTACTATAATAAACTACTATAAGCGAGAAGTAAAGTATTTTCAAATAAAAATAATTTAGTAGTTTGGTAAAATGTATTTTATTATATCAAAAGTGAAATATTCTCAGTATATTTTACAGCAGTGGCTTTTACAACTGCATTCAATCATTTCGAGTCCAATTTCATCTATGTTGAAATCACAAGTTATAGCGTTTAGCGGACAATTGAATAATAAAATTGATTTTACGAGCAATTGATAATTAAACTATGTTTATATTATTATGAGTTGCTTAAATACGTTCAAATTCATACTAGCTGCGTCCGTTATACCCGTCTTTTTTTTTGGGACAAAAAGCCCCCTTTGTCCTTTTCTCTACCACAGATAACGTACATGCAAAATTTCAAGGTTGAGTAGTTGGGACGTGAAAGCGTTACAAACATACAAATAAACTCACTTTCTCGTTTATAATATTAGTTAGGATTCATAAATAAACGTTAAATGAAGAATAATAAATGTAATGAACCTCTTCGTTAAAAGGATATTGTAAAGAATCCGTAGCAACGGATTCAGTGAAGTTCTTTGATAATTCGTATGGGCATTTTCCACTTGTCTTGGCAGCAAGTGCAGATAACCGGCTGTCTAACTGTTTAGAAGACTTTCAGCTCCGTGGTCGGATGGCATTGTTAAGGCTGCAGGAAGGCAATCCGTGACTGATACAGGGAGGGTTGGACTGAGCTGGAAGGGCCCGGGTGGCTCCCCACAAGACAGGGGCCCGAGACGGGGTGTAGCCCCAAACCTACTTCCCGTCTGGCTTGTGGCAAGCCCCGCAAGCCAAGTCCGAGAGGGGCCCGCGCCGGCTGGGGCCTGGCTGGCAAATGCCACCCTCACTGTGTGGCCAGTCCGACCCTGGACACAGGACTGAAAATAATAGTGCGTAATTTTTTTTTTTACAACAGTCTAGGCAATATTTGACCACTGTCTCTCTGTTCTGATGGGAAGCGTCGACGTGATCGAAGGTGTAACAAGCTTGCCAGTGTTACCTATTGACTTTATTCGTGAACACCCCCAGATTGTATTTGGGTAAAAAGACAGACGCAGCCATTTGTGTTTTGTGATAATAATCTAATTATTCTTTGCGCTTGACTAGCTACAAACTCTTGGCAACGAATCTTTGACTTTAAGATGGAAGTTAGCCAGCCTAATCGATCCTCAAAAAGTGTATATATACATATAATTAATTACATTATTTTAATTTATTTTTTATGTTATTCATCATCAAAGACTCATAAACATTGCTAGAATTTTATTCGTCACTTTATGCTCGGATCCATGGCCTAAAATACAAAATTGTTTAAAATTGATTGACTTTTATTTTAGATTTTGAATTTCAGCTATGGTGATATGGTTCATTTGTCAATGACTTTCAAAAAGTGCTCCAGAATTTTCGGCCCTGTCTGAACTGAGCCTAAAGGTCGATAAAGTTTCTGAATCTATTCATACTAAATCTATTTCACATTTTTATTGTTTTCGTATTCCTCAATACAAACTTATTAGGCCCATCTCGATACAAATGTGCGACTACACAATTGTTGCTTGAGTAGCGTTGGCACGCTTCACTACAATTGCCCACGAATTTTCCAAGATAGTGTCTGGAAAATGGAAAACTAACCCTGAATTCGTCATCTACAGACCATTTATATCCGCTGCTACTGCGCAAGAAAGAGGATTATGTTTTTCGAGTGTATGTATGTAATATGTATGTGAGTATGCATGTTTGAGGTTTCTTTGGCACGGCCTACAGCCTAAACAGTTTGATGGATTTCGACATGCGAGGTGTCATTTGAATTGTCTTGATAGTGGAAGTGACTTAAGGTACAACATGTGGCAGTCAGGCTTTTTGTTTCTCTTATAATAATTTTGCTTGTTACTAAAGTCTATGACTTTTTTCCAGTCTAAAAGAGATATGTAGCCGTGCTACTTAGTTTCCGTCGCTCATGTCTTAGACACCAGATAGAGCAGTAACCGTCCCGGTCCCAGAGGAGCCCTATCGTCTGCGCCTCCGACGAACGTCCAACGCAACTTACGGGTACTAGTAGAATTTGATTCCGGCTTAACTAACCACCCCTTATAAATTGTATTTGAGAAGTGTGAATCGCGGGTTTGGTTGTTAAATAAAATGTCTTGATCCTTTGGCATGTTTAGATAGATAGAAAGATAAATAGATAAACACTTTATTGTTCACACCAGAAATAACAAAACAAAAGAACAGAAAAAACTTAATCTGTAATGTAACAACTGGCGGCCTTATCACTAAGAGCAATCTATTCCAGGCAACCAAGGCAGGCAAGGTTTAGAGAGTAAAAGGTACACCACATTTATTATTACGAGTATCACTTTTTTGAAAGAGATTTGCCTTTGCAATGAAAAGTCAATGTTCTATAGCTGTTTTAGTATTTTAGCATGATTACAATATATCTATTTGGCCAAGCAAAGCGATGCCTGTGAGTCTGCTGGGACTTCTCGGCATGTGTTTGTTCGATGATAACTTGACTATCGTTGATCTGTTTTTCAAGAAATTTTGCAGGCAAGTAGTTCATACAAATTCTATTTATAATTATATTATTCATATTAATATTTAAAAGTTCTAATATGAGATAAATCCGATGAAAAGTAATGGAGCTATGCGTGGTCTCTGTTCGACGCAAACTAATAGCTAAGTATAATAGTATATACTCTTAATAATTATGATAGCGTAGCATGGCGTTGTTTCTTTAGCAACTCTCAATAAAAGTATGCGAAAGTTCGGATGAATGTATGGATGTTTGTTACTCAATCACACCAGAACGGCTGAAAGGATCTGGATGCTATTTGGCACAGGGACAGCCTATGACCTAGAATAGCACAAAGGATACTTCTAAACGCGGGTGAAAGCGCGGGATGCAGCTAGTAATTATATATTTTAAAATACATACCTAAATATAAAAATGGAAATTAACACTCAGACCTAAAATAAACATAAAAGTTTCATTTCATAAATGTTTGTTCTAGATGGGAATCGAACCCACGCCTCTAAGCTTAGAAGGCAGGTTCACTGAGCCACCGAAACAGTCGTAATTATCATCAGCCACTCTAAAGCAAGATCTTTCGCTTGCACATGATCACACATAATAGTCACTTCAATACCTAAATATGAACGCTAAATTTCTAACTAGCAATTACTAACACAAAACAAACATTTAATATCCTGCTAATTAACACATACCCTCAAAATAATCACTGAATACATAATTAAAGCGGAATACTAGGACTACACAAAACGGAATCATTAATTGGTACACACGGCGCTGCGAGGAGACTGGACTAATACGTGTGTAGAGGCTATAACGGGAGACCATTGTAAACTATTTCTAAAGGGAGGGTATTCAAAGCAACCTTAATGAAAATGTAAACCACTAATACTTCTAATAATCCAAACCATGTACAATATGTGGGTAATTTCAGTATGAATCGAATGGACACCAAGATCAATACGACAGAAAGGCACCATAGAAAAATAATACGAGATCTGTCCTCTTCCGTGGTCCAGCCACAAGTACCGGTTGGGCGGGGCGGGTGACTCAGGCGCTACTCCACTGACATTCATTTGACAGTTCGCTCGCAAAACGTCACACAGCAGAGCAAAGACTGCATTTTTTTATGTGTTGCTAACACAATATAGTAAATAAATTAGAGACATTTTTCACACACAGTCGCTTGACCCAAAAACTAAAATAAAAACGAAAACCAAGCAAAGCTTGTACTAAAGCTGCCTATACAACGTGCTGGTTTTGGGTGTAGTAATACGTACTTCAGGGTATTGCCGTACCCGTGAAAGTGAACAACTTTAACAACATAAGTTTTAAAATTCGAAAGAAAAATAATCGAGTCTCCATACAAAATAACTAGTCGCGTGATCAATTTTGTGTGAAGACTTTAGTTTTTTTTTTCGAATTTTGCGAATCGATGTTCTAAAAGTTGTTCACTTTGACGGGTAGAACAGCACCATTAAGTATTACTACTTCCAAAACCAGCACGTTGTAAATGTAATATACATATATGCATACATACATACTAATATTCTCAGATCAACCTAGAGAACAAGATGGCGCACGGCGTATGATCTAAGTGGAGCCAAATACCATCCAAAAACTACGCTACTGTCGTATAGGTACACAACACTCACACATTGACGCAAATAAACTACGCTACTCGCTTGGTCTTTCTTACCTCGACATTATGTACATTGGTTTATGGTCTAATTTTGTGTACTTAAATACACATAGTGCATTATAAAAGTGTGACCAGGACTACATTTTGAGTTTATTTTTAAAAACTGTGCAGTTATTTTACAAGTCAATTTTGAAAAAGCCGTAACATTAAACTCTTATAAATATGTGCAGTTTTTAAATATTAAATCACCTAAGGTTGTAAATTGGAACGGAAATAGCTAACGTAGAGTTTGGGAATTAATGTTAGTTTTCGTGCAATTGTAAATGTTTTTCATGGAAACATTACCACGTACACACATTGAAAAAGAAGTGGCTTTAGCGAGATATAACGCAGTGTTCCATTTTTTTCCTCTAGATTGATCTGAGACTAATATTATACAATCAGAAGGAACTCTGTCTGTCTATCTATTTGTAGGCTTTTTACGGCTAAACGGATCTTGATGCAATTTGATAATTAGTTACAGTATTTGGAAACTATTTTCAGAATAAATGCGAACGATGACGCGGGTAATAGTTGTAGGTACGCTAAATATTTTTAAGTACGTATTTCTTTAGATATTGACACTCAAACATGGAACAAACATAAATGTTCATCATATAAACGTTTGCTCTTGGTGGGCATCGAATCCACGCCCCCAAGTTCAAAAGGCAGGTTCACTATCAACTGAGCCACTAAGAATATAAGATTTACTGACTGAAAGTAGGCATACACGAATAGTTGATCAACCAATAAAATTAGCGAGCGAAGTGTCTTATGCTTAAAGCTTCGGCAAAAATGCTTTTATCTGTCCGGCTGTCTTCCTATAGGCCACATTTCACAACCGATTATTGACTTTTGTGAGTAGGTTCAATAACTGTTTTAGATTTTTTTGGTCAAGTCAGTTTTTAGAATTTATAAAGTTTTTTTAACTTTATAAATGTTTTATAAAAAAATTTAACCTCTGTTTTGAACAAATCGGAAAAAATAACTCGCAAAAATATTTGTGTAAAATTATCGAAGCTGCTTCCAAAATTTTACGAGATCGGTTGAGTAATGCGATCTGTAGAAGAGGTCAGACGGACAGACGCTGATCACGAAGTCTTCAGCTCAGAGCCATTAGTTATCGCATTTTGCAACCCAGTCTTTAACAATGTCTAGAACAAGAATTAAGAATTATTTAGAAGACAAAGATGTCTGAAGACTTCCACTTCCGCCCAGTAGCCACTAGTATTTATAGATATTACCTATTTGTAAGCTAAAATTTGTGAGACTGTAATTTATCTACTATTTGGAAAAATAATGCCCCTCAGTTTCTTGCCTGTTCTTCTGAGTAGAGCCTCTTTATCTGAACAAGGCGGTCGAATCTATTGGCGCTCATAATCTTTGATACCTAAATTGAATAAAAAAAAATGACCTTTAACATTATTTCCTACAATTTAAGGTGTATGGTAAGGCACGGCAGTTTTCTCGCTCACTAGCGTCACTATTAATATAAAAATTAATTAATTTATTTATTACTATTGAGATAAATTTGCCTCTATCAATGCATTAAAACCAGTATGACAAAGTATTCAAAATATTTTTCATGTTGATATTAAGAGGTACTAAGAGGTAGCATATAACCTGGATTCACACATTTTAACTGCAAGGCGCAGCTATCAAAAATAATTGACAGTCGAATTATATAAGAATAAGATAGTACATAAGATAGTAGATAGTATAGCAATAAGAAAAGTACTTTAATTATAGTATTTCTCAGTCCTTGTAGACAAAATAACAAAGCAGACCGTTTATATGTCCTAGAACAGCAGAACTAACAACATTTAGGTACATTTCCATTCTCGGCGAAGTGACAGGCTTTGTTTCCGCTACCCTCGTCATTTCTGTGCGAGAAATCAAATGTTCCCGAGAGGGTTGTGATGATTCCATTCCGTTTAGTTGGCTAGTTAGGTACTATTGTTTATGTAGCGGGGGCGTGTCCAGCTTTGTAGGTCAACGTTAAGTAACGTCCGGTCCGGTTGCTTCTTGGATGGGTGATCATTAGTGGCTATAGGTAATAGTTTAGTGATTAGTGGTTGGAGATTAAAGTTTGAGTGGTTTCAAAATCAACATTACTCTGTACGTTTTGAAAAAAACCGGAATATTAAAAAATGCTGTTTTTATGGCCTGGAAGAAATTGTTTTAGGCGTAAGGCCGCCCTTGTACTGCCGAATAATATTTTATTTTAAAATTGTATTATAGTTTGTTTCACTTTGTTTTTTTGGTGTGCAATAAAGATGTATCGTATTGTATTTTGAGTTATCTAATTTTATTTTTACTTAATTTTATTGGTAAACAAAATCCACAGCCGTTGGTTAAATATAATAATTCTTAAAAATATGACTTAAGGCCAAGTACGAAAGCCCAAAAAGTTTGGTTAGGTCACTAAGCCTAAAAATTGGGGAGTGGAAATTAATTGACGAATATAAACAAAGAAGAAGAATTTATGAAAATGCTGAAAATGAAATGAAATGAATGCTGAAAACCAGCTCTGTTCAAACTTGTTTGCACAGTACAACGCTGAGCTTACTCCTATTGCCAAACACTTTTATCTATTTAATATATATTTTGTAATCAACTGTGTATAAGTTAATTCTGTTGTTTGTCAATAAATTATTTTTATTCTTATTCTTTTTATTCTTATTTATTCTTAAAATGAACAAGGAATGTGACTAACTCTTATATTTTTAACCGTTTTTGATCTGACTACTAAGTTTAAGATACTAACCCAAAAATCATCATCACTATAACAGTCTCATACATCGCACTGCAAGCACACCAATTTACCCTACGTCAAGCGTGATTGGGCCGTTATCAACCACGCTGGCTCATTGAGAGCTGGTGGATTCTTCTACAACATGTCGGTTTCCATACAATATCTTACCTTCACCGTAAACAAAAACACAAAAATAGATATCAGTTAAATTAAATAGCATGTGGACGGCGACTAATGCAAGTTGCCCGCACTAGCAAGAGTGCCAAACTCGCCCCGTGCTAGACTTGTGACTCGGGTCGACTAACCGCCCGTGTGATGCTAATTGCACTGTTGTGCCCGCTCTACCGCCATTTGTGAACTGCTTTCAAGATTTACGGCTTTCTTAGTGTCTATTTGTGAAGTTAGATAACTCTATACTTCATTTTATGGGACATTCGTTTCAGCAATTGAAGTCTCTAAACAAAACATTTTCAGGTAAAACTTACGCTTCTTCCTGACTAAGCAATACTGTAAGCTAATTGGAGGCAAATTACTGGCTGACTGTAATTTGCCTCCAGTTAGCCACATAGCTACATTATAAATTTAAATGGAGTGTGTAATAAACGTACGCAGTTTCCGGCGTATCGATTGCTGACTCATTTAGTGAGCAGCCTATTTGCTTTATATTGGCTACAGTTCACCGCTACTTTAGCATTGAGTTTGCCTGACTCGCCACTCAGAGTCAGTCGGCGACAATCAGAAGCTCACGGTTTGCTTAGTTGGGACGAAGCCTTAAAATACCTACATAAAAACTTTCTTTATCCTTCTAAGCCCCGTATGCTAAAACGACGCTCAGTCATGAATCTCTATTTAAAGCGGTTTTTATGTATTGTAATCCCAGTATTAAAACGAGATTCATGACTGACATAGGCCTTAGTGTCATTGAAAAACATAGTAAACTAAATATAAACTGTAAAATTTCTCCTCACACGAAATACCTCGCCCTAAGTAGTTAATAAAAGAATCAACCAACTATTCACTAGAATCTCGTAGCTTTTAAAAGTTAAATTAATCCAACCAAAGCGAAAGAGAAACCGTCAAAGGATAAAAACTGTAAGTTCGTAACAATTCTAACTAGTTCCATTGTCGAAATCTGCCTATTCAGTAGAGTACACAGCAAGAACGAGGGAAATCCGGACTCTTTGTAATCAATGGAAAAATCAGACGGACACTAACGATCGCATGAGGATAAACGGTGATATAGCTTGACTACACTCACCTCTGCAGGAGTCTACAGTCTACTCACCAAATTCGGTGGTCCACCGACACAGCTCGCCGACAAGACGCGCGCAGGTTGATTTCTTTCGAAATATGGCCGCCGACGTCCAGAAACAAAGCTGGCGATATTAATGTCAGTGGTTGTCGGCGACTTTGGTGTGTAGGCTCCCTGAAACTATAGTAAGTACAAAAAAGAATGGTATTCTCAACATTTTATCAATAAAGAACTGATAAAATCTTTGAACGGGCTTACTTTTATGATTGTCGCTAAAACAATTAGAATAAAGTAAAGTATTATCTATTACTTCGTCTACACATTGGGTATATACTTAATAGTAGGGTATAACCACCACCAGGCGGCACAAATTTTTTGATCAATGGGAAAACGACAATTATGTCATGAGCGCTATAATGTCTCGCCATTGATTTTTGAATCGTTATTGAACTACTAAGCATTTTTTATTGAAGAATTATAGAACTAAATTAAAGTTACAGATTAAAAAAAAGGGTTTTAGTGCCAAGTTCTGAGGTGGCAATTAAAGTAAATGTGTTTTGCTTATCCTGGTCAATCTGTTCCAAAAGAAAGGCGCTTAATTAAATCGACTATTCATATTCTAGTGTTCCGATACCCAATCAAAGGGAGAGGGAGATTCCGGACCGGCCGGCATCGGAATTACGGCATTCCGGAATTACGGCTTCCGGAAAGGAAAGAGTTATAAATATTTATGATTGTAAATGAATGCACGGAGTTTCTTGAAAAGTTTTCTGAGTGGACGAATTGTGGTAGTGATTCCAGGACGAAATTGGATGGCTTATAATTCCGCTTTCTGAATCTGGAGACGCAGTTTCCTGAATAACTTATTCCGGATGCCGTAAGTTTAGAAATGGGATGCTTTCCAATAATGAGAATTGAGAGATGAGATCGATATAATTTAGCCCTTTATTTAAATTAAATTGTCTTATTAATATTAAATAGCTATTTTTTTAAAATTTTGAATGCCACTCTATGCCTTACTTTACGTCCTATCGTCTCCATTATTCAGAGAATCTGAACACAATCCATTCTCATTCATGTCGTTTCTCACGCAATTCATCCACCACCTCCTTTTCATTCCAAAACATCCTTTGACCAAAAGTAGCATCACTGCAATATGAATTCTAAAAGATAATTTAACCAGTTGTAGATATTAAACTATTCATTCCGTCTCACAGGAGCAACTTGCGGGCAAGGCAGACTTGGCGTTAACATAACTTGAATTTTCGGACATAATTAAAATTTCCATCCTGCGGGAATTTCAATTCTGCGTTTTGGCTTCATCGCTCGTGGTAGCTTTGTTTTGGGGAATAGCGTTTACTGCTAAATTTTAGCTTTGAGTTATAGCCCAGAGTTGAACATTTAGTCGTAGTAGTTAAAACCTTACGATTCTACATCATAAAAGCAGTAGGAAAGCTGTGAGGACAGAGGTTGTTTGGAAGAGATTGCTCTTAAGCGATAAGACCGCCTATTGTGCCTTTTTTTGAGTGTTTAGTTTAGATTTATTTGTATTTGGAGTCAAAAAAAAGTTTTTGTATTGTATAGAAGGACTTAATAGCGTCTTCTTTAGGACACCATTTAGTCAAGGTGATTCGTTTCGCTTATGACGCGAAATTTAAATTTTGAACAGTTTTTTTGTTTTAGAAGCTAGACCGAGTAACTTGTTGATGATGGTGGAGTTTGCGATTATGTAACTACTTAGAAGCAGTTTATTGGTTAATTTGCTTATCTGCAATCGTAAATTGTCTGCGATGGTCACATATTCCATGATTCCTTAAATTGGTTAACCAGTCAAGCTCATAAAAAAAAAAAAATGAAATTTCAATTTCGCGTCATAAGCAAAACGAATCACCTTAACTAAATGGTGTCCTAAAGAAGACGCTATTTATTTCGAACAGTAAGTGAACGATGACCAAACATAATAATTTGATAGAAATTCAAGATTTTAATTGTTAAAAATAAATTTGCTACCATGTTATTACCTTCATCATCGTATGAAATAACTAGTAAGTATATGAATAAGTGTTCAGCTAAGTATGGGTGTAATACTTCTCTGCCAAGCCCTTCGGGGTAACAGACGTAATGATATGTACTTATAATGTATGTGAATAAGTATACAACCTGGCCAGCTCATTCAGCAATAGTTGAACCATTAAGGGATATAACGAATAGTGGCTCTGTGAGCTGGAGAACTTGCAACCGGGGTCTGTCCTCCTCTACAGGACGCATTCCTAAATCGACTCCTGTGAATTTTTGTAAGTTCGATTTTTATTTTTTTATTTTTTTATGTAGAATAGGTTTTGACCACCAACTCGCCTGATGTTAAGCGACGTTGTGGTCTAAGATGGAGCACGACGACCTATAAGGTACTTATTCACTCTAGCCTTGAAGTTTTGTAGAGTGAAGAAGTACAAAGACGGCAGTTGAGTGAGGCGCTACAAGTGCGCTACTGCTCAGACCCGTCTTCGGAACGATCATTATTTAGTTATTTCGATTATTCGGATCCATTATTTAGATTCGGTCGATAATTATTTAGTT
Source organism: Peribatodes rhomboidaria (assembly GCA_911728515.1). Classification (NCBI taxonomy): domain Eukaryota; kingdom Metazoa; phylum Arthropoda; class Insecta; order Lepidoptera; family Geometridae; genus Peribatodes; species Peribatodes rhomboidaria. The sequence continues at coordinate 17,150,942 of OU452171.1, read as the reverse complement.
TTTTTTTTGTCACAGCTGTTTTAGATTTTTTTCAAATTTTGTTAACTTTTTTTTTAAACAAGTGTCAAGAGCATTGGTTAAGATATGTGACTTGACGAAGACAGAGATCCGGACATACGAAGGCATTTTTTCGAAGCTGAAGCAGATCTTTGGTTGCAAATTACAAGTCTCGAGCTTAGTTTGGGGCTCACCGTACAGCAGTTCCGTGTCTTACACAGTCACTATAGTTTTGTTGTCACATGTACTTGTACATTGTACTTTTTGTATTTAAGTTACTGTGTAAGTGTCTTTCGTTAATTAAATTATCTTTATCTTTATCTTTAAATGCTCGCTCGGCTGATTAGAGGCCTCCTATAGGCCCTATAAAAAAATAAGTCCTGACTAATATTGTAAATGCGAAAGTGAATTTTTTTCTTTTCTTTGTTTGTTTGTAACGCTTTCACGCCCTAACTAATCAACCGATCATCATCAAATTTTGCATACACGTTGTCTGGGGTACAGAAAAGGAGATATAATACTTTTAATCCCGAAATATATACGGTTCCTGTGGGACCGCGGGTGAAACCGCGGGGCACATCTAGTAATATATAAAATTGGGAAGGTCATTTGCCTAAACAAATTGATTTTATTATGATACATTTCGGGGAGTGTGCATCTGGTTTGCGTGATCTTATTCTCCCTAGCCCGTTCTTCTATAAAACAACAAAGAGTACAAAAAAGCGGCATCGTTTTATGGCCGACATACCTACAACACGCACGAAACGCTTTGCTTACTCATTTCTCATACGGACCGCTAGAGTGTAGAATACTCTGCCAGAGTGTGTGTTCTCTGACACTTATAATCTGGGTGTCTTCAAGTCTCGAGTGAATCGGTTTCTTCTAGGCAAGCGTGCTTCATCGTAGGCCGCTTCACTGCTTATCATCAGGCATGTTGGCGGCTAAACACAAGCCTATTAAGTAATAAAAAAACTTATTAAGGGATAATGAAGTTACAGTAGGCAGCGCGTACGCTGCATCAGCACTCTGCAAATATTAATTACTATTTAACATCAATGCCGCAGCGACTACTACGATGAAGCCGTTGTCCTGAAGCCTACCTTTACAGAAAATAATTACGAGCATTCAATGTATTCCCTAAAGGTCCGTTCACACGTGCTTGGCGCTTGGGACTATAGCTGGGATACGGATAATTGAATGAAACGACAACCGCCGTTGTTTGGCAATTAAAAACTGGCATCATTTTGGACCATGCGTAATTGTGCCGGTTGACGCGTAATTGTTCCGCTTGACCAGTAATTGTACGGCTCCACGCGATTACGTTTGATATACTGTCGCTTAAATTACTGACTGCAAATTCAGTGCACGAGACAGTGTGACGGGTATTACAAAAGGTTGTTTGTTACGTTAGGTTACACGTACTTAAGTAGTGTAATAGTAATTCGGAACGCGCAATATTAAATTATAATTATTTTTGTGTAGATATGTTATTATATTTATTTATATATAATAATAATTATATAATATTTAATAGTAGTTTTAATATAATTCATATTTATTAATAGTTTTATCGACACCACCTACCCTTTTCGTATTTCTTTAAGTTCCTGTCCATCCAAAGGTTATCTGGAAGAAATCGCTTTAGGCGATAAGGTCACCCTTGTACTGCCGAAAAATATATTTTAGTTTTTAAGATTTTCATGTCGTTTTTTTGTTTGCAATAAAGTTGTATTGTACTGTATTGTAGAGATACAATGTATGTTTGTATGTTTTTCTATCACATAGCATATTCGAGTGTAAGCAAGTATTTTTTATTTTGTTTTGAATAAAACTTCGTCAATTATAGCTTAGAACATTTTCGATGAAGTCACCTATGAGATATACTTAAAAAAATTATACCTATTTACTATGAAATGAATCAGCCTAAAAAATAATCACCATTGGCAAACAAAGCCTTTATACATCATCAACATTGTCAATGACATAATATTAGTCTTATCTTTTCTCAGTATTTTCTTACCAGTCACTAGACCCTATTCAGAACGCTAAATTGCTAAACTAGCCAAAGATATTGCTGTCCTTGTCTAATATGCAGCAATAACAAAGACAGGTTCTTTAGCTTATTGAGATTTAGCAATTAAGCGTTCTATGGTCCTTTAGATTAATATAGTGACGCCATCTAGTCGCAAACAAAAAAAAATTGTTCTACTCTCTTCTATATTACCAGTAATTTCTATGACAAAACGTAACCACGTTTTGTTTTCGACGCTGCGCGACCGCGAATCGTATCGCCACACAATAAGGTTCAATGTCGCGCAATGTCGAAAACAAAACGTAATCATCGCAATAAGATGTCATGGTAGGCCCCCAGTATTTACTGCTCTTCTCTTGTTTATCACAACTTCTACTTGAAAACAATGTTAATAAATTACATCTACCTACTTAAACTTTGTCCCAACAAATTGCTTGCATTAAGTCCGCCTTGTACAATGTCAATTTTAAATTTGCCCGATTAGTTTGGCGGATATCGTCGAAGATTGATTGTGCTTAAGCTCTCCGTGCTTCGTTTAAACCACAACTTGAGAGCTTCAAGTCGATCAATCAAAATTATATTACCAATAAATCTGCGGAACTCACGCTCTGTGAACAGGGGCCTTTATATTTGACGATGTGTTCTGGTTAGACAAGATTTGTACGTCTATCAGTGTTGGTGTTGAAAACTGACAAAATGGAGCATTTCAGTGTTTCTTATTATAAATTTATAGATTTTAAAAATCTTCCAAAAAAGCTTACAAACTTTTTGTGACGTTATTTAATTTTTTTACCTTGTCTTTGATTTTTTTTTTGTTAAAGGTTTGGTAGTCTTTCGAGATTGTTTTTTTTTCTCCACGTCAGCGTTGGCATGGGGTAAAATTAATTCACTCTCTCGAAAGTTTCCGTATGTTTTCTTTTTTTTTTAATTTATTTCTAAAAAAATAAACAATTTTATAAAAATAGGTTTTGACAAACTAATTAGTTTGAAAACATACACAATTTTTTATATTTTGACCGTTCTCACATTTGTTTTTTTTTTTAGTCTATCGCTCAAACAACGTCAAACTTTATTTTATTATATTAATCAATCAAGCTACTGTTGTTAGAGCCCCATAGAAATCGTATCGGCTGACTTAAGCAGCAGATAAACTTTCGGCATACACTGATTGCTTCATAATAATTTATAGAGCGTAATCCGGAGCCCATCGAGCGTGCTATATTACTCATCGCGATCCGGTAAACCCTATTACGACTCCTGTACCGCACTCGAAGCTTCATTTGGCTTAAAAATATTTAATTAATCGTTCTTAATATCCATTTTTTTCGTAAAAATATGACTTGTGTAGACCAGCGGCTCTCAAATTTTTTTGGTGACGGAACCCCTTTGGAAAGCGAAATACTTGACGGAACCCTACAATATAATAAACATGTTTTATGTGTATTCTTTATTATTAAGCATAATACGAGCACAATGTTACAGTTAATTATTAAGCGTCTTGTGATAAACCGCGTGAATAGTCGCCCGAATGCATGTATTGTGGAACGGTTGACCAGAGAGAGAGAGGTTATTTATTAAATTCTCAAGGAGCCCCTACAGGGGTTTCGTGGAACCCTAGGGTTCCGCGGAACACACTTTGAGTATGGCTGGTGTAGACTATAGGTAGGTTAAGTAAGGTGGTTTTGTAATACAATAACTTAAGCAAGTATTTTGGTAAAATATTCATACTTTACTAACATTATAAAATCGAAAGTTACGTCTGTCTGTATGTTTGAAGGTTTCTCACGGCCAAACAATTGAACGGTTCTTGATTAATTGTTATAATTATTAGTATTTCACGAGGAAGGTTTTTGGATACTACTAGTATTTTATGAACAAACGCGAACGAAGTCGCGGGGAACAGCCTCTGGTTAGTTTTACTTTGAAGCGATTATATTTCGTGTGAACTTACTTACTAGTAGTTTATATTGAAAACAGTAAGATAACAATCCAATAATAATAATTAACAGTAAAGAAGACAAGCCGTCCGTTTATTGAAAGCATAACAATCAAACAGCCTTATATATAGAGCTGTCATACTTAATTAAAGTTTAATCTACACAAAGATCTTGTCTTAAGGCTGCTATTATAGTTAGTCAAGTGTACTCGTTTCTAACTTTTAATCACAACGAAAGAGGAACGTGCGCTTTCAACAAGACAGTGGTGGTATGATAGTGGCCTAATAATATTTTTAGGTATCTTGAAGCGATAGCCTAGTTGGAGAAGGTCCGCCTCTCAAAACAGAAGGAGCGGGCTCAAACCCAGCCGACGGCACGCACCAATTTGTTCATTGTGTGAACATAGGTCCGTATTGTATGTATGTCATCTGCTACATGACTGGAGCCCGGTGAATGGCGACAGGCTCGCCCACTGTCACATTTGGGGCTGAATATCGTCGGCGAAGTATGGGTGTTGTATTGCACCTCTGCCAGCCCCTATGGGGGAAAGGTGTGACGCTAAGCTTATGTATGTATGTTAGAATGTTGCTGAGAATAAATAAATCCAATTAGAAAATCTTGCTCAAATTACATTTTTAGTCAACATTATGATTTTATGTTACGGGAATTACTCACGTACGATTACGAGTAAGTCGGTTATTCCGACTGTAGTTTTAACCGCATTCGGCCGTCTTTTTCAAGACAAGTGCACTTGCGTGTGACTTCTAAAATCATTTAAAAACCACGTCAGTTTCCTTTGTAAAAATTTTAATCTATCTCTCGTAGATGACTACTCTGTGCCATTACTGAAATTCCTATAGAAATCTAAAATAAAACTAGTTCACGTTTAATTTGAGCTACTTTCTCCGCTGCTTGTCAGCTCATAGCAGCTTGGATCAACACATGTGTTCCCATATTGTGCTCGCCCGTCTCAGCATTATTGCGAAATTCACCCCAAGAATAGGATGAAATACTTCAGTATTTTTCACTGAAACTAGCTAAGATTCGAGTCAAAATTTACTGGTGGACGTTGTCGCAAATGACGTTTGACTCGGAATTGAGTTTATTTATATACTTTATTGTATCGAACTAGTTGGGCTTTAGGGGTATTTTCACGAGTTAGTTGTTGCAGAGTTGGTGAGTTTGTGCATTTTTGTTAATTCGATAAAAAGTGACACAAATACAATCCCATAAGGTCTTACACACTGTGTGCGTGTTAGTGTCTACATACAATTTGGTTTCAGACTCGATATTTGCACCTACTTATTTTATAATAAATATAAGGAGTGCCGGTTAATAGACGTGGGAAACTGCCCAAGTTATTCTATGTGGATGACTACCGCACTGTGGCACGCTCTATGTCTCCACTCATCCGTGCCCGCCGCCACCTCAATACACTCCTTTCCGCCAACACTGATATTGATATTTTTTGTCACAAATGGAAAATTTTAATCAAGACATTTTTGATTTATTGTGAAAATTTAACTGACCAATTTGACAGGAACAAAAAGTCCATATGTCTCTATGATGTTTGATTAAAATATGATAGAGTATATAGTAATACTTTTTACTACTTAATATTTGTTATTTTGTGTTGACATTTTATGTATTGTTTTTTAATATAATTTATTTTATTCTGTTTTGAATATTGTTGACATAGATGTTAGTGGATGTATCCGTTTTTATGTCATTAAACAATTTGAATTTGAATTTGAACATGTAAAAATATTTTTTTTAACCCCCGACTCAAAAACGAGGGGGTGTTATAAATTTGACGTGTCTGTCTGCCTGTGGCATCATAGCTCCCGAACGGATGAACTGATTCTGTTTTTTTTTTGTTTGAAAAGCGAATAAGTCGGGAGTGTTTTAATTTAAACTATTTCCACAGAATCACTGTCATTTCGAGCACTGTTTTTTTCACTCTTCCACACACGGTCGTCTGACGCCATACTAAGCAAAGCTTGTACTATGGCTGCCAGAGACTGATATACATGCTTATATATTTTTAAATATATACTAAAGATATTAACACCCAGACATAGAACAAACACAAATGTTCATCACATAAATGTTTGCCCTAGTTGAGAATCGAACCCACGCCCCCAAGCTCAGAAGGCAGGTTCACTACCAACTGAGCCACCGAGGCAGTCAAAGTGAATGGATCTGCATTGTGCAGCTCAAACCAAGTTAGTGTCAGACCTCACATGAACCTAATCGATCAACTTTTAGAACCATTAGAACTTTCTTTGACCAGCACTGATGTTGCAAGAGTTGGTGGTCCGGCTTCAGGCACGTCGCTTCACTTCTCAGACAGAGCTCAAGTTTCTTGGCGCCTCTTCAAAATATGTCAACTAGAAGGCCGCGATTCATGGAAATGCCGAGCTGACGACTTGAAAACTGCTTTTAATTCGAATAAACTTTCTTTTACTTTTTCTTGTTTTTCGGCGAATGGCGAGATTGGCTGCAAGCCCGGCCGCGAGCGGCGACTTGTTTAACATTTCCATGTAAGTAAATTCTGGGGATTTTGGGATGTTCTACAGATGCGAGAGTATGTGTTGTGCAGATGGTATTACAGTATTACTTATACAACGTGTTGCTTTGCATTTAAGAAGTGATGATAGCTTAGTTGGAGAAGACCCGCCTCTCAAGCCAGAGGGAGCGGGTTTAAACCCACCCGACGGCACGTAAGAATTTGTTCATTGTGTGAACATATGTGCGTATTGTATGTCATCTGCTACATGACTGGAGGCCGGTGTACGGCGACAGGCTCGCCCCCTGTCACATTTGGGACTGAATATCGTCCGGCGAAGTGTGGGTGTTGTATTACGCCTCTGTCAGCCCCCTCGGGGGAAAGACGTGTCGTACATGACTGGAGTCATGTAGTAGATGACAAACAATACGCACATAACATGTTTACACAATGAACAAATGTGTACGTGCCGTCGGGTGGGTTCAAACCCAGTCCCTCAGGCCTCCACCTCACCTACAACACCACGTATAATTCAGTTATGTAAAATAAAGTGACATAAAAGTAATAGCACTAGAGTAGCACAAAATCTGTAAAATTTTGTCGCAGAAGCAGAACAAAAAGAAAAGCAAGAGAGAGAGAGAGAGACAAAATATTAAAATCGTCAAAAAATATGTTCATCCTATTCTCACACACATTAACTCACATCGTTTCCTCCCTTTCCTTCATTACAATGTAAAATTCTAATCCTCTCGTTAAGCCCTCCAGCATTTTGGGCACTTTTACTGAATTTCAAGTAGGCTAAATAGATTTACTGGCCGCTGTATGTGGGAAATTATGTTAATACGAGCCTAGTTAGTGAAGGAGGTTCTGTTTGGACAAATTGGATGGTTTCCCGCGTTTTGAGTTTTAAAATCTCGGAGTTACAAAACGTTGAATGATGGTAAAGAAATGTGTTAATACTTACAGGTATTTTTTTCAACAAGACAGTTTACGAGAAGGATTAACACACACACTAAGGTACATTCACCATTTATGCTACTAATCGAGATTTATTAAACTAAATTTAGTGAAATGCAAAATGACTGTTTAACCTCAGTTTTTCACGTAAACCAAGTTTAAAATGAGCTAATCGCGTTTATATTCACTGGTGAAATCGGCCCTAAGTGTGGTATGTATTACTAGTACTACGTTTTAAACACGGGTAAAATCGTGGGGCGCAGCTAGTAAAGTAAATAAAGTAAATTAAAATACATTAAGTTTAGTAAAACCTTTTTTAAGTCTTAATGAAAGAAAAACATGTACCTACTTAATAACTTCTTAAACTAAGCAGCTCAACCGAGCTTATAAAAGTATACTTACTTTGTTTCATCGTGGATTATTTTTACATTATTATTATCATTAGTATTACATTATTATGATATAATTTTACCTCGCCTCCTCTAGAAAAAATAAATACAGTACCGTTCGTAATAATCCAAGCTATCAGCTGTATACGACTGATAGACTGCCTCGGTGGGTCAGTTGGTAGTGAACCTGCCTTCTGAGCTAGAGGGCGCGGGTTCGATTCCCACCTAGGGCAAACATTCATGTGATGAACTGAATGAATGAATAATTTCATTCATGTGGTGTTTGTTCTATGTCTGGGTGTACATTTTCTACTTAAGTATGTATTTAAAAATATATTTTACATGTATGTATATCAGTCTCTGGCCGCCATAGTACAAGCTTTGCTTAGTTTGGGGTCAGACGACCTTGTGTGCAAGTGTTCCGAATATTATTTATATTATTTATTTAAACATAAATATGTACCTACAAGTAATCATGCCTCTTTCCCACAGGGATAGGCATTAGATAGATACCGTTTCTCTCCACTTGCTACGATCCTATCATATAATACATCTTTCGCTTCTTCCACTTCTACGAGTCAGCTATCTCTTTGAAATTTCACTAACGAACTAGCTATTAGACGAAAGCAGTATTTAATGCACCGCATCACTGCGTGCTAACGAGATTGATTGCGTTACAGAAGCCGCCATTCCTCGCTAATCCCAGCAGAACGTGATGTTTTACCCAAACACGCATAAACGGTCGTAATCCATCGATAACTGAAATACAAACCAACAAACCAGTTCCATTTATAAGCGAGCGGTACACATGTATTGTTTCACAATGTACGCCAGTCGCCGTCGCTGTCACTCGTGTTAATTAAACGTTCTGTGTGTGGAGCTTGGGTTGCTGGATGTGGCTAGATTTGGATATTGAATACCACACACACACACACACACATACCGACACTGTCACACAAACATGCACCCGCTACACACAACGTATGCTGTCTACAATAGTGCATACGTTGTGGGGTCTCGAAGTAGAGACTATTCTCTACTTCGAGACCCCAAAGTATATAACACTAGCTGCGTCCCGCGGTATCACCCGCGGTTAAACAGTCCTATGTGCTCTTCTAGATGATAACCTATCTCTGTGCCAAATTTCATCCAGATCTATTCAGCCGTTCTGGCGTGAAAGAGTAACAAGCATCCATTCATCCATCCATCTATTCTTACAAACATTCGCGTTTATAATAGGTACTAGTAGGATTATGTAATCTTCTCAGCCAATCAACGGATTCTGATCATAATTGAATTTAAAAACGCTATTATTGATAATGATAATGAATTTTCCTGTAGAGTTTCAAGAAAAACAAAAATAGATCAACAGTACCCAATTTTATCTTTGGTCCAATATGTGTACGTAACGTACCTATATATTTTTATACAAACGTCGATTACTCCCAGTGGACTCTGAAACCTCACTGAACTTGGTTAGTAAGCTCTATTTATTGTAATGACTGAATTTTGCATTGGATTGGTGCTGATAACATCTCTAGAGCATTCGTTTTAGAAATGTGAGTGACTAAAACTCATACAACTAGTGGCACTATGAACTGAAGTCTTCGCAAATTAAATATGTTTTTTTTTTTACGATTTCAACCCCCATATCTCCGCCATTGTGAAACAAATCGACAAAAAAAACCTATAATTTTATCAAACCTGCTAACAAATTTTCACGAGAATCTGATGGAAACGCGATTGTAAAGGAGATTATCCGGAAACCCGTTGAACATATAATAGCTTTTTTACCTACGCTGAAACAGAGATGCTTCGCGCGCGCTCCCTCGGTCAAAAAACTTGGCTTTGAGCACAAGGAAAGCATATTTTCTACGACCATCAAAACTTCTCAATATCTTCTTTGATATTCTATTCCAAATACAGACTGTTCCACAATCGAAACTGAAATATCCGAGAAACTTTTAACGAGACAAGAGTTATCTTCAATCAACGCGGACTCGAGACTGATTTGAATTTGAAAGCAAAATGTCTTGTTTCTGTTTTAATTCGTCGTTAAATATTCCAAGTCATTTGATTACTGTTTCATTTGTGGATTGTGAGTGCTCTCTTACTTTGAAATTTTAGATAAAGATAAAGATAAAGATAAAGAATATTTATTTGCATACAACATGGTCATATAAAAGATGTTGGAATATTGACACAAAAAGGCTCAAGCATGTTGTGCCGGATAGGCGTACAAATGTCAGAGTGATGGCACTATGCTCGTCAAAATAATAAAATTAAAATTTCAAAATTGTACAAATTAAATTAATATACACAATTAAAGGAACAAATTAAATAACAAAAAACAGTTGATCTCAAAATTAAAGTAAGAATTAAATGTCAATAAAATAATATTAAAACCACCAATGTCAAATAAGGGAATAGATAATAAAAATGTCAGTTGTACATTAAAGTTTGTCATTCAAATAATCATTAATAGTATAGTAGCATTTGATCAATAATAATATTTTTAGCTTGTTCTTGAACAGGTTAAAATTCTGTTCCCTTATAGATTTTGGTATCTTATTGTAGATCAGAGGTCCCATACACACTATATTATTTCTCATCAGGGCTGTCTTCCCTTTGTGATTGCGACGTTTGTCCTGGTCGCGTCGGTTTCTATCGACAGTCTGAGACAGTGTGGGGAATCGCTCTAGGTTTTTTTTTACAAATATGGCTGTCTCTAAAATATATAGGCACGGAAGTGTAAGAATTTTGTATTTTTCGAAGTATGGTTTGCAACTATCTCGGGTTTTAAGCGTAAACATAGCACGAATACAGCGTTTCTGCCTTTTAAAAATGACCTCTTTATTAGTTGAGTTGCCCCAGAAAATAACACCATATCTTAGAATGGATTCGACTAGGCCGTAGTACGCAGTTAGTAGAGCGTCTGTATTTACAGTGGGAGCTAATTTGCCTAGCGCATATGCTTGACTGCTTATTCTCTTCGAAAGAGTCTCTATTTGGGGTTTCCAATTTAATTTCTTGTCTATAGTTAGACCGAGAAACTTCGCAGTTACTACTTCCTTTATTGATTTTTTATCGTACACTAAATTCACATTATGTTTAAGTAATGATTCTCTTTGTCTAAAGTTCATGATATTTGTTTTATCTAAGTTGATTTTTAAGTTATTATTGTCCAGCCATGATATTATTGATGTCAAGGATTCATTAATGTCATTTTCATATGAGTCAGGTGTCTTACATGCTATGGTAATTGTGCTGTCATCTGCGAATAATGTCATAGGTTGTGTGGTGGCACAAGGTAAATCATTAATATAGGCTATGAATGACAGTGGGCCCAAAACACTGCCCTGAGGAACTCCGTACGTAACTTTACGTTCACACGATCTAAATAGTTCCTCAGTCTTGGTTTCAAGATTAACTCGACTTATTTCTGTGATTTGTATCCTATCAGTCAGATATGATTTAATTAAGTCTAAAACATTGCCCCGTATTCCATAAGCGTCTAATTTTCTTGTTAATATCCCGTGATCTACATAATCAAACGCCTGTGTCATGTCACAGAATATTGAACATACTGGAGTACTTTTATCAACACATAATAAAACCGGTTTGATAAAATCGTAGATAGCCATATTAATGTTTTTATTTTTTCGGAAACCTTTTTGTTCTTTGCATAGTATTGTTCTTTGTTCTAAATAATTATTTAACTCATTATAAATATATTTCTCAATAATTTTTGAAAAAATAGATATCAGTGCGATAGACCTGTAGCACTCCATTTTCTCCTTATTTATTTTTTTAAATAAAGGTTTTACAATAGTCGTTTTTAAGGAATTTGGAAACGTACCTGTTGCAATACACACATTAATAATATAGCTAAGTGGTGCACATATATACTCACTGACAGACTTTATTATTTTAGTCGATACTTCGTCAACACCGACACTGTTGGTATTTTTAAGATCTCTAATAATTTTCCCGACGATTTGTGGCATACTTGGAGCCATAAACATAGAATCTTTGCGACTTCTTACATAAGTAGTGACGTTGTTTCCTGAGTTTGTAATGGGTTTTATTTTATCCACAAAAAAGTTATTAAAAGCGTTAGCTATGTCATTTGGGTCAATTATATCTTTATTCTCATGTTTAATTTTTGTTATAGAATCTTTAGGTAAATTTAATCTAGTCTTATTTATGATTTATGATTAGAGCAGACATTAGAAAATGATTATGAGCTACGAATAGAATATTAAATTTATGTCAATATTTTGTAAAAGGTGCGAATTACTAAGTAAGTACTGTAAGGCTAGTACTGTTCTTTCTGTAAAGGAAATACTAATAACAGTAACGTTTTCTGTGTATTGTCCAAGTACGATAGGACACACATTTTTATATTTTTTCTGTTTTCTGATTCTAGCTTGATTCTAGTAGTTGGCTCTTAATTAAAGAAATTATTTCATCAAGTTTAGGACATGAGATAGTCTTTTAAATATCATATTTAACTTAAAGCATTCAATTTAATATTATGTCAGTACTTGACTCTTCCATCGTTTCTACATCCATTAACACTGCATCCCTATCACGTGTGTGCGTGCTGGCTACACATATCGACGATGCGTGACTACGCGTGTGTGCAGTTTTTCCATAATTGGTTTTCGATTTAAAGGTAGCTGTTGTACATAAATGAGATTCAGGGGTTCACTTGTACTTGTACGTGGTGGCATGTTTTGCGTATTGACCGAGCGGAGCGAAGTCTCGGAGTTTACTAGGACATCTGGGTATTTGTTCGACCGACGATTACTTGAGTAGCGTTGATCCGATCTACATGAAATTTTGCAGTCAAGTAGTTTATGCAAATACAATTATTAAGTTGAAATGTGATCGAAATCGGGCAAGGAGTTATGAAGATATGCGAGGTTTCCATTCGAGGCCTGTAATGTAATCGGTGATGCTGGCTTGTGTGAGTTTTAAGTTTTAATTAATTAGTAGGTATTGTTGTAGTGTGAGTTATGTTTCTATTAGTATTTCTTTGTTGCTGAAGATCTTGATTCGTTTAGTGATATGTATTTAATGTTTGTTGTAGAAATAATACTGGTTAAAGATTTATATGACGGGATGTGAGTAACATAGTAACGTACATTCGATACGATACGAAAATTATACGAATTATAGGAAAAACATACAGTGATAGAAAAAACATAGTAATCGTTTTTCAGGTTAGGTTAGACATCATTTCTAAAACATGTCTATCGTTCTTTATGATAGTCACTATAAAAAGCAAGAAAGTCTTCTATTCAAAATTTTTAACCTTTTCAATAATTACACTCCTTCTCCCTTAAAAGACAAAATACTGTATAACTATTCTGAGGCGTTTATTAGCAAGAGGGCTTATCTACGCAACACTATTCTATTCAGCTACTTTAAAGGACGGATTAAAATCTTGAATTTCAACCACAAAGTACGCTTTCAACCCCAATCACTATAAATCAGTCTGGCAGCATCGACTTATACAAATGGACTTGAAATAAAAACTCCAAAAACTCCAAACTAAACTCACACTATTTCTTTGTACGACTACCGAAAACTTCTGACGTACAGAAATTTGTTGCCATTCGGCTCGCAAAGTCAAATGCTATTAAAACTTTTAATGAGTTGAAGCATTCTTTCGGGCTAGTGTTCGAAGTGGTATTAATTAAAAAAGAGAGCCGGGATCGTGAGTTGGGCGGCAGCTGCATGATACACGGGCGTGTGGGCCGCCCAACTTGGCTGTGAGTTTCAAGACGATATGGGCTGCCTAAGGATTTAACTACATTGGCAGCGTATCAGCGCAGCACGAACGTAAGCTTACGAGCGTAGTAGTAACAATCTTTTAGAAGAGATATATTTTCAAATATTTTTGATACATAAACAAATCGTCACGCCTCTACCCCCGAAGAGGCTGGCAGATGTGTCATACAGCACCCACACTTTGCTAGTCGATATTCAGTCCCAAATGTGATATGGGGCGAGCCTTCCACCATACACCGGACATCAGTCATGTAGTAGATGACATACAATACGCACATATATTGGGCTGGGTTCGAACCCGCTTCCTCTGGCTTGAGAGGCGGGCCTTCTCCAGATAGGCTATCATCGCTTATCTTATTTCTTTTTTAATGACATCATGATACAGCTTTAGTATTGCCAGTTAGTAATTTTCACATTTTTCGAAGTAGGTATTATGGTAAAGATGTTCGTTAAATTCTAATCTAGGTTGTTAATGTCCTATTTGTAACTTTTATATACATTTAGTAGTTTCAGAGACAAGCTTGAGTTTGACCGGCAATGATGTGGTCTACGATGGAGCACGCTTGCCTGGAAATATTTTCATTGATTCATTTCTTGATGTCGTTTTCCACAGCTCGTGTAAATCCCTACTCGCATCGTGTGTGGCTGAGCCTTAAGGCACGAGTTTGCGCTGCGCTTGCCAAAAACAAAGTTCCATCGTAAGTTCGATAGCGTGCAAAGTCGTGTCGAGGCGGTGTTTATTGACTGGTTTGGATTTCTTTTCAATAGTGTTCTGTTTTGAAGTATGGCAGACGGTTCTATAGCAGCTAGCGTTTCCATTTTTAAAAGTCTATAAACGTAATCGGTGTTTGTTAACGTCCTTGAAGGTTGCAAAGAAATTAAACCAAAATATTTTGCTTGAAACTATTTTTTTTAGTTTCTTTATTTACTCTCTTAGTTTTATGACTGCTATTAGTTATTTAGTTTTTGTTTTTTTCTTTTTTTGGTAGGAAATCAAGTACATAGCTGTTTGGCAGACTTTACATCAGTATTTCACAGCCTCCTCGCGAGGAATCGCTGGGTTCAGTCATATTCATTCAATGCTCGCGAGGTGTCTACTTATTTGAAATGGAGTGCACTAGCAGGGGAACTTCGGGATTAGTCTGAGATGGAGTTTCCAAAATTTTAATATGCTTTTCTTAACACAAAATGTATTTTATTCTGATCTCATTTAGACTCTTGACTTAATTGATGTTGACAGATAGCCCTAAGTGAAGAAAATATCTACATTGTTTTTTTTTTCAATCTAATATTTAATAATTATGTAATTAACAATATTTATTATATTTGTATATTCATGATATTTATTACATATTTAATAAAAAGCCTATTATTTTATTTATTTATTTTTTAATAATATATTTTTTAATTTTATAATATAATAATTGCCTATGGTGGTAAATGGTAACCGCCGTCCATAGACATCTGCAATACTAACGGCTCTGCTGTTACTTCGCCAGTCCGATTTTTTTTTGTTAAAATCCCTTTTAAAACGTTCCATGTTGTGCCTTGGGGAAAGGTAATTCCACTAAAGACTACGGATCCAAGGGATTATGAACTATACTTAGCTTAGAATAAATTATCCCATTTTAAGATTACAGAGATTAAAAAGTAATAAAATATATTATAATCATTTTGTTACTATTTCAATGTAAAATGTATTCTATGTACCAGATAAATTATATCTCAGATTGTCTACAAGTCCTACACAAACACTGCTACTACGTACATACTTCAGCGTAGCGAGGTCTACGACGAAGCAAAGTAAACATCGTAGTAGACTACGTTGTAGCTGTATCTACGCTGTAGCTGGATCTACGGTGTAGCAGCGTCTACGTCGTAGCTGGTAAGTGGCAGCGGCAACGGACAGGCAATGCAATTACGTCGCAAGTCCGACTCGCGCCGTCTCCACTCGGTGTGTAATGTTTGCGCAGCTTGTCTTGGATTTAGAGAGCAACATTAGAAATGTGTAAAGAGCTAAGAGAGTAATGTAACATAAACAAGGGAATAACTCTACGTATACTCATTACTCAAGCAACCATGTATTCGAAAAAACGTTTAAACAAAAATTATAATAGTTTAAGAACTTGGTTATTATTTACTTTTTGCTTTTCAGGTTTTCGTTAATTTTTTGTAAAAACTTATTTTTTTATTGTGGGTATAAAAGAGACTGAACGGTCTTAACATTATTAAAATCTGTGAGTGTCAATTTCCCTTATTTTCCCAACCTTAGGGTAAGTTTTTTTCCCAAATTAACGTGAGACCAATTCGAGGAATAAAAAAATAATTATCAAAATCGAACTACTTTGTTAAAAATTTTGCGTGATCATCCCTAAAAAAATAAAAGTAAACTGCCTCCGTTTCGTCGGTTAAAAGGAAGTAAACATGAACAAATAAAAGTTTAATCAATTCCGTTCAATTGTTAAAGAGCGACCACCGCTTTCATGAAAACATAAAACTAAGTAAATTATAGTTTGACTTAACCTATGTTTGATGGCCACGCTAGTAATTACTGGGTCGAACTAACTGTAACTATGATTGGAACAAAGAAATATTGGGCCACAACATTAAATAATTTAACACGTTCAGTGCCAGCAAAAGTTTCATGATAACTGTGCTAATGCTGTTGGACCACTTAGGACTCTGACACCATGTGTGTCATAAATCATATTAGTTACACGTCGAAGTCTATAACATTTAAAGAAATAACAAATTATCAATTAAGTACGCAAACTGGATCTGCAATAAAATTTACAACAACGCGTGTTGGTGTGTCACTTAGCGTGTTAACTTTGAAGCTTGTTACGAGTCTATGTCAACTCGTTTCTTTAACTTTAGCCTCAGGCAAGCGGCCCTGCGCAACAGCACTAACCTAACTGACTAAAGGCAGCTATTCACGTCAATAGAAACAAGACAGTAACGGTGCGGGAACAGCGGCTTATGAGTCGAATGTCCGCATTATTAAAGCAGGCTTAGTAGCGCCGCCGGCGACGCGACTCCTGTATTATGATACACACGGACTTTAGAAATAGCCAACTTAAAGCGTACGCTAAAACTTGAGAGGACGTCCGCTCACGTGTTGGTGTTAAAAAATAGTATGAGCGGCGCTAATTGGCGTGGACGCGTGCAACGGATTTTCACACACGTGACGGACGGTGGACGCACGCGACGGACGTCCGCTCATGCTTTCGCGGACCCCCTTACGTATGGAGCTGATAAACCAGGTTTTTTATGGAAACGCTTCAAACTCGGGAACTGCGACATGATGACAGTTCAGGTGAACTGTCAAAGCCGTTTAGGCATACTATCCAAAGCATGATCAAATATATTTATGTATATAAACTTACAAATTGACAAAAGAATGAAATATCCACAAAGAAAAAATAAATAAAGCTGACTAAGATAAAAAAGTCAAAAACAGCAAAATGTCCAAATCTCAAAAAACAAAACAAAGTGCCCAAAGTCAAAAACGAAATGAAACGTCCGAATCGATTGTAATTTCCGTCTGTATGTCACACATGTTATAGCTCGGAAACCCGCTGACGGGCAACATGCCCCTTTGTGCTCTACATCTCTACCGCTCTATATACAGCACTCTATTAAACTTACGAGGAAAATGTATTTTTAGAAAGGAGAGTTAAGACAATGTGGGCGATTGTGGAGAGTATGATCTTTATTGCTTACAGCTTACTTCTCTGTAGCTTTCGACGAAAAGTACAAAATATATGTACTAATACAAATCATTTATTGATACACTTACACCATACATACACTTTCGTACATACTACATCCTCAAAGAACTGGTTTGATGCGGTTTTCTTTTTCTCCATCCGTTGCTATCTCTTTTAATATATATTCATCGTTGTACAAGGTGTAAAATAGTCTCCTATATGCGGAAATGTGTAATTAGTGCATAGTTTTATATAGTTTTTCGCACTGTTTTGTTTCCCGAACAAAATCAAAAAAATAATCAAAAAACATATAATTAAACGACACGGTATAACTTTATGTCGCAACGATAATTATGCCTTGTCATAATATGCATAATACATAAATTTGACTGCATAAACTAAATTAATTTATTAATTATTCTTTTTATAAACTTTATTAAATAAATAAAAATACTTACTACTATTAATGCCTTTTACTAATAACTACATCACGTTAAAGTTAAGTTCTTTTTCTTTCTTGTAAATTTTCAACTCGATTGAAAAAGACAAAACATTGTACAACTATTCAGACGCTATACAACGTTTATTAGTAAGGGTGCACGTGTTTAAATGAAGGTAAACTAAACACAAACATGTACAGGCTTCTCGCATGCCGCATAGCAGCATAGTTTTTTGATAAAAAAAAATTGAAGTAACATCGGCTAAAGAGAAAACAATGTTTTACTTGAAACGTCTTCTTTGAGTAAGTTTCAGCCAACTAAAAAATAGTTACCTTTCATCCCGTAGAGTACAAATAGTCGCGCTACCAATAAAAAGTAATTAAAGTCGGTGGTTTCCACACTCTATAGTAGCAGTAAGGGATATCTATTTTTCTTATTTACTTAACCTAGCAATAAACGCTCGATCGAGTTAAGAAATGCAAGAGAAGGAAATAAACAAAGCACTGTATAACTATTCCGAGGCTATACAAGGCTTATTGCTGAAGGGGTTTGATTGTATTTTCAACATCACTCAAAGACAGAGATCATCCATGACCGTTTTCATAATGTTAATAGTTTAAATAATATTACAAAGATTGGACGAAATTTTGGACGTAAAAATAATCTCCGGAACTACAGCACCAATTCTAAAAACTCTTTCGATGATAAATAGCTATATAATCTCTAACTGTCATAGCCATACTGCACTGACAAATGTTATCAAAGCATAGACAGCTAGTAATACCCAATACAAAGCGTCCTTACTGTTTTAGCGTGTAGCGTTGTCATGCCCGGGGCAGATCCGTCTACCGCTCCAGATAGGGGCTTCGGGTTCGGAATTCATGCGTTTTTTTCGCCAGTTATCCGATAACTGTCCGCGAAATTGATGTGTTTGAAAATAAACGAATAAACGTAAACGCCAGCGTGAATTTCCAGTAAATGGATTTTAATTGTGAAATTTATTTTCGCTGTGTTTTTTTAATGCTGAACAAGCATAAACATTGACTGTAGCTTTTTTATTTTGCGATTTGTAACGGTTATTGATTTTTAGATCTGTTTTTTGTACCTTGGATTTATGTGGCTCTTGGAGGTTGGTAAATTGATTGTAGCTAGAAATAAGTATAAATCTGATTTTTTACTCAAAATTAATACCGCATTAATTGCGTTTTATGTCAGGTTATATAGTACCAACCAACTAACATGGCACTAACTATCAGACAGGCGTCTTCTTCGCCAAATTACTTTAATATACAAGGTGCTGGTTTTGGGTGTTGTAATACTGAGGGGTATAGTTCTACCCGTTAGAGTGAACAACTTTTAAAGGACAAGTTTACAAAATTAAAAAGAAACCAAGTCTTCATACAAAATTGATCACATGACTAGTTATTTTGTATGGAGACCCGATTATTTTTCTTTGGAATTTTAAACCTTATCTACTAAAAGTTGTTCACTTTGACGGTTTGAATAACACCCTTAAGTATTACTACAGCCAAAACCAGCACGTTGGATAGAGAACTTATAAGTTTGTTGCTATTTAATGTGGTAAGATAAGGTATTTGTGTCAGTAACTTTATTTCAAAAATTCAAATGCAGTCTTACGAATTTCCAAGTCAGTCATATCTGTCGCTTCGCAGCGACCATAGACGGGATTTTGCACGGCTCTGGAGAAGTTGGCTCGATGCACTACGAGGAGATGGACTATTATCTATTCTCTGGCAGTTGGAACGGAAGTATTGGTGGATTCAATTTCGGCCGAAAGTGCTGAATGACCGATTTAGAGGCTTCAAGTTTGATTTGAATTTTTGAGGTTGTGGATATAGTTTTGAATTTGACTAGGAAGTTCTGAAGTGATGTTTTGTTGTGTTGTATTTTAACCTCCGACGCAAAAACGACGGGGTGTTATAAGTTTTACGTGTCTATGTGTGTGTCTGTCTGTGGCATCTTAGCTTCCGAACGGATGAATGGATTTTTATTTTTATTTTTTTGTTTGAAAGATAAATTAGTCGGGAGTGTTTTTAGCCATGTTTGATGTAAATTGGTGTTGATGAATATTGGTGTCGGGGGTTTTAAATTTTTTGATTTTTAAATATAAATTAACAATTTGTGTAAATTGTGTTATATTTTTTTAGTGTTAAATAGAAGTGAATGTAGACAACTTCATGAGTAGTTGTTCGCTGCAATTGGAGACCTTGCATGTCTTCAACTTATCATCCGATTTCGCTAATATTTGGACTTGAATATGTACATGAGTTACTTGCCCGCAAAATTTTATGAAGATCGGTTCAACGAAACTCATATTGTCGGACAAATAAATTCCGAGATTTCCCAGTTGAGTTTTTCCAAGATTATTCTTAACTAGACTAGCTGCGTCCTGCGGTTTCATCCGCGGTCAAAAAGTATCCTATGTGCTATTCTAGACTATAATCTATCTCTGTGCCAAATTTCATCCAGTACTGTTCAGCCGTTCTGGCGTGAAAGAGTAACAAACATCCATCCATACATACATACAAACTTTCGCGTTTATAATATGAGTAGGATTTATTTTTGAAACGACGTGCCTTACTTATCACTTTTGATGAAAAGTTATTTTTATTCCAATAAGACATTACTTCCATTTTTGTACACGCGAAAAAGTAAAAAGAGAACATTTTATTTCGTCCATTAATTAATGACCTACACAACAAATTACCAAACGAATTTCGTTTCAGCGATTTCAGATCATGTCACTCGTAAGCTGGGTACACATTATGTGAAGCCCGATAGCCGTGCAGATGACGTCATGGGAATAACTCGTGTGTACACAGCCTATATTTTAACGCATCCAAGAGCTTTCGAAACAGTGTTTTTATGTAAAATACAAAGGGGTATTTTGTCAAGCTAATTTGAATTTATTTTTATGCGACGAACGTGCGTTAAAAATAGAGATTTTTCAGGATGAAATAGGAGAATTGGAATTTGTTGCGTACGCCTTTTATCGCCCAGTTAAATAAGATGATGATGGCGCTATGTTGTGAATCAGAACTAGGTGTGATTATTTGTTAGTCTTTTACAACGACATGGT
This sequence comes from Peribatodes rhomboidaria, assembly GCA_911728515.1. Classification (NCBI taxonomy): domain Eukaryota; kingdom Metazoa; phylum Arthropoda; class Insecta; order Lepidoptera; family Geometridae; genus Peribatodes; species Peribatodes rhomboidaria. The sequence goes on along the minus strand of OU452171.1, from coordinate 17,130,072 downwards.
AAAATAATTTAGTATCTAGCACCAAATTATTTATCCATTTATAGTAGATTTAAAAAAAAACGTAAATTAGTTACGCGCAAAAAAAAAAGAAATGTCTTTAGTAAACATTTTTCAACTCTGAAATATTCTATATAAATATATAAAGATAAAGATAAATTTATTTCTGGCTACATTATAAACACATTAAAATCATTTTTTTTTTTTTTCAAATATAAAGGATTTTCTTAATTAGGGTCACTAGCCACCGCGGTAGGATACCCTGAGTGGCGGTAGCTAGTAATCTTCCTGGGAACATTTTTTTATCAATTACATTAATATAAAAATTTACATTAATTTACATATTCAATTTTATAATTTTACAGTAATTAATTCAATTTGCTGATGGTGAATTGGTAATAAATAAATAAGCATAGTTCAATCAATTTCCATAATACTACATTCACAAAAACCAACCAATAAAAATAACAATTATTACTACAGTTAAAATTAAAATTAAAAATCCGTTGTTCAACCGACTGAGGTGACGACGGTAGTTGTCTCTATGTGTATGTGTGTGAGAGTGTATATACCTAGGGATCCCTTTTCATGACACTTGTCCCATGTCAACCAAGCAGGGGCCGTATTTTCTAAGCGTAATGCCACTCGTTCGCGCCAACTACACGCGTCAAACTATGTAACAAGTTTAGTGTAAATTAAAAAATTTGAAAGCTCCCGACACCCCCGATTTTCATTAAACATAGCTAAGAGTAATTTACCTTTCAAAAAAAAAAAAAACAAAAAAAAAAAAACAAAATCAAAATCGGTTCTTCCGTTCGGGAGCTACAATGTCACAGATACACACATACACACCCAGACACGTCAGACTTATAACACCCCGTCATTTTCGCATCGGGGGTTAAAAACAGCGAGCGTGAGAGCACACGATGACTATTGTCGCTTACAAAATAAGGGGGCAGCTTTAACCGACAATTTTAATGGCTGTATCCATAATTTTTTCCTATTTTTTCCTTCTGTCTTTCTAGCCCATCGATCCGATTTTGATTTGGCGCACAGCAATAATTTACGACTTTTGTTTTCTCAGATAGTTTCCTCGTTAGTTATATCTCGATTGATTTAGTGCCGCGATTTGTTCGATTCGTGAATTGGACCGATGAAAAGTTGAAAATGGTAGTTTAGAAACAATAACATTTTTGTTACGTTCCCAGTTGATTTATAGAATGGACGTTATTGTTCGAGCTGAGAAATTACTGCTAAATGATTGGACTTGGGTTGGGTTGGCCGAGAAATAAAATTTAAGATGTAATTTTACATCATTTTTACCCGACTGTGCAAGACAGAGGGTTATGTTTTTCGAGTGTATGTACGTAAGAGGTTTCTTTGGCACGCCCTACAGCTTAAACAGCTTGATGGATTTTAACGTGTGAGGAGTCATTTAAATCGTCTTGATAGTGGATGTAGTATAGGGTACAACATTTTAGTTAGGTAAATCCAGAGTATAAAATGTAGCCTGACAGACTACATTTTTGGAGTTTTTGTTTTTCTTTTAATAATGTTACTTGTTGTTTTAGTATTAATAATAGAGATTTTTTTAATTTACGTGGAAGAAAGGTTAGGATCAGGATTAGCAAAAAGTTAGTTAGTTACCTACCGACATGGATCAAAGACCAGCGACGTGCTTTTATATAATATAAATACTTTCTGACAGAAAAACGCTTCAGCTTATATAATATTTAAATTCTACCACAACATTATCCTAGCAGCTATTGTAGTAGGTACTTACTACAATGATAAGCTAGGTTCAAAAAGAGAAATTGCTTTACTTGATACCAGACCTGTACATCATAAAATAAAAATAGGGTTAAACAAAAAACGCCTTAAAAGTTTTGTCATATCCTACAACCTGTTACATAAGCAAAAGTGACTTTAATCGTTTGTTTGTTTGTCACGTTTTTACGCCTTAAGTACTCAACCGGTCATTATGAAATTTTGTACATACGTTGCCAGGGGTACAGAATATGATCCGAATCTTATCCTGAAAAAATTAAATGTTCCTGCGTGTAAAATCGCAGGGCGCCAGTCTACACTTCTACACTAATATTATAAAGAGGAAAGATTTGTATCTTTGTATGTTTGTAACGAATAAACTCAAAAACTTCTGGTCCGATTTCAATAATTTTTTCACCATTACAAAGCTACATTATCCCTGAGTGACATACTCTATGAAACGCAAGCGAAACCGCGGGCAAATGAGCTAGCAAATAAAAAATGTAATAGATACAAAAAATTGGTAGTCTGTAAAGTCGATTTACGGACGATAGTTTAACGTGACAACGTCATAACAAAACATTGATGAAATCTTCTCCTCGGACGCATGGGCCAATCGAGTAAAAGAGAGATAGATACGCAAGCCGAATGCTCAAGCCGATCCTGCCTTTCGCTCGCTCGTATAGCGCTCTCGCTCCGATCGACCGAGCGTAACTGGACAATTAGTTATCTTTTTTCGTGCGTGCAGCCAGCGTTCATCGATTTATTAGACGTTGTCACGTCAATAATTCTATATAAAAAGTTTCTATTTAGGAAACTGATTGTTACCTTAATAAACTATTTCATCATACAATTTAACCACAACAGAACTACTGCAAGCGTTTTTAATTACGCAAGAATCTAAGTCCCGGAAATCGAACGCGAGCAAAAAACGTCGGAAACCGTCGGCGGGCGGCCGCCGTTGAATTTCCTGCGGCGTGCACCGATTAAATTTGCACGTGGAGGTTTGCACGTGCACTGGCGAATAGAGGACTGGGTTAGGAAGGAGATAAATGTAAGAGAATTGTTTGTTTTTTAATCCTTTTTTCTCTTTTAGGAGCGACTTTGTCAACACCGGCTTTTAGTACTTTCAAAATGATTTTGCACGATGCGCGTCGCTCAGGCATATTTCGAACTTCCGTACAGTGTCGGAAATGGTAGTGGAAATAGTATTAAAATCCAAAAGTCCCGTTTCGGACACAGTGTCCGAAAATCTTGTGTCCGAAATGGGACTAAGTCGGACTCTGGTTTTCATTTACAATTTTGTTGTAGCAGATTTTGACAACATAACATAAATGCTGTAATTATTTTGCTCTAATTGTGTGACATACGAGCAAATCTCTAATAACCTAAAATCTAAAGGTCATAAAATTCAATTTAAGATTTGAATGAAATTGGTCTTTAAATAATTACTTGATAGTTTTTATTATCAACTTGTGTGATATCGTATCTCGCCCGAGGCAATCAATACAGCTCAGCAAATTGCAATCGATTAAGAGCACGACGAGACGCCCCTTAATCTGGCGAGTGGCCATCAACGGATTGGCGGTGAGATGACGGCAAACATTGGGATTTGCTCTTAGGTAGTTTGTCGACAACAACTGGACTAATATCTACTTGAAGGTTTATACTTTAATCTTATCGATTGTGATCCTATTTACTTACAGGCACTCCGATTCATGCTAACCCAAAAAACTAGACCGGTAAAGTAATATTATTTAAGGAAAAAAAGTAGGAATGCAGCAAAATGTAATTTATAAACTCGACAAGAACGACGAGCAAAAAACTTACATGACTTTCAAAGATATTTTTTGCGCTATCCATTTTGCAAAGCAAAGCTACTAACTATAGAAAAAACACTTCGAACTCAACTAGACGTGTACTCAAAATGCAAGGAATAATTTATCACGCCTCTAGGCGACATTGAATTTGATGCACACGTCTACAGCGGCGTCCATAAAATTAACAATTCTTATCACTGCCGCCGCTCGTAAACCGGCTGCTGGTACCACGGGTCTGAGATGTAACTTCATGAAAATTGCAAGCTAGGAAGTGCATTGGAAAGGTGGTATTTGAAATGGGAATGAGGTTAGATGAGATGGGTTTTTTTGTGTCTCTATTTTTAAGGGCTTGCGTTTGACCACCATTTAGCTTGATGCAGCGAGGCGGTCTAAGAAGGAGGAAGCTTGCTCAAAATTGCTATACTTTGTTACCTGCATAGAAACAATAAAGAACGTGCTTAATGCCCACGCTTTTTCACTGATGAAGTGCTCCAAAATTGTATGTTCGTCCTTACATTCGTTTTTATCTAGAGAGGCCTAGTGGAAACTTATGTAAACTTGAGGTTGTAAGTCATGGTAGAAGACTACACACAACAACAACAATACATAAAAATGATTTTATTTCGGATTAATGCTGAATATATTTTACTTTTATGGTGCAGCTACATAAGCGCCCTTTAGCTATAATTCGGGCTATCGCGACAAGTGTAGCCGGTTAGTGCGTCACTCGGCGATGTATCGGGCGAATTATCGCCCACGTCAGTTTCGTAGAGGGGCGACGAGTTGACTGCTATAGTAGACAAGAACATCGCCGATAACCGATAACGATGGTTTTAGCACCACAACGCAACGCAAATTATCTCGTACTAATATAACAGCACCAGTTCACATTCTTTTTATTTAGATTTGAATTTCAAATTAGAAAACAACTGAAAACTGCTATTTGTTTAGTAGTTGTTTTGTCAAAATTGATTCGACTTCCAATCGTACCGTCCGTCTCGAGCCAAGTCATGATCGCATGCCCTGTGAAGAAGATCTTTGACAGACTGCTGCCAAGTAAAGATAAAATAAAAAGCCGCATCAGTAGCGGGCACATAAAACTGCAGATCATTGCCGAGGCGGCAGTAAACTGTGTTATACTGCCGCAGGGTTACACTCTACTGTTATCTTGGACCTTGTCTTGTTAGACTTTATCTCGGGGCACTTTTACTAACACTGTCATCATTTAAGGTGGAAGACGTCCACTGCTAGAAAAAGCCTCCAAGGGTATCCACACTGGCCGTTATACGCTGCTCGCATCCAGCGTCTTCCCACGATCATGAGATCGTCGGTCCACTTCCGCCACAGGTCATCGAGGCAGACATTCCATCGATATGTCGTCAGCTTTAATAAAGCCCGCACGAAGCGCTTTCAAAACTCCTTCCTAATCAGAACTGCCAAGGAGTGGAACGCGCTTCCTGCCTCGGTGTTCCCCAGCAATGGATACAACCTGGGTCTCTTCAAGACAAGAGTGAATAGGCACCTCATGGGCAAGCGTGCTCCATCTTAGACCGCATCCTCACTTTCCATCAGGTGTGTTGCGGTCAAACGTGGGCCCATTCAATCATTAAAAAAAAAAAAACTTTGTAGAAGACTTTTCTATGCTGCTTTACCGGTTCGTGGTCGTAACTCCAAAACTTTGCTCTTCTAATTTGTATTTAGATCAGAAATTTGAAGGTATCAATACCTTAAAATACAAACAAATTTCGATTTAATTATTATTAAAAAATCAATAATACTAATTTAATTTCCCAAAAATTTTACAAATTCATCTAAACCTTTATCATCCTCTAAAACCTTAAACGGTATTATCGAAGGCCAAAATAATAAAAACACCTTTCCATTCAAACGCTAAAGTGCTAATATTCAATATCAATAATCGAGGCACGTAACACTTAGGTATGAATAATTTAGGGTTGCGATGTTTGCCCTCCCTTTGGAGAGGGAAGAAAAGCGAACTTTCCCACGTTGGTTACACTGGCGCGCCAGCCTTCACCTTTGGCCTTATTAGATTGGGAAAAATAGTAGGAATTAGATCCGTCTTTCGGTTTCAATTACTTACGTGTCTTATTTTATATGCTTGTATAATACATTAATGTTTATTTCAATTAACATTTTCTGCGCATCAATCTTTCTATATGATAATTTTAAACAGCACTGATCTTTATGTACTTACTTACCTATAAACTTACCTCAGTGTAAAATAAACTATGTTATGAAAAAATTATTATACTTTAGTTTTTTTTTTATTCTATATGTCATTAATCTATTATATTATTGTTTCAATAAAAAAATCATTTACCTACTTGTTGTTTCCATTTTTGTTAGGTAAGTACCTATATTAATTAGTGTCGTATTGTCGTCACATACAGATGAGATCTTAATTCTTCTGCGGAAATTAGAATCACCGCCTGTACCCAAGATATCTACTAGTGGTTCTGTGATATCTGTAGATCTTGCGGCCGTCTATCTACCGCGAGAGGTTGCATCCCTCAACCTATTCTCGTAAAATTTTGTGAGCAAGTTCGATAATTTACCGTTTTTTATGCCAAGTCATTATTTGGAAATTTTGCGTAGGTATTTAATGTCATCTTTTTTTTTTTATTATTACATAATAGGCTTGCGTTTGGCCGCCAACATGCCTGATGATAAGCAGTGATGCGGCCTACGATGGAGCACGCTTGCCTAGAAGAAACCGATTCACTCGAAACTTGAAGACACCCAGATTATAAGTGTCAGGGAACACACAGTCTGGCAGAGTATTCCACACTCTAGCGGTCCGTATGAGAAATGAGGAACCAAAGCGTTTCGTGCGTGTTGTAGGTATGTCAACCATAAAACGATGCCGCTTTTAACTCTGCTACCTAATCTGCTACGTAACTAAAGCCCTATGTATGGTCAAAGGCTCGCCCCCCGTCACACTTGACTGAAATTCGTTCGGCGAAGTGTGGGTGTTGCACACCTCTGTCAGGCCCTTCGGAGGAAAGGCGTGACGATTTGTTATGTTTATTTTTTAACCTAATCACAAAATTTCATGAGAATTAGTTTAGAAATTCGGCCTGTGGAGGAAGACGGAGACCCGGACATACGATAGCGTTTTTGTTTTTGTCGAACATAATAGTTTGGATAGCTGAGCTGAGGGGGCTGAGCTACCCACGTCCGTAGGAGTGTACTCTATTCTGATACCCTACACGTGGTCCCCGGGTAGTGCTAACCGGGTAGCAAACTCTGGTGGGAGGCTTCGGCCGTGGCTAGTTACCACCCACCGGACCAAGCCATGCCGTGAAATGACCTAGTCGTGTTTCGGGATGTAGTCCGGTGTAACCGTTCCGAAGACGGGTCTGAGCAGTGGCGCACTTGTAGCGCCTCACTCAACTGCCGTCTTTGTACTTCTTCACTCTACAACTTCAAGGCGAAAGTGAATAAGTACCTTATAGGTCGTCGTGCTCCATCTTAGACCACAACGTCGCTTAACATCAGGCGAGTTGGTGGTCAAACGCCGACCTATTCTACATAAAAAAAAAAAAAAAAAAAAAAAAAAAAGCTGGTTTCTGTAATGGTACTTAATTGACACCACAAATAACAATACATCACACATAGGCAAAAAGGCGGTTTTATCGCTAAAAGCAGATAGGACCTTCATAATTTCAACAAGTAACATTGTATTGAATTTAATTAATTGTTTTCGAAGATTGACATTGTACAATGACATGATATTTTATGACCATTTAAATTTAATTTTCCACATACTATTTCCTAAATTTGCACGCTCCGTAGGGGTTGAATATAGTGAGACTCTTATAATTTATGACCAACTATCCTGTATGTACCTATATTTCTGCAAATAAATGATTTTGAATTTGAATTTGAATTTGAACATCATTAAAAGAAAAACAAAAACCCGGCTGTAAAATGTAATACCCTACGCGTCACGTCCACTATCAAGACGATTCAAATGACACCTCACATGTCGAAATCCATCAAGCTGTTTAAGCTGTAGGGCGTATGTATTTAAACTTGAAAAACATAACCTCCTTCTTGCACAGTCGAGTAAAAACCCGCTTGAGCAATTACAAGCCACAAGTACTTACTACATGGAACGAAAGTTTTCCATAGAGCTAGTAAGTATGTAACCTCAAACCGCTCAGGTTACGAAGTACGGAAACCTCCGTTCATTCGACTAATGAGTTGGTCGACTTTTGAAGGCTTTAAAAGAACTTGCGAATATTTTCAAAGCACCTGCGGTTAGTTGGGCTTTTTGTTCGTTTTGTTTTCCTAACAATTAGGGTTGTCACTTTTGAACACTTTGTAGTGATACTTTTTTAACCCCCAACGCAATCGACAGGTGTTATAGGTTGTATGTGTGTGTGTGTGTGTTTGTCTGTGGCATCGTAGCTCCCGAACGGATGAACCGATTTTGATGATGTTTTTTTTTTGTTTGAAAGGTGAATTAGGCCGGAGTGTTAATGCCTGTTTGATGTAAATCGGTGTCGGGTTTTTTTTTTTAAATTTCATTTAAACTTGTCATGGCTAAAATTTTTTGTTAGTTGCATTTAATTGTGTCTTTTTTTCGCATTAAAACGTTTTGTAAAAATTACAATCGCTGTGTTTTCTACTTTTAAACAATTTTTTTTCTAGTTTATAGTTTTGCCGATAATTTGTTTTCAAAGTAAGACTGTTTAAAGTAAAATGCCACAATGACATCGATAGCTTCTCACTAAATAATTAGGTTTTATCTATGGTCAGTGTCAGCGAGGTGTCAGCCCTTGAAGACTCGCAGAAACTTTTTAATGTTTTTAAAAACAAAAACTTTGTACATACTTTTTGTACTCGGTAAACCAATTTTAATGATAAGAAGTCTGGGATTGTTTCGTTTGCGCTTTTTTCTTTGAAAATGTATGCTCGGAAATAACGTTTTGAAAGTGAAACTTAAATTCTGATAAAAATAACAAATTCTGGTTAGTAATTGTACTTACGTAGTTGTAGTTTTTTTGGAGCAATGACAAGTTGTTTAGATTTTATAGATAATTGCAAAGTTTTAGTTTTGTCCTGTCAATCTTCACCATTCTCTCGCTTAACAATGGATAAACTCACCGAAAAAATAAACACATATTATTATGGTTAACAATGGCTTATGTCTAATTATCATGTTGCGTTGCAAGATTTGTGTGAGTAAGTACGTTCATAATTATAATCAAGTTCACACACATTATAAAGGGCGCAAAATGTGGCGTAGTATCAGGGAGTGGATAGGAATAAGGATGATGAAAAAACTGTTTAAGTGGCCATTACACAATCTAAGTTTTCCAGTATGCTAACATAGCTTGGTTAAGTCCGTGCAAGTGAAAAAAAAATTGGATTACTAACTGTCAGCCATTACACTATTCAATTTTAGTACGCTATCTCACCTAGTGTACTGAAATTTTGATAATGTAATGATATAAGTAACTTCAATAAGCTGACTGCCGACATACATGAATGAAGAGCCATCAATAGAAAAAAAAGAACATAACAAATTATTATCTGCTCGCTGTTGTAGCATTTCCATCACTTTCACTCTCATAACTTTTGTATCGAGATAAACAAATACCAAAATAATCTTATAATAAATTTAATTGTACACGCTCGCAATAAATCTCTGAGACCTTCGATCATATATAAGCGAGAAACGGTAGGAAAACCTTAAAATGAACCGCATAAATTAAGTGCTGCACACTATTCACTGTAGTCACAAACAAACGCAACCAGTCGCAACAGTGATAATTATTGTTGTCTCGTTCTCGCTGTAGTCTGTTGTACGTCTCTATCTTTGTTATTGATACACGTAACATAATATTGTCAACGGAGCTGTGTAATGTCCGTTTGCTTGTTTTAAATTAGACTCGTGTCGTTTCTTCTTAAAATTAATTCCATGGTCTCCACATCTTTTATATTCCACAAAAAAACATATTTAAACAAAAAATAAATATATAAAGCAGTTATTGCATTGTGAAATCCTACACAAGCAATAATGCCAGCACTAAAGTTAAGCAAACGAGCATATTTTGAACTAGACATTTTAATTTCCTCGTTTCTGGTGTTTTGAATACGAAAGAGATGGAAAGAAAAAGATAAAAGAGGTTTTATTGAACGTGTAGCATCGTCCGCTTTTTTAATAATCTTTGTGTTGCCTTTTTTCTTTGCGGCATTCTTTGGATTCTCTGGCTACTGTGACTAGCCGCGTTGACTTGGAAATAACGTTATTGGTGGCTTTTTGTGGAACATTTTGCTTTTAGAGCCGGAATAAACTGGTTTTTGTTTGTAGATAAATTTTGTGTTTAATAAAAAATTGAAGGTAAATTTGACCTACTTACGTAGACTTTGTTAGAAAGATTGTGAGGAGGTACTTTTTTCAACAATGTGAAAGTGATTTTTAATGCTAATAAGGGATATGTAGAACTACAAGAGTTCTATCATAATATACTCGTACCTATATACTATGATAGTAGACCATCTGATCGCTGTTCCTGGCACATCAAGTCTCACGCCACACGATTAGTTCTCACTTTCTAGTTGCTTCTTTTTCTGACTGTGGACTGACTCAGTTTCCTTCTGAATTAAAAAAAAATACATTACCAACTAGCAGTTTAATTTCTTTCACAAAACATTAACATTTTCAAGATACGACAAATCAAGAGCGTAGCGTAGATCAGATTATATGTTTCAGAGAGATTCAGATTCAGTAGCATTAAAGAATTTAATCTGACTCTAGATACTGTTGGTAGGCCCAACAAAATTAGGTAACAAACTTGGTAATACAAACAAATTCGGTAAACGAAGTAGGTAAATAACGTTTGATTGTATTTGTTAATATTAAAATAAACCTTTTCTCCTAGATATTGAAAATTAAAAAAATAATGATGAAATCTTTCAATTTCATCATTTATTTTTTATTAAAAAAACGTATTGTGTTTTGTCACCATCGCATTATGATGGAGGACGCTTTTCTAGAAGTAACCAATACACTCGAGACTTGAAGACACCCATATTATAAGTATCAGAGAACACACACACAAATGAACAAAGCACGCACAAAAAAGTTCTTTTAGGGGAAACATAAAGAATTGTTTATTGTTACTTTTTATGCTTATTGCTTATGTTAGGTCGAAACCTTATCCCGTATTCACTAGCAGGTGCAGCATTATCCCCTCGATATGCTAACTACTCAGGACTGCCAACCAGAGGGCGATAATTTAAGAAAAGGCAAAGAAAAGCCTCCCTTCCTCCCAGCGAGGTCGCACAAAACAAACCTTTACGTTTGACCTGTATTCGAACCGAAAGTAATTTCATAAGAAGACAAGGAAATAAGGGCGTTAACGTTACAAAGTTAAATTTTTATCTTCGTTGTTTATTTTTTACGTGTTTTTAAGATGGTGTTGTTCTCATTCAAAAATTAGAACGAGTAAGTACCTAGGTTTTTTTTTTCATTTTGATAAAAAAATAATAAGACACTAAGCGTTTTTAATTAGGTGGATAAATATTTAAACCCGAAGTAGCAAAAAGAAGAATAGTAATACTCGTGATCGGGTGCTGCTTGCGGGTCGCTGGTCTGCTCGTGGGGTACTCACAATGTAATAAGTAAATTTGATAACCTTTAACCTAACCTGAGATTAAGACTCAATAACTAACCCCCCTCTACCTGTATTCCCCTTAAATAATAATTAACGATTTATGTTAATAAAGGTCACGGTCTCCGGAGTCCGTGGAGTGTAATTTTTAAATAAAAAAAGAAGAATAATATTAATTAAAACATAATTATTAAAACTAGGCGATCTAACATAAGAGCGATAATCGCGCAAGCGCCGGAAAACGATCGCGTTCATTAGGTTTAAAAAATGCGTTATACGAGTAGTCGTACCATCTCATTTTTCGCTCTTCAAATTCCAGTCTCTTTTTGAAAATTAGTCTCTCAAATGATACAGTAGAATCCGCTATTTAAGCTCTTCTAACTGGTCATTTTGCATGAATTCCCTTCTGGCGAATTCGTCCTCACATTTATATGCAAAACCGGACAGACTCTGCAACAAATTCAAAAATATTGCGCCGGTTAGCCGTAGACGGATCTACTTTGGTATATTAAAAGCAGACCACGGGAGCGGGTGAAAACCACTGGGAGATTTATATGGAACCAAAGAGAGATGTATGGACCAAATAAATGGAACCCAGCTTCAGGACAAAACTGGCTAAATTCGTAATACGCAGCGCGATGTTTAATTTTTCTTATTAGTGTCTACGAATTCAACTGCTTTGTGTTTGTCAGGAGCTTGAAATATATTTTGTAGGTAATACATACTCGTATCACATGATTAAGTTGATGTAGTTTTTTAAAATTAAGATTTTTCAATTTTCTAAAAGTTTTAGTATTTAAATTGTTGTTGATGATCAGGCTGCCTAAACCTATGACTGTAAGCTCATCTATAAGTTATGCAGAACTAGATGTACAAATGAAGTTAAGCTGTGACAGGTTGGTTGCTAAGTTAAGGTAAACAGAGTTTTGGTCATCCAGCGCTCGCGAGCGCTGCAACTTGGGTTAACAATATCCATACCATTGCTGGTGTTTGCAAATGGTTAACGTCGAAATTAAACGTTTAGCACAAGCAAGAGATGAATGATGTAGTCCAAGCCGAATTCGGTTACGGCGACCAATTGCTGTTGCTGGGTGGTTACTGATTGTACATCAAACATGAGCCAATTTTACGAGCAAGATATTTCTTATTGTATTTATATATTCAAGATTTATCATGTAAATAGCTACCTACCAATGTGTTAAAGGAAGTTGATGATGATTAAGATTTTCAAGTGCTTCGGGGTATGTGGCAGCATTCTTTAAAAAACTGGTTCAACATTTTCTATAAATTGGGTAGGTTTTCTGTATTTAGGCTGAAAATTTTAATCCTTGTAGAATCAGGTGCCAACTTGAACGCGATTAGTAATCCAGACATCGGGGAATGTATCGCCGGATGGTAGGCGCTGCAAACGGATGCCATGTGTTGAACGCGCGCCGAGCAAAACTGACACACTGTGCACGAGTTAAGCACCTGCTTGTTGTGTAAAATTGACATAATTTTATAGTAGATGAAGCTGAGGTTGATCAAATAGTATTCTGTAGCCACCATAGTAAAATATACGGTAAGTACTCCTGTAAGCCTTTTGAATATTATTGTTTAGTTCGTGGTAATTTTAAAATATTAGTTGCGAATTAGAACAATGAAACTTTAAGTGAACTTCTGTCGTGTACCATAAATTGTTCTACTCGTAGTAGGTTAATTTATTGCTTTTGAAAGTACTGTTTAGGTAATATTGACAAAATGTGCTAATATTTATATTTCAGACTTTAGTGCTGTTTAAACCTTATTGGCGTAAAAAAAACGAATGAAACTACAGCTAATTGATCGAAATACACAATGCATAATAATTATTACTGTCTAAACGTGTCATAATAAAAGTTTAGTTTGTTAAATTGACTCTCTGTATGTCCCACAGAAAGAAGGGAGAGGGAAGGCAATTAGAACCACAATTAGAGGACAGTGTGTCCCAGATTACGGGGAATCCGCAAGCATTCCGAAATAACAACGTTTGCCAAGTTACTGTTAAGACATTCGCGATTCAACTTAACAGAATTATTAGCTTGTTACTGAATTAGTCTGGCGCTGGTCCGTACCTAGTTTATTATGGGGTGGTTTAGTGGTTTTGTAAACGCCTTATTTTGTTGACTCGGTTTGAAATTTTAGCACTTACGCGTTGTTGTAAGCGATAGAACTGGCAATGTGGCTAGACGAAATGTGATCATGAAATATCTATTAGTTGTCAAAAGATATACATGACAGGTTTAATGTTATGTATTTATAGGTACATACAGTACAATAGGTTTTCAAAAGATCGATTGAAGTGCCCAAATAACAGAGGTAAAAAGAAAAGAATGAAAAGAAGAAATAAAAAGAAGTTAATATGTCAACATCATATATTATTAACTTCTTTTTACGATGTAATTAGATATTATAAAACTACTAGTAGAATATTTTTGTTAGGTTAATCCACTGAAAAGCAAACTCACCCTAAAGCATTTTAACATTTTCTGTCAATAACTCAAAAAGTTTTATTCCCACTGATCTGAAAATAACAAAAATAGCAAAATATGAATCTAACATAAGTACTTTTCAGATTAGCTACTTAACATGTACGAAAATAGAGTGCATCACAGCGCGGGATTATCTTTAACATTCAACGCGCGTGCTTTGAACAAATTCGATAACGCGTCACTGCGAAACTAGACTCAATTTCACCTAGAATGCGATTACTGTGAGTCTGAGCGGAATCTAGAGTTCGGACGATTGTGCCGTCAGACTGTATCAACTAAATTGACCACATTGCATTGGGCTGTTTCATTTTGAAAGACCTATACACTACACAGTATCAAGACAGTCATACTAAGATTTAGCGTACCTAGTGTAATAAGAGTAAGCAACTTAGTCTGTCTAATTAAACCGACTGAATGGGTTCGGCCGTGCTGGCTTGCTTGTTTGCTGAATATCGCGTGGTGTAATAAGACTTTTAGCTGCGTGTTGGGATGATTTGACAGTCTTTTTTTTCCTTTAGAAATTTTGACAGGACATGACGAATGACGTTGGATGATAATGGAATTAGACGGAATAGTTGTGGTGGTAGAGGAGCTAAAATCTTATACAGAAAAAAAAACTTAAATATGATTCATATTGTAGGTATTATGAGGTTAGATAATTATATTTATTAGAAACATGTTTTTAGAAATATTTGTTCGTGTACCTACTTCACTAGGAAGACACCGTGCAAGCATGACGAAACGGTGAAATATCCTCACCACATCGTTCCTGAAAATTATAGCATTGAAGCATCTTTTAATTTTGTATGTCTCAATTCGATTAAATCGATAGATGTACTCGATAATACTTTATTCGATCGACTAAAATTTTGACAAAAGATCACACAGAATCCAACAATGCCAATTTCAACAGCTACACCAATCATTATAATATCAGTACGAACGCACAAGAACAGATAAAGGGCGCTATAAAAAAGACTCGCCATAACAATAACGCGGTACTAAAAACCAGAATCCTAACAGGGCAGTACAATAAACAAATAGATAAAACCCCCGAAAGGGTTCCGTGGCAAGTGTCCTCGGAATCACAACTTATTCCGTATCGAGTTTTAGGGGTCCGCGCGAAATTCAATAACGTGGACGGCAAAAAGGGATCCCAACCGCTTTCCTTTATACGAGAAATGTAAATGGCACTAGCTGGGTAAAGACTGAGAAAAATCTTGGAAACTGTAGCTAGGTATTTGTCGTGGAAAAGTTTAACCAGCGTGTACAAATACAATCACTGGCCGTCAATCCGGAATGATTATCGACTGCTGTTAGTACTTACAATTAAGAATTTGATTCAATTCATTCATTTTATCGTTATATTAAACTAGCTGCGCCCTGCGTTTTTGATTTTTGAGGGATAAAAAGTGTTCTATGTCCTTTCTGTACCCCAGACAACATGAATTCAAAGTTCAAGACTAAATCGGTTGAGTAGTTGAGACGTGAAAGCGTTACAAGCAAAGAATCAAACTCACTTTTGCCACTGTTGGGCTATTGCTGCTGTACTGCTGGATTGCTGCCTCGCTCGAACGATGTTCTCAAACCGTTGCATGTCTTTCTCTTTTAGTCACTTACAACTGTGAAACAAATATCCCTAAAATAGGTACGAGATTTTCAAGCTATTCTAATTTATTTATTTATTGATAGGAAAACAAACTGACTAAGTACACAACGAAATAAAACAAATAAGCCTAGATAGTTTTCACTAATAAAAAATTTGCCGATGTTTTCTAATTTGAGCGATGATAGCCTAGTTGGAGTGGCCCGCCTCTCAAGCCAGAGGGAGTGGATTCAAATCCAGCTGACGGCATGCACCAATTTGTTCATTATGTGAATGTATGTGCGTATTGTATGTCATCTGCTACATGACTGGAGCCCGGTGTATGGTGACAGGCTCACCCCCTGTCACATTTGGGACTGAATATCTTCCGGCAAAGTGTGGGTATTGTAATATACCTCTGCCAGCCTTCTCGGGGGAAAGGCGTGACGATATGTTATGTTATGTCTTATTTGCTAATTTTAATAATATCTTTCCTATTCTGGAATATGTAAAATCTACCAAATATGGACTCACGTTTGACCGCAACTTACCTGACGAAAAGTGACGCGGTCTAAGATAGGGCACACTTGCACGAGGTGCCAAATGCCTATTCATACATTCTATGCCTTTATTTATTGAGGTATCTTGTAGAAAACCAAGTTGTTAAACTTGTAATGCGTTAAGTAACTAGATACAAGTCAATATACTATAGTCACATTAAAACTATCATATAATACTAACGTAATAAAAGGCAAGACGTTGCCTGTTTAAAATAACAGATGACAGCACATGCATTATTCATCGGCGGCCGAAGTTGCTCGTCCGATAAGTTCGAAAGGCGCCGTAAGATGGAGCCGTGGCCAATTTACATTTTAATTGGATCCATCGAAGCCCGCGGCGGTTTTAAAACACTGCTTTTAATTGCTCGCTAGTGAGATCGAGCTCTTATAAAGGTGGGGTGTGTTGGATTCGGTAGGCTCTAGAGTTATCCACGTACTGTTTTTAACAACGTAATTTGAGCAGGAAAGTTTGGTTGTTTGTAATTCAATCTTGCATCAAAGCAGCTGTATTTTTGTATTTTTAAGTAAGCATATAATACAGTATTTAGCAGTTTTGCATACCGATAATCGTAAGTATTATTGTAAATACAAAAGTGAATTTGTTCGTTTGTTTGTTAGGATTTCGCGTTTTAATTACTCAATCTATCATCATAATTCATCAACATTTGCAAACACGTCCGGGGTACAGAAAAGGATAAAAAGTACCTTTTATCCTGAGAAAATTCAACGTTTCCTGTTGGGCCATGGCTGAAACCGCGGGAGGAGCTAGAAAATAAACTAAAATTAAATAAGCACGCGACAGTATAAGGAGTGGTTTTAATGTGTTGCCTGTTGCCTGATGATAAGCAGTGATGCGGCCTACGATGGAGCAAGCTTGCCTAGAAGAAACCGATTCACTCGAGACTTGAAGACACCCAGATTATAAGTGTCAGGGAACACACACTCTGGCAGAGTATTCCACACTCTAGCGGTCCGACAACATTTAGAAAGACAGAACTGACAATATACCCTGCTGAGCTGGGAGTTATTTTATAAGCTCAGCTTAAGAATAAAGGTTTCAAGAAATTGAAGTAAAGCGGAACTTTTACTGATGTGTGTAGTTTAGTGATTCAAAACACAAAATGGCAATCTAAATGAATAAGTTTGGCCACTGAGCTGAGCTGCTCGCATACTGATTCAGAGACTGTAGCTGTTTCACATAACACAAGTCCATCTTTACAATCCAACATTGGTTAATAACTAGTGACCTTTATGATTTTATGAGACGGGAATTACTCACTTATAATTTAGTCGATTACTCCGACTATAGTTTCAACCGCATTCAGCGGTCTTTATTGCGGCTATTTCTCGCATATCTTGTCAGTGCTATGCAAGACGCAGCCGAAACCTAAAGCCGAGACTAAATCGTACGCGAATTCCCGTTCCATAAAATCATTATGTGTGAAAACTACGTCAGTTTTCATAATAAGATAGTGAAAACAACATAAAAATCCGTTGCGTGGCTTAGCTTAAGCTAAGCTAAGCCAAAAAAGTTAATCTTAAAAGGAGTTAGCGGGGATTTAGACAGAGAGAGAAAGATACTTTGCTGTGTTACTAATACCATGTAGAGAAGAGATAGAGAAGAGACGAGAAGAAAATACTTCAAGGCCTTGATCTCAAAAGCTTTTATGATTTCCCAAAATATAATTGTCTCTTCGACGAGCAAAGCGTCTATGCGTCAGTTTTGACAAAAATGCTTTCGCATGTCCGAATTCTGTTTGGATTTCTGTTTGGATCTCGGTTCGGCAGTTCTGAAATCTATAGCTTACAAAGGTGCCTCTGTAACCTATAGACTTCAGAAGATCCGGACAGTAATAGAGGAACTAATCATCAATACAAGTAGCCAGGGTACGAGGGCAACTTCCGATGACTAAACACAATTGCATGGCTATTGTCCGCACCAGGTGAGAGAAACAATGGTCTCCATTACATGCAATATTCGGTGTCTACAATATCTAGAATAATAATCCATATTATACTACCTAACTACGCCCTTAACAATAAACGTTGTAGAGCCTAGGAATAGTTTTAAAGTGTATTGTCTTTTTCTTTCTATTACATTTTTGAACTCGATCGAAAAAGACAAAACACTGTATAACTATTACGAGGTTATACAACGCTTATCGCTAAAGGAGCTAATCTACTAATTATCCCAGAAAATTACTGATTACTATATTATGGTAGTTACTCATACCACAACAAAATCTTACTGTCCCAAATGACAGTTTACAAGCGTTTACGGAAATTTTCTTTCCTGAAAACTCTTAAAACTACTTCAACACACGAAAAATAATTTAGTGCACTAAGCGCCGCCAAGGGCACTCTGAGCGCAGCTGCTCGCTGCAAAATGTACACGTTTTCTCAAAGATAAGGAAACACGAGACTTACGTTACATGTGTGTTGAAGAAAAACTGGAACTTTCCATCTATTTTACAGGAACACAACACGTACCTAAATAATATATATCATCGGGTTTTTAGTAGTGAAATATAAGTATAAA
Source organism: Peribatodes rhomboidaria (assembly GCA_911728515.1). NCBI lineage: Eukaryota > Metazoa > Arthropoda > Insecta > Lepidoptera > Geometridae > Peribatodes > Peribatodes rhomboidaria. The sequence continues at coordinate 17,111,648 of OU452171.1, read as the reverse complement.
AGCGATGATAGTCTATATAGTTGGACAAGGCCCGCCTCTCAAGCCAGAGAGAGCGGGTTCAAACCCAGCCGAAGGCACGCTCCAATTTGTTCATTGTGTGAACATAATTATGTGCGTATTGTATGTCATCTTCTACATGACTGAAGCACGGTGTATGGGGCAGGATCGTCCCCTGTCACATTTGGGACTGAATATCGTCCAGCGAAATGTGGCTGTTGTATTTAACCTATGTTAGCCCACTCGAGGGAAAGGCATATCGTCACGATATGATAAGTAAGTGTGTATGTGAAATATTTTGTGTACCTACTCTAGCTCTTCTCTATCTTAAATGTCTTTTTATTTTTATTTGTGTAGATTGGAAAAGTTTATTAATTAGTGTTAATCTTAAAGTTTTAAAACTATATCTACTTTAGTCTGAAATACCCAGTTTTTTAGAACGATGAACTTAACTAATGTTCTACATAAAATACCATTAAAAAAATAAAAATAAGTTCACTTACCAAAAGCATACATAAGCTTCTACTCACAAAAGTGTACATATAGAACCTACCAAATGTATGAACTAAAACTATTTTTCTAACCTTTTCTTGCTTAGAAAAATAATTCGGAGCGCAGGCTGAAGGCGGTCGCATCTGGCGCAGAGATGTCCGCGCCTTCCGAGCCGGTAAAAAGCGCATAAACCGGTATGGGCGATCGTGTGCGAACGGCCAAGGCACGACATTACAGCGAAAATATTCTAAGGCGAAAGCTAGGCGTTCAATAAATATTATGAGCTGGGGCTATTTATTCCATATTGAGATATTTAATAAACGTAGAAACTGAAGTATTGATCTCACATCAGTCCAAATCAGACCTCAATCCAGCAAAGGTTTTCACAATCATTCGGAAATGTTTTCGATCAGATCCCAAATTATAAACACAAAATATTTGAATCTCAGTCCGTTTGCATAAGTCTTTAGACGTGATTTAATCTTCCGATCGGATTTATACTCGATTCTCTATTCCAAAATGTATAAAAGTAGACTGAGATTCGAACAATTTGAGTTTGAAATTGTGAGATCCGATCGGAAGCGTTTCCAAATGATTTTAAAAATCATCGCAGATCGTGATATCTTCCTGCCAGGGTTGCGAGTTGTTTGAAAGGGATATCGGGGCCCTGGCACACAGGCAATGGAAGGAACACGGGTGGGTTTTAGTCAGTAGAAGTCTGACATGCCCTCCCGCTCAGCCCAGAGCGGGAGAAGTCATTTGATGATTTCCCACCCAAAAAAAAAAAAAAGATCGTGATATCTTTTTATTCTTAATCAGGCTCTCTTAGCAGAGTGATTGTGGTTTATAAGATGGCGGTACATGGTGGGTCTTCATCGTAGTCAGTCTTCCCGGCGGTGGTGATCGTGATATAGATCATGTTAATTACTTTACGTGTAGGCGTGACGATATGTTATGTTATGACGATATGAATGTAGTCTTTGCCTAAGAGGTACTCTTACTAGACGCGAAAATTGTTAAAAGAGATCGATTGTAGCGATTCGGCTAGATTGTAACATTAGTTTTTAAGCGCTATTATAGTTTGTTTGCTATTTCTGGCGTGAACAATAAAGAGGTTTATATTATTAACTATCATACATAATAATATACCAATGTATAAAAGCGAAATAATACATTGACCATTTGGCACTGTTCGCATTGTTTTATAAACCCTGCATCTGCATCTGCCTGAACGAGGTCTGGAGACTTCTTTCTAAACCTTGTCACGTCTTTTGATAACGCGAGTCCTATAGGTACCTTGCAAAGCTAGAGTGAGTCGGTAGTATCTGCATACAGTCAAATATTCCACGCTTTATAACTTTTTTTTTTTTTTTTTTTTTTTTTTTTTTTTTATGAATGACTAATGCTGTTGGCCACTGAGGCCTCTACAGCGTACCGGACGTAAGGCAAGCGCGGAGGGCGCAGGACCTTAATGGACTTTAGTTATTTAAAGCTAAGGGCGACTGGCACAAGGGCACCACTAAGGTACGGACCTCGGCTTGGACCGTCGCCGGGGGGGGGGAGTCGATTTGCCCAGGCAACCCAGAGGGGGTTTGCGCTTGAGCCCTATTAGGTTTATCTGTTTGACTATTTGGAGAGAATCTAACCGATCTTCTAACAGATCCTGGGAGTCTTCGACCTCGCCGGCGAGGTCGGTGTTTTGTTATCGTGTTCCTTTGGTAACCGGCGCCTATACCAAAAACTGCAAACTTCCTGTTGCGGGGAGCTGTCGGGTCGGCCGACCCCAGCGCAGCCGCCGTGGCGACTGCGATGGGGTCGTCCGGGTCGCCGAAGATGTCTCTAGGGCGTCTACGGAGAGGGCGGGGGGCAGCGGCGTCTACTGCTGAGTAGTCCGCCGTGCGAACGACTAGAGGATTTGAATGGTGGGAGGCCCTATCAAAGTATCTGCGCGAAGTGAATTTAAAGTACTGCCGAATGGAGGGGAGCTCTACATCGCAGTGCAAGTCGGAGTTTCGCTGGAACCAGCTGGCTCCGACCGCTCTGCGAATAAATCTATTCTGGACGGCCTGGAGCTTGTCCAGGTCGAAGCCAGACGCGTGGGCAAACACTACGGAGGCGTAGGTCATAACGGGGCGGATGCAAATTTTGTACAATATCACCTTATTTCTAAGGGATAGCTTACTACGATCGTTGAGGAGGGGGGCGAGTCGGCTTAAAAAGAAAACCGCTCGATTCCTAACTGTCCGGATGTGCCTCGAGAAGGTGAGTCGACGATCGAGGGTCACGCCAAGGTACTTGGTCGAGTTCACCCAGGGGATGGGCCTATCGTGCAGCATGAGCTGCTGCCGGATAGGCCATTTGTTGGGGTGAAAGCACACAGCTGCGCTTTTGTCCGGATTGACCGAGATTGCCCACTTCTCAAACCAGTCGCCTAAGCGGCGCAGGGCTTGTTGAAGCGTGCGGAAGGAGATGGACTGATTCCACCCTCTTATAAAGAGGGCAGTATCGTCCGCGAAAAGCGCAAGCTCTACCTTCGGATGACGTGGAATGTCATGCGTGTAGAGGGAGAACAGAACGGGGGCCAGCGCTGACCCCTGAGGGACGCCAGCGCCGATGGGGTGGGGAGCCGAGCGGGTGCCGTCGACGCGATAGCGAAAGTTTCGACCAGTCAGATAGTCATGTATTATGAGTACAAGACCATCCGGGAACCCGAGCTGGTATAACTTGTATACCAGCCCGCTGTGCCAGACTTTATCGAACGCTTTCGCTACGTCGAGGAACACCGCAAGGGTGGACTGACATTTGGGCGTGACCTGGGTGAAGCCGTGGTAGGGTTTCCGATTGAAACCCTCTAGGATGTGCTCCGTGATGCGGTGCACCTGCTGGACGCACGAGTGTCTGGCTCGAAAGCCGAACTGCTCGTCGGGGAGGAGATTGTTATCTCGGATGTGGGACCAAATACGCTTCAGAAGGATGCGCTCGTAAATCTTACCTAAGGTACTGAGGAGACTGATGGGGCGGTAGCTAGAGGGCTCTGACGCCTTCTTGCCGGGCTTGTGAATGCCGATGACGTCGGCAGACTTCCAAGCGTCGGGGAAGGTGCAGTTGGCCAAGGCGGCATTGAAGATGCTGACGAGGAGGTTGATCAGAAAGACGGGGAAGTGCTTAATCACTCTATTGCTGACGCCGTCTGCACCTGGGGCCTTCTTGGTTTGGAGACCCTTGATGATCGACTCTACCTCCGACACAGAGACCGGCTCTGTGGGTTCGAGGGCGGGACGGGCTGTGAACTCGGCGACTTCCTCTTCCACCATATCTAGGTGGTCGGGGTCGACGCGCTCGAGACTGGGGCTGCATTGCCTTTCGAGGCTTTCGGCAAGGCACTCGGCCTTTTCGTCGTCCTCGAAGGCAAGCGTGTCGTTCGGACGAGACAGGGGGGGAATATTGGATGACTTGCTGCCCTTCAGCGATCTTACCATCTTCCAGTATGCCTGGTGAGATGGTCTGATCTCCGAGAGCAGGGTGTCCCACCTCTGATTGCGGAGTTCACTCATGCGGTTCTTTACGGCACGCTCGTAATACCGCAGAGTGGCTCTGTTCTCTTCGGTGCGACACCAGTCGTATGCCCTAGTGGCCGCGTGTTTCGCTCTCAACAGCTCCCTCGCATCCTCGGGCAGGGCCCAGCGTTGGTCGCCCTCGGCTGGGACCTGCTTCGAGGCTTCGCCGACGGCTTTACGAAGGTGACTGTTGAGAGCGTCTATGGAAAGAGCGATATCGTCGGGGGTCGCGATATCGTCTGGTATTCTATCTAAATCGGGTGAACTGGTAGCTTTTAGGCTTTCGCCCAAGAGCTCCCAGTTCACCACGGTCTTTGTCGGCGGAGTTCTGTTGCTCGGGTCGGGACCCAGCAGCATCAGAACTGGCCTATGGTCCGAGTCAAGCTCGTGTAGCACCTCCAAAGAACGCAACTGGAGTGTTACGCCCTTTAGGAGTGCTAGGTCGAGAATGTCCGGCCTGTAGTTGAGATTACTGCTAAAGTAAGTCGGGGAGCTGGGGGGGATGATATCAAAATTTAGCGTATCCGAGAATGAGTACAGAAGGTGCCCATTCCGGTTATTCGCGTTGCAGCCCCACATCACGTGCTTGCCGTTAAAGTCGCCGGCCAGAATGACCGAGCTACCGAGAGCGAGAAGCGCTTCGAGGTCCTCTTTGAGGAGAGTCTTGCTACCCGAGTGGTAACAAGACGCTATTATGATGGACTGATGACCGGTCATCGCAAGACGGCAACAGGAAGCTTCCAGATTGACTAACGGGGGAGTGGGTATGGGTGTGCAGTGCAGAGACCTTTTGTAATAGATCAGAGTACCGCCCAGGGGGGCGGCGAGTCTGTCATTACGAACCATCAAGTAGTTTGCAACCCTGGGGTTCCTCTTGCTTGGTTTTAGAAAGGTCTCGTTGATCAACATGATGTCGACCTGATGGGTCGTTAGAAAGTGGTGGATGAGATCCCGCTGATCTCTGGCATCGGTGTGGATGCCGTTGGCATTAAACCACGCCAACGCCAATGAATGGGGCTTAACCTTAGTGGGTGTGCAATCCATTAAGGTTATTGGGAGAGGACGCGGGGGGCGAAGCGCTTCATAGCGCTGAAGAGGTTGCCGTGAGTCATCATGATGTCCAATAGGGCATCAGGATGCTCGCGGACCTCCTGGGCTACGGCACGGACCTCGTCGAGGTCGAATGCCGAGGCTATCTCTGCCAGCAAGAGCAGATCCGCCTTCAGGCCATAGGGGCCCTGGGCGGGTTTGAAGGGTGAGGGCGGGGGGGTTGGACGGCTCTGGGCAGGCGCGCGGGCGCTGCTGGCCGGAGCTGGGGCCACCTTCGGTTGGACCAGGGACGAGGGCCTGGTCCAAGCATTGGTGGCGGGTAGGGGAGCGTCGACGAACTTCGGCGCAGGGATCTTGGCGCTGATGCCATGGGGACGGGTTGGGCGACGGGGCGCAGGGGTCCTCTTCGCCCCGGCCGCAGCCCTCGGGGCTTTGGGGCAACCGCGATAGTTCGCGGTGTGCCCCTGAGTCCCGCAGAGCACGCAGCTGGGAGGATTAGGATCCCCCTTGACCCGCTTGCACAGCGCGGTGCTGTGCTCGCCCGCGCACTTGACGCAACGGTACGCCGCTTCGCAGAAGCGGGCGGCGTGCCCGTAGAGTTGGCAGCGGTGGCACTGCCCGGGTATGCCTCTCCGCCTGGGAGCCTCGACTTTCAGGCCGGAGAGGTTGAGGACTCTTTCGATGCGAAAGATCCCCTTCCCCTCCTCCGTGCGGTCGAGGATGACCAGCACAAGGTCGATCGGGGCCTTCGTCCGTCCATTGGTCATCCGATGGACCTGCTGGACCGGGAGGCCTTGGGCTAGGAGATCGTCACGGACGAGCTCCGTGTCGATCTCCTTAGGGATACCGCGAAGTACAACGCGGAGTACCTTCTCCTCTTCCAGCGGATACGCGTGGAATTGGATCTGGTGTTCCCTAAGGGAGCGGGTGGCCTGACGATAGTCGTCAGACGTGGGGACTGTGACGGAGATGCCGTCAGCATGACTCTTGCCGGAGAACGTCACGCTACTGGCCGTGAGGATTGCGACCACCTCCTGCCAGCGGTGGCGGTCCCGAACCACGAAGGGGCGGGGGGGCTTGCCCACCCTGGGCGCGGGAGGCGCGTCCATGGCGGTGGGCGGGAGAGAGGGGCATGCAGTCGGGCATGCGGCCTTTAACGGGGGCGGAGGGGAGCCGGCGGCGGAAGCGGGCCGCTTCGTCCCCTTGTTGGCGACGACGGTGAAGCCGTCGTCGCCTCCGCTGACGGTTTCCATCTCCTCCGTGGAGGTGTGATTGGAACCGACCGTCAGGGTCAGTCGCGGCGAGCGAGAACGAGAACGCGAGCGCGGCGCCACCGTACGCGATCGCACGCGGCTGGAGCGTGCCACGCCTGGGGAACGCTTTGCCGCGGGCGACCGGCTCTTAGCGGCGGCGGCGGCGGGAGTCGGGGCGGCCGGCAGCCCTCTGAGGGAGGGCGCCAACTTAATGGTGGCCTTAGGGGCCGGGGCAGGGGCAGCGGATTTCTTCCCGGCGGCCTGAGGGGCGCGGGCGGGGGGGGACTTTGCCTTAGGGGCGCGGGCGGGGGAAGGCTTGGCCTTAGGGGCGCGGGCGGGGGAAGGCTTGGCCTTAGGGGCCTTGGCTTGCAGAGAGGCTGCAAACCTTATAGGATCCGTTACGAACTCCTGAAGGGAGCTCGGGTTGGCGCGCAGATGGGCCCGGATGGAGGTACCTAGGGCGGCAAGTGCCGCCCCGAAGTCCACTTCCGGCCCCATCGTCGCGAATAAATCGCGATCGCCGGGGGAGGAGGTCCCCGGCTGGGTGCGGGCCGCGGGCATCACCCTGCCGGGTTTAGGCAGGGTGGTGTGTGCCTAATTCGTTCCCTAATGTGTGCCAACTGCCAGTCTTATTGTGCAGTTGGTGAGTACCTAACACAGGGCCCTAGCTGCCCCGGGGGAGAGACAGGGACTCCGGCGAACCGGCCGTCCGAGCCAAACACGCACCCGAGGAATCGGAGGGGAGGCGGAAGGGTGGGAGGGAGATACTTGGCGTCGGCGAGGGGCGACCCCAAGGCCGGTGGTGCCAAGCCCAACCGGATTCCGTTTTTCCCTGAGCAGGGAAAAACGAGCGCTCCGGGTCCACGCTCCTAACAGCGATCGGCTTCGTTGGCACCGTTATGCGTGTCCACCTTCGACCACAATTGTGGATTTGATAGACGTGAGGAGAGGTGAGCGGGCGGCGGTCGGGCCCGCCGGCCCAGCTTTGGCGCGAGTCCCGCACTTAGGTCACTCGAATCGCGTGTAGTATGCGAAACTAAACACACTACACGGATAAGGCGCCCCGGTGCCGGACTCGAGAACACACTCGACGCACGGTGACGTCACTACGCGACTCGTAAGTGTTTCACCGAGCGGCTCTGTGAACAGAATCGGACGGGGCGGTAAGCACTTAGTCACTTTAATGCACACTAACTGACCTGCAGTCCGCTACGCTGAAGCGTGGGACTCCTATCTGAAGGATCCTGAGCGGGCACTGAATTTAAACTATAACGGAAATTTCCGTGAAGCGGAAAAAAAAACGACGGAAAGAGACGACTGCGCGGCACGACGGTCAGGAGCACTATGACGCTTTATAACGCTAGCTTCTTAGCTTTATCCCACATTAAACTCGAGGACAGTACTAAGTGACCAAGTACCAGTAACTAGTGTATTGCACATAGTTCCCCAGATTTACGGATGGACCTCTGAACCGTTGGCGTGGGGTAGGTGCGAACTGTAATCTATTCTATGACGTGTTGGACTTTGGACTTCGTACTAACTCTGCAAACTGTGAGCGGCTGACTGTTTCCCTCCAGTTAGCAAAGTCAAAGTCAAAGTCAAAATGTACCCAATAACCTCATGGGCAAGCGTGCTCCAGCTTAGACCGCATCGTCACTTTCCATCAGATGTGTTGTGGTCAAACGTAGGCCCATTCGATCATAAAAAAAATATGTTTTTATTCAATTTAGGTACCAAAGATACACTTATGAACGTCAAAGTTTTTTAAATAGACTCGACCGCCTTGTTCGGATAAAGAGCCTTCCGCTCAGAAGAACAGGCAAGAAACTGAGGGGCATTGTTTTTTAAAGAATAAATAAATTACACTCTCACAAATTTTCTAAATAATTCTTAACCTTATAATACCCTCTTTTCATTAATGTAGTTTTTACATGTGATTTGAATTTTCCCTCAGTGAGCCCTGTTACATTTTTCGTGATTTTATTGTAAAAACGAACGCAGTTGCCTAAAAATGACTTATTTGACTTTGTCAGTCTAAATCTCGGTACAGCTATCCTATCCTTATTTCTAGTGTTATTATTGTGTTAGTCACAGTTCACAGTTCAGTTTTGTGACCTTGTAAATTGTAAAATTCCCTTAATGTTTTTAATTTCAAAAGGTCACGAATTAACTTTTTTTCTTTCTTTCTTTCTAACTTAAATTTATGTATATTACTACTATATAAACTGTGAGCGGCTGACTGCTTCCCTCCAGTTAGCCCAACTATAGGTTGGGCTAACTGGAGGGAAGCAGTTCAACGCGCTGTTCGGACACTTGATTTAACATATAATCAAGTGTCCGAACAGCGCGTACTGTAGTTAGCGGCGTAGCGCTCGTTGACTCATTCAGTGAACGACAAACTCACAATTATCTTTGGTACATTTCGTCGCTTTCTCAACATTGAGTTTGTCAAATACGCGACTCAAAGACAGCCAGCAGACAGTTAGCTTCTTACACCTTGCTTAGGTAAGCCTAACGGTTCGTTTTGGCTAAGCAAACTGTGAGAATGTAATACAGTAGTTAGTAGGCTACTAATATCCTACTAATATGCTATTCTGGCGCGTAATGCACTAGATAGAATATTAAATCATATCAACATGGGATCAGCTAATTGCGAAGTTTGTCTATGAGCTCTGTATGTAGGTATGTGAGTAGAATGTAAAGTTGCTAAAACAAATATCGAATGCCCGATGGATAATAGTGATCACTTTTGATTCCAATGTTTAAATTTCTAACTAAATGTGAAGCAACATTGAACTAAAATACAGATTTAAGTTGCACTTAATTCATAATTTTTTGCAGCAGTCTCTCGATCAAAAATGTTTTTGTCGTTATTGCGTTTTTAGGGTTCGTGTGACAATTAAGTAAGATCATGTTCCTTTGTAAGTGAATGTTCAGCAACAATATGTAGCGATGTGGCACTTACTTATAAATTAGCAATATTAAACTCATTTTGACTTTTTAAAGTAGAAAACTTACATGTCGGGTAAATCACACTTCACACTATTAATATAAACGCAAAAGTTGGGATGGATGTCTGGATGGATGTTTGTTACTCAATCACGCCAGAACGGAATATATATATGAATTTGTCTGGAATATGTTTGGAATAGCACATAGCATTCTTTATTACAGCGGGTGATACTGCAGGGCGCAGCTAGTCATAAAAATAAAAAGTTGCATGAATGCAAGGTTCAATGTTGATAACCGTAGAGGAGCAATTGAAGCCACAAACAAAACCTATCCAATAACTAAGTTCGGTTTGAGTAATTTTCGAGTAATTTCGGTGTATTGTAGGTGCATAGATCGTATCGTATGTTTGATTATAAGTCGATTGAACAGGCGGTAGGAAGCCTCATCATTGGCGTCGATAGTGGCCGTGACAGACGGGCGAGGGGAACGGCGAGCTTGACACTTTTCTGAAGGCTTTGGAACAGTATAATTTGTATGCAAAATTGTTACTTGAACTAATATCTAGTGTAATTCCGCTTTAACGTCGCATTAAGTACATCAAGGAATATGAATTTTCTATTCTATTCTTAATTTAGAATTAAAAAAAAAAATTAATGACATTTACTAGAAAACTTCATGCAAATTGTTTTTTGAATCTAATTAAAACTAATCTAATTTAATAATTTAACTAATCTAACTTTTTAATTTAATCTAATTTGATATTTCAACTAACGAATTTAACAGTCCTAATTTAATGAAGTGACGAAGTGCTCGAAGAATAGGGATTTTTGATTTTATTTTTTAATTGCTTTTTTATTGTATAATTTTTTAATTGTATTAATTTTTCGATAAAATTTTGTTGTAAATTTCATAACATTATTTCTGTTAATTTTCTTATTGAATTAGCTTCATATATCAAATTGTATAAAGTTTTTTAGTAGATTTCATTAAATTAGGACTGTTAAATTCGTTAGTTGAAATATCAAATTAGATTAAATTAAAAAATTAGATTAGTTTAAATTAGATTCAAAAAACAATTTGCATGAAGTTTTCTAGTAAATGTCATTAAATTATTTTTTTTAATTCTAAATTAAGAATAGAATAGAAAATTCATATTCCTTGATGTACTTAATGCGACGTTAAAGCGGAATTACACTAGATATTAGTTCAAGTAACAATTTTGAAGATAAACTTCCGCAAAGTAACGCCTGATTCAATCAACTAATTTGTATGCTCTGAGTTAGAAGTCGTAATACCGAGACTAAGATCTATCGGTTTCTAGGTAAACTCACAAGCTAAGCAATAGTTTAAAGTATATTTACGGTACAATCAAAGATAGTAGTGGTAGGTACGAGTACTTAGCATATCTGGCTTGGCTTTTATTTGGTTTTCAATTCTACTAGTACACGTTTTTAAGTATTCGGAGACAGATTGACTTATGTTGGTTTCTAACCAGATAAACACTTAAAAATCCTTCACCTTAAGAGAGAGACACAAGCTGAAACTTATTTTAATGTTAGGATTTGAACCCACATTAGCTGATTTGAAATTTCGCACAGTTTATCAATATCAATGCTTTAAAACTCTGCTATGTGTACAACGATATCGCTATTATATACAGCGACATCGTTGTACACATAGCAGAGTTTGTGTTTTAGTGAGTAGTGTTGTGTTTTGTTTCGTACTGTGTAAAATCCATCATTCATACGCGTACCAATTCGCCAGACTGCTGGCGACAAATCCGTGGACGAATTTGAGTGGGAATGCCACGGTCAAAGCGCCACGCTGTGCCATCGCCTTCGAGCGCTCGTGTAGTGTGTGGGCGATGACGGATTTTTCCACCGATTCGTACGGCGCGGCGTATGGCTCGTGGCTCGTCTAACAAATGATTTCTCGTCATATTGTTCGCTTTCCTAAGCCACAGTATGCGCCCGTCAAGTCTGAGCAATAGACGTGCCCTATTAGCCGCGCATGCAACGGTCTAGCTACATGCAACCCTGCTGTTATACAGTTATCAGAGATCGAGGAGCTTCATAGTCGAAAGCGCAGGCTAAATTGCACTTTGATTACTGAAATACGGTGTAAAACTCGGTAGCTTATGGCCGTGAACTATTACGGGAAAGTCATGCATGTATTTTTATAATAGGTGTTGTAAATTCAAACCTAGCTTGATTTTGATAAGGCTAGCTACTTATTAAGTAAATTTTAATTGGGGATTGCAGCTGGTGTTGCTTTATGTTAAAACTAGCTAGGCTATGTCGTACATTATTTTTAAGGTGTTGCTACAAATAGTTTAATCAGCTCAGAGTCAGACATAATATGGTAATCTCTTCTTTCTGAAAGATCTTGGTATTCTATTTTAGCGTCAGCAAAATATTTCCGTCACCTTCTCTTTTGTGAGAAATGTCGTGAGAGTGAGAGTGACTACAATAACATCGCACGTGACATAGAGCTCTTGTTTCTATTTACTTGGAGTTTACCTCCCTTGTTCACTATCTATTTAGCACAGTTTTCAATATTTTTATAATCGCGGCCAAACAAAACTAGTTGCCTATGTAAGCTGAAGACCTCGCGGCCGAAGTCTGTCCTTCTCTACTGGTCGCATTTCCCAACATATTCTCTTTATATTTTATGAGCAGGTTCGATAATCACACAAAATTTAAAAATAATCGGTTGAGAAATGCAACCTGCAAGGAAGACATAGATCCGGACAGAAATCCAGACAGAACTCGGACACACGAAATCATTTTTGTCGAAGCTAAAGCGTAGACGCTTCGCCTTCTGACGCTCGCTCGGTCGATTATTTAAATCCCGAAACTTTATAATTTTTTTTTGTATTAGAGGTAGCTAACAACAATATTGGTCAAAGCCAATTCCATATTAAAAACATCATCATCATCATCACATTTTCATCTCATCCGAAAGACATCAATTGCTGGACCAATGCCTTCCCCAATGACCTCCACAAACGACCGGTCTTCACCGCCTACATCCAGCGGTTTCCCGCCGCTACTAAAATAACAAAAAAAAAAAACTACACAGTCAGTTCGATTTAAATGCTAAACAAGGCCCATAAAGTCCTATAGATTACGAACCCATTTCAACTGCAACAGAGTTAAAAGTTAAGAGATTACCGTGCAGTTACACTGAGCGCGTAAATTCCGGCCGAGTTGCTCTAGTGCGTTTTTATTCCTCTGCGTTTATATCCTGTACCGCTTTTATAAAAGTTCCGGGTTAGGGTTCAGTGGAAAAGATGAACGTAACAGTTTCTATGAGTGTGTGTTTTTAACTTCCGACGCAAAAAACGGACGGTGACGTGTCTGTGAATGTGTGTGTGTGTCTTTGGCATCGTAGCTCCCGAACGAATGAACCGATTTTGACTGTTTTTTTTTTGTTTGAATGGTGAATTAGTAGAATGTTCTTAGATATTTTTGATCGGCGTCGGGGGTTTTAATTTTAAATTTATACTTGTTTTACACAATGATATGTTAGAAGATTGAGATTGGTCACCAACTTATCTGATCTAAAATGACTTAATTACCTATCTAAATCACCTGCGTAAATTAAGGTTTAAACTGACGATATCCATCTAGTGTATTTATCTCAATGTAAAAATTACGGTCATTTTATTCAAATTTTATGAGAGGCTGAAGATCACGTACGTACTGTTAAATTGTACTCCTAAATACATTTTAATTTTTTAAAGATTCAATATTTTCATGCAGGTCACGGGACCCTATAATCGTGGCACGTTAAGCTCTTGGTCCTTTTAATCCGGGTATATTTTTTAGTCTTAATTTTGTTTCCGTTTGAGGAGTCACGCATAATGTGAGCTTGTGGTCACTCATGTGGCGGTGGGTTATTGCCTTTTTGCCTCGGTCGAGGATGCAGCTTTAGAAACCGGTAATGTTTCCATTTGGTAGTTTTCATAAAAGAGTTTTTAATTAGGATTTATAAAACGGGGAGTCGATTATTCCGACCATAGTTTCAATCGCATTCGGTGGTATTCATCAAGGCGAGTGCGCGTACGCCACCATAGCATCGTACGTAAGTACTTAATTCCCGTTTTATAAATCATAATGTGTGAAAACCACGTCAGTTTCCATGATAGAGTTTTTAATTAATTATAGAACTGAAATCGACGATACGGATTTGATTTAGCTACTTTCTTATGTAGTAAGTGAGTGATTCTACTTTTTATTTCATTTATGATATGTCGTTAAATTTAAAAATAAGTTTCAAAATAAATCATTAACACGACAATAAAAAAAAAATTAAATGGTAGTTATTGTTCTAATCTGTAGAAAACTTTTGTTTTTTCCAATGAAAATCATACATCTAATTGGTCGTGTTCAATTATCTGACAAACGTTAAAAAAGGTTCAAAAAATATCTAAGTAAAGGCGCAAACAGATATCAAAGCATGCGCTCGAATGGCTTCACCACGCATGCCAGACTGCGTGACCCTTTCAGATATTTTTCCAATTACGTCACTTTTTCCCCTATTACCTGCCTACGTCGAAGGAAGGTTATGTTTTTACAGCCGCATCCATCTTCTTTCCTCATCCATCCGCCGTATCCGGTCACAGCCGGATACGGCCGACAATAACCGGCTAAGTGCGTTCACCGGACGGACGCATTTTACGACACCCGTATAAGTTCCTGGTTATTTACTTTGGAGGGCGACGCATTTTTCTGGTGCTTACTCGTAAGTTGTGTACGGTGAAATGAGAATGTCGTAATTGAATTAAAATGTCTCAAAAAATTGCTAGCGAATTGGTATATGTAAATATAAAATTGCGGGAAGCCGCTGGATGTAGATAGTGTAAGATCGGCTATCCTACTATATAATATTATAAACGCGAAAGTTTGTAAGAATGGATGTATGGATGTTTGTTACTCTTTCACGCCTGAACGGCTGAACAGATCTGGATGAAATTTGGCACAGAGATAGATTATAGTCTAGAATAGCACATAGGATACTTTTTTACCGCGGGTGAAACCGCGGGGCGCAGCTAGTCGTAGATGTGATTGGGGTAACCTTGACCTATGACCTTCGGTAGGCATCATCTGGCTGATGAAAATGAAAATACATATGAAAATGTAGATGAAAATACGGATTTATGTCATTCTAGTGATCCACTACGGCTTCGTATAGCACTAATAAACTTTCAGTAAAAAAATATGTAACTGATGGTGAAAATCACACTAAAATCCGTTGGGTGTTAAGGAAGAATTAACGTGGCGGGCATACAGTCAGAGGGACAGACAAACGCGGTATACTATGTAGCTATGAAAAAGAGAAGATGAGAGACACATTGGCAAGAAATAGTATTCTGTGGCTGCACGCATTGTAAAAACATAGCTTATGCTATTTAGAGACGGCGTGGTTTTCTATCAACAGCGAAAGTGTTTTAGATAATTTTAGTTGTAAAATATTTATTTCTGAAAATAGCATTTAGCCGATTTGATGTCAATGTCTAGTGAAAAAATTAGCTCATAAGTTACCTCGTTGGATACTTTTTTTGGGACAATTTCTTGCAAAAATTAATTTGAAACCTATCCAACGTTTCACATTTTTTTGACAAAAATACTTTTAGCTAATTTAACATTATGTTTGCTAGTGTTAATTATCAAAGTAAAATCAACTAAGTCTGAATTTATAATTTACCAGGTAACTTCTACCTGCTTTACATATTTTCAGGTCGTTATAATATTTCTCATCTCTCCATCTTGAATACCCGCAATGCAGGTAGAGTAGTGTAACTCTATCAGAGCCTTTGTAACTCTACAATTAACATACTAATAAACTACGGGGAGAGGTAGCGGTTTAAATAAATGAGGTGCTTCAGGGAACGTAGAGTGGCTTTGACTGTGTGCTTCCTATTGTATGGATTCATTTTATCAGTAACTAACCGGCTTTGCACGGTACCTATACACCATCCAAAAGAAGTTATTTGAATGATAGTGAGAACCGTATCTAAATCTGTTTCTTACATTGAAAATCTAAGTGAATATAGGGATAGACAGTGGAAAACGATTTTCTTTTATACTATGTATGGGAAAGAAGAATAATGATAGTGAAATAAAATAACAAAAAAACATTGCATGCTCTGAGTGAGTGTTTTGCTAACATGCAAGTTAGCACAAACGATGTTTTGCTATGTAACTTTCTATTTTTAGCGCCATTTCTTTATTTGATATATTTGTGCAAATTTCAAATAAAACAAATGCGATTTTGTTATACTCCGGTGACTTACCGATAAGGTAAATACATAAAAGTACTTCAGCAGAATATTCAAAATTTACCTTACTAAACCCGTCACGCCTTAACAAGCCACGTTTAAATTTAGATTCTAAATCTTAACAAACAAAAGCTCTTATTCACAAAAAAGCTCTACCGGACCAAACTCACGATCAAAGCGTAGATAAGTACTTAAACGCGTGACGGTTTAATTAACCGTCAGCTCTCAAACTAGCGAAGGCTTCGTTACTTCCTCCGACGTCGCACGCCATATAAACAGCTAGATTTATGTGCGGTAATAAAATTTAATTATTGAAGATGGTGCTGATAAGACGCCGCGAGTGCCGTGCGTGAAGTTATGGGAACAATTACGTACGGCTTCGGTACTGTTCAGGGGAAACGCAGTGGAACTGCAGTTTTAATTATGAGTCAGCTACAATTTTATTGAAGCAAAAAAAAAAAACTTAATAAGTACTAGCTGCGTCCTGCGGTGTTACCCGGTGTTTAAGTAAATTTACTTAACTTATATGTCAATCCAAGGTATAAGCTACCTCCGTTTCAAATTTCACTCAAATCAGCCCTTGCGTTTGAGCGTTCTAATTTGAGTACCAAAATAACAACAACAACAACTCTTTATTAAAAACATAAAATAATTACAATAGTACTTAAATAAGGCTTAACTAAGTTTTTAATGGGCGGCCGTATCGCTCAAAGCGGTCTCTTCCAGGCAACCAAAATAACATACCATAATAATTTAGGCTTCCTTCTTTTTGCTTTAAAAAAAAATTACATATTCATAAACTTACGAACTTCTTATTAGTCACATTTCGGACTGAATAAACTTACGCATTTAAAATAATTTAGCAGGGTTGGATGGGAAACTTTACATTGGATTCTAAATCTAAACGACTTCAGGGTTGACTCACACGAGGCAACCAGTTGAACTCTCATTACAAACACTGGACCATCAATGCTGAAGATCAGGCAGTCTGAAAGGATGAGAAGATAGATAATAATTAAAAAAAAAAAACTAACAGTAAATCTAATAATAAAAAAACTGGTAGGAGAGCTCGTATTTCTACACAACATTTTATTTTGTAACCAAACTAACACAAATAACTGAAGACGCTAGTAACATAGTAAAAAGGATACTTTTATCTTAGTTTTCATAAATTTTGTACCCAAAAATTGTTTACATGTTCCGGAAAAAAAGCAAATGAAAATGTAATTGAATGCGTAAGGTTTACGAGACATTCGTTCCGGTCGGTCATTTGTCTGTCCAACCGGTTCGGGTCTGTCCAGCGCGCACTCGACACTTTAGTAGGGCGACTGGTGTTATTGGAATTCATACACAAGTAGAATGCTTCTACCATTGAGGCTATTCATCCTAACTATTATTATAAATGCAAAAGTGAGTTTGTTTGTTTTTAACGCTTTCACGCCTTAACTAATCAACCGATCATCATGAAATTTTGCATATACGTTGTCTGGGGTACAGAAAGGGACATAGGGTACTTTTTATTCCGAAAAAATAAACGGTTCCTGTGGGACCGCGGGTGAAACCGCGGGGCGCAGCTAGTTTCTAAAAATATTAGATTCTACATATAGTCACGCCTTTTCCCAGAAGGAGCTGGCAGAGGTGCATTACAGCACTCACACTTTGCCGGACGAGATTCAGTTCCAAATGCGACAGGGGCGAGCCTGCCGCCATACACCGGGCTCGAGTCATGTAGCAGATGACATACAATACGCATATAATTATGTTCACATAATGGACAAATTGGTGTGCCGTCGACTGGGTTCGAATCCACTCCCTCTGCGTTCTCCAACTAGGCTTTCATCGCAGAAAATTATGAAAAACGCCATCTTGATTCGGATAGAGCAGCTAGAGTTGGCTGCCAACGTTGCATCAATATTTTTTCATCATGGTATGTATTTTGAATTAAGTCATTGTATACTCGTAATAAAGACCGTATTTGCATTCAACGCTGACATTATTTACAACGAAATCTGTAAAAAAAATTGTAATACATATTTTGAATGGAAAAAACTATGAAACAGGCTTCAAAGTCTCTGGATGATAGCCACCCTTACTGTGAAGCGTTATACAGCCTCTGAAGTCTTTTACTATAACATTTTTTTTCTTTTTATTCCTTTAAAAATAGACAAAACATTACAATAAACAATACAAAAACTCTTTATTGACACCAAAAACAAAATAAATCTAAACTAAACATTCAAAAATATAGGCGCAATGGGCGGTCCTACCGCTTAAGAGCGATCTCTTCCAGACAACCTTTGGATGGAATAAAAACATTATGATTAAGCATGGACGGTGGTGTGTGCTAAAGAAAATAAATAAATAATAATAATTAAGCAATATACTTACAAATTTGAGAATTATAATAAACATACATATTAATACCTACATAAATAATTACTAAATATACGAATAAACTACCCAGTCATAAACATAACTACTAAATACTATAGTAAACAAAATATAAGCTATTCCGAGGCTATACAATATTTATCGACCGAGCAAGCGTTAGCAACCGAAGTGTTTATGCTTCAGCTTCGACAAAATGCTGTCCGGATCTCTGTATCTCTACAGTCCGCATAAAAAGTCTGTAAAATTATCGAACATGCTCACAAAAAAATTCACGAATATTACGAGGAATGCGACTTGTAGAGCAGGACAAACGTCGGCCGCGAGGTCTACAGCTCACAGAACCACTAGTTAGTGAGAGCGGATTAACAAAGAGAAGGAGAGTTTTCAGTTACGCACGAAAGTGGCAAGTGTCAACCATGATTTTCCGTATGCATTCAGCTATTCCGTCGGAAAATCGGTCCCCGCGCCGATTGACCGACAAGCTCCGGAGGCCGACACGTGTGAACGGTCGCCGATTCCGACAACACGGTACGTAGTTAGCTTTGATTGTGTTCTGTCATTCATTTCGCCTTTTTTTCTCGTCAGCGGAGATTGGCCAATTTTGGTGCATGTGCTGGTAATGACTAGAACAGTATTTTGGTTCGATACCAATTTATTTTAGAATACTAGCAACGTATTTTGTTAAAATTTAGGCTGAAACGATAGTGTTAGCGATTTCTTTTTTAACTCACCAAAAGAAACTTAGGGTCGAATGCTAAAACGACACTGAGTCATGAATCTCGATTTAAAACTGTTTTTATGTATGTTAAACCAGTTTTATATCGAGATTCAGGACTGAGCATCTTTTTAGCATACGTACAATAACAAATGCTATTGCTTTAAGCTACTAATATGACAAGAACGAGACAGCATGAATTTTAGTGCTGTCAAATAAGTTGTAGCTTAAATTACTATACAAGTTTAGTCGGGTAGTGAGTGGATGCTGACTAAAATCAGGTTGAAAGTGTCGCTGTCTTCGAGGCTAAAATCAGTAGAATAGCTTGACAGCACTCAAATGTATGCCGTCTCTTCCTTGTGTTTCTATTTGTAAAATACAGCGATGGCTCTAAGTTTCGTTAGGTGTGTTTACATCGGAATCGGAATCATGATGTATTTAAAAATATATATTATAACTAGCTGTCACCCCGCGACTTCGTTCGCGTTTATTATTTATATATATATATATGTGAGCTATCCTATCTGTTAAGTTAGATCGAACTGCACACGGTGTGCAAATTTTATTGAAATCGGTTAAGTAGTTTAGGAGTCTATAGCGGACAAACAGCGTGACACGTAATTTTTATATATTAAGATGTAAACATAGTTTTCTAACTTAATGGTACGCTCCTGACTGAGAATTACTACTCTTTTAGTTTTACAAAATTTTGACCGCTCTCACTCATATCATCTAATCAAAGATACGTACGTTTATGAAAGGTACGTTCAACAATTAGTACTCACATTGTATTTAGTTACGTGCAGAACTTTATATACCCCAAACTTATTGTTCTTGTATACTCAAGAATTTTCACCTAGCTCAAACATGTTTTTTAATAACTTCAATTTTTATAATTTTTTTTGATAACAACTTAATAGGCTTCCGTTTGGAGGCCAACATGGCTGATGATAAGCAGTGACGTGGCCTACGATGGAGCACGCTTGCCTAGAAGAAACCGATTCACTCGAGACTTGAAGACACCCAGATTATAATTGTCAGGGAACACACACTCTGGCAGAGTATTCAACACTCTAGCGGTCCGTATAAGAAATGAGAAACCAAAGCGTTTCGCGCGTGTTGTTGGTATGTCGACCACACACTTAATTAATTTCAATTCAGTTCAATTTATTTTAAAACATGCGTTTTCCCCTACAGTAGGCAACCTGACCTAAAACGCGAGATGGTGATACTAGTAACTAGTGTCACCATCTCGCTCAATGTTGAACAATGGTGCGGCCTACAATGGAGGACGTTTGCCTTGATTCGATTCACTCAAGACTTAGGTATTTTAATACATAAATAGTTCCAGTGCACATTTCTAATCAGGCAACAAATCACGTCCTGTAATGAACAATAGCGCAACAGTGTTCAAATGCGGTTAATTCGCCGCCATGCCGGATTGTTGCGACGAGATTTATAGCGCCTACTGAATTACTTTGGTGGGCGGCGCGCTGGAACTACTTGGCGGTGACTCCGGTTTACCGGATGCGATTATTTCTTGTGAGCTGGAGACCTCGCGGCAGACGTCTGTCTCCTCTACCGGTCGCATTTCTGAACCGATTTATTAAGAAATATGGCAGTAGAGGAGGACAGAGATCCGGACAGAATCCAGACATACGAAAGCATTTTTGTCGAAGCTGAAGCAAAGACGCTTCACTAGCAAACGCTCGCTCGGTCGATAAAGTAGAGCATTAAATTTTCATTGTCTTAGATAATAATTAGACGACTTATGTTTTTTTTTACAGAAACTGGCAGCATAGGAAATTTAGTATGTATTTATTGTCTGTGTCCATTATCTGACTGAAAACTTATTTTTTAATACGACCAGAGATTACCTCCCTCGTTTTTTTAAGGCTAATGAAAATTAGTAACAATGGAGCACGCTTGCCTAGAAGAAACTAATTTACTTAAGACTTGAAGGCACCCAGATTATAAGCACTAGCGGCTTTGCGAGCTGCAAACCTCGCGGCCGACGTGTCTCCTTCTCTACAAGTCACATTCCTGAACCGATTCTCGTGAAATTTTGTAAGCAGGTTCGATAATTATACAGAATCGGTTAAGAAATACGACCTGTACAGGCAGACAGAGATCCGAACAGAGATCCGGACAGAGATCCAGACAGAGATCCGGACAGAAATCCAGACAGAAGTGCAGACAGAAATTGGATATACGAAAGCATTTTCGTCGAAACTGAAGAATAGATGCTTCGCTTGTTAACGCTTACTCCGTCGATGAAAGAAAGAAAGACAGAGAACTTCCACATTACTTTAGATACCGACGTACTTTCAAAAATAATTATTATGATAGTTTCGTAGTCGAGTCACTGTATCCCTATTCCACAGCGGCCGCCGTCGCATGATGGATGGGCCGAATTAGACGGAATGTCCCGCTTTGCAGTTTGGTTAGTTTGACGACACTGACTGAGTATATTTTTGAGTTATTGGTGGAGTTTCTACTAAATTATCTTGAAAGCCTTGAGAGCTTAAAATATTTATGATCAGCATAAATTCAGCAACTTTGTAAGCTAAAATATGAAAGAAGTGATGAACTATCTAAAAGTAATTAGTAAATAGTCAATTGTTCAATTTCTGAATTTTGGCAGCCACAAGATAATAATTTTAATACTTTTTTCAGGTGTTCTTACAAGTCGAGTTCGTCTTGCCGAGTTTACATAAGTAAGTAACTAGATTTGTTTATTGCCATACGTGGTAAATACGCTAACAGGCCACCTGGCGGCAAGCTGATCACGGTCACCTATGAAATATCTGTAATTCCAAGTGCATCACAGATACGTTGCCTAGTATAATCATGGATTCTATTGACAGCTTTTTTGAAGGACCCCATGTTGGAGTACCGTAAGAAGGAAAACTCGTTTCACAATTCTCCATTAGAAACCCAAGTTCTATTTTATTTCTGCATTGATAAGAAAATGTGTAATCTGCTTTGGGCCTGTGTTAATCTAAGTTTGACCTTGACCTTATAAATAAACTGGTAATACCGAAAAATAAATTCTTGTAAAAATAATGTTTTTCCGTTTCATTATCGCCCCGATACACCGGTGAGACGTTGCCAAACCGAGCACGTGACACAGAAGAAAACATACGCAGAGAAATACATTCTATAAACACATAGCCTCGGGTATTTGAACACGTGAGACGTATGCGTTTGGTAGAAATAACAATCTCCTCTTGCACGCTTTTGATAACAGGTAAAATTGAGTAACCAGCAACTTATTTTTACGAGCAGTTTAATACAAGAACATGCGTGATTCTCAATTTTATTCGTATTTTTTTAGAGTACCACTCAGAAAGACCGGTACTCGAAGAAAAATGCCCACTCGCAGTTGGGTCAAATCATTGTACTGGCGTATTCAAAGATATCATTGTACTCATCGTTATGACCAACTTTTACTAAAGAGTCAACCCTGAAATCCCGAAAAAAAAAACTGTTCCACACAAAAAAATCATTCTACAAAATTTATGGAACAGCTGATTCTTTTTCTCGATTTCAGAGTTTGCCCCATAGTAAAAATTGGTCATAGTAGAGTTGAATCCTTAGTGAGTATAATTAGTGATCAAATGAACTTACCCAAGTATGTGAAGTTCAATCACTATTATATGAAGAACTTCATTCGACGCAATTTAATATAATGAAATCCTAGAATATGTCATTTGTTTAAAGATACACTTCGTTTTTTAGATTAGTTTCTCTGTACGTAATGTTCTCTCGCCCGTGTTCAGTACAATAAAACTTGGCCCGCGCCCACCTTTGTGAAGTAACAAACTTCTTGTCGCTCGGAACTCGATTGAAACTTTCCTATGCAACAACTTGCGCATATTTTATTGCCGAAGCAGAACCGAAAAACTTCAATTGTGATGTACGAGTGTAGGGAGTATTTCAGGCGTGTCTTTATTTATTGTGTTACCTACCTTTTATTTGTGGGGTTACATTTTCCATATTCATTGTCACGCCTTTCCCCCGAAGGGGCTTGCAGAGGTGTATTACAACATCCACGCTTCGCCAGACGATGTTTAGTCCCAAATGTGGAGATGAGCTTGTCGCCGCATACGCCGAGCTTCAGTTATGTAGCAAATGACACATGAATATGTTTACAAAATTAGCAAAATGTGTGAACATTTAAAAACACGTAAGTACAAAATTTTAACATTTGCTGAAAAGTTTTAAATATAAAATATTTTATTTTTAATCCCCAACGCAAAAATAGAGGGGTGTTATAAGTTTAGCGGATACTAGCATTCGGATAAACCGATTAGGATTTAGTTTTTTACCCGACTACGCAAGAAGGAGGGTTATGCTGTATGTATGTAAGTGTGAGGTTTCTATGGCACGCCCTACAGCCTAAACACCCTGATGGATTTAGACATGTAAGATGTCATTTGAAACGTCTTGATAATGGGAGTGACGTAAGGAAGAACATTTTGCAGCCGGTTTTTAATTTTTCTTTAATAATGTTACATGTTTGTTTGTCTATTATGTGACTTCATTGCTTACCCCAGCTTAACTATAATTGTTTTTAAATCGACAATTAGTAGTTGGTGTATAGGTTTAGATCAAGTAAAATTGTAAAAATTACATATTGCAACATCTTACTTACTTCATGAATTATATTGTAGGTTTTTTAGTTTGTTAAAAATTAAATTAACTGTAGTTATTTTATTTTCAGGGACAGCCAGTAAAAAATTAACAAAAAAGATGGAAAATCTTTCAGTTTACAACAATACTAATTCTTTTGAGCATTTAATGTCGTGTTGCTACAAGCTTTTCAAAAAAGTTTCCTTTTATTTTCTTTCATTTCTTTGGAAGTATCTCTGTAAACTTGTTTATATAAACGCTGGGATGTAAAAAGAAAGAATGAGTGTCGCCTATCAAGCTGCAGCCATAAAACTGTACCAACAGTATGGGAACTTAGCTGTAAACTCAACAGTGCGCGCGCACTCGCTTTGATAAAGACCGCCGAATGCGGTTGAAACTATAATCGGAATAATCGACTAAATCGTACGTGAGTAATTCCCGTTTTATAAATCATAACTCAAACATAGTTAGCAGTTAAGTTGTAACATTTTTTATCCTACTAATATTATAAACGCGAAAGTTTGTAAGAATAGATGGATGGATGGATGTTTGTTACTCTTTCACGCCAGAACGGCTGCACAGATCTGGATGAAATTTGGCACAGAGATAGATTATAGTCTAGAATAACACATAGGATACTTTTAACCACGGGTGAAACCGCGGTGCGCAGCTAGTTTTACAATAAAATATAAATGTATGTCGGGGGAAGACGAAGGTCCTCATCATCATCACTAGCAGTCATCCTTTTTAACCGTGGGCGTTGGTGGGTAGTGTCGGATGAAGGAAACACGCTCGTACACTTATCAAATTAGAATTCGAACAGTTATAGCACAGTGGATAAGTAGGCACATTTAACGAAGTAGGTACGTATCGTAGAACGCGCGATGGTTCATGTCACGAATCGATAAATAAAATAAATAAATATCAGGACACTTACACACACGGTCGTCTGACCCCAAACTAGACATAGACATAGACATAGACAGAGGCGCGCGACTAATCACTGACTCCATCGAGTGCTACTAGGTGGCGCTTGCGCTCCGGATACGACTCAATTCCGACATATACGAGTAGAAGCTCAGTGTATGTATTGTAAACAACACATACTTACCTAAAAATAATATTAAAATAATTATTACGTTTTCAACGCTCAGCGCTTTATTTTACTTATTTATTTCAAAACAAAATGGTTTACAGCCTATGGCCATTTCACCATAATGTGTATTATCCAAAAAAACAAGGTCTAGTCTTCCGAGAGCAAACACATAATGACGTCACTCGTCATCGTCATTCGTTTCATTCGAACTTAGAGTAAATAAATGATATAATTCGGTCTTGCTGAAGCATCGATTGACGTCAGTACGTGTTGCCCAAGTGACCGGAATGCTACGAGTATACCTGGCGAAGTATATTATTATACCATGATGTATACAAACATGTCGCGCAAGTCTTACTACAATGACATGAAGGCCAACAAACGAAGCCATGCTCTGCCATAGCAGAGACTGGTCGCCATAGCCGAAATCGACGAAGAACCATAGGTTCGCTCAAGTTAAGTACTCATAGTTGACCCGGTACAGTATCTACGCCTTTTCCATTTGTCTCTGTCAATAAATCGAATATGCGTACTGAAAAGTGATTCTCCGATCGCTCATACTGCATATACGTTGGACTGTCGTCATAAAACCTCGGTGAGAAGTGCGTTGATGTCTAGAACTACCTCGGAGGCAACGTTAGTGTCTTTTTTACTCCGACAGAGCCGCGCTAAAGAATTTTCACTTATTTTTCCTCGATAAGAAGACGAGGAAATTTGAGATCTAAAAAACTATATAGGAATATAATTCGTCACACCTTTCCCCCGAAAGTGCTGGCAGAGGTGTTTAACAACACCCACACTTCGTCAGACTATATTAAGGCCCGCATGCTTAAACGACGCTTTGTCTTAGTTAGTCCCAAATGTGACGGGGGGAGCCTGTCGTCATACGCCTGGCTTCGTTATATTATTTTAGCTCAGCCCCGCGGATAAAAAGTATCATCTGTGCTATTCTAGACTACATATTCTATCCCTGTGCCAAATTTCATCTAGGTCGATCAACCGTTTTGGCGTGATTGAGTAACAAACATTCATCCAGATATCCCTCCATCAATACATTCATTAAAACTTTCGCGTTTTTAATATTAGTGTGATGTGTGATAGCAGATTACATTTATTAATTTACAGGTACAAACAAATAATAATAGTATTTTATGTAACTACTTGATTATAGGTAAATTACCTACCAGCTGTATTTTCAGTTCATTCATCTTCTATAGGTGCTAATATTATGATTAACATCGAAATAAACTCTGTCTGTCTGTCTCTTTGTAGGCTTTTTACGGCTAAACGGCTGCACGGATCTTTACAAAATTTGATAATTAGTTACAGTAAACCACGAGGAAGGATTTTGGATACTATTTCCTGAATAATCGCAAACGAAGTCACGGGTAACAGCTAGTATCTAGTAAGACTAGATGACGCTACCTACACTATTTCTTACAACCAAAAAGCCTCGCGGGCGGCATACGTCCCCACGAAAATTTACTAGCATACTATACACACGAGCACAGAACAATGATAGTTGGAGACGACTCGCCTTTCAAGCCAGAGGGAGCGGGTTTGGGGTCCCGAAGGTGCGCACCTATGTGTTTTTTGTGTCCACATACAACAACAACTCTTTATTAAAAACATAAAATAATTACAATAGTACTTAAATAAGGCTTAACTAAGTTTTTAATGGGCGGCCTAATCGCTCAAAGCGATCTCTTCCAGGCAACCTCAATGGACAGGAACATTATGAAATAAAATTTTACAAGACGTAAAAAAAATAAGATAAAAATACTAATAAGTAGACGAAATAAATATAACATAAATACTTTAAAAATGTTTAAATGTTTTTTACATATGTACGTAACTAATGTCATCTGCTACATAACTGGAGCCCGGTGTATGGCGACAGGCTCACCCCCTGTCACATTTGGGACTGAATATCGTCCTGCAAAGTGTGGGTTTTGTACACCTCTACCAGCCCCTTCGGGAGAAAGGCGTGACGATGTTACGTTACACTACACACACATACGAGTATAAATTTACTCACATACCAAGGCCACACGTTTTAGATAAGAATATTCCATTACTGACCCTTTTACGAAGCTCCAACTTCAGGGCAACCTTTAATAAATTTAAATTCATAAAGTTATCACGACAGTATGCAAATAAGCTGAATAAAAATGTTAATCACTACAACCCTTGCGCCCGACCTCCGTAAAAGGGCGCCGCGCGCACAGTGGGACGAAAATGAGTTATTTGTGTGAGGTACGAAGTGTTCATGCAAACATTATGTAAGTATTGTTACTTGGAGTACTTGAGAGAACTTAGTGATGCGTCTGCATTAGTTTCGAATGATATATGCACGAGCGTGCGCAAGTTACTGTGCGAAATATCTTACTCAGAAAACGGGCAAGTTAGTTATTCTAAGTGGCAAGTGGTTATCTAATTTACTAATACTACAAAACATTGTGTGCAGTTCTAGAACCAACTACATACTACATACTATTACTGTCTCATCTCGTCTCACTTCTCTGTAATATTATGAATGCAAGAGTTTGGATGGTTATATGGATGTTTGTTACTTAATCACGCCAGAACGGCTGAACGGATCAGATAAAATTTGGCACAGAGATACTATTGTAGTCTGAAAGAGCACATAGGATACTTTTCAACCGTGGGAGAATCTGCGGGGTGGAGCCGGTTTACTATACAACTATGAATTATTACATCTTAATTATAGAAAAACGAATTAAGATGTAATATAATTATAATTATACCCTCACTAATCAGCGTTATATAGCCTCGAAATAATTATTCAATGTTTTCTCTTTTTTGTTCAAATTAAAAATGTTTGAGAAAGAAAAAGACACAACACTTATTAACTATTCTGAGCCTATACAACGTTTATTGGTAAATTGGTTACTATTGGCTCCGTAGTTAGTCTTCGCAATGTTTTAAACGACTCTAGGGTTGAAACATCATAAGTACCCAACTGTACAAACAGAAAGCAATGGATTTGTTAGTCTTTATCAAACAACAAGCAAAACATTTTAGTCAACGATGTCATTCAATTAAAACTACTGCACTATTTAGTTCATGCCGTAGTACGATAAAATGTGACAAGAGTATTTTTGAACCTCTTAGTTTCGGTCAAATGGTAATTTTAATCCATTTAATCGTTTGGGAGCGGTTTCGAACCCATATAACATAATTCCGTGCGTATTGTATGTCATCTGATGCATGACTGGAGCCCGGTGTTTGGCGACAGGCTCGCCCCCTCTCACATTTGGGACTGAATATCGTCCGGCGAAGTGTGGGTGTTGTATTACACCTCTCCCAGCCCCGTTGGGGAAAGGCGTAACGATTTGTTATGTACGTAACGATGGTGATGTCGCAGGGATGAGCGATGACAAAGAAAACACCCGGTTTTTTTCATGATCTTGTTTATATGACGGTCGTCTCCAAGAATATATGTATTTAGAGCATTAAAGTTTATTAAGGACGGCGGTGGGAGTTATAACTTGTAACATGTTTGTTTATCGTTAAATAATCTTAACAATCGAAAAACTATGGAACACAATAATGTATTCACCTATTTAAACTAGTAAGTATATCGATTCCTACGTATCCTACAACTAAAGAGTATGTTAGGTATTGGTTACATTCTGACTAACTAAATTCTTTAGTTGGGTAGAAACGTTGATTTCTAGCTTTTTACTAGCTTTTATTTAACTTGCAATGTATTTAGGTTATAATTTTGCCAAAAATACAAGCTACCACGTTTTACAAACAAACCGTCAGTAGTTAAACTGGTAGTAGAGACAATGGCCCCGGTAATCCGATTGCACTTTTTTTCAAAAAAACCACCCAATGTTTGGTAAACGAACAATACATACAGCTGTACTGCGCGCAATTTTCTAATCCCAACTGCCCGGTGGATTTGCATCCAATGAATATTTTGCTCAAAACATTTTGGGCTCTGCGCGGGACCCATTGTCAATTCCCAGTACCAATTTAAACTCAACTCTTCGTCGTTGGAGTTTAGACTTTGCTGTTTTTGAAATAAGGGTGTGGCTAAGTGTTGATGAAAGCAAACAAAACTGGTTCGATCTATCGGTAGATAGTTAGAAATATTCGATTTTGTTGTTTGGATGTTACGCTTTTCAATACTATATCCTGTTCGGTAATGGAAGTATAGTTTTGTATGAGTTACCGTTTAGTTTCCAGTGCAGTTGAATCTCTAGGGAAATGAGACATTAATATGGCTGTTTCCAGCACTAGGCATTGTATATTTTGACTGAAATAAGAACGAAAATTTTGCATTACGTTTTTCCTTTAACTGAATGTAAAAAGGATTTTATAAGTTTTATGTATATGTACTGTTCGTATTTTTAACCCCCGACGCAGAAACGACGGGGTGTTATAAGTGTGACGTTTGTGTGCGTGCGAGTGTGTGTGGGTGTGTATGTTTGTGTTGGTGTGTGGCATCGTAGCTCCTGAACGAATAAACCGATTTTGATTTAGATTTTTGTTTTTTTTTGTTGATTTATGTTTTTATATACGTAGTTTTCGGTCAGTAGAAAATTGTAAGTATGGATCACAAGCTGAAAAGAAAACTTACAAAAGCATGATTGCTTAATATCGCCCTTACCCTATTTTACTACCTTTTTTCTATTTACCAGTAGCTCTTTCTATCTTTGTCTTTGTCGTTAGAAAAGTCAAGAAAGTGAGAGAGACCGAATTTAATAAAATCGTCCCAGGCGTCAGAATAAGACCCTTGCACTTACAGTATCCAATTATCTTACGCCTTTTGACACCTTCTGCGCATCCAAAGAAAGACGAAAATGAATTATGATTTCCCATCGCACCCAAACAATTCCTCCTTTACTGGCGGTCTTATCAGGAAATTCCCGAAAGCGAACTTTACCCGACCCATACTTACCCGACAGCCCGACATGTTGAAGTTACGACAGTAGAAACTTTACGCGTAAAAAGGGCCAATAGCGTATAAAAATAAACTGGGCAAGAGCGTCTTGAACACGTGTAACTGAAGGGTTCTGATGCAGCTTTTTAAAGTTTAAAAGTGCTACTTTAGCAGAACAATGTTGTAGGTAATACCTACCTACGTGTTACTGGTGGTTCTGTGAGCTGGAGACCTCGCAGCCGACGTCTATTCTACTGTATAGTTCGCATTTCTCAACCGATTCTCGTGAAATTTTGTGGAAAAGTTCGATAATAAAACAGATTTTTTTTTGTCTAGTAAATTTTTTGAAATATTTCAAAATGGCAAAGAAAAATCATATCTTCGCAATTTTAAAGAATTTCAAAAAGTACAGAAATACGTCGAAAAGCAGTAAAGTACAAAAGCAGATTCAGATTTTTATTGCATAACCGTACAGTGTGCATAGGTCTTAAACAAAAAGGCACAAAAGTCACAACGGGCCCTGTCGGGCGCTGCAAGTTAGGGCAGAAGAGGACCACTTTATTATAGAAAAAAATTATATATATATAGTATGCAAAAAAAATTGTGTCGCATTTTTGTCGAAGCTGAAGCATAGACGCTTCGCTCGCTAACGCTCTCTCGGTCGATTAGGTATTACAAGATTATGATCAGATAAACATAATGAAGTAAAACTGTATAGTCAAAAACAGTAGAAAACCTAATCAGGTGGAAAGATCCCATTCATTCCATTTGAATACTACTTATGAGTTTAAAGTATTTGAATTTGTTTTTGTTTTTCTACATAATTATAAACAAACCAGGTAAATGAATCGTTAATAATGTCAAAGATTGTGAGTTTTGACATTTTAACTTTTAGAGAAATTTTGACTTTTACCCAAATTTGAATCAAACGAAAATTGTTTATCTTGAGTAAAAAAAAATAATTATGCAGTACCTGCACTATAACAATTTCATTTGCATACGCTATTGACTTGTCCATGATTGTTCATTCTCAGTCTACTTGCAGAACTGGCAGAGCTAGAAGTTTTCTTCAACTGACACCTGAACCCTAAAACGTATACGTCTTCTAAACAAAGGCCTATCTGCAGGAATGAGAAGAGCCATAACTCTATACTGTTAGGACCGTAATAAAGGCATCATAGCTAAATTACTTTTTTACTTCGAAAAAATAACAAGAAGCAGACTCTAACAAGCGGAGCGATGGATTTATCAAACTACCTCAATAAAAGACGTTGCAAAAAATTGCTCGTACGAGCACAGCTTGTTGTGGATTTTGTTTAGAGTTTATACGCTCAAAGATTGGATTTTGGGGTTTGTTGGCTATTATTAAAAATTTGTACTTTAAAAAAATGACGATGTATTTAGACTCATGTATGAAGCCTTGAAAAAAATAATGCCTCTCAGTTTCTTGCCTGTTCTTCAGAGCTCTTTTTCCGAACAAGGCGGTCGAGACTATTATACAACTTGGACGTTCATAAGTGTATCTTTGATTTGAATATATATTTATTATTTATATGGCAATTTGAATAAAAACGCTTTGACTTTGAAGCACAAGTCAAGTTACGACTACTGCACAAAACTAACTGAACAAAATAAACCAAAGCGGGACAGTGTTATAAAAAAATGTGAGACTACCAGTTGATGTGGCTATATTTTAATAAATAATTAAAAAAGCCGTTATTTCCAATTTCCCTCAAACAACATTGAGAATGTAAATGTTGATTTTTATTTGCTAGTAGTTATATTAATGTTTTAATAGAGGTTAGTACGTTCTTTGGGATATGGGTGAAGGCATTCTCCAGTTTCTTCCATTAATTTGTCCCTGTCATTTACAATATTCTGCCAGTCATTTCCTGTAGCTGTATCTGTTAAGTCGTCAGCCCACCTTTTCTTTGGTCTCGGAATACTCTTTTTTTTTCGTTTTGGCCCTTTCTACTCTGTTGTTTTGCTGATGTTGTCGCGGTCACATTAGCGCGCGCTAAATCGTGTCGCACTGTCGCGCTAAAGTTCTAGTTATCAGTCATCGATTCTCCAACATCATTTTCATAATTTCGGATAAAAAAGGACTAAAACAAAAACTAAATGGTTAATAATGTACTTACTTACCTAATCTTAATATATATAAATCTCGTGTCACAATGTTTGTCCTCAATGAACTCCTAAACCACTTAACCGATTATAATAAAATTCGCACACCATGTGCAGTTCGATCCAACTTGAGAGATAGGATACTTTTTAACCGCGTGTGAAACCGCGGAGCGCAGCTAGTACAATATAAATTCAAGACACTCATGATTTGCTTAGCGAAAAAAAAGACAAGCCAAAAGATGAAAATTATGATTTATGATAATCAACTAAATCGTACGTAAGTAATTCCCGTTTCATAAATCATAATGTGTGAAAACCACGTCAGTTGCCATAATAAAAATGAATAAAAATTATTTTCTTTTAGAGTATCATTCGTTCGTAGAGTCAAATTTCAGAGTCCCGTAGTACAGTCCCGGTATGCTAAGGACGTAAACAAGGTTAAGGGTATGCACTTTATTAAGGGGAGTTAATCCTGCAGACGTAATGAAGGAGTGGGCTTTGTGGTTTTGTTTATGAGCTGGGCTGTACGTAATGTCAGGCGGCTTGCGGCTTGCTGATGGCAGTTTTGGATTATGACACGTCTTGTCGAGAGAATAAGGATGAATAATAATTAGTGTAAAAACGGTGTGGCTATGTTTGGAATTGGGGGATGGCTCATTAAACAAATTTTGTGACTTTAATGTTTTCATTATTATTTTATCAACCAAAATTATACGCACTAAAATGTTTAAAAAGCACTAGAAACATAATTTTAGCGAACAATGACTCGATTGACCAACTAGCATGGATCTCAAAAAAGATGCATAGATTTTTGACATTTGAAATTAACTAAAAGTACCTACTTACTCAAATCATGAAAATATTTATTTCAATACAAACTGGTTAAAACTACCGTAAAATTTCAAAATTTCGCTAAATTTTCAAATTAAATCTTTTTCCCTGATTTTAGTTAAATTTTGTAGTTAGTGATAAAATAATAAAGTTTTTTTTTTTATCTAGAATAGGTCGACGTTTGACCACCAACTCGCCTGATGTTAAGCGACATTGTGGTCTAAGAAAGAGCACGACGACCTAGAAGGTACTTATTCACTCTACCCTTGAAGATACCCAGGTTATAGTTAAATTTCAAGTTAAAGTTCAAAAACTTGTTCCTACAAAATCTTTTTTTTGTGTGATAAGCTTATCATCACGCCTTTCTCCGAAAGGTCTGGCAGAGGTACAATGCAACACTCACACTTCGCCGGACGATAATTAGTATGGCCCATATATGGTCATGGTGTGGTGATTGTAACTGGAGTCATGGAGTCACTGAAGTCATAACTACAGTCATGTATCAACGCCATACGATAAGGTGCAATGATTGTGCAATAAATTAGTATATAATAGTTTTAGGGAGAGCCAGAAATTCCATAGACTTTAGTTTCTTGTAAGACTTTTCCAAAACAATTCCAAAGAAAGCTCCATTAAAATCGCATCAGCAGCACAGCACATGCAAAATAACGTATAACTTGAGCATATTTGCTTTCCATTAATTCTAGCTTGCGTAAGGCCAGGGTTACACTGTAAGTGGTATGCTAAATAAAGACTTACTATACATGGAGATCTAAGAAGGCAAATTCATGCCAGTTTGAGTAGCAGAACTTTTTATAACCAAAAAAGATTTTTTACATTGTTTAGGATAAAATATACCCACTAAAAGTTAATATCGAGTTATGCTTTAGTTTGGATTGTATCGCTTTTGAATTGTTAATTTGCGTAAACTAATAAAGCATTTGCATTATGATTGATTAAGGTTTTGAATTAGTATAGGTCAAGCTATGTCAAGTCATGAAAAAAACACTCTCACAATCTATGCCAGCTATTCTAAGCAAACGATGTGCTCTACTCTAATGTATGTACCAAATGTTGGCGCACTTAGTTAATCTAAGTACGCAATGCTTCTTGATTCAATTGGCTAAATACGGTGTCGCCCTGCCTTAAGTAAACAGATTTTTTTTGTTTCTATCTAACGCCTAGAAATATAGAAAGAAACGAGCATTAGATGTGTGGACAAATATAAAGACTAATAAAGACTCTAACGACTAACGTAAGACTTATTTCAAATCTTACTTTCTCTGGGTTCCTGCAAAGTACAAGGCAAATCTACTCTCGTCTGAGATCTGGCTAAAGGGGCTAGTTTCCGGCGCTACTGGAAACCGGCACAGGGAGCAAAATCCCAGAAGATATAGATAATTTGATTTACTTTATTTATATGTGTGATAGATTATAAAGTACTAGCTGTTGCCTGCAACTTCAGTCGCGTAATTCATAAAATAGTACCCATAAACTCTCCTAGTAAAATAATCCAGAGAGAGTACCATAGAGATCGGAGTCCAACCTTAAAAAAAAGTACTGACTGGTTTTGGGCGGAGTTTTAATTTTAGTCGTCAGTTGTTATTTTAGTACTAACTATATACTATTCTGTGATATTGTCTGACGCATTTCGTAAGAGGCGCGGCGCGTTATTTTTAATTGATATACAGAATTTGATGACAAAACATTTATTTATTCAGAAAAAGTATCCAAAAACTTTCCTTGTGACATACTGCAACTATTTATCAAATTTCGTCAAGATACGTTAAGCCGTTTAGCCACGAAAAGCCTACAAACAGACAGAAAGACAAATTACTTTCGATTTTGTAAATGGTAAGGATAAGGATTGATTTTCTATGGGCCCCTGTAACTCACAAGTTTCATTGCTGGAAATAAATGGACATTACTATCATTAGTTGAGCTTAGGAAATAATATACTTATATTTTTCCATTACACGTAGTTTATAAATAGCTGCGATTTGTACTTGATACAATGTTAAGCTTAATTGCAATATCAGGATTTATTCGCAGCCTCAGGCTGCTGATTAAACATGTAATGTCAATCAGCCCTATCTCAACAGATAAAAAAAATATAATACTTCACAATGCATGTATTTAAAAATATGTATGTATGTATATTAGTCTCTGTCAGCCATAGTACAAGCTTTGCTTAGTTTTGGGTCAGGCGACCGTGTGTGACAATGTCCCGAATTGTATTGTATTGTATTGGTACAAAACTATTAATAATTACGTTAAAACCGTATCAGAGGTCTTAAGTTGGTGTAATACCCCTGACTGTAGGGCTACCCACTCACCCTAATTATACAAATTAACTATTGTTTAGAATTTGACCATAATTGCAATTTTTCTACAAACCAAATAATACAAGTATTATAAGCACATTTTTTTCAAAAATGTAATGGAACTTCGGTAACCATAGATATTAGCTGTAACATTAGCAGTTACAGAATCGCGGTTGTCATTCCACGGGAATCGTCGCAACGGGGAGCGAGTGCGTTTTACTGCCAGCCCTAATGTTAGGGCTGGTACATACGGCTTAACTACGTAATGGCTTTTGTTGATTTAGATCTCATGACTGCGGAATTGAAGCTGAGTTTCACAGCTAAACCTACCTTTAGAGGTGGAAAACCAATCGACACGCGACGATTGAATTTACTAGCATAGGATTAAAATATCTTACTATGTTTTTAGGGTCGCGTACCAAAATGGTAAAAACGCACCCATATGCTGAGTGAGACCACGATTTCATCTGTCTGTCTGTTTGTCACAGCCAATTATTTGAAGCAGCAGCGAAGTTAATTTCTTGGATAAATAAGCCCATGGACATATCAAACGCTTGTCAGCGGTTACCGAGCAATATTTAAGTTATGACCTGAGTACATTCGATAGCTGAATGATCTCGCTGTCAACTTACGTAAGGAACGCCACAACTATCACTCACTCTTCTATCAAATTCAGAAATACATAATATTACAGTGGACATTATTGTCTATTAATTACTACACACACCCTTAGCAATAAACGTTGTATAACCTCAGAATAGTTGTACAGTGTTTTGTTTTTTCGTTCTTTTTAATTTTTGAACTCTATCGAAAAAGACAAATGACTGTGGAACTATTTCGAGGTTATACAACGTTTATTGCTAAGAGAGTAAATGCTATCATAATACCTACTATTTTTTAGATGATATTTGAATAAAACACAGCTTATCCAAAAAACGCCCACCACTCATGCTATTGTTCCTCAAAAACAATTTCCGACGTTTCGTGTCCCTTGATTCATTTACCCAAGGTTAACCCTTTAAATTAACACTACAGACAACAATGATACCCACAGCTCACAGACATTTCAATTAAGACCCATAACTCTTGAAAAAATAAAACCGGGCGATATAAAAACACCCATGCAATGGAATTAAAAAGTCCGTATAAAAGTGTGAATAAAAAATCCGTATACGGATAAAAAGTCTGGATGAGGGTAAGAATGCATTAGGATACAAGTTGTGTTTATGCAATGCAATGTTATGTAAATGTTGTTATCTTTGTATGTCATCTGCTACATGACTGGAGCCCGGTGTATGGCGACAGGCTCGCCCCCTGTCACATTTGGGACTGAATATCGTCCGGCGAAGTGTGAGTGTTGTATTACACTTCTGCCAGCCCCCTCGGGGGAAAGACGATAATTATGTTATGCCTTTAAGAACTGCAGAGGTGCGGAACTATGTGGCCTGTGGCCTGCGCATATTCTTCCACCTAAATACAATCCGGGTATGTTAGGGATGTTTAAGGCAAAAGTGAATAGGTATCTCCTAGGCAAGCGTGTTACACCTTCGATCACGTCGTCGCTTCCCATCAGGCGAATCTGTGATCGAACGCATGCCCAGTCCGTTGTAAAATAATAATAATAATAAATATATATTCGGGGACCCCAAACTAAGCAAAGCTTGTATTAGGGCTGCCAGGAACTGATTTACATACTTAGATATTTTTAAATACATACTTAAACAGATAATAACACCCAGACATAGAACAAACACAAATGTTCATCACATTTATGTTTGCCCTAGGTGGGAATCGAACCCACGCCCTAAGCTCAAAAGGCAAGTTCACTACCAACTGAACCACCAAGCCGAAAATACCTGTGTGAATCAAAATAATTGTTTATAGGCCGATTCCCAAGTCTTTAATTAGTGATTTTATTTCTTAAAATATGTTGAAATTGCGCCAAAAAATTTGGCGCGCCAAAGACTTGGCCTTCGTTTTACCATTTTACAACTTACCATTATCAGTAAAATACAAATTAGTAGGAACAAGACTGTTTCTTTTATTACTATTTTCAATTACAATAAATACATAAATATTCGGGACATTTTGCACACACGGTCATCTGACATCAAAATAAGCCAAGCTTGTACTATGGGTGCCAGAGACTGATGAACATACATATACATGTTTAAAAACATACTTAAATATATATTAACACCACACAATACATAGAATTTACTTAACACATAGAACTTGACATAGAACAAACTTAAATGTTCATCACATGAATGACAGTCCTAGGCGGGAATCGAACCCACGCCCCCCAGGACAGAAGGGGGCGTGGGTTCGAATCATTAGTGCACTCCTTATCTTGAGCAATGCATTAAGCATCAAACCTAGTGCGTTTTCACCCCAAAAGTCCGTATAAAATTTAACCAATAACAACGGGCGGCGCGGAAGCAGCGGACGTCATAAAAAACTCATACACATGTGTTGCACGATTGAATGCATTGACCACATGTGCAAGGTGGGAGATATTAGAAGGTTTTTATCCTCATGAATTGTGACGCTTTTATTTGAATCTCTTTGAATTATGTCCCGTTAGAAAATTTTATTGCTTAGGATAGAAAACTTTGGACTGAAACCACCAGAGAGAGAGTGAAAAAGAGAGTATTTGGGGGTCAAGACCCTCAGATATAAGAAGGAGGAGTTGCTTTTGCTGGGTTTGCGTTAATAATTGTGACTCGATGTCGCCAAAATTTGGTTAATCCATAACAGATATTTTTAGAATTGAAATTGCATTCAAATTTCATTACATACATACCTTACTCACACCACACTTAACACACCCTAAATAACTGAACACATCAATAATTGTAACATGTTTATGAATGTATCTACTATGAATTTCTCATACTGTAACGCACCTATTCAATCATAGAAATAGTACCTTTAAATTGTAATGTGTACCTAGTTTTGGGAAGGCACTGGCTGCTGCAACACAGCTCACGCCACTGCAGCAGGCAGGGTCCTAATTTAAAATTGTGTAAATGTATTGAAACAAATAAACATTTTGTATTTTGTATACATAAAATATCGTCACACCTTTCCCTGGCAGGCCTTCCTTCCCTGAAGGGGCTGGCAGAGATATAATACAACACGCACACTTTTCCTGACGATATTCAATCCCAAATGTGACAGGAGGCGAGCGTGTCGCCATATACCGGGCTCCAGTTATGTAGCAGATGACATACAATACGCACATTTGTGCACACAATTAACAAATTGGTGAATGCGGTCGGCTGGGATCGAACCCGCTCTCTCTGACTTGGGACGCGGGCCTTCTCCAACTAGGCTATCATCGCCTTATCGCATACATAATGATAATATTGTTAAAATTACTTCGATCCAAAAAATATCCTACTATCTTACCATACTATAAACCATACCTACTATATTATAAACGCGAAAGTTTGTGAGAATGGATGGATGAATGTTTGTTACTCTTTCACGCCAGAACGGCTGAAGAGATCTGGATGAAATTTGGCACAGAGATAGATTTTAGTCTAGAATAGCACATAGTAATTTTTTAACCACGGGTGAAACCGCGTGGCCCAGCTAGTACTACTATAATACTACTACACAATATTAAAATACCAATGCGTCGCAAATTCGTTATTCCTTAAATTTAAACAGACTCCACTAGCAACATTATTCATTTGTTATATTCTAACAAACAATTCATGGCAACAGCGTTTATACTTCGATAACTAACATAGAGATGCGCCGACAAAAGGAGGGTAGTAAATAATTTGTCCGCGCGACATCTGGGGCGTCCCATTCGGTGTAGGACGCGGTCGCAGAGCCAGCGACGGTCACACCCACCGCTCTATTCGGTTACTCTCACATACGGAGGAAGATGTTTACAGCTCTGTTTATAGTTAGTACGAGTATAAATTAAAAATTTTAAAAAACCCTCGACACTGATTTTCATCATCATCGATTTTCATCAAACATATCTAAGAACACTACCGACTAATTTACCATTCAAACAAAAAAATAACAATACAGAATCGGTTCATCCGTTCGGGACCTACGATGCCACAGCAGACACAAACACACACACACACACACACACACACACACACACACACACACGCAGACACGTCAAACTCATTACACCCCGTTGTTTTTGCGTCGGGAGCTGAGTTAGTTGTTACTAACTAGTGGCTCTACGAGCTGGAGACATCCTTTACATCGCATTCCTTAGCCCATTCTATTTTTCAAAAGGCGGAGATATGATTATTTTTAATTTATTTTGATTAAAATTAGATCCTACTAATATTATAAACGCGAAAGTTTGTATGTATGTATGGATGGATGGATGGATGTTTGTTACTCTTTCACGCCAGAACGGCTGAACAGATCTGGATGAAATTTGGCACAGAGATAGATTATAGTCTAGAATAGCACATAGGATACTTTTTAACCGCGGGGCGCAGCTAGTATACTATATAATTATTGAACCTACTCACAAAATTTTATGAGAATTGGTCAAGAACTGCGACTTGTAGAGGAAGACAGAGATCCGAACGAAAATCTAGACATGATTCGGACATACGAAAGCATTTCTGTCAAAGCTGAAGCTTCGCTTGCTAACGCTAACGCTCGCTTGGTCAATAATGAGGAAAGTACTCTGGTAGGTTGCAAGACAGGTTACTTGATGACCAACATTCGGTTTATCTTTTACTGCCATCAGGTTCACCGCTAGCTGCTTTGTAACTCCTGAAAGGATTGACTTCTGTTTTTAAGGAACATTGTCGTTATTTATAATATATCTACACCAGCGCTGAAAAATATTCAAAAAGTGAAAATTAAACACACGTTAAACTTCAGTATAACGTTTTAGTGATCTTGAGCATATAGCAAATTGGGGCATTTTTGTAATGACGTAAAGTTTTAAATTTGTCAATATTTTCAAGATGGATCGGAGTTGGTAACCTTCCTACTTATATACTTTTTGTGGATTTTGTAGCACCTATAACCTACTAGTAGCAATTTTCAACTTGGTTCTACAAAACTTACTGACCGTCACGTCCGTATGTCTCACCAGGCTTACTCGTCCGTGAGATCGCAAATATACATACAGTTAGATGAAAATTCTCCCGAGGCATTCTTGTCAGTTAGCTAAGAAATGGATTTTTAAAGGTACCTCCAAAGGCTTTTTTCCTTTTGATGACAAACAAAGGTAGAATAATTTGGGTCTTTATGAAAGGAAAAGCGTCGATTTTCGTCGTTATCCTTATTGGAAAAAGGATATTTTTATTGTCGTCATGGAAATCTTTTGTTGGAAACGTTGCTTCGTTTTTCTGGAATAATGATGGCTGAGGATTATTTTGGCGAATGCTTACCTCTATGAAAATTTTACGGAAAAATCCAAGATACAAATCTTGGTAGTAATTACTGTGAAAAAATATTCTTATAGCATTATTAAATAGAATCCTTGGATCATTTAGGGAACCACAGCAATTTGATTTGATACTCAATTTCATTGTAAACTTTGATTTTCTTTTTGTAAATATTCATCCCACGATTCATGTTTTGTAGGAAATATGTTTGCAAAAACAACAACCCAAAATGCCAAATAATAAAGACGGAAAAAATAACAAGTTGCCCTAATTGGTCTATAAAAATCAGAGGTAATATACTAAAATAAATATTGTTTGTACCATTTAAGATCGCCTTTGAGATAAACGAAACGTATAGCTTTTATGCCCTTACCTTTCGCAAAAGAAAAAATGCGGCAATACATCTTATAGCTGTCAGGTGTACTTCGCCTTAACAGTATAAATCAAGAGTTTGTATACACCGCATCAAATAATCTTGGGGAAGCAAAAAGAACGCATGGAACAGGAAAATAAAAACATTTTTGTAGCCGAAAATAATGAAAATAGGAAGTCTGTTTTGATGGTGAACAATTGAAGATTACAATAAATTATGCTAATGCCTTGGCCTTACACTGGTTTAACTTTACGTCCAACCTTGGGTCCAATGAGATACATTGGCTTCAATATCAACTTTGTGTTCAAAGACACAACATAAAAGACACATTGGCTTCTAGTCAGGGCCCCATGACCTAAATTGGTGCAAATATGACCAATATTTGGCCGCAGCATAATCCTAACTTATTATAAAATCGAAAGTAACTCTGTCTATCTTTTTTTTGAAGGCGTTTCACGGCTAAACAGCTGAACGGATCTTGATGAAATTTTGTTATTAGTTACAGTATATCACAAAGAAGGTTTTTAGATACTTTTTTCTGAATAAACGTGAACGAAGTCGCTGCTAAACCTAGTAAATTATAAAAGGGAAAGCTTGGGAATGAGAGCATGCGTGTATTTGTATCTTAGTTCCTTCTTCAGGCTTAAATTACAAAGCTGATTTTACCGAAATTTGCCATGGAGGTGCTTTACACTTAGATTTTAGATTTACAAAATGAAGAAACTAGTTTTTAAACCGAACAAATTAACGATCCCTGTAATAATGTATTTAATTACGGAGCATAGATAGTTACATAACGTAACACACCGTCAAATCTTTCCCTCGAAGGGGATGGAAGAGGCGTAATCCAACACCCACACTTTGCTGGACGATACTCAGTTCCAAATGTGACAGGGGGCGAACCTGTCGCCAAACACCGGGCTCCAGTCATGCAGCAGATGACATACAATACGCACAAACGTTCACACAATGAACAAATTAGTGCGTGCCGTTGGTTGGGATCGAACCCGCTCCCTCAGGCTTGAGAGGCGGCTTCTCCAACTAGGCTACCATCACTTAATAATATTATAAAGTTTGTGCGTTTGTATAAGTGTTAGTTTGATACTTTATCGCTCTCAAACAACTTAACAGCTTTGATCGGAACATGCCTATTTTGAATCAACAAACAGGCAATATTTATTTAAACATTAACGATCTCTGTAGGATAGCAGCTCAAAGCCGCGGATCACAACTCCTAGTAAAACAATCCTAATAAAAAACCTACCACTTAAAAATCCACTTTCTTCTACCCTTCGTCCAGTCCTCGTACATCTTTGTGCGAATTCATCGGCATCAAACGATAGGTAATAAAGATGGATTAACGCGGCCCTCGCGGGTCGAATGAGCATTCCGAGTGGACGGTAGCAGTTCGAGAATAAATAATTCAGCAATTGATTTACGGCGGAAAACGTGAGCCAGTAATAGGGGACGATAGATAATGTTTACAAGGACGTTGGGGAACTTTTAAAAATGAAAGGACTGAATTTTAGCTCTAGTAAACAGGACTGGAGTCAATCTGTATCAATTACATTGTGACACTTATAATCAGGGTGTCTTCAAGTCTCGAGTGAATCGGTTTCTTCTAGGCAAGCGTGCTCCATCGTAGGCCGCATCACTGCTTATCATCAGGCATGTTGGCGGCCAAACGCAAGCCTATTATGTAATAAAAAAAAAAAAAAGGCTGCCTAGCTGTACCATGTTCAAGACTGTCAATAACTCAATTTTTTTGGCTACGAACTCTGTAATACTGTTTCTCGAATCGTATATTGTGTAACAATAACTATAGCTATTGAGTCGAATCGTATATTGTGTAACAATAACTATAGCTATTGAGTCGAATCGTATATTGTGTAACAATAACTATAGCTATTGAGTCGAATCGTATATTGTGTAACAATAACTATAGCTATTGAGTCGAATCGTATATTGTGTAACAATAACTATAGCTATTGAGTTGATAGAGCATCCTTTTTGACGCGTGTTATCCGAGTGTCTATCCCGACTTCTCTGAAAAGATAGACAGTGACCGAGGGCTAGGAATACTCTTTTTCATTTTAAGGTACTCGCGCGCAGTATCAATTATTTCTCACTATGATCTTGAATCTGGTTTGGTCATCTTCATCTGAGCTGAGCTGAGCCCCTCAGGTTTTTGCCTGTTCTTCTGGGTAGTGGCTCTTTTCCCGAACAAAGCGGTAGAGTTTTTTTTAATTTTTTTCACACACGGTTGTCTGACCTGATTTTATAGCTTTGACGTTCATAAGTGTATCTTTGATACCCAGTTGAATAAAAACATTTTGACATTGACTTTGAACCTACAAACGGCCAATGCTAGGAAAAGACCCCCATTGTTCATTTTGATTCTGATAACGGATTTTGCTTTGTACCTAAAATACATTCGTAAAAACCCTAAAAAAACTATGATAGCATGTTGAAGCGGAAACACACTAAAGTTTTGTTTGTAAAAAAGCTCTGAAAGTCAAAATATTAGCACTTTTTTTGACTCCAGCTCGGTTGACGATAAAAACATAATAAATCCTAGTTATTTCATAAGCTCACAATGCTCGAGTAACGTTTAGCATCGATCAATCTTTCTTACCAACATTCTCACATGTTTATCTATAGTGTGCGATGACCACGCGAAATGTACAGAGTTTATTCGCCGGAAAATTCGTTAGAGCGATGCCAATAAGTTGGGAAATAGAGGGGAAGAACGATTGGAATAGGAAATACTTAAAAGATTACGTGTGTGGATATTTTCGTTGCTATTTGGTTTTTAAGAGTATTCTCTTACCAAAAAATTATATG
Source organism: Peribatodes rhomboidaria (assembly GCA_911728515.1). Classification (NCBI taxonomy): domain Eukaryota; kingdom Metazoa; phylum Arthropoda; class Insecta; order Lepidoptera; family Geometridae; genus Peribatodes; species Peribatodes rhomboidaria. The sequence continues at coordinate 17,068,423 of OU452171.1, read as the reverse complement.
TAGTTTGTTGAGTTCTGGTAAATCGTGAGTCATGGTTGGACGATATTGGCACAAGATCGGGACGAGTAGCGTTTAAGTTTCTGTGTTCATTGTCTAGCGATGGCAGATAATTATTCATTTATTTATATTTAGGAAAGTTATCGACTAAATACTCGTAAGTTATACCTAAAATCAACATTGATAGAAAAGTTATTAAAAAAATCTAGTGCTTGCAACAATATGATATGATGATTCTTGATATAAATGAAATGTTACAATGGCAATGGTTTTACAAGATAGTTGCAGTATCACACCAGAGTCCTAGCAGTCAGTAAGCAGCAAAGTGCAAATTTACTAAGCCATTTGTGCAAGCTCTCCAAATCCTAAACAAAGTGCTCTTATCAAACTTTCACATTCTACTCTTAGTAACGACTCCAAAAACCGTTTATAGCTAAATCTCCAGACGTTCATGGTCTATTATCGTCATCTCTGCATTTTAAAGTGCTCTCCCTAAGTTGGTAACTTGGTAGAGCTGCAGGATATTTTGCTCTATGCCCCGGGGCGGTGCGCTACTTCTCATATTCTACTATCTGTATACAGCTTTAGAGTTACACTAGAATGTAATGTTTGAAGCGAGCTTTTAGGAACTTTATCTCTACTTTTAGAGAAGAATTTTTGTTAATTCAAATTAGATTTTCAAAGATAAATATGCGTTTTTGTCACTTGTAGACAAGTATCCAAAATATAGTTTTCTCTTTACTGGTATCCTCCAGGGGGCAAAATATGGGAGGCAGGAGGAGCAACCCAGTTTTTTATCATTTCAGTAAAAAAGTACTATATCACTCAAATAATGGTAAACCTATTTTCTTTTCGTCTTTCACATTTCAGAGTTCAACTTTTAGGTCTGTTCCATTTCCCATTACCGTAAGCCAGTGCTAAGATGTAACGATCCCACATTAGTAGGAGATTAATTTTGCTTTTGACGTTTTAAGCTTTGCCTAGGTATAATTTCTGTTTTGAGCAAATAATATACTAGTATTTACTTTCGGTGTTTTTGATGCAGTATGAAAAGTTATCGAAAAATCGACTCGGTGTAAGTTCGGATCGAGCCAATATATGGCCGCGTTTGTTTTGAAGAGCGAAATACGTAACACCCGGCCCCCTCACTATCGCGTTTATTGCCCTCCCAGGGCTGCCCAGTGCCTTAATGTATGGAGGGTTCTGTTGCCCTTGTTATGCTTTTCAAATGCAGTTGATAATTTGGAGAGAGAGATGGCTTTTAAATCTTTTTTTTTTGTATTTAAGTCGCGAGGGAATTGGTGTCTTCCAGGACCTCAATTCTACTAAGCGATTGTTTTAAAATTGTTAATAAATTGTATATTTTTGACACATACAACTCAAACAAACTCTGGTAAACAAAAAGTGTCAATTTACAAACAATTTGTTACTAGAATTGGGGGGAAGGAGTTTCAGGTAAGTGTGCTTATCCGCCGGCCGCATCTTTGTTTTACATCTGAATCTGATTGGTGAGATATTATCATGGTCATTGTTTTTCTCGTTTGAAAAGTCATCTCGTTGGTAAAGACAAAATAATATCTCACGTGTCTTTAAAGACACAAATGAGAGAGCGATGATAACCTAGTTGGGAGAAGGCCTGCCTCTCAAGCCAGAGGAAGCGAGTTCAAACGCAGCCGACGGCAAGCACCAATTTGTTCATTGTGTGAACATATGTGCGTATTGTATGTCATCTGCTACATGACTGGAGCCCGGTGTATGGCGACAGGCTCGTCCTCTGTTACATTTGAGACTGAATATAGTCCAGCGAAGTGTGGGTGTTGTATTTCACCTCTGCCAGCCCCCTCGGGGGAAAGGCGTGAAGATATGTTATGTACATATGTCTTTAAGGAGACCAAGATGGCGACCAAACGCAACATAAGTGATCTACGCCTACGTCCTACGTTGCGTTGAGTTGGGTTATTATAATTTCAACAGGACAGTATTTTAGGAGGTATAAGGAGATTAGCCAACTTCAGTCGTTTGTCCTAAAAAGCTTAGGTCCAAAATTGCGAAATGGCTTTTTTATTTGTGACCTTTGCTTTGTAACCGAAATTGATGATCAAAACAGGCTTAACGTAGGATTTATTGTGCGTAAACAAAGAGTGTCATTTGACCTACTTTTATCGTTCACAAAACCCTTCGGTCACTTGCGTATAAAAAATGCTCGTTTCATACCGTCGCGACAAAATCAATTATTTACGGTCCCGCCAGTGTCCTGAAATTCATTCCATTTACTCTTTAGATTTTTATTTCCTTCCATCGAGCCGTTTAGTAAATTTCGTTCGGGGCTAGATTGCTTTTTGTCTGTGCAAATGAGGTTTTTCTTCAAGTTTTTAACGTGGCTTCCTTTTTACTTCAGTGGGCAAGATGTTTATCGGGGTAAAATGAAAGTTTTTACTAACTTACATTTTATTAAAATAGACTAGGCGTTTGGAGTGACAGGTTGGTGAGAAATGGTACTATTCAAAATCTATTGATTAAAATTGTTTATTTTTTTGGAAAAATCTCTTGTGTGTTTCCTTTTCAATGTCGCAATAAGTGCCCCAAGGAATAGGGACTTAAATAAAAATGAAGAAAGTGAAGTATGATTTTAATTATAATAGAATTACTTGATTGATCATAATTGTTTCAAAATTTTATTTTGGAAAAGGACCACAACTCAGAAGAACAGGCAAAAAACTGAGGGACTGTTTTTTTAAATATTGGCTAAGTCACTTAATACGATTTTTAATTTTATTAAATAATTACTTAACAAAGTAATCATACAAACAAATATAAAATTAAATACAATAAAAACAATTAAAAAACACCCTTAGAGTACTATGTCGACACGTTCGTGTTTCGTCTCTCATTCAGATGTGTTCATACATTTGAATGAGAGTATAGTAATATCTTATTTGACCTCTGAAGCCAACTTTGATACGGCCGATGTATTATAAGTGATGCTTTTACCTGCTTTTACATAAGTGATAGATACTTGCTCAATAGTACCAACCATTTTCATGAAATATATCACAACTTTATTCATTGAAATCCATCCTTCGTGCGCAAAAGATCACGTTTTCAGAGGTGGAGTCGTTAGCACATATCTGCGGTAACAAGGGGCTCTGTGTCACAAACACGCGCTACGTAAAGACGCAGAGGCCTCTAGAACTGAGCAGGATATCGTTGCAGAGAAACAACTCTTAACTAGATTGTTTACTGAGGGGTAGAGTGAACCACACAAACAACGACCACGTTAACATATTTTTTAACTTTAAAAAAAACTCTATCTCTATAAACTAACTACTCCACTGTTGTGTTGTGCGTCTTCAAGTCAATTGGGCAACTTGCTCAAACTTTTATCCACAGCGTCAAACAAGGTACTTGTGACATTCCGTTTGATTCCGCCATATCGGTCGTCAAAATTAAGTACGTTTTGTTCACAAGCCGATCCTTTTCCAATCGTGTGACTAATCCAAGCCCTAGTTTATGGAAATATTTGTCTCTAATCCATAAGAGGCTTGTTCAAATGTACAACGTAAAGAAATAAATTGCTAACAACAGCTTTTCGTATGTAGAAGTAGTTTTTTGTGAGTTTTCTACTCAATGCCTCTACTTAGACTCTGTGGAGTTATCGAATCGTCTCCCTTGTATTTAAAAGCGTCGTGAGGAGACGGATGTGTGTGATGGGAACTAAAAAAGGCGTTGAGTAGCGCTTTTTCACTTTTATCTTTTAAAGTTCAAATAACAAGTCTCCATTAACATACATTCTGAGTATTTAAAAATGTATAATGTATGTGTATGTGTAAATATAATAAGTATTTAGGTTTTTTGTTGCATTTTAATAATTGTTTAATCACTGATTATTTAAGTGATAACATTATATTACATCACAATGTGAATAAAGATGTAGGTACCGGTTAGTATTATTGTAATACATACATATATACGAGTAGGTTGCTGGTCGGTTTGGCTGGTTGAGTGGTATTTAAGTTGGTAGGTATGGCTAGCGTATAAAAATATTACATACGAAAACAAAATTGCGAAGTACAAAATACTGAAAATAGTTAGTATAGTTTAAGTAGGTACTTAGTCGTCTCTACAGATATCTCTGTTCCCAAACCCGAGTGGGTGAGAGTAGAACTTGTTCGTTATTGATTTCCATTAAACCCACTGACAAGGGCTGATCAGGGACGATACCGTTAGGATGATCGTTTGCGTCATCAACGTTTTTATGACATCACTATTTTCGCTTACAAGCCTTGTTTGTAAGATTGGAATGGGTTTCTCTGGCTAATGCGCAGAACTTGAGATAAACCCAGTTTTATGATTAGATTTAAGTGTTACAGCGTTAAGTGATTTGTTACTCTAGTGTTATATTTTTATTAAGTATAACGGAGCGCCGACCTCATTCGAATTTTTAGAAACCGTGACGTCAGCTCTGCTGACGTCACCATCTCCATCACTAGGCTCACTCATCGCAAATAACGAAACACTCAATATTTCTATGCACTTTTTATTAGATTAACACAAACTAACTTATTATTAACTAATCTATTAACTAACACAATCTAACTTATTACAGCAAGTAGTTAAACTAAATAATTTAAACTTATAATCGGTACTCACAAGATAAACACCAAACACCAGTTGTCTTCACCAAATTCTCCGTGCGAATGTGTCTTCGTAACGGCACGCCCCGCCATGTTTAAAATCCAAGATGGCGTGCTCGTTGCGAAGTCATTACACTTTAATTTATCACAGATTGCAATAATGTTGATTAAAGTAACCAACTACGATTTGGTAATTCATTTTACTATTTTTAACGCTCGGTTTTAACATTAAATTAATTATTTATCGCAAAACATTTTAACATTTAAAACGCGCGCCATGCTCTCCAAGATGGCGTGCTCGTTGGGAAGTCATGAACACTTATTTATTACAAACTGCTAGTAATGTCGATTGAAGTAGCAAATTATGGTTTGGTAATTCGTTTTACTATTTTTAGCATACAGTTTTAACTTCGAATTAATTATTTATCGCAAAACATTCAAACATTTAAAATGCGCACCGTGCTTACCGCCCGGTCCACAGATAATTCAGTTTAAGGTTTCTTTAAACAAATCTTTACTAAAAATCATTTTGAACTAATTCCTATCTCTTAAAACTCAAGAAATGAATTTAACATAAACTTAAAGTTATTATTTTTAATTATAATTAGGCTTGCGTCGACACGGCCATTCTGCGAGACGGTGTGCGTGCTCTGCACCAGTCGCGGTTCTGAAAATGAAATTAATTTCTCTGAGCTAGGTATCCGTTCACGGGTACACTAGCTGACAACTTGTTTGAGTTCGGAGCTGCTGTTGATTTTAAGCAGAGTTCAAACAGGTTCTTTGCCTTAGCATAGGTATAGTGTGAACCTTTTAATGATAACCGATTTCAACAATCCAAGTTATCAGCTATAAATTTTGTACCTTGTAAACATAAGGTTATGTAGTTAAGTAATCTAGGTTATAGATGCCGAAGTAAATATGGAAAGAATAAAGCTCATGCAAGCAGTAAATAAATGAGAGTTGCTGTACATAGGAAAGTGAGTGAAGATGTTATTAAAGTGCTTGTAATGCTCCACGCTTACTCACACGTTTATTTAGTTATGTCAATGCAAATGCTCCACGCATACTTGCATGATTTGATTTCTCGTAGATAAGGATGATGCTGTGGTGCTGGGCGGTCATGTACGCCGTGGTCCACAGGGCCCTATAGGAAAAGGGAACTAGGGTGGTGCTGAGGCCTAGGCCTTATAATTATGACCGTGGTCCTCAGAGGCTCTAAAAGAAAGTAAAAATGAATTTCTTACATGGCTGGTTATTCAGCTTTTTAGGATTTGATGCTGTGGTGCTAAGCGGTCTCGTACGCCGTGGTCCACAGGGGCTCTAAAGGATTCGGGAAGGTCGATGCTGTGGCCTAGGTCTTATCATTTTGACCGTGGTCCACAGAGGCTCTGAAAACTAATATTGAGACTATGTTGATAAAACTCACGGGATTATGCTGTGGTGCTGAGCGGTCTTGTACGCCGTGGTCCACAGGGGCTTTAAAGGATTTAGAAAGGACGATGCTGTGGCCTAGGCCTTATCATTTTGACCGTGGTCCACAGAGGCCCTGAAAAGAGTGTAGGAAAGGAAGTAGGAAACGGATTGTACAGTCTTACTGTTCTGTAGTTTATGATGGTATTAGCTCGCCATTAAAGACAAAGGCCAATAAATTAATATAGAGATAACAGTAATCAGAACACTAACCATTTTTTTTTTAAGATTCCAGCAGCTGGGCAGCGTGAGAGGTGGACGGCTGTGGCTTCTCCAACGGTGGAGTGTTGATGATGGTCTGAGGTGTAGTTTGTTGTGGTGTGTCAACTACGAATTCATCGATCGTTGATGAGTCATCAGTCAACCGGGCAGCCACTTGTTGAAGGTCATCTTCGTTATTCGTCGACACGGTTTCCTGTTCACCGGGCTGTGGTGCTCGGCGCAGTTGGTCGTGAGCGACCTTACGTGGACGCCCCCTGCCGGTCACACGTTTTACCATGTATCGATCGTTGTCCAGGATCCTGTATATCTCGTAGGGCTCGCTGTATTTCAAGTCTAGGGACGCCTGGTTACGGGGATTGTTCTTGACGAGTACATAATCTCCTCGCTGAAACGGACGTATTTTCGCCTTGCTCCTGTCAAATCTCTTTTTGTCATATTGTCCCGCAGCTGTCATTTTCTCTTGCACGTGTTGCTCAAGCGAGTCAAAGTCAATACATTCATTATCAATATTGACCAACCTTAGCAGCTCTGGCGGTACACTGTGTTGGCGGCGGGTCAGTAGTGTGAGCGGTGCGACTCCCGTCACTCTGTGTGGAGTGCAGTTAAATGCGAGCTGTAACGCTTCTAGTGCCGTCTGCCATTCTTCAGTGTCGTAGTTTTTGATCATTGTTAATGCATTTTTCAAAGTGCTCATAACTCGTTCGACTTGTCCGTTTGCTCGGCTTACTCCTGGCGCAATGGAATGTATGTTGATTCCAAAACGATCTGAGTAGACTTTGAACTCACCAAGGAATTCTCGGCCCCCATCCACCACGATTTGCACTGGGGTTCCAAACAGGTGCACGACACGTTTCAGAGCTGCGAGGCTGCTGCTTGGGCTCTTGTCATTCGAGTAGCTAAGCAGGATGTACTTGGTGTATGCGTCAATCGCAACAATAACATACTCGTCTCGTCCCTCAGCGTTTCTTGTGCCCAGCTTGCCTGTTATATCCATGTGGACGACCTGGAACGCTGCCGTGGGCTTCTGAATGGGATGAAGCTGCACTTGGGATGCGCCCGACGGCCCTTTCGAGGTCTTACATACAACACAATTGTCTACAAACCTTCTGACGGTTGTGTTCATTTTGTCAAACCAGTACGTTTCTCTCAGCTTCTGTAAGGTTTTCTCCCATCCCGGGTGCTGCAGAGCGACATGGAAAGAGTTTATCAGGCTCCACTGGAATGACTTGGGAACTACAATTGGTTTATGTATACCGAGTATAGCATCCGTGAGAGTCTTCTTAAGCACGCCTTCTTCCAGGACGTAGCCTTCAGCCGGACTGTCGCCACTCATGGTTTCTATAAGTGACCGCAGCACGTCGTCGCGGCGCTGCTCGATCTGCAGCCATTCTGTGTCTCTGGTCATGACATTGACATATTTTTCAGTGGATGGGTTCCTACTGAAAAAGTCCGCGTGCTGTAATCGCTCACCTTTTCTATACTCGACCTCAAACTCGTAATTCTGCAGGAAGGCCCACCATCTATGGATCCGGGGAAGGAGATCCTTCTTGTTCTTGGACGCTTTCAAGGCGTTACAGTCAGTGATTACCTTGAATTTTCGGCCGTATAGGTAGTGCCGAAAATGCTTGACAGCCCTTACTACTGCTAGGGTCTCGAGCTCGTACGAGTGGTAGCGGCTCTCGGCGTCGGTGGTGCGCTGGCCCATGTACGCGACTGGATGCTGGCGACCGGCGACGGTCTGCACGAGCACCGCCCCGTAGCCGATGCTGCTGGCGTCCGTGTAGAGCTCGATCGGTGCGTTTTCCTGAAATAGCATAAGGGTAGGCGCAGTAGACAGGTGTTGTATAATGTGGTTTCGAGCCTCATCATGTCTTTCGTTCCATTCCCACTTCGCATCGTTTTTGGTCAGTTCATAAAGAGGAACCATCACACGCGAAAAATTGGGAATGAAGCGTCTGAAGTACCCAGCCAATCCATGAAACTGCCTAACTTGTTTGACAGTTTTCGGGATCGGTGCCTTCGTCAAAGCCTCCACCTTTCTCGGGCTAGGACTGACTTGTCCGTCTGCAATGATATTGCCCAAATACTCGATGGAGCGTTTAAAGAAGGCAGTTTTATCGACATTGATCGAAAAACCAGCCTTTTGGAGGGCGATCAATATGCGCTCGATATGCGATAGGCCCTCATCAAATATCTTACATTTTGAGAGCACATCATCAACGTACACCTGGCATACCTGGTCTGCCGAGCTCAAGAGGTCAGCCAGAGCCCTATTTATACAACGCTGGTAGACAGACACTGCGTTGCTGAGTCCAAACGGCATGGTCAAATACTCAAATAGACCATCTGGAGTAACGAAGGCAGTTTTCTCAATTGAGTCCTCTGAAATTGGAATCTGATGGAAACCAGCTGCCATATCTATGGCTGAGAAATAATAGCCCCCCGCCAGTTGATCCATTTGATCTGCAATGATCGGCAACGGATAGTGGTCCCTCAGAGTGTTTCTGTTTAGTTCGCGGTAGTCCACGCACATGCGATCTTTTCCGTTTTTCTTTTTGACCAATATTATAGGGCTGGCAAAAGGCGATTTACTTTCCCGGATAATTTTATGGTCAAGTAGCTCCTTAACAATATCACGAACTTTTTCGCGTTCAACCGGGCTTAATCGGTAAGGCCTGCGTTCGACACACTTGCTTTCATCTTTTAAACGAATTTCGAGCTCACCGGTTGTGACGCGCGAGCGAGGGTAACCATGAATAAACAAGTGTTCGAACTTGTTCAACAAAATTTTCAATTCGTTGATTTGATCGTCATTAGTCAAGTCGCAATCTAGGTTATCAAATTTTTCGCTTTCAGATCGCATGTGGTAAACAGCCGGTTGATGAACCAAAGTTGCACCATGAGAATTCACTAGTACACTTAAGTTCGTTTTTTCTACAAGATTCATGCCTATTAGAATGTCTGCGCACACTTCGTAGTCCGGCACCACGTGAAATTCAAGTTCTACGCGTAAACCATCGATGAGACAAATCGTTGTTAATTTCGAAAGCGATATAACCGTAAATCGACCTAACCCCTTCAAGTAGCTTACTTGATCAATTCGTTTCCCAGGTAGTTTAGCAGCTACAGACTCGCGTATCACTGAACATTCCGCTCCGCTATCAAAAATCGCGAGTATGTTTAAGTTTCCAACTACCACTGGCATCGAATTCAATTTTGACGTACCTACACAGTTGACGTTAGAAACCACTGCGCGTTCTCGCTTATAACACGATTCATAAGTATGACCTACCCTTGAACAAAACGTGCATGTCGGTCTACCCACATTTTGAGGTGCAGTTTTATTATCAGGTTGACGCGGTTGAGGATTATCAGTTTTGTCCCGGTAACGGCAGTCACTTGTATCATGACCCGGCTTCTTGCAAATTTGACAAAATAGCGAGGGCTTATCAAACCGCGGTCGCTTAGCCGAACCCTGCCGTGTACCTGATGTACCTGGGTGAGGGCGCTTAATATTTCGTATAGAAGATGCCACCGAAATAAGTTCTGGTACAGATGTGGCCCTTGCATTTAACAGCTCGATTCTCAAACGTTCATCGCCAATGCAACCGATAACTGCCTCAACTGCGTCATTATTCGATAACTTATCCTTAGTAATACGTCTCCATAATACCCAAGACTGTGACAAGAACTGCGCGATATCTTTGGAATTATCATAACTATGTTCCCTAAAGCGTACAATGTCCCGAGAGTATCTATTCTCCGGTTCAAAAGTTGTTATCAGAATATCACGCAATTCAGGCCACGTGGCGGTAGACACCAGCCAATTGTCAACCCATAACCTGGCGCGACCCTTGAGTAAACTACCCGCTTTCATTCTCACTTCGTAATCGCTCAGGTCATAAGTTTCCATGGCTGTGGTCACATGTTGACACCACTCTCTAACCCCGATATCAGCGTCCGGATCGTATGACGGTAAAAATACATCCTTTATTTGAACTTTAGGCATGTTTGGTTGTGTCGTGATACGATCGGACATGTGTTTCATCATTTGCAACATCTGAGTGAAAAACTCAGTCGGCACTCCATTAACAGAAGCGGTTATGTTTTCATTATTCGAGTCTGATGGATGAGCAGAAGTGGGGTTCAATCCCACTTCTGATAACGGAGCGCCGACCTCATTCGAATTTTTAGAAACCGTGACGTCAGCTCTGCTGACGTCACCATCTCCATCACTAGGCTCACTCATCGCAAATAACGAAACACTCAATATTTCTATGCACTTTTTATTAGATTAACACAAACTAACTTATTATTAACTAATCTATTAACTAACACAATCTAACTTATTACAGCAAGTAGTTAAACTAAATAATTTAAACTTATAATCGGTACTCACAAGATAAACACCAAACACCAGTTGTCTTCACCAAATTCTCCGTGCGAATGTGTCTTCGTAACGGCACGCCCCGCCATGTTTAAAATCCAAGATGGCGTGCTCGTTGCGAAGTCATTACACTTTAATTTATCACAGATTGCAATAATGTTGATTAAAGTAACCAACTACGATTTGGTAATTCATTTTACTATTTTTAACGCTCGGTTTTAACATTAAATTAATTATTTATCGCAAAACATTTTAACATTTAAAACGCGCGCCATGCTCTCCAAGATGGCGTGCTCGTTGGGAAGTCATGAACACTTATTTATTACAAACTGCTAGTAATGTCGATTGAAGTAGCAAATTATGGTTTGGTAATTCGTTTTACTATTTTTAGCATACAGTTTTAACTTCGAATTAATTATTTATCGCAAAACATTCAAACATTTAAAATGCGCACCGTGCTTACCGCCCGGTCCACAGATAATTCAGTTTAAGGTTTCTTTAAACAAATCTTTACTAAAAATCATTTTGAACTAATTCCTATCTCTTAAAACTCAAGAAATGAATTTAACATAAACTTAAAGTTATTATTTTTAATTATAATTAGGCTTGCGTCGACAAGTAATTATTTCTTTTGAAGGGGTTTTGTTCAGAAAATTTAACTTATTTATGCTATGTTTCTTTGCTGATCACACTTCACACTACACTACACACCCTACTACTTGCACACACACTGATTAGAAAATTAAATGGAAGCACAGGTGATAAATGGATAATTTTTTAACATCTATCCATCCTTCAATCCATTGGTAGCAGAACGGATCTTGACAGAATTTGCTCCAGAAAAAGATTATATTCTGGAATAGACTAGACTCATAGACTCTTTTTCAGGCAGACAAATGTTAAAAAAAAACATCTCCGCAATTTGATTTCAAGAGAATCGGTTAAGAAATGCGACCTATAGACGAAGACAGACATCCAGAACGCGGACATACGAAAGCGTTTTTGTCGAAGCTGAAGCATAGAGATACTTAGCTAACGCTCGCTCGGTGGACGAAGTGTTGTCGAAAACAACTTAATCTCACATAACCGCCGTATCGACCTCAGATTATTAACGTCGGGTCAGCGGTAAGTGGCAGCCAATTACTACCTAACCTTATTGGCAATTTAGATTTACATTATAAATCACCACGGTTTGATCACTGGATATGAGAAATAGTTAGTTGCTGGAAAAGACATCTGTAGTTCGTTAAACATAGCTTGATTCGCGGAATACCCATCAAATGACATTTAAAAAACTTTAAAAATGTCAAAAAAACATTTGATGTGTGACAAATTTTCAATCTTGATGACTGTCCCGCGAATCAAGCTATGTTTAACGAATTGTAATGTTTTTTTTTGGTCGTGAGTGGTTACCTTAAGTGATAGTAGAATATACAACATTTTCGTGGATGGAGTAGTATTTTTATTTTATTCACAGCTTCGGTGGCTTAGTCGGTAGTGAATCTGCCTTCTGAGCTAGGGGGTGTGGGTTCCAACTACGACACATATTCATGAGAGGAACATTGTTTTTGCGTTTGTTTTATGTCTGGGTGTTAATATGTATTACATATGTATTTAAAATGTATATGCTTTTAGCAGTCTCTGGCAGCCATAGTACAAGCTATACAAAGAAGTTCCAATTATTTATTTATTTATTTTACAACACTGTTAATCAGCTGTTGATGATGGAGTAAATTTTAAAAAGGATTGGATATTATTTTAATTACTTTTTGTGTAAATATACGTATTTTTAAATTTCAGTGTTTAGTCCATGCTAACCTAGAGCATTGACTCAAATAAAGTAGTATGCTTACTTAGATACTTACTCTTAAATTGTTTTTTTTTTAAACAGTTTTATAAAGGTTTACTCACATGTACTTTAGTTAGTTTCGTTTCCTTCAAATTTAAGGATAGGTTTTTGAACTTCTTCGTTTGCACCAATTCTTATAAAACTTTCCATACCGATCCCATGACAATTAGTCCAACATTATAAAATTAAAATCGTGTAACTAAAAAGTTTTTAAGTGATATTTGCACAGTCTGCAGTTTAAAAGATACCTACTACATTTTTTTTCTTTTTCAAGCAAGTTTTTTGTCCCAGTTCTAACTTGCAGCTTGTAACATGTTGTAACGTCAGTCACGTGGAGTACAAGCCCGTTCCAGCTTGTCGTGTCCGTGGTCTGACCACGTGAATTATTATTAAATTGTAGACCACTAACGTTATTCCATTGATGTTTGTTTGCTTATTAAAGGGAACAAATTCGAGAGTGTAACCGCATTAGCTGGCTTGTTTTATTGGATTTTCGTTAAAATAATTGGTTTAAATCTAGTTTAAATCAAAATAACTGTGTGATTGAAGTTATGATGACGTATGTTATGATTGCATGTAAGTTTAACAAATCCTCCATAACTTCTAAAATATATAAGTGTTGTATTATCTCGAGGATCAGGATAGATATTATTATGTACGTTATAAACTTTGTATTTGGGGTTTTTTGTTCTTTTTTGTATTTTTTTTAATCTCAAATAAGTCCGCATTTAACCACTGATTTAAGTGGTTTGATTTACTTTGATTTGTAAGGGACGATGTGCTCGAAGTGTCGAAGATGAAGTACGCAGACATAGAAGAAACCTACTCAATCCAATCAAATACCAAGTGATATATATACGAGTAAACATCAAGTTAAAAAGCCAACAAGTTCGTATTTGATATGTATTATTATATTTTATTTGTTTACTATTGTATTTATATAAGCCACCGACCGTTTGTCATATTTCGTTCTGTCCTGTCCATCCAAAGGTTGCCTGGAAGAAATCGCTTTAGGCGATAAGGCCGCCCTTGTACTGCCGAATGATATTTTATTGTTTAATTTTTTTCTTTATGTTTGTTTTACTTTGTATTTTTGGTGTGCAATAAAGATGTATTGTATTGTATTGTATAAGCCCTAGCCCTGATGTCAGAGTTACTAGGCCGCCCGAAGGCCAAAATAAGATAAATGACTTGATTTGAATTATAAAATACACAAAAAAGTCAGTCTATCTGACACAAGTAATTAACTAAACAGTGGTCACCTAGTCACTAGGTGATGTTGTGAGATCAGTTGAGATTAGTTGTGAGATCAGTTTTTTTTAACAAGGAACTAGTGTAATGAGATACGTTTTAAAATCTATAAAAAAATAAAAATAATTAAAACTGATCTCATTACACTAGGACCTAGTGTAATGTTCAGGATCATTATAGTTATACTAGGTCCTAGTGTAATGAAATCAGTTTCAAAATCTATGAGATCGTTTTAAGAAATCTTAAAAATGAACCTTACAACCAAGGGTTGCCAACCGAGTTAGCAAACTGAATTTCTCTTACCCAAAAAATCGATCATCCCATCAGAGTTATCACCCCAAATTCGGTTACCCCAAGGTCGTCGAACCTTGTCCAGATCTCGGCTACTCTTGCCTACTCTGTGTCCCTATAGAAACTGTGACAGTAACTCTGACACAGTGTGACAGAAACTGTGCCGTAAGCTTCGTAGGGGTAGAATTTGTACACGCGTCGCTCGCGGGTAGAAAACCGGTTATTTTTGTTCGGTGTTTATTTTTGCCGGTTTTTAAGGTGCGGCGAAGGGTTAACTTGTGTAAATATGTTTTTATTATGTTTGGGAGGATAAAAAATGAAATGAGTGAGTATTTTAATAAAGAGGGAAAGGATGCGTAGAGTGCATTAATTTTTTGGGAAAAATCTGTTTACTTAAGTGAGTTTAACGTTTAACTGTTTGATGACGCGAACCTAATGAGTACAAATAAGCCCTGACCTACAACTAGGCAATAAAAGTCTGTAGAAAAAGAAATTAAGAGCTCCATTGTACTAGTGATTTGCAAGCAACTTTAAAACGAGGCAATTTGATAGAGCTTTTAATATTTTTCTTCTTTTTGCTATCGTTTATAATTTAACAGTAAACGGTCTTGATGAGGCAAATGCAAAAATGCATGAACCGACATGACAAAAAAAAACAAAACCGGGTGATCCGGTATAAGTATAGGAATGCACAATAATTTTCAAATGTATTTTTGAGATTCCCTTACCCTTCCGTTTGGTTTCACTCTGCCCTCGGAAATGTTTTCTGAGAAGTCACATTAGAAACTATTAATCAAGAACAAAATATAAAAAAATATATATACATTATAAACTATCATTTTGTAAGTTCTGCTCATTTTTACTTACGACCCTGCGACCATGAAGCCATAAGCTATAACGTGTCATAAACATAAACACGGCTTTATTATTCCAGAGTGAAGGGTACACGCGTTGTGATTAATTTAATGGACTACGAGACATATTTTTATGCCTAGTTTATTGCTTTATATGGATGGAACTGGCAGCAAAGAGGCGTGATTTTAGTAATACAATAACCATTACTTATAAATCCTTTTCATATTTCTTTCTATGAAAAGGATTTTAATTTAAAAAATGGCATGTTGTTAGCTTGATAAATCGATTTTTGTATGTAGTTATTTTATTCCTATAATAATGAAATGTATTTCTCTATTATTGAATTCACATCATTCGTGTGCATTCTATGATATTTCCGATGTAAAGAATTTGAAGCCGGAACCAGCCTGTCGCCGTAAAAGTCCGCGTAAGCGCCGCGCTGGTACGTCGCGTTGTTCCTATTGGTCAAAAAGCTTTTAATAACTAACACGAACAATTTTGCGGCTGCTTGCGGCAATAGCGGTAATAGTTTATGATATTATAAAGGCGAAAGTTTGTGAGTGTGTAAGTGTGTATGTTTGTTAACTCTTCACGCTCAAACGGATAGACAGATTTTGGTCAAATTTGGTATAGTGGTCCCGTAAACCTTGTATTAACACATAGGCTATTTTTTAACCGCGAATAAAACTGCTTGGCTAGTTTTTTAATATAAATCAACACAGAAATCTTATAACTTTGTTCTTTTTATATATGTATTTTCCGTCTGTCCGACCTAGTTTGTATTCGCTATTGTCCATGTGAGACTGTTTTGCTACTTGATTTATTTGTTAACCTATTTGGCTTCTAATACTAACATTATATCGTAAACAAAGAAATATATCTAAAGGCACCGGGAGCATTCTCGTGTAACGTAAGACCTCGTTCAGGAAAATGCCGGGCGTAGGGCGGCGCGTATAGCGTCGCGTCGCGTGCCTCGAAAAATTGGATTTCGAAGATACACTTATGAGAGTCAAAGCTATAAAAATGAATCAACAGCCTTGTTTGGAAAAAGAGTCACTACTCAAAAGGACAGACAAGAAACTGAAACCCGAACGCTCTCATAAATCAGCATATTTATGTTTGATTTGCCTGCTCGACGCGACGCCGCACGCGACACGCTCCGCGTCTCCCTGAATGAGCCCTAGTAATATTCGAGAATTACAACAGTGTGAGAAAACAACCGAGCATTACAGTTCGCTACCTGTAATGATACAATGTAACACTATAATAGTGAGTGAGGAGAGCCGAGATAAATAATCTTAGCTTGTTACATTACGAGCGAATGCTTATCAGTCAGCAAAACAGGATTGTAATGTAATGCTCTAAATCGAATCTGGGATCGTTCCATTACAAGCCAACACTTACAGCGAGACAAGATATTCAACACAAACCCCCTTACTGATAAACATTGTATAGCTTCGGAAAAGATATACAGTGTTTTTATCTTTTTCGATCGAGTTCAAACATCTAAAAGAAAGGAAATACAAAACAGTGCTTCACTTTTCCGAGGCACTTTTTTTTTATACAACGTTTATTAGTTAGGGGAACGACAGCAAACAACTGAGTATTCTTAAGCCCGTACGATAGCCAAGTGAACTCGAGACCGAGTCAATGTACCACCCTTTCATTTTCACTCCGTTTCGTAGTATTTCATAGAACGCTCACAACAAATAAATGTAAATTTCTCCGCGGTCCCGACGCGAACAAAGGGTGTGACCTACTTAGATGAAATTTGTGAAGGTATATGATAGGGTTGGGTAGTAATAGTGTAAGATGTGCAAGGGTGAGGTATCGATAACTTTACTTTTGGTGGAAAAGTATTGAAAGTAAAAATTGAAGTTTGTCGGTTTTTTTAGTTAGTTAAAGTTACGGTTTGGCTTCGAAAGTTTAGTTGCATAATTTAGTTGCAATGCTATAGCACAAAAAAGGGTCATAAAATGTCAAACATTGAAAAGAAAGCTTCCGCCTACTTTTGGAATGCTCCACCCTTCTTTATCCTTTTAAGCCTTAACAGTAGGAAGAGGGCATTTAAGCATTTTAAAACTTGTTATCGCCAATGCAGCCGAAAGTATTCTTGGCTCACATGAAATATAAGTCCCACTTAATTTATGCTACGTGTGGTTTGTTTAAGTGTTTGCATTTAAGAAATCTCTCTTTCTTCCCTTTTTTTATTATGCGTCAATTTTACTACAAAATCATTAAAAAAAAACATACTATTTCTTCATAATCTTCTAATCATGTTTTTAAATTAAGTTGTATTAATTACAATAAAAATCAGCGATTATAATCAGCGATTTATTAGATTAAGATTTTTACATTAATATTTTTATTGTAATTATTATAAATTACAAGCCTATTATGTAATAAAAAAAAAGATTATGAATAAATTTATTGTCAATTAAAAAAAGAAAAAAAAAACTATTTCTATAAGATTTTACTAATATTGTGCGTACTTTTACCCGACCCTACAGATGCTAGGAACTATATTACAATAAGAAGGACAAAGGTGTAGAATTGTAGATGGGGGCAGCAGCCGGCGTTCTTCGCTAGTATTCGGAATGTGGCTTAGCCGTCATACGTGATATTGGTGCGTTTATTTGCATACTATGTATCCAGCAGAGCTTCGTGGTTTCACCTGCTGCCTTGTAGGAATTATCCACTTTACGGTCTGCGAAAAAAATAGTAACCTGATGCTAATTGCCTCTAAAGGTTGCCTAGAAGAAATTACTTGCGATAAAGCCACCTTTGCATTGCCGAAGGATTTTTCTCTTTACGTTTTTTTTTTTGGGTGTGCAATATAGAAATATTTAAGTAAGTGACGGTGTGGTAGAGGATGGTATGCTCGTATTAACCAGAATGGGTGCTAGTTCTCAAATAAAGCTGTCAGAATACACAGCTATACATTATAAGTACTTGGTTTAAGTTTCAAAGCCAACAAACGAAAAGTAAAGCTTAGTATCGCATTACCATCTTGTCATATCCAATATTGCAAGCCGTTTAAAACGAGACAGCACTATTTGCTGCCGTCCCACAATGGTAACCTCACAGCAAATAGTGTCTCTAATAAAATACGTAGCGCCGCTAGTACATGAGGCGACGCAAACAGTTGAATCGAGTAGCGCAGCGACTTTATTGCTTGTGGTAACACTGGGACTCGATTCACAGTGTGTTTTCAATCAGTTCCCAGCAATGTAAATGTCATCATAAAAGCGAATCACGAAAGTCACGATTGCAGTAGCTGACTTGGAACGAAAGACATCGACTCCAAAAGCTTTGCATCTCTCGCAGTGTCGATGTATTTCTATTTACTCATGTATCTACTATAGGCCGATCATTTGACAGTCCGATCAGTTTGATCAGTGAGCATTTGACGGAAATTGTTATTCATGAAAATGAATAATTATTCACGCTTCAATGATGATGGTACACGAGGAGACAAATAGTCGTCCCGGCGCCTTAGTATACTTAGTTTTTAAGCTAGCGATGACGTCACCTACTCTACCCACCGACCTTTGGCCTTATTTTGCAACTGACTGGTAATTTCTATTTATTTTCATTTAGTTCATTGCTTAGAATAAGAGTCGGCAACGTATCTGTGATGCTCCTGGTTTTACAGGTATCCATAGGCCGCTTACCAGGCGGCCCGTAAGCTTGTTAGCCGGTTGTTGTACGGTAGTTAAACACTACCGAAACAACAGAGAACGATATTATTATAAATTAAAACAATCATGATTGCTCGACTAGTACATTAATTTTAAATCTTTTAACCTTATTTATTAACCCATTGACATGGAAATAAAATGATTTGATTCACTGGTAACCGGAAAAATGCAGCTGACTTCTGTTTACCAGTCAGACAATAAAGCAGCTGCGTCGCTTCGTGTACGAACGCCTTAACTCCCAAGACGCGAGTGGCCGCAGGCTGCCTCGAACAATACTCCGACCGACGGGGGAGCGATGAGGCAGAGAATTATATGCGAATTGCGAGTGTGGACCATGGGTTTGGTGTCTTGTTATGTACGAGCTGCAGCCCATGGATTTACCTGCAATTTTCTTTTTCCGGGCCATAAGGTAAAAAATATATATCCTGTATCCGATCTTGTGAAGCAGTATTTCTCGTCAACGGTAGTCTAGCTGGTGCGTTTGTTAGATATTAGTGATACTGAGCCATTCTTCGTCCGATTTTTAATGAGAAACGCAACATCAACGGTTCAATTATCATCATCATCCGCTGAGCTTAGCTGCATTGCCCTCATTCCTTTTTTCCAGCTTAAATGTCATTAATTAAGTACACTTCGTTCTAGACCAATATTTGACACATATTGTTTGGAGATTTTTTATAGTTTTGTGTCATTTCTGAGGCCTAATGAAAAAAAGATAATGAAAAGGCTCACCCCTCAAGCCAGAGGGAGCGGGTTCGATTCCAGCTGAAGGCACGCACCAATTTGTTCATCGTGTTAACATATTATTATGTGCGTATCATAATCATCATAAATCATAATGTCATCATGTGCTATATAACTGTAGCCCGTTGCCTGCTGTAACCGCCGTTATGTATCCAAAAGGTACATAACGTTTGTCACAGTACTATTCGATTGACGATGGGAGTTTCTATTTCATTTAGATATAGCGAAAGTCGCATTTGCTATCCTTGTTCTGTTTTAATGGGTTTTTTAACAAATATTACACTGACTTGTTGACAAGGCATCATGAGAGATTTGTTACTATAGATGAATAATTGCAGTTTCCTATTTCGTGTTATAATCTTAACTACAGTTAAATAAGGATTAAAATGCTTTAAACTTATTAAGCTAGAGAGAAACAAGGCATATCTTGTTGGTTTTAAGAAAAGGGCCATAATTCAAATGATCTAATAGGTAATTTTGACTAAACATTTTACACGTACAACTTTAATGTGTTCACAGTGTTGACGAACGATCTCAAGTGGATTTAGAAGTGAATTTACTAAGGCTGTCAATAACTCTACAATCATTTTATGGGTTGTATAAATATGTATGAATTTGCTGATATAAATCAAGTTTCATAAAAGTAAAGATTAAATTTTAAAGTTAATAAATAATTTGAATATTATTTGATTAAATGTTAAGTACATAAATTTAACTATCAGTTGGTCTTATCATATATTTTTCATTATAATTTTATGATTTGAAGTCGTGTATATTATAATTATTATAGTTTGATTGCTCATTACAATATTCATAAATAAACAATGTACGCTAGTTTCAACAAATTGGATTTGACTAACGGTTTGACACAGCCCTAAGGGTTGGCGACAAGCAGGCGCCGGCGCATACTATACACGTATAAATACGTTACAGTATATCAACTTCGGCTAATTTGAAATTAGAAAATTTTAAACATTTAATTAATAGTTTTATGCGAACTATAATTTTAATAGTACTGTTATTAATTTTAAAATGATAATAATAATATCTTATAATAAAATATTGATCTTTAAGTTCAAACTGGTGTTGAGAACCAAAGAAAATAAAACTCTCGTTCAAAGTTTTTAACAAATTAAGGCAACAATTGTAATTAAACATGTCTTCAGATTACGTTATAAATCTTTATCTTAATTTAATCATATTAATAATACTTTTAGATCACTTTCAAAATAACGTGAGACTTTGCTTACTGATATTCGGTGGCCCAGAAATTTTAACAAAAAAATAAGTGCTTTTCAAGTGCGAAACTTTTTACTTGTTCAAAACTAAATATAATAAATATAATTTTAATGTGTTCTCTTAAAAAAATGACAGGTCCGCGTAAGTGAGCTTCAAGGGGATTTTTTGTGGTGAAACACATTAAGATGTTAATTTTATTTAAACAAAAATCACGTAAGAAAGGGAACAAGGTCGGACAGTCCGGGTCGTGCCATGGTCGAGTAAAGACCAAAATTTCGAAAATAGAAAGAAATCGTCGCTACTTTCTTTCATAAAAACGCGAGTGAGATTTGTATGAGTTGTAGTGAGATATGTTTTATAGAGTCCACGTTACGCCATGATCGAGTAAAGATCAAAGTGTCGAAATTAGAAAGAAATCGTCGCACTTTCTTTCATAAAACGCGAGTGAAATTTGTACAAGTGTTGTATTGTAATATATCAGTGAAAGCGAGCTATATTTCTGAGATACTGGAGGATATCTCTATAGTGTTAGTGAAGTGTGTTTAAAGACTCTGATACCAGAGTTAAAGTCAGTGTTAATATCTGCATTTATTTTATAATGTTAATTTATTATATTTACCAAGTTTTCAGGTAAGCGGTACTACGTTTTCGACATCGTTGTTTTCTTTCATAAATTGTGCTAGGGAAATAGGGGGTAGTGTTAATCATTATTTTTCAGAAGCTGCCGGGAGTAACGACGTTGTTCTACACGGGTTAATTGTGGGGTAGATTTCTTTTGCTACTATTATTGTAGGACATTTGTAGGAGGAGTGAGTGTTGTATGTGTTGCATATGTGGAATTTTGAATGGATATACCCTACTTTTTTATAGCTAGGACATATATTTATTGTTAGAAACTCATAGTTTGGGTGCAATTTAGAACATTACTTACGAACATAATGAAGTCAACTTCTTAACCTTAATAATACATCATCTTTATGCATAATTTATGCCTGCAACGATATTTACAACCAAAGTTATTACAAAATCAATTATGTGGAGATACAGTGACAAGTTTCACTTATCAACTACATTTACTGGAGCAGTTTGATATGTTTTGGAGAGGTGTGGTTTCTGCAGTTTACAATAATCGTCATCATCGAAGTATGCTGACTCATTGAACGAGATCCTAAGGATTTATACGCACACATATTTTACGCTCTCACATTACAACTGCTGTTATTAATTTATTCTTGATGTCAAGCATCAAGTGTGAAAATCATCCTCGAAACTTGAATCCTATTGGAAACTCTGATATCTTATAAGTTTACTTCATTAAGTTGCAACCCATGCTAAAAAAAAATATTTTAGCTTTCGAATTTTGATTTGAATTGAGGTTTTATTAGAATTGTTTGCAATTCTAATAAAACCTATACACACGTGCACACTATTTAACTCACTAGCGTTTGCCTAGGGAATGCTGGCGGAGATTACTCGGGCTCCTAGAAGTCTCTCGCTTATCAGCAGGGAAACCGCGCGTACAGGATGGGGAGGGATAACACAGAATATTAGGTCGAAATTAGGTCTAGCTGGAGAGATCTATATTTCGGCTGAGTATTCGATCATGCACTAGGTACACACACCACACACGTCAGACCATTTAATGCCAGTAGGGAAATAGGAAAGTAGAGTCATATTGGATTACTTGGTCGTAATTAGAATAGTTAAAATCAAATAATAATTAAAAACAAAATTACCTGAATGATTGTGATGAATGATTCTAAAAATTAAGTGATGTAAGAATGAGATCGGTATGAGATATGAAGGTTTGTAAGTTAGTTTTATTTGAGGCGTGTTAGGTTGAACCCTAAGGATCTGTATGGAAAGGAATAAGGTGCTAGGTTGGAAGGGAGCCTTATTATTAATCCATTCGCTTAGGATTGCCATTCATGGACCTAAAGGTCAAATTCCCATTCCCTATTTTCTTCTAGATATTGCTGCCAGTGACGAGTTATTGGAGCGTGGAACTGAGCGTATACTTTTGTAATATTAATCCTTTTAATGTGTTTACCTTATGTATTTAAATTATGTAATTTTATAATTATATCTTATTATAATGAAGTATATATGTATTTGTATGGGTTTATGGCCATGAAGAAAGAAGAGGAGGATCATCTCATCCGAGTAGCTGGTTGCTGTTCAGTTAAGTTGCATGTTTAAGCCATTACATTACATTTGCGAAATCCGTTGTTTTATTGACATTAATTTATTGGTTTTGTGTTATTGTTTTGCGTGTTTTGTGTTCTGCTCTGTTTTTCTTCTGATTTATTTTATTTTCAAATACTTACGGCTATATTTTTTTCGTGTGTGTGTATTTCAATGTTTTATTTTATGTGTGCATGATTCTTTTGTTTTGACTATTTGTGTTCGGTAACATTTGCGGTTTTATTTCGAATACGGTTACGGTTATTTATTTATTTTGATAATTTGATTTATTCATTTGTTCTCGTCTTTAAAACACAACGTAAATGACACAACGTAAAGGGTCCATTAAATCAAATTCTAGACGGTTATAAAATAAACTAGACGATCACATTTATTGGCCAAAGTTTTAAGGTAAAGTAAGGTAGATTAGATAGGTACAAAGTTAGGTAGATTTAGGTCATAACCGATTAAGCCTTTTATTTTTAATATTTTAAATTTAAATAGCTAATCGTGTTACACTGCTGACAAGCTCGCCCCCTGACACATTCGGGACTGAAAATTGTCCGGCGAAGTGTGAGTGTTGTAATCACCTCTGCAAGCCCCTTCAAGGGAAAGGCGTGACAATATGTTGTTATGATGCTAAGGTCTAATTGTGTAACCAAGGTGGTGATTGTTATCGTGTGTCGTCAGTGTCACCCTTATGCTTGTATGACGCTACAAGCTAGTGTGAGCGAGATGGAATGCGATGAACATTGACATTCTGCTTACATGCTATCGTTATAGTCAGCGCTAGTATGCGCTAGGCAAATTAGCTCCCACTGTAAATACAGACGCTCTACTAACTGCGTACTACGGCCTAGTCGAATCCATTCTAAGATATGGTGTTATTTTCTGGGGCAACTCAACTAATAAAGAGGTCATTTTTAAAAGGCAGAAACGCTGTATTCGTGCTATGTTTACGCTTAAAACCCGAGATAGTTGCAAACCATACTTCGAAAAATACAAAATTCTTACACTTCCGTGCCTATATATTTTAGAGACAGCCATATTTGTAAAAAAAAACCTAGAGCGATTCCCCACACTGTCTCAGACTGTCGATAGAAACCGACGCGACCAGGACAAACGTCGCAATCACAAAGGGAAGACAGCCCTGATGAGAAATAATATAGTGTGTATGGGACCTCTGATCTACAATAAGATACCAAAATCTATAAGGGAACAGAATTTTAACCTGTTCAAGAACAAGCTAAAAATATTATTATTGATCAAATGCTACTATACTATTAATGATTATTTGAATGACAAACTTTAATGTACAACTGACATTTTTATTATCTATTCCCTTATTTGACATTGGTGGTTTTAATATTATTTTATTGACATTTAATTCTTACTTTAATTTTGAGATCAACTGTTTTTTGTTATTTAATTTGTTCCTTTAATTGTGTATATTAATTTAATTTGTACAATTTTGAAATTTTAATTTTATTATTTTGACGAGCATAGTGCCATCACTCTGACATTTGTACGCCTATCCGGCACAACATGCTTGAGCCTTTTTGTGTCAATATTCCAACATCTTTTATATGACCATGTTGTATGCAAATAAATATTCTTTATCTTTATCTTTATCTTTATCTTTATCAGAATCGAGCTTGTCGATGATTTTCGGAGTAACTTAAAGTTTTTTTGACAATGGTTTGATTTTGATAAAGATATAAAGATTCATTTATTTGCTTTAAACACGAGTAATACATAATATTGTTGTTATAGTAAATTAGAGACGAGTATCATGTTGTGCTTGAAGAGGCGTGCAAATTTGATCTCATTTAAATGGCTAGATTAAATGGAACAAGCGAGAGTTAGTGAGCGAAGCGTCTAAGCTTATCTTTGTCAAAAATACTTGCGTATATCCGGCAACTGTCCGAGATCTGTTCAATTGTCTTCTTCTACAGGTTGCGTTTCTCAAGTCTCTAATTCTTAATTAAATGGACTGCCTCGGTGGCTCAGTTGGTAGTAAACCCGCCTTCTGAGCGTGGGGGCGTGGGTTCGATTCCGACCTAGGACAAACATTGATGTGATGCACATTAGTGTTTGTTCTATGCCTGGGTGTTATAAGTATGTTTTTAAAAATATCTAAGTATGTACATCAGTCTCTGGCAGCCATAAGCTTTGTTAAGTTTGGGGTCAGGCGACCATGTTTGAAAGTGTCCCGAATTTATTTAATTTATAATTAAATCTAGTACAATGCTAGTTTGAGATATGTACTCGTTTGTTACAGAAGCCAACCTCATTAGAGGCGCCCTCGCAGCGTTAGCCGAGCTAGAGTGGGTATGACCACGAGGACACGCGAACTATGTATCAATTAACTATCGTTTGGCCGCGTATAGCTCGTACATTCGTGTGCATAAGTTTAATTGAGATCCAAGTTAAGCTAAATTATAAGTTGACATAAAGTGTAATAAAAAAAATATTTTTAATGAGTTTACTTTTATATGTTACATTTAATATTATGTACTAAGGTTTGTAAGTTTACTTTTATAAGTTATACTTATTTACCTACTTAATTAACTTTGGCTTTAATTTCAATAAAAAAAAAATGTGTTAAATCTATTATCATTATTATAAATGATTATTAAATCATTTTACCTGCTTCTATCTCCATTTATCCCATTTTTAATCTAGTTCGTTTAAATCAATTTTATTTGAACAAAAAGTAATTTATGACATAAGTAGTACAGTTAAGCGCATACTTACTTTGTCTGAAATTTAAATCGGTTAAACTGTTTTAACACGAAGAAGTAACAGATAAACTAACTCACAATCTTCCGCATTTATATACAGCATGTTACAAAAACACTGTTGTATAATTAAAGGGCGTGTACAAACACTTATAAATATTCATGTAAAAATACAAAAAAAAAATGCACGTTATAAATAGCAGTAGTTATGATCGATTTAAAAACGCAAGAAAAAACGGAAATTTTATAAAAATATTAACAAATCTATATCATATGTGCGCGAATTTATTCCAAGAAACTAGACGCGCATAGTTTACAAATAAATTCGACGTAATTAGTGGCTGCGTTCACGCTTTTAGGAGGGCGGAGCGAGATGTGTGTTCAAAATTTTTAGAGTCAATATTTATTTTAAACTAGCATAATTGCATCCTCCAATCGATACAGGATGCCCACTTTGCGGATATAACATGGTTTTTGTAACACTCTGTACAGTAAGATTAGTGGGACGACCTTCCTTGCCTAGCCGGAGTTCAACTGTTTTATAAGCAGGAGGTCTCGGATTCGATTCACGAGCAGACGTTTGAATTTTGAATTTAAATTGCTGTTCTGGTGTTTGTTTGTGTCTTTGTGTGTATTCTGTGACATCCTCGACGTTCCCATACCAGACGTTTAACTCATAGGGAATCCTAGTCCCTACTAAAAACGTAAATTAAAAAACGTTTAATTATAAATTTAGTTTTCCCTAAAACATTGTGCACGTCTGTACATGTAAAACGCCAAGCGCACGCCCGCTAGACACCGACCGCAGCATCCCCCAAATGTAGCAACATTTTGTAAATACGACACTATTCATTTTGTGTGTTAGCTTTCTGCTGTAGCACTTCCATAATTCTAGGCAATAGAAACTGAACTGAAACTTATGAAACGAAATTGAGACTTATGTAGCTTATGAATAGGTGCCTGTTTAGGGTGTTGGTCGATTGGTTTTAATAAGCTAACATAACTAGCAACAGCTAACCAGCTAGCTAGTTGCCCGAGTCTTTGCGTGTGTTCTGTGGCATTCCTAACGCAGGGATACCCAGAGTATAGAGCTATGAGTTTTTATTTTAGTATCTAGCTTTCATTTATTATCTCAGAAACAGGATATTTTTAAAACACGGGTCGAGCAAGGACCCAAGGCCAGGCAAGACATAGAGACAGTAGGATAAAGAAGGTTTTTTTATGAAGATGATAGTCGATCGAGCAAGTGTTAGCGAGCGAAGCGTCTATGCTTCAGTTTTCACAATTGACAAAAATGCTTTCGTAAGTCCGAATTGTCTCGATCTCTGTCTTCCTCTACAGATTGCGTTTCTTGACCGATCCGATTTAGATTCGATTTCCAAAACCTAACTCGGCAAAAAAACTGTATTATAATCTGTTCATAAAATTTGACGAGAATTGGTTGAAGAATGTGTACTGTTGAGAGGGACAGACGTGGGCCGCGAGTTCTACATCTCATCTAGTACTAGTATACGAATAAAATATTTTGCTTTCTTGTTTTTTTTGTCAAATCAGCTATTGAGCGAAATATATTTTTTTAGATCGATAAGTACAAGGAAAGCTTTCCGAAAAATTGTAATTAATATCTTCGAGGTTGAGGTAGAGGAGGAAGGAATTTGATTAGGACTGTTGTTATTTTGTTATTGCAATTAAGAAGTTAGATACCTTATAACGAAATCTTTGGCCTCGTAGCTCGTTACAAAAGAGAAATAAACAACGAAACTCATAATTGAAACGAACGTTTCTTACACGTGGTGTTTACATCACGAGGCTTAAAAGAAGGCGTCAACAATAGTTGCTCCGAGGAGGAAAACACGTGTATATGAGAGTCGCCTTGAAATATTTTATTTTGTTGTGTGTTGGCCATTTAAAGGAGTTTACACATTACACTAGTACACACTAAAGTTGTCAACCGGCAGACACAACTCGCCAACATGAATTGCTGACTTGATTTCTTTTGAAATATGGACGCCGACAACAACTTTCATAGCCACCGACATCATGTCGGCGGCTGTCGGCGACTTTGATGTCAATCGAAGCAAGATGTAGGCGTGAAAAAGACTTGCCTGGAAAAAGACCGCCGTATGCGGTGGAAACTATATAGTCGGAATAGTCTATATAATTCTTGTATCATATCATTGGGGTAGGGCGACCGCGTGTGCAAATTTTCTGAATATTTATTTAGTAGAAAAGGTTTATTTACCTTAAGTAAATAACAATTTTACTAAACTAAAATAAAATAACTTAATCTAAAAAAACTATGTAACATCTTAAGATTTCTGATTACTCAACCAATTTATGTAAATAATTATCAATAATTTCCCACCCACTGCTAAGCTCTCCTTTATAGGGTTCCGTAACCAAAGGGTATATAAAACGGCACTCTATTACTAAGACTTCGCTGTCCGTCTATCTGTCTGTCTTTTCGTCTTCATTAGGCTGTATCTCATGAACCGTGATAGTTAGACAGTTTAAAAGTTTTACAGACGATGTATTTATATAAAAAAACAGAATAATTTATATTATTTTAAGAAGCTCCCATACAAAAAACGTGATTGTTTGCTCGTCATTGGTCAATATTGATAACGGCAACAGTTAGACGCTTGAAATATTAACAGAATAATTGGTTTATTTAAAAATTAAATGGAAATAAAACAAATATTTAGGGGGGTCTCCCATCCAACATACATGATTTTTTTTGCAATTTTTATAGATAATCGTACGGAACCCTTCGTGTGCGAGTCCGACTCTAGCTTGGCCGGCTTTTTAGTCTTATCCACTGCCTTCCTGCAGCTGCCTTATTGCATGCAGAGTGGAAGCAACTGTCGTCTGACCAACGATGATAATAATTTACACAATACAATACAAACGTCATTCCTAACTCATAAGCTAGGAATGCCGTTTGTCAACGCTACTGCACTAAAATAAGATATAGGTAAATACTTTATGATTTAGGTTTAGTAAGTAGGTCCCCCTCGAAAAATATAAAGATCAATTATATCGTGAAGTTTTAACTACTCATTTCGTAATGATAATCACCGATAGTAATGTACCATTTACGACAGTACGCCAATTTTTTTTAAATGAATAGACTCAGTTACTAGACTCAGCTCTCGGTTTTTCTATTTTGGCTACCAATATAGACAAAATAATTCTGTTTTATTATTAAAACAGACGTGGTTTTCATACGTTATGATTTATAATACGGGAATTACTCACGTACGATTTAGTGCTATGCGAGATGCAACTGCGCGCGCGCACTCGTCTTAATGAAGACGACAAATGCGGTTGAAACTGTAGTCGGAATAATCGACTACATCGTACGTCAGTAATTCCCGTGTTGTAAATTATGATGCTGTTTTTTCTTATAAAACACTAGAAAGTATAAAACAGTCCAATAAAACTCAAATCGTTCACAAATAAGCAACAAGCCACAAACATTTTAT
Source organism: Peribatodes rhomboidaria (assembly GCA_911728515.1). NCBI lineage: Eukaryota > Metazoa > Arthropoda > Insecta > Lepidoptera > Geometridae > Peribatodes > Peribatodes rhomboidaria. The sequence goes on along the minus strand of OU452171.1, from coordinate 17,039,373 downwards.
CAACGATCAAAACACCGTACCGTCATAAAATCAAAACCGCGTTTGAATCAATTAATTTCAACTTCTACAATAATAAACCCTTACATAAATTTCAATAACAATTCGCGTTGAAAAAATGTCGTAAATTTTCAAACTCAAATTTCGAGTCCGGAAAATTTAAGGGAGAGTTTCCTTTAAAATTTCCTTTCATGGTTTTTTTCTATACAGCCATTAGGTGCGTGCGAAAATCATCACAACTGAGGTTGGCAGATGCGGGGCGGGCGGGGGCCGGGGCGGGAGCGACCGTTCCCTTTCGCAGTGGAATCGTCAGGCAGTAGCTAAGATCGCGCGATTTTAGTTGGGTTGAGTAATTCGAATAGTTAATTAATCAAAATTGATATCCAAACCTTTTGAAGTATTAAAATACATTGTATGTGACACTTATTATGATCTGAACTTTGTAAAATACTAAGGCCCATTTCAGTGCAGCACTGTAATTTATTATAAATTCCCAAATAAATGACGATGAGTTATGATAGCCTAGTTAAATAATGCTCGCCTCTTAAGCCAGAGGGAGCGAGTTCGATCCCATTTTCCAATTACCGAAGGCATTTACCAATTTGTTGATTATGTGAACATAATATAACATATCGTCACGCCTTTCCCCCGAGGGGACTGACAGAGGTGTACCAACACCCACATTTCGCCGGACGATATTCAGGCTCTAGTGTGACAGAGGGTGAGCCTGTCGCCATACACCGGGCTCCAGTCATGTAGCAGATGACATACAATACGCACATAATTATGTTCACACAACGAACAAATTGGTGCGTGCCTTCGGCTGGGTCCGAACCCGCTCCTTCTGGCTTGAGAGGTGGACCTTCTCCGGCTAGGCTATCCTAGCTATCAATAAACATAATATGCGCTCATTCAATGTCATCTGCTACAAAACTGGAGCTCAGTACGAGTATATGGCGACGGCTCGCCCCATATCACATTTCGCACTAAATATCGTCCGGCGAAGTGTAGGTGTTGTAATACACCTCTGCCAGCTTTTCTGAGGGAAAGGCGTGACGATGTGTTATGTAATGTTATGTTATAAATGACGAGCAAGACCCACATACGCACCGGTGATTGGTCGAGCACTGAAATAGGCCTAAGAAATAAAAAAAAAACGAAGAAGAAGAAATTAAATTAAAAAAAGAAAGACAAATGTTGCGACAACGTGAACGTTTGGGTTGTCGTGCTTCTATACCTATGTAGCAAAACAGTCATGAAGAAGTTTCTCTACCACACTGACTTCTGACTAAACGGATCTGAATGAAATTTGGCACAAAAAAAAATTTTAGTCTAATTCAAATGCAAATTATTTATTGCCACAAAAACGATTAAATAATTACATTAATGTCACGCGATATTAATCTTTATAAATAATGATAATAATAACAACAACAACAAAGATTAAAATATAAATGGTAAAAAATATTGTCAAGAGTCAGCTAGAAACATCGTCAAAGCACTCTGAGCTGTCATTCCACTGATCAGTCAAGATTTCCACAATATAAATAATATTAATTTGCCAATCAAGTCAAATTATCACTCAATTAGTCAAAATCAGTGTTGCCGGCAAGGAGCGCATTAAATGTCGCGTAATGGATATAGTCTAGTTTAGCGTATAGGTTACTTTTTAATCGCGGGTAATACCAAAGAACGCAATTAGTCAATTAGTTTATAGATCACAACTACATTTGCGTAAAATTTTCCTCATACGACGGGTGACGTCCCAGCACAAAGTCAACCCCTTGCTCTAAGTAAATAGTGTAGTGTAGTTTACCATCAATTAAAAAGTATAAATTAAAAATTTAAAGACCCCCTACACCGATTTTCATCAAACATAGCTAAGAACACTCCGGACTAATTCGCCTTTCAAACAGAATCAAAATTAGGTCAGCCTTTCGGGAGCTACGTTGCCACAGACAGACACACACACAGATACGTCAAACTTATAACACCCCTGGTTTTTGCGTCGGGCGTTAAAAGTGGCTTATGTATTAATCGAGTTTCTATCTCTTAATGTGTCTCTGTTCTGAATTTCACCCAAATCTGTCCATCCATTTGAGCTTGAAAGAGTAACAAACACACACACACACACACACACACACACAACATACAAACTTTCGTCTTTAAAATATAAGTGCGATAGAATAGGATATACCTAAATTAAAATAAACATATCGTCACGCCTTTCCCCCGAGGGGGCTGGCAGACGTGTAATACAACACTCACACTTCGCCGGACGATATTCAGTCCCAAATTTGACATGGGGCGAGCCTGTCGCCATACACCGGGCTCCAGTCATGTAGCAGATGACACACAATACGCACATATGTTCACACAATGAACAAATTGGTGCATGTCGTCGGCTGAGCTCGATCCCGCTCCCTCTGGCTTGAGAGGCAGGCCTTCTCCCAACTAGGCTGTCAAAAATTATAATAAAAATAAATGAAAAATCGGTATGTATGATATTTTTCATCGTTGTCTAAAGATGAGTTACTGGTTACTGGGTTTACTGTGACCCACCGCTATTTTCGGGGCTTGAGTTATCGTCCGACCAAGCATTGAAGACCTTTTACCGAATTTTGTGTTGCGTTTTACGACCAATCCTGAGCGCGTTGGTTTTCTTAAATAATTCAAAGAAAAGTCCTCTCGACCTAGCTAAAGCAGTGTTTATTAATAATTCGATGTAATGAAAACCTTTTTAAGGTGAGAAACTCGCTAGTTTGTTATTCACCGCTCGGGAATTGCTTTGAAGCTGTCAAAAGTCTTACCTTTTTTTTTTTGCAAATGAGTACATTAAAATTTTTGAGACTGTTATAAAATTAACTATTGATGAAACTACGCTAAAATAGTTTATTTAAAATGACAAAAATATAATGTTTAAATCGATATACTTATTTAATAAAGTAAAAATATTTTTTTTAAAACAAATTTGCTTTTATACAAAATTAAATTATTAATTTTGGCTACCGCGAAAAAAATATTAAAATAAGACAAACAACGCGTAACACCTGCAAATAAATTAATAAATCGGGCACTTAATTCCGCAAATCTCAGTAAGCGAGAGTGAAATTAAGCAGCAAAATTGAGCCAAAATCACTGTCGCAAATTAAAGGAATATTCTACATAATTCGTGTATTTCCACAAAGCGTCTCGACTGACGCGTCAACATCCCGCCGACGCTAAACAAGAAATTCCGAATAATCAACCTATTCACACAGCGAATTTACTCGTACCTCAGCCCGGCGAGGGTGAGTGAAAGGGAGGTTGTAGCAAGACTCCCCCATGGCGAACGCTATGAGGACCCTCCGAGAGAGTTTTAGGTTAGTGGACATGTAGGCATAAAGACGGGAACACGGCGAATTTGTTGTCTCATTTATTTCGTGTCGTTTTGTGCTTTTCGTTGTGCGTCGCGTCATAGTTCGTCGTTGTAACGTGATTTAGAGTAAGTTAGATTAGTGTAAATATTTTTAAGGCCAGTGCCGGATTTTTCGCGCCAATTTTTTCGCCCGCGTAAACTTTTGAAGGCTGAAACGAAAATTGGAACAGTGATAAATCGTGTGCACAATCCAGATTAAATAGTGGAGTGGATATATGTGGAAAAATACTTTGTTTACCGAAGGTTTGTTTGTAAACAGTGCCGCGTGCGTCGCTTCCACTCAGTGTAAACATTGACCGTCATACACTTTTTACTTGTAAAAATAATTTGGCACGACCAAAAGTACTATGAACTTCGATTGGCGCGCGCCGAGGAAATTTAATAGCAAAACACGCTCAAAAATTCTAAAATTGCGAAACTGAAACTTCGTGCCAAATATACTAATATTTTACTGTAGTTAAACATAAATTGTAAATAAAAAATCAGTGTTTTATATCTAAGTAGAAAAATAAAAAGTAGGCTAGTGTAAATTTAGACAAAAATCCAGTGAAAAACATAAAAAAAGTGAACAAAATAACACGAAAAAAAAACAAAAGTGTGTGAAAAGCGTGTAAAAACATAGAATAAATCTCGCGCGAGAAAAACGGGGGTCGAGTGTGCCTACTACAGTTACTATAGCGATCGATAATATTACGCATTACGGGGCTGCGAGAGCAACGCACACACGCGCACTCACGCACACAGCCGCGCGCCCTCCCTCTCCCGTCACCCTCGCAAAATAAACACACAGCTTTACCAAAAAACCGAATTTATAGCATAAGGCGTTTAAAGTACAAAAATACTGTGATTATTAGTGTTCAATATCAATATGTTGGTAGGTACAAATTTTGGGATTAACCCGATGCTGTTTGGGTACAACATGGGTCAGGTACCTCAAGCGATGCCTCGACCGGTGCCGATGGCCGAGTCGGCTCCCTCTACTCCCGTCCACAGCCACTATAACAACAACAATGTGAGAGACAAGCAAGGCTCTCCACTGACTCTCTCTGAGAAGACCGGCGCTCCTCCGGGCGCTGGCAAAGATGCCGTGAAGCTGTTCATAGGACAGATACCGAGGCATCTGGAGGAGGAAGACCTTCGGCCGATGTTCGAGGAGTTCGGCAAGATCTATGAGCTTACCGTGCTCAAGGATAAACACACCGGCATGCATAAGGGTAAGTTATGCCACAATTTTTACATAAGATACACTGTCTGTGATTTAATAGATCTTGTTTTCTTTTCAGGCGGAAATAATCTTCGTATAAATTTAATTTTAGCCAAAAAATTAACATAAAATTGTAATAGAATACAAGTATGCGATGTTACGTAGCATTCTGCATATTCAAAAATTTTATTGATGAAGTATTTGACGCGAATATTTGCACACTTTAACAGATGCTTTTACTATATATTATAGTTGAGAAGCTACTTCCGAGATTTCTTATAGTTTTTAGATTAGCGATACCATCATAATTGAGATCAAATAGATTTGACATAATTCGTGTTTTCTTAACATCTCTCTCTAAATATTATAATGTTATTATTTATTATTGTATTGTTGGCCTAAAAAAGGATTTATAATCGTAACAACTGCTAAAGTCAACGCAAGGAAACTACATTACGAAAAAAGTGCGAAATATTTTTGCCACAGAAAAATCCATTGCACGCTATAACATATACATAGGTAGTAAAATTTCTAGTAAAAATGACGAATGGTTATGCAAATAACAGAAAAACATTTGTAATTCATTATGTAGCGTGCAGTCACACTAGGGCCGCGCGTTTGACGAATGGGGCAACAAACGCAATGTAAATCACATTTGCGATCGGTACGTGACGTAGCTCTCATTACCATAAGCGACCATTTTCACGGGCTTAAGATTTTATACGTTTAAGTCATTTTGCGAGAAAAGACTTTGTGTCTTTTTCTTTGTTTACAAAACAATACAATGCATCTTAATACACACCAAAAACCCAAAATATAAACAAACCTGAAGACATTTAAAATCATTCGGCAGTACAAGGGCGGTCTTATCTCCTAAAGCGATTATATAAAGATTTTTAGATAAATAAAATTGTTTCCCATGTAAGTAATGCTAACTAGATAATATTATATTAACTGTACCTAACTCCATTTTTTTATAGACTACGTTAATGAAGAAGTAGAAATGATCTAAGATATCTAAGAAAATCAATATAATACTGTGGCTCTGTTTTTTTTGTTTTTCATGTAGACCACCAACTCGCCTGATGTTATGCGACGTTGTGGTTAAAGATGGAACACGACGACCTAAAAGGTACTTTCACTCTAGCCTTGAAGTTTTGTAGAGTGAAGAAGTACAAAGACGGCAGTTGAGTGAGACGCTACAAGTGCGCTACTGCCCAGACCCGTATTCGGAACGGTTACACCGGACTACATCCCGAAACACGACTAGGTCATTTCACGGCATGGCTTGGTCCGGTGGGTGGTAACTAGCCACGGCCGAAGCCTCCCAGAGTTTGCTACCCGGTTAGCACTAGCCGGGGGCCACGTGTAGGGAATCAGAATAGAGTACACTCCTACGGACATGGGTAGCCTTGCCAACCTTGTGACCTCGCGGCTGGCGTTTGTCTTCCTCTACAGCTCACAAACCGATTTTCGTGAAATATTGTGAGCAGGTTCGATAACGATACATACTTTTTTTGCAGTCAGATTTTGGAATTTTTGAAATTTTGGAAATTTGAGATTTGCCAAATCACAATGAGAAATCACAAAATTTGAAAAGAATCGGGTAAGAAATGCGACCTGTTATGGAAGGTAAAGATCCGGACAGATATCTGGACAGAGATCCAAACGAAGATCTGGACACACGAAATCATTTTTGTCGAAACCAAGGCATAGACGCTTCGCTCGCTATCGCTCGGTCGATTATTTATTTAAATAATAATGAAAACATTTATTGCAGGCATAAAAAAACCATAGGCAACATCAGCATTAAATCTAAACACAATATTATTAAAAAATGACGTAATACTAATTAAAAAATTACATCTGTAAATGGGGTGTCACTGGGTTACAATATAATTACCGCACAGTTGTGTGGTGAGTCATTGACCCATCATTTTTTGTTCGAGTCCATGTGGACAGATACCCAATGCCTGAACATTGGACTCCGAATATCGTCAGAGACAGCCACGAGAATCTCGTTGTCGGATCGCCTCAGGCGATGCCAAAAGGTAGCCACCCTCGATCTTGTAATAGAAAAGAAGTCAGGGACCCCCCGCCTCAGCGAACATACTTGACGCACTACAGTATCTCGGTAAAAGTTCTAAAACATGTAGAAAATAAATAAATTGCTCGTAATACAGTAACAGTTGTTTACATAAACCCAACATTATTAGCAAATTAGGTAATTTGCTGTCATATTTAATTTTATTTACCTACTTGACAATCAATCTTTGATTTTATTCTTATGCGTTGTAACGATTTGAACAAAACTAATAAAAAAAATACGTTCAATTTACACGACCCAGCACACACTACACTAAATAATATACCATTTTATAGTACAATATACTACTACTCATTTATAATTCTTAAATAGTACTTAAAATACGTTACAACTTATATTACACTCATAACCCACCGATTGCATATTTCTTTCCCCAGCTAACAGCTACCCTTCCATGTTCCAACGAAAACTAAACAAACCGAAATATTTTTTTCAATTCTACAATTGCTCATAAAATGCTTTACAGGTCTTACTGTTCACGGTTTCACTTAGGTTTTATTTGTACAGTCGCACGCAAACCCTGTTTCGACGGTGCATGGTGAAAAATTTGTCGCGTCGAGTTTTTATGATGGTCGGTGCATGCTTTAGCGAATAGTGACTGCTGAGGAAGGTGAAACGAATAAATCATATTTATTATTTTATTAGTAGTTTTATATAATAGTTATAATGTATTATTGCGACGAAAATGATTTGATTACTATTATGTGAAAGTAAGCTTCAAGTTCTTACAATCTTACAAAATACACTTAAAATGCAAGCTAACATGCACTTTTACCTGTGCATCTAAAAGTTATGAGACAATTTGTAATGATTATGTCGATATAGATTAATAATGTTTATGACAATTATGTCAGTACAGAATTTTAGCACTGGTTTTACTCGTATTTAAAAATAATAAGACACACATTTTAGACTCTACTCGCTATTGTGCCATCTTTTCATTACACACCCGTTTATCTAAAAAAAACAATTTCAATAACACAACCAATTCTTACTATTTGGAGTCACAGTGCCCGCTTAGGTGTGTCCCCAGCATTTTATTCGTTTTCTCTTGAAAGCGAAGTTTGCGAGTTCGGTATGCGGTGTAGATTGCCCTTAATACCGTGTTTTTCGCGTGCTATAATGATTTTTGTGCACGATATTACTTTTGATAAATGTGAAGTATATTACGAACTAAGTAATCTAAGTGCAAGGTGTTTTGTTTGTGTGAATTGGTTAAACCAGCGATAGAGCTGTTGGGAGACTTTTTCATGGCTTTCGGCTGTTTGTGGATTTTATTGTTTGTTCGTAATAACTATGCAAGTTTAGTTCTAAGCCAATTCACTTGAGTGCTGTAGTCAAACTGTTATGATATTTCGCAACTTTCATTTTGATTGTTCTTTTTTTATCTTCATAAATAACTATTTTTTATGCCCATGGCTTTGCTCGCTTTTCTTAACCTATGTCACTGAGGAATAATGCAGCATTGTAATCGTGAAATAATTTTTGAAATCGGGCCAGTAGTGTATGAGTTTATTCGTTACAAACATCCAACAATACATTTTTTTTCTCTTTATAACATTTTCTTACACTTTAAACATTAGTTTAGACAATAAAAAAGATATTATAAGCACTTAGTTTTTTGATCCGATTGAGATCAACTAGAATGAATGAAAAATATATAAAGGTACGTTAGTTAGAGCGAGACGAAGAAATTAAACGGAGTCAAAACAATAATGCAAAGTCTACCGCCTGTGGTAGCTCTTACTTCTCACTCAAATCATAACAATCCAGAACATTCTCCCATTAACCAAAAACAATCTAACCTTAATTAAAATCAAAAACGTCCTCCGACGAACATTAAACTTTGACATTTGCTTAATATTCAAGAAACGCAATTACAATAAGTAGGGGTTAAATTAGGAGAGGGAACATAAAATTTAATAACACCAGACGATAAGGGACAGTAGGGGACAGGAAGCGCCGCCTTAAGAATGAATTCCGTTACATAAATATTGAAAGCCTTTGTGCTTTTGTTCGTGGATGACGTGAATGACGGGAAATAGATGAGGTGGAGAGAAAATGCCGTAAAAAATATTTAGTAAAGCAACGGTCACACAGAATGCGATGTTGACAAGTTTTACGGAGGCAATAATTCATCACAAATATTAAAAAAGTATCCGGGACAATTGCACACACGGACATCAGACCCCAAACTAAATAAAACTTATAATAGGCTACATTACATAATCTTATATCTTTAAATGAGCAATTCTTGTATATATATATATATATAATTGGAATCTCGGAATCGGCTCCAACGATTTTCATACAATTTAGTATATGGGGGGTTTCGGGGGCGATAAATCGATCTAGCTAGGAATCTGTTTTAGAAAATGTCATTTCATTCGTGTTTTATCGATAATCAACTTAAACATAAACTTGGAAGAAAAATATCAAAAATATGACTCTTCCTGTCATCTGTTGGCGAATAATAATACTATTTTTTGTGAGCTTTAACGACACAACAGCAGATGGCGTTGTTAAGTAACACGAAGTCAATGAGTGTTTGCTTTGAGGTTAGACTAAAATCAATTGTTTATTTTCCAAAAAACACAATAAAAAAAAAAATACCGAGCAAAGCTCGGACATCCAGGTACTTATGTTTGAAAAACATTAGTAGTTAAATAGAAATTAACACTTAGACATAGAACATACACATGTTCATCACATGATTGTTTCACCTAGGAGGAATGGGCCCCAAACTCAGAAGACAAGTTCACTATCAGCTGAGCCACCGAGGCAGTCAAAGAAGGTTTATAAATATGATTGTTGAATTCAATCTATAATGGTACTGCTCGGTCTTTCTGGTCCTCTCCTCTCTTCTTTCATTTCCTCTACTATGGTCAGTCATGTCGTACATACAAGGCTACATATCTAGCCCGTTTTATTTTAACCCCATATGCAAAAAACGACGGGGTGTTATAAGTTTGACGTGTCTGTGTGTGTGTGTGTCTGTCTCTGGCATCGTAGTTTCCAAGGGATGGACCGATTTGGATTTGTTACCCGAAAAATATAACAAGGCTCACTGAGGGAAAATTCAAATCACATGTAAAAACTACATTAATGAAAAGAGGATATTATAAGGTTAAGAATTATTTAGAAGACAAAGATGTCTGGAGTCTTCCACTTCCGTCAAGTAGCCACTAGTATTTATAGATATTACCTAGTTGTAAGCCAAAATTTGTGAGACTGTAATTTATTTATTGATTGAAAAAATAATGCCCCTCAATTTCTTGCCTGTTCTTCTGAGTAGAAGCTTTTTGTCCGAACAAGGCGGTCGAGTCTATTTAAATAACTTTGACATTCATAAGTGTATCTTTGATAACTAAATTGAATAAAAACATTTTGACTTTGACTTTACTTTTTCTTTGAAAGGTGTGAAGTCGGGAGTGTTCTTAGCTAATGTTTGATGAAAATCGGTGTCGGGGGTTTTTTTTTATATGTACTTGTCTATGTTTGTTAAGAGCTTCAAAGCCTTTCAACTTAAGTGTTAAATAGCGCACACGCTGTGATACTGGCTGGCTGATATCTGGCTCGTCACTGGAGTTGCCGTAATTACCACTCGAATGGTTGGGCTGAATGGCGCCGGTTGAATGTCTGCCTCGGTCACGACGAGACTCGCAGCGTGACGCCGACTTAACAATGTTTATTATTGCACGCTTTTATTTAGCTTGCAATGTTTGTATGTGTGACAAAACATATACCTATGCTCAAAAACATATGGTATACGTGTGCTCGTATGTGTTTGAAACAAGACAACATTATTAAAAGAAAAACATAAAACCCGGCTACAAAATGTTGTACCCTATGTAACTTCCACTATCAAGACGATTCGAATGACACCTAAGATTACGAAATCCACGAAAGCTGTTTAGGCTGTAGAGCGTGTCAAAGTAACCTCACACATTTATACACACATACATACTCACATACTCACATACACTCTAAAAACATAACCCTCCTTCTTGCACAGTCGGGTAAAAAAAAATCATTAAAATGTTTTTAATAATAAATAAACTTTGGTAAGTATAGTTGTCATTTTTTAAATTTTATACCTGTCACTTGCAGGTATCGGATTGAGCTGAAATTTGACATACTTACGTACGTTTGGTGGCAGTGCTTTATTATAGTACTATGAATCGAAATTTAATGATGATGTGAGTGTGACGTCATAATTATTATATTTAAAATTCGTTTTGAAAAATCGATTTTTAATAAATACTTATATTAACGGTTCAATTTATGTTTTGGTTTTGTAAATCGAAGTGGTGGAGAAAAATATGGAAGTGGCAGAATCCTAAAATCACAGAATTATTATGCTTTGTAAATGAAAGAGTAAATAAGGGTTAAATTGTAAGAAGAAAAATAAATAATGCAAAGCAGCACGTTTCGTCACGAGTCGCCACTGGAATTAGAGGGTGCCATGAAATATCTGGGGCCTCATTCTGGCGGGAGCGACATCAATCGGTCAATCTCACTCTGACTTTTCTAACGAGAGACAATGAGCGAGAGTCAATATCGCAGGTGCCGGAATAAGGCCCCATCCTCTCGCAATTGCGATGAAAATGGGTTGTTTATTTTGGAACCGACTTAATTTTACTTAGAAACCGTAATTAATGTTTACATTTTAGGGAATTTTTGATAGCTTTATTTGGTGATGAAATGTTATCGTACAATGATTGGGGAAAGTTTGGAAAATTTGTTTTGTTTATATTGGAACTAAACTTGAGTTGAGGGTTTCTGATGGAATCCTACTATCCTACTAATATTATAAAGGCGAAAGTTTGTAAGAATGGATGTATGGATGTTTGTTACTCTTTCACGCAAGAACGGCTGAACAGATCTGGATGAAATTTGGCACAGAGATAGATTACAGTCTAGAATAGCATATAGGATACTTTTTAACCGCGGGTGAAACCGCGGGGCGCAGCTAGTTATAAAATAAAACCATTTTGAGTATTTTTTCTTCTTTTAAGCTTTGTAGCCTAGCCTACATAGATTTTTAAATGAAGTAAAACAAATTTTACTTGTAATTTCAACAGTAATAACATACATTAGAGATAAATTAATATACTACTCCCTTACTAATAAACGTTGTGCAGCTTCGGAATAGCTATTCAACTATTATTTCGGAATCGTTTTGTCTTCTTTCTTTCTTTTTAATTTTTAACTTGATCGAAAAAGACAAAGCACTGTATAACGATTCCGAGTCGTTTATACTTATATTGGTGTTTAAATATTGAGGTATTTAAACTTATTTATATTATGGGCAACGTTAATTAGTAAGAGGGTAAAACTAAAACGTTTTTCTATTTGTAACCTATTTAACTAAATCTAAAGCAAAAACCTCAAAAAAGTATAGATTACGAGTACAAAAACACTGTTTAATGCTGGAAATACAAAAAAATACAGTTTTTTGTGAAATATATTTCTGCTCTTTATAAGCTGTATGTATACTTAAATCCAGTCCTAGTACAAAAGTAACTCGTATAAGCTTGCTACCAACACAGCAACGTAATCTGTAAACCATACCTCCACAAGCTGAACACAATATTTGTGTTTAATTTCCAACCAACAGCGAAATTTCCACTTTCTATGTAAATTAATTTCTTTTTTTTTTCAAGCCCACATCGTGCCTTCTCTCTTATAAAAGTAACTACGTTGATACAATATATCCAGCGCCCGTTTGAGCAACAGTTTTCGTTCAATTGAGCAGAAAATATGGGACATTTTTTTAGGTTTGTGTCGCTTCTACTCCCCGATATTCTTTGAACTTGCCTACTCGTTCGTTTAAGCATACTTCAATTTACCTAAATTAATAAAGTAAGTCTTTTACTCAAGTTTGTAAAGTCGAAAGTCGTTTGGCGCGACTGATGACTGAGTTGCTAAGTTTGTTCTGTCAATAAAATTATGCATGTATGTGTGTGGCGTTTTTACATTTACATAAGACCGCCCACTCATACACTGATAAAGCGTGGCGACATCATAAATATGTATGGTGGAACAATGATGAAAAATTTTGCATTGGAATTAAGGTAACTTGGCTTTATAAATGAGCTTTTTAATATTTTTTACAGGTAAATACGGTTATAACTTTAAAACAAAAAAGTTTTACGTATACATTACATACGTGTAAATATATTGCGTATTTAAAGTTGAAGGTTTCTAAGTTTCAGTTTTCCCTTGAGAGTGAAGAGACGAAAAATATGTTCATAAATTTAAAAGCGAAGTATAGAAAGAGCCCGCAAACCTACCAGTATGAAAACCGGCTCTACTAGATACCCATTCAATTTATTCATTTCATCTGATAACAAAAGCCATTGCTTTAAAACATTATTTAAACCATCCGAAATTATGTGCTTCAAATAAAACCGATAGCATCTATCCAGGTCGAAGATATTAAAATTATCATCCTGCTCTGGCCGGTGGCCAAAAAAATAATGCACCGCTTATTATTTTTCAGCCATCAAAAGTTCGGAATCGAAAATCTTTATTCTTTTATCGCACGTGAAAATTGCATATTGAACAAGCTGTGATATGCACAGCACATCTATGACATGACTTTAGTACACATTTACAAGTTTCGTAGAACATTTACAAGATTTACAGTACATCGACAAGATTCGTAGCTCATATGTAAGGTTCGTAGCATATCGACTAGATTCATAGAACATCAAAAAGCTACGAATAATTTATAAATAAATATACCTATAAAATATGTAGCACATTTGCAACGTCCGTAGCCCACCTACATGATTCGTAGCTCTACAAGAACGATTGCCACGAAAGTCGTAGCCCATCTACGATTGCTACGATCCGTAGCGCCGCTCGAATTGAGGTATGAAATAGGTCAATTGCTCGAGTTTTTTCTAAGCACGAGCGCTCTTTTTCCTCTTCTCCATACTTATGCAGATACGAGCTCTTTTATCGCTGGAAAAGTTTTGAAATTCATAAATGGTAGCGTATTCAGGTATCTGTTATTTAACTTTTAATATTGTACTATATTTCTCGATGTTATTTTATCCGTCTGTTTCTTGGTTGGGTACGAATTTTGAAATTGACTTTTCTATAAGCAAAAAACAAAAACAAAAACAATAAACTCAGGCCCGCATGCTAAAATAACGACCAGTCATGAATCTCGATTAAACAATACATAAAAACAGCTTTAAATCGAGATTCATGGCTAAGGTTCGTTTTAGCATACAGGCCTGTCATGTTAAATGATTATAATCTTAATATATATAAATCTCGTGTCACAATGTTTGTCCTCAATGAACTCCTAAACCACTTAACCGATTATAATAAAATTCGCACACCATGTGCAGTTCGATCCAACTTGAGAGATAGGATAGTTTATATATATATATAAATAATAAACGCGAACGAAGTCGCGGGGTGACAGCTAGTTAAAATATATAAATCAATGCAAAGTTAAAAATAAAAATTGGAACAAATTGATAGTAGTGATATGGCTGCCAACTGTAACACTAGTTCTAAGCGTTATTGCTGTTTTGTTTAGAAAACATGTTATTTGAAGAAAAAAAAGTGTTGATTATTTATTTAGATAGATAGGAAAGTATCTATTTCTTTTCTTTCCTTTCCATTCATGAATGCCGTAAACATATTCAGACTCATAATAACATACAACAGGTAACATAGGTAAAGCTTTTCATCTCTTATTACCTACTATCAGACAGAATCATATACTAGTAATCATGGCCTAGGGCGGGCGGAGATCATGTTGCGAGGGCGGGCGGCAATCAGCCGTCCGTCAATCAGTGCGCGCCCTTACTTAATTACCCTCCACCGACTATCTGGGTATCTAGACCAGAATAGCGAGGGCATATAGTTAGATAGCTAAGCCACACGGATTCACCTGTGGTCCCACGGAAACCGTTTTTTTTTTTTCGGAATGAATAGGTAAATATCCTATTTGCAGTCCTGATAAAGTATTTACGAAATTTAATTATGATCAGTTGAGCAGTCACATAACCTAAATACAACACGCACACTTCGCCGTACGATATTCAGTCCCAAATGCGACAGGGGGCGAGCCTGTCGCCATACACCGGGCTCCAGTCATGTAGCAGATGACATACAATACGCACATATGTTCATACAATGAACAAATTGGTGCGTGCTGTTGGCTGGGCTTGAAGTCAATCCCTCTGGCTTGAGAGGCGGGCCCTCTCCACATAGGCTATCATCGATTATTGGGTTGATCAGTTAATGTTGGCGTACAACTAATACCTATTACCGGATATCAAATAAAGCCACAGATATAAAACGTCAACTAAACACCCGCTTCTCCCACATTTCACCGTTATCCTTATCATGGCGTGGTTAGCAACGCTAGTGTGCGTTGAACAAAGATAGATTTATAAATACTATGGATTTCGTATCAACGCTAAAAACGAAAATAGACAAAAAAAAAACCTTGGTTACTCTTCAAATAATCAATAGGTGTGGTGCATCTAGTCCGGAAATGTTGCAAATTAAGTAATACATCTGGTTCAATATGTACTTTTTTATGTCTTATAAAAGAACTGCATGCAGCAAATTGTAAGAAATAATGATTGTGTTTTGAGTTCATTGTCACAGCGGCATAAAACGTCAGCTAGTTAATCGGTATATACTCGTAATTTACAAAGTATTAATTATATTATGACTTTTTTCTAACATTGTGGTGATTAAGACCTTTTAATAATTTCAAAAACCAGAATACTATTGACATTAAAAAAATTGGATTGTAAGTACAAACACAAAAGATCATTATAGATAGGCATAAAAGACAGATAAAGACGAAAGATTTTTTTTTATTAAAGCAGAAATACACTAGATATTTGTTAAATAAACAGTTATAAAGATGAACTACCGCAAAGTAACGCCTAATTCAATCAATTTTATATTATATAATTTTATTTTATAATAAATTTATACCGTTACCGGCAAGAGCGATCTCTTCCAGACACCACACATCCACAGTTCCAAACTCCTATGGTGGTAGTGTATTGAAGCAGCGCTTGTATTTCTCAGTTCAGTCACGTCCCGCGCTCTGTTTTGATTAGGAATAGAATACAATGACGGAGGTTCGATGACGGACGCCTAGCGCCGCGCCCGGGAGCGTGGCTTGTCATTCGTATTGTCCTACTAGCAGCGCGCAGTGTCACTCGCGGTTTAAAAGTAGTCTATGGATTAATAAAGTTTACAAGTCGTTTCCGTTTAAAACTTCATCCAAATCCGTACATTCTTTTGAGCGTGAACAAATACAAACACACACAAACGTTCGCATTATTATTATTATAAGTACAATAGGACTAGTACTATAGTAAAGGAAGTAGTAGTAGGAAAGAACTAGTTTATCTGCCCGGGGTTTTATTATACATATATAGTATATGGTATTATTATACCTCTATAATATATGCCTTGCCTATTCTTCTGAGTAGAGGCTCTTTATCTGACCAAGGCAGTCGAGTCTATTTAAATAAACTTTGACGTTCATAAGTGTATCTTTGATACCTAAGTTGAATAAAAACATTTTGACTTTGACTTTGACTTTATGGTATTAACTGTGTAGCTTTTGTCGGTTATTAGCTTGATCAAAGATGATGTCAAGATATTTCAGAGGATATTCATACACCAATGTTCAGTAATATGAATTATTTCTCTTTATTTAGTTTATCACGCAGTACAATCATAACCGTTAGGTACTTCCATTTAGTATTTCAACTTCACTCAACCTACAGAACAATAATGGATGTAATCTTCCCATAGTTATATTTTTTAAGTTTGACGCACACACCTCGACATCGCCATATAACAACCTCCCGTCGTCTCGTCACCGGCGCCTCCCTCCAAACTTACGCGACGGAGGCACCACAACGAGTCAATTAGCTACTAGCATGATAAGCTAACACTTTCTATTAGTCAAAGATTCATTTTAATAGGACCAGTAGTTTAACCTCAAATGAATCTCCTTTAACTAATAACGCCTATACTTACAGGTCAAAGTCAAAAAGTATGTCAATAATATCTAAAAATGTCATTATGTCAACAAAACAATCATAATAAAATTCGGTAATAACAAAGAACTGCGTCACGTTATAACCATCAATATTATGGCTATTATTATAGTCTTTCCATTAATCCAACTGGATGTTAGTGTGGGTGTACGACTGCGTGGGTGGTCTCAAATGGCTTTCTCTACCCGCGGATAGATGATGGTGAATGAGGTACCTACAGATAAATTAGGGGCCAACAAGGCCGATCACAAATAAAATTGAAAAGATTTAAAATACAATAGACATTATAATATTATTTAGAATGATTGCAAAGTATCACAAAAAACCATTTTGCGCGTTACTAAGGTTTTGTGTAAGTTTACAAGAGAGTTACAGAAAAAGTAAAAAAAAAAATATGCTATCCACTAAGCTTTGTAAATTTTGTATGGTATCGGAGTTATACTATGAATTGAAAAAATAAAAGAAAGAAAAAGACAAAACACTGTTTACCTATTTAAACTATTCCGAGCAACGTAAGTTAAGAAGGGGATTAGTGTTTAAGTGAAGTGGAACATTACCTTTAAATAGGGTATTTACAGGTAATGAACCTTCCATTATGTACCACATGGGTTTGTTTTCACTCTTTATATGAAAAAAGATTAACTTATTATTAGAGATTATAGTTATTAGAGTATAACAGAAATGTACAAAAGAATTCAACTTAATCATCTGTGAAATGTTTAATAGCCTCTGAGGATGAATCAGTAAAATATTATTCGATTGTAAAACGGTGGTCCTATTCTATCTTGTAAAGTTTACATTTCAATTGCAGCTACTTCAACAGAACTATTAAATAAAAACAGCTACACTTTAGAAATCCATAAATAACCGTTATCGTTCAAGGTTCACTCAACTCTATCGTAGCAACGTGCTACGCCGTAGCAATGTGCTACGCCGTAGCAGCTGTAGACATTTTATTAACCGTTCTGTTAGACACTTTACGTGACACTCGGACGTACAAATATTTTTCAGATAATATATTTTTGTTTCCTATCTCTTTTCTTTTTCGAGGATTTTAAGATATTTTCGTGAAAGGTTTCGTATTTTCTTTGGAAGCGATTTGAAAGACTTCTCTAAGTAAGATTTAGTTTGATTTTATTTTTGCCTTACTACGGCGCGATTTTAATTTTAGTGTATGGTTAATTAAAATGGTGACTTAGAAAATAAATAGTGATGTAACGTATAGAAGGTTTTTTTTTCGATAAATCCTGTATTTTGTTATGCTACTAAAAATAACAATAATTTAACAAAGAATTATCCATTTATAGCCACATTATGTAAGCATAATTAAGCAATAAGGAAAAGAAATAAAACAAAATTAAGTTAAGCATTAAATACTTTTTTGAGCTGAGAGATTAGAATGTCTTAACTGTATTAATGCTTAGGGAGCGTAATGTATTTATTATGTTAATTTACTACTTAATTCTGCTCCTTAATTGGTACTTGAGTGAGGCTTTCATGAAATTGTTGCTAGATGTTTTTTCTTTTCCTTTCTTAGGCAATGATGGTTTGTAACCGACTTTTGAATAGAAGAAATAGTTACTAGCGATACGATTGATATTTAGAATTAAAAATTGAAATTAAATAAAACTAGAGAAAAATAGACCAAATTGTCAAGGTCTCATAATTAAATTTTTATCTATGAAATAAAATTAGTTTTGCTTTTGACATCTTAATTTGGTTTAAAAAAAACCATTTAAAAAAAACCACGATTTGAAAGAACTTCTGTCAAGTAGATAAGTATGGTTCAAAATCATAAAATATTCCATACCATTACCAACCCTTATTCCGTAGCTTTAGCGTTCATAATGCTCTGAAGGTCCTGAAAGCTATGCGAAGGTCGCCTGAAGGATGTTTTAAGCCCTCATCCTTTATGTGTTGAATCCAGTCCATATTTTGTTTGGTCCATGGTCACATGATTCTGACAGTTTAGTAAAGTTATGATTAGGGTAGTGAAAATTAAAATGTGATTTATTTACATTTACATTTTTAATATATTATTCTAATTATGTTTTGGGAGGGTAATATTTTTCGAACGGACCTATGTGGGTCTATGTGGATAATATGACTAGTTATTTGGCAAGTCTAAAGTCTAAACCTCTTAAACTTGCCTTTGCATTTTTTTAAATTACTTAATAGGCTTGCGTATGGCCGCCAACATGCCTGATGATAAGCAGTGATGCGGCCTACGATGAAGCACGCTTGCCTTGAAGAAACCGATTCACTCGAGACTTGAAGACACCTAGATTATAAGTGTCAGGGAACACACACTCTGGCAGAGTATTCCACACTCTAGCGGTCCGTATGAGAAATAATTTGGAAAGTCATAGGTTTTATTATTTTATATTGTTAAATTATTGACTAATACTTATGTACTTGTCACTAAGTGCGCATCAAATGTCATTTAACTTTGCTACGTAACTGAAGCCTGGTGTTTAACGGCAGGCTCGTTCCCAGTCTCATTTAGGACTGAATATGGTCCGGTGAAGTGTGCGTGACGATATTTTATGTATGTATGTCACTAAATATGATGCATGTTTGGCTAAATTTAAGTTCAGAGGTAATAAATTATTCTACTTAGAATTGTTTGCTTGTGAATTGATAAGAAAGTAACCTTATACCATTATGCCTGGAAGCACGTTAGCAACGTAATAGCCACCACATGCTCTCAGTTCTACTAAAAAACCTACACCGCCAACTTTTCCCAACTCTACTTACTAACACATCCAAACTTCAACGCTAAACTATATTTGAGCTAACTTAACTACGTAACACGTCAACCCTAATTTAAGCGTAAAAAACCTACCGTACGTCTGTTGCCTAACTTGTAAACTTCACTATCAAAAAGTTTAGTAAAACGCTGTAGTGTGGCACGCATGCGCGTGGACACTAGCTCTCGCCGGCGACGTCACCCGGGAGTCGGGTCAGTCTGTAGCCGACGGCTCTGCCACGCCGCCTGCTCGCTGCCGGCAACACGCGATATTCGCGTAAACAACACACACTATGTCACTAATCTTATGATAATACTTACACAACAAACCAATTTTGGTGTATTTATTTCCAATTTTGATGTATTAATTTTCAACTCAACTGTAAAAAGTGTTAAGTGTGTAAGAACCGGCGTTTGTTATAAATTATAATCGTGTCTTTTTAGTGCCATTTTTAAATTCTAAAGTGATATATAAGTAGAGCTAACGATACTTATCGCCAGTACAAAGATTTAAATTCGCCTTCATGCCTATATAGCGTAGATGCTTGAGGCGACTTAGAAAGCTAGCTAGGTTAAGAGTTAGTTGAATTTTGATTAGGAACGTTTTAATACAAAATACCTCGATGTCTCTCATTTGCGGAGGTGAGTGTTCGAGACGATTCGAGCCAGACATGAGTTTAGTACGCGCTCAATGACTCACTCTCGATTTTCTCCAATACATAAAACGAAACCACATCGCATGATTCATAAGGTCGCAACACGAAAATCAAACGTAAACAATGGCTATGACAGATGTAACCAAAATAACGGCGTCATTATTGTTCACGATAAAAATTACAATTCCGCTGACAAATAAGCGAGTTAAATTGGCAATCAAAATTAATGGTCGATACCAAACATACAGGAAACCGTTCCATTTAAATAAATAAATGCTCTCCGCATATCCCACGGCCACACAATGAATGTAAACAATCAACTTATAATGAAATATAAAATAAAATAAATAATGGATAATTGGTTTTATTTGAAATTAATGAACACGAGCTTACGTTTTGCAGTTTGTAAACGATATTAAAAACAACATTTATTAAAAAAAATACAACGAATTAATTACTTACTTAAACAATACAAAAATAAATCAAAATATCTCAATGACAAACTAAAATGACTATGAAAATGTATGCAGGTAGCAATAGACTATTATTTTTTGGTTAAAGAGTTGTTAAAACCTGAACCACGTGATTAAACGCTCGAGTAACCTCTAAACTGTAAAACACAAGCACCGCAGAGCGAGTTTCGACTTTAGGCAAATGCGTAACGGAATAAATTCAGTGACGGAACCCTATCTTAGTTCGGCCTACCGACTCCAAAGTTTCGAGAGATTTATAGAGGTACTAACTATATTTGGTTGGAAAATTAATTTCAACCTCCAGCGGGTTGAACTGAATCTTTAGTTTACTCACATAGAACTTTGAATTAACAACGTCGTTTTGAATACTAGTTGTGCTTGCGGTTCCACCTGGTATAGAGCCAAAAATATTTTAGGCTAAAAAGTAATTTACGTGTTAATTGAGAATTTATAATTTCAAATTGATTTATATATTTATTTTTAATAAGATAAGTTCGTTTATTTGCATAAAACATGGTCACGAAAGATATTAATAACTGTAGGTATGTAATGGCGCAAAAACACGTTGTGTCGGATAGACGTACAAAAGTGAATGAGATGGAGCTATGCTCGTCAAAAATTAGATTCAAAAGTCAGTTTACAAAGAAAATAAATAAATTAAAAAACAATAAAACAAGTGAAGTCAAAATAATATTTTTTTAAGTTACAAAGTGCCAACAAATAAAAGTAATTTTATCAAAATCAGTTTAGCCAACAACTAAACTACAATAAACACACCCCACTTGAACATTTTGCGTTTATAACATTAGTGTCATAACTAGTAAAGTGTTAAGAAAAATACTGTCCTGTTTAAAACTTCAAAAGTGTCATTGTGTCACACATGAGATATTGTCAAATGTGTCCATACAAAAGTGGCAGAGTGATAAAAGTCAACGATGAAAATTCAAAAGTAAAGTGCAAGAAATATACCAGTTTGAGTTTGTCAATCAGTTTGATCACGCACAATAAAAAGCTTTTTGTTGACATTATGTGGGGGTGGGTGGGAGACGTTTTTAGACTACAAAGCGATTTGACCTTGACAAGAAATGCGATATCTCTTGGGTTCACGCATACGGTTCGGTTTCACATGTTCTTTATCTTCATAAAACAGAAACTGCAGCAAATATGTTAAATAAAGATAAAACAAGATAATCTCATTAAAATATGTAAATAAATATTAAATACAAAAAAAAAACTTTTAATTTTGTAGAAGTTAAAAAATAATAATTCCAGTAGAGCAATTTTTTTTGTTAATGACGACGGTAACGTAAGAATTTAAACATAGCATACCTACTTATTTACCTTAGAAAAACGAAGTTATTCTAAATACCTTATGTATCTTAAAATTCAAAATTCAACATTAATTTCGCCAAACAAATAAACAAAAAATTCAACTAAATAAAACCAGACAAAAAACTATCGTAACGAAAAATGAAATGAAATGAAATTTATTCACTAAAAATAGGGTATTACAATGGTCTTAGTTATTTAAAATAATTATGTTCTCCTATTTTGCCGTTATTCGGCATGTGAATTTGGTCACATCTAAAAATAAAATAAAATTAAAATTATACTTAGCTTACAAAATCATGAAAAAGTCATAAAAATAAAATAGGTACAATTATATTGTCATTATGTTGTCAAAAATAATTAATAATAATATAAAGTCAAAGGTGGCATGTCAAAATAAATACATAATTAACTCTAAAAAATAATAGTCATAATATTTGCGGCTCGGCTATGTCAAAAATAAAAATAACAAAACCACTCTCGCTAAAGAGACTGTCATACCCGAGGCACCTCTATAAGATTTCAATTAAGATAAAGCTATTTAAATGTCCTGTATGAAACAATAACTTGTATTCTTGGCAGAAGGACTTAGTTGCAACTGTGGCGTACAATCAATGATGTTAATTTGTATGAATGTGGTAGATACGTTACCATAACATCCGGATTAAAAGAGTGAAAATAGTGTCGATCGTCCAGCTTTTGGATTGTTCTCATAAATGTCAGTGGCGTTCGAATGCTAAATAAATTTCACTGTTAAGCTGTGTACACATACTCTGCAGCACAAAATTCAATGCAAAGTGAAAGTTACACATTTGAATTTGTTTACGAATACTGAAAGCGTAATTACGTGCAGTCTACGTGTGAAATCTGTCTTTTTTTAAACACTGCCACGTTCAGACAGTCACTTAAAGACAGTGTTTATTTTACATTAATGTATTAAAGAAGTTTAGTTTTTTTTTTGTGTTCGTATTGACTTTCAATAAAGTTTGTGTTACATTCTATGCTATGAACGTTATTTTATCTACGAACAGAAAATCTAAAGTAAAAATCAAATCCGCATATGAAGGAAGCAAATGCTATGATTCGGGCAATGCTGCCAAAACGATGAGAGATATATCATTTAAAATGTTATTGTCCAAGCATGGCTGTGTAATGGTGGAAAAAATTGAATGTGCTCCCGTTGGTGACTGTTTGGAAGTTTACTGGCAACCGTATTTGTTGATATTGTTTTCAAACAAAGTTTTGTAAACGGAAGTGTGTTCGAAAAGTATTGCCGGTGATTGTACGTGTAACATTGGCTTAACAGTGAATTTTGTGCTGCCGTGGTTTATATAGTGATAGTGTTAAAACAATTCTAAAATAATAATTAAAATGTGAATGAGTGTTAAACAATGTTTAGGCTGTTAACACAATAACTTTGCATAATAACTAAACTAAATAAAATAAAAACATGTTATCATTTAAAAAAAATAATTTGTAATGTTAGCTAATTAAATATTACAAAAAGTGGCTGTGGAAACGTATATGACCTTACATTAGACGATAACAAAATGAAAACGAGAAACATAAAAATATTAATCACGACTAAGTAATACGCAAAAACCTTTTTTCCCCAAAATGTAAAGTAATTTGCAAAATTGTTTTTATTAGCCAAAAAGAACACATCACACGAGAATACGAAATAACTGTACTCTCATGAGATAACAAGAAAAGAAAAGAAAATTTTTGTTTGTCTTGATAACAATGGGCATAGCTAGCGTGTAAAAAATTCATGTCTGGCATACCTTTTTTCCGACTGTGACGTGAAGAATTAGGATAGTGCAAATCATATCTGAATTGCGAATGGTATATCATATGTAAGAAAAATGTATGTAGGGATTGGTGAAGATGTGTTTTGTTTGTGAACGTATGTCTGTATTTTTAATGTCGTCTGCTATATAACTTGAGACCGGTGTGTGAGGACAGGCTCGCACCTGTACATTTGGGATTGAATATCGTCTCAAGAAGTGTTGGTGTTGTAATACAGATAAAGCATGATGATAATGAAACATTATTATCTTATGTTTGGACACATTTTGTAAGCATGTGTTTATTAAATGTAATGTCCAGAAGTTTTTGTTATGATTATTCTTTCGATAAAATATTAATGATGTGTTTGTGACAGATAAAAATAATATGTGAATTTCTAAATCTCAAAAAATAAAAAGAGATTCTGAAAATTATAGTGAAAATAGTATTGATGTGTTTGTGACAGATAAAAATGTGATTTGAATGTGAATTGGTTTAGAATTTAAAAAAAGTGATTCGGAAACTAGTGAAATTAGTATCCTTAATATATTGTTGATGCTATACTACAAGTAAGTGATCGTAAACTTGAATGTAAAAGGATTCTCAGAGGATAATCTTATAATCAGTGCTCACAAGAAAGTTCTGCCAATTCTGAAAATTGAGTGCGTCCATGCAACAGGGGCAAAAATGCGCGAAGAGAACTAGAGAGTGAGAAAGAGGGAGAGAGAGAAAGAGAGAGTTATAATATTATAGTCTGGGTTGACATTAGGCCCTGTTCAGAACTAAATCGCTAAATCTAAACCATCTAAAAGTATTGATGTCCTTGTCTAATAAAAAGCAATAATAAGAACAGGTATATTCTTAGCTTGTTTAAAATTAGCAACTTAAGGTTCTGGATAGGGCCTAGTGTAGCAAAAAAGTGATAACGAAGTATTTGGGCATACAACTTGTTGTTTTGTATTCCCGTCGTAGTTGTAGAGGTAGATATATTTTACTAGCAAAGCACGAGTAAGGTATAGAGCAACCTTGAAATCGAGAAAAAAAACAGCTGTTCCATGCAAAAAAGTTCGTTGACCGTCGACAAAATGTGTGAAAATGGAATAACTGTTATTTTTCCTGATTTCAAGGTCGCTCCATAGTTTATTCATGCTCTGCTAGTGGAGTACACCTACCACTAAAAATCCTGTGGGAATGCAAAACAACACGTTGTATATTGGATTTACAACGTGTTGTTAAATTTTGAGATATATAGTAGATAAATTTGGTGCTAAAAAACGTCGCAGTCGGAATAACATACTCCGAAAATAGTGGAAATTCCAACCGTACATTTGTTTTCAGAACCGGCCGGCCTGATGTCGGATCCGATATTGAGCCTGTACAAATCCCCCTTATCAGGTATGCTATCAGTACAGCGCTGCTTTACTTTTCACTAGCAGTATGCGTTGTTTTAATTTCACAGGTAAAATTGTTTTTTACATCTGACTTACAACTTTCGTAAAAATCTTCCCTCTTACTTAATAAACGTTGCTTAGTCTTAATATTTAGTAATGTGTTTTGTCTTATTCAATGAAGTTACAAAATTTAAGAGGAAAGAATTTAATGTAAAATACTGTGTTCCGAGGCTTTATAACGTTTATTAGTAAGGAAGCTTGTGTTTACAAAAGTTGATGATGATAAAGCACCTTTGTTTCAGATTTTAGTATTTCGTTAGCATAATTTTCCACCAGTTTAAGTGTGTCACACCGGTGTTTTTATTACATCTAAATTTAAGAACTATGGATTTATATTTCGCGCTTTCTTCTGCACTTATGTGAATTTTTTACCTCTTTGGTATTTCGTATTTTCGAACGGTTTTATTAAGCTTGCCCTGTTTATTTTATGGGTCAAATCTTGGATTAGATTCTTCGACTATTTACAATGAACTGATGTTTATGAAACATTGTACACATTTAGTTCCTGTGATAGCACAACATTATAAAATGAAGATAGTTTATCTTAAAAGTCTTGTTTTAAATGATTATATTCACGAAACGGATTCTGACAATTTTTATACCAGATATAATTATAGGTACATTTCATAATATTGTTGCGCTAGTCGCAGCAGACGAAGAAACTATACGCTAATCTGTGGCGATGTTGTTTACGACTACCGATAGGTAACGCAGATTAGACAATAGTAGCCGCTCGAGCCGCGCGTTCCATTGTTAAATCCGGAACAAAAGAAATATTTCTGGAAAGCAATTATTGTGCACCGTTTTTATCTATTGAATAATAGGGTGTTTACTTCAATCTTTTGTACTGTCCGAATGTTCTAGAATGAACGCGTGGCTCCGCGTGATAAACAACTTTTTGTGTGCTTACGATATTGTTAAATCGAATGCTCTGGATATCTTAAAATTGTATAAATACGCGGACGACCGACGACTCGGCAGTCAGTTTTGATTACGCGTTCAAAGTGCTAACATCGAAGTGATTGTACGAGTAGTGTTCAGAGTGTTATAGTGCAAGTGTCTAGTGTAGTGTAACAGTGTTTGTGTGTGTGTAACTGGTGAATAAAGTGAATCTTCGGATACATCGACGTTTCATTCCTTTTATCCAACCCCGCTCGTAACAATATATTTCTAGGTGACTGATCCGGCGAACTTCGTACCGACATTTTTTTTTTTTCTAAAGATTTTTTTCTTACTAACATTGTCTTGACAATAAAAATGCAAGAAAAAAAGGAATTATCGAATTTAGTGCATTCGTTCGCAAGCTATGCGCGTACACACATTTCGGCGATTAATTTTTATTTAAATTTACTCGTATTTTATTCTTTACCTATTACATTTGTATTGTTTACAAAGTACAGTATCAAAGTAGAAGTTGATCCTGGTTAAGCTTTTTATCAGAATTCATTATCAGAAGTGTTATCAGATATCCTATCAGGCGCGTCTGACAAATAATTTTCACGGCCGATAAGCTTACGAGGACGAGGATGGTGATAAGTGATAAGCCACTGACGTTTGTAGCGATAATAAAAAGCTTTGGATAATAAAAGTTATTTACTAGAGTTAGTAGTATAACGTATTTTTTTAATGACTGTAGTGGCCCACATTTGACCACAGCTCACCTGATGGAAAGTGAGGATGCGGTCTAAGATGGAGCACGCTTGCCCATGAGGTGCCGTCTCACTCTTGTCTTGAAGAGACCCAGGTTGATCTATATTTGCGATATTATAATAATGCCACGGCCCATATTGTTCATATTGGCACCAATCTAGGTTTTGGGGCCAAGAGACCAATGTGCGTATCAGAGTTTAGGCTCTAAGTTGATATTAAAGCCAGTGTGTCACGCAGTAACAAGTTCAAAATTGGCCATTTTAAATTGAAGCCAACCTTGGACCCAAAGTTAAGCCAATGTTATTTCATGGCGCAATTTAAAGCCAAATGTATCATCACAATACACTGCGCCATATTAAAACCACTTTGCGAAAGTTATAAACACACTACATTTTCTACGAAACCTATTTTTAAAAGAAACCTTTTTACGTATAAATCCGTATAATTAAAAAAAGTCGCGGGATTGAATGCTGTGGGTGGCCACGCGATGCGACTCGTACGTCTCTTGTAAGGCGCGACGTACATTGGAAACAAATGCTATTTTATTCCCCGTAAGTATACTCGCCAAAATGTTAACCGTAGTTTCTAATACAGAGATTAAATATTGCGCGTAGAATTTCATTTTTTTTTATTGGTACGCCTTTTTAACATTATATTATACTTACTACAGTATACGTTACTCTTATTTTGACAAAAAAAGAATGAACTCGATTATTACTTAATCTGATTATTAAAAAAAATGTTTCAATCTTTACAAAAAACGAGCTAAAACACCTAACATGCACAAGAAATACTAATTCCAATTAATTCAAAACAAGTAGATCAATATAAACACATTGCTAAATAGGAAAAATATACTTTAATCAAAAACAACGTAAAGAAACGTATGAAAAAAGCATGGAACGTCTATAAAACAACAGAAGCACCGTATAAAAAAATCTAAAAAGCACGTAAACTGAGGTCACCGTATCTTCAACATACGCCTACCCTACAACATGACGTGTAGATATGTTTGTAACTCATTTCCTTAACGACGAGCGAGGCGGCATTTTTTTATTACGCGATTTTATGTCGTCGGGTTTTTCACGAATAAATTTCGCCATCTGAGGCCCTATTCTGACACATGCGGTATCATCTGTCACTGTCTCTTTCGTTCGAGAATTCATACGAGTGAAGGTGAGCGAGATAAAATTGTACGTGCTAGAACAAGGACTTTACGTATTGAGAGAAACCTTTGGAGAGTAAAATGTTTATGTTCCTTTTGAGTTCCGTTAATAGTATTAGGCGAAAGGACTTTATGCGAAAGGTGAGCGAGTTTTGTGACTACAGATCGGTGCTTGACAAGTCTTAAAAAGTATTTGACATTCCTTGAGCAAAGGCTGTTTTTCAGTCGGTCTTAATTCAATAGTCAAATTTTTTTTTTCATTACAGAGCATAATACGTCTTAATGTTATTTCGGACAAAAGATTTAAGGAAACTGACCGAAATTACACTTTTAATACTAATATTTTTTTACTGATGCTTCGGACATTAATTGGAAGTGCGAATATTGCTTGTGCTACATAACTGACTGTAACTGTTCGACTGTACTCTAGTGCGACAGACTGACATCACGCTGGACATCTTTCATCTTACAATCGGTAACTTTGGGAATGTGGCCAGGCTTGTCATACTACATAAAATCTCTTAGCGATAGTGGTCATTACCTATAATTAAAAAAAAACACTACACAATAATTGCTAATCAAAAATTACCAATCCTTAAATAATTGTGTTTATCAAAGCATTTAGTAACTAGCTGCAACCCGAGATGTACACCGCAGTTAAAAAGCATGTTATGTGGTATTTCAGAATGTAATATATATATCTATGCTTAACTTTAATCTCATCCAAATCGGTTCAGCCGTTCTGGCGTGATTTAGTAACACACATCCATCCATCCGTTCAAAATTTATAATATTAGTGTGAAGGGTAATAGTGCGATTACTTGTTTCAAAAAATGGATCAGTATAAATATTTTAGAGTAGAATATTTCGCCCCGAAACCCTGAAATATGGCCACATTACTCCACCATTAATCGTATACGCCTTCTGAAAAAGCTTTCTCGAAATATGTTCGTGTCAATCACACGTTGCGAGCATAGTGTATCATTTTATTACCTTTGGGATGAGCGTGCACTGTATCGCTGTATGTATAGATATTACCTAGTTGTAAGCCAAAATTTGTGAGACTGTAATTTATTTAATCTTTGAAGAAATAATGCCCCTCAGTTTCTTGCCTGTTCTTCTGATAAAGGCTCTTTATCCGAACAAGGCGGTTGAGTCTATTTAAAAAAACTTTGACGTTCATATTACGGAGCTAAACTTGTTTTCAAAAGTGTGACATAAAATACCCAAAAATTGATTGTAGCTGTATTTTATTACCAGCTTAAGCTTTTGTGTAGGATAAAGATCTAATTTCTAACACCAAATAAAGAACCAACTATACTAAACCAATGAATAAAATCGTTTTTAAACCACGCATCATGCATTCTTTAGTCCAATTTATTTACTAACCTTGTAATTAAATTCCAGCCACTGTTTTCTTGGACGTTACCAACTTGTGGTTGTATGTTAGGCCACTTGTTCGAACTTGGTCTGGAGTGATATAGTGCTCGCTAACCCAAATCCTGTGCAAAAGCATCCAAAATTTTTGTACACTGTCGAAAGCGAATACATCATCAATCACAAGTGTTTCAATTTATTATAAAAAACGCTAAAACGCTTTCGACGGAAAACGATCAAAACAGCAAACAATAGTGAGAAAAACAACAGTTTTCGTTCAGGTAACTATTGTTTTGCCAAATTGTTAATTTTAGATGAAACTTGGTAAGTATGATAAAATTAGAAACATGCTTTTTAGTACGTTTAATTTTTTTGAAAACCCCTCTAGGTAACTCTACGTACGTACTCTACGTACATAATTTATATTTTGAGATGAAAAAAATAAAAACTCAGTTCTCTACTTCTTAATTTATTTATCTATCTGCGTATGAGATCTTTGTGAAAAAATAATCAGCACATTTTAGTCTCCCCACGGCATCCCAACACCAAAAATGCGTTCAGTCATTAATCAAAACTTCCTAGCACTAACTTTAATAATGATCACTGTTTTAAACACTCAGCCGTTCCATTTCCCGTTTATTGCCAGTTATATAGCAGCGAACCTCCACTTAACCCATTTTCCTAATCCGGGAAACCTTTTAAATCCATGCCGGTGTCATCACTTCATAATGAGCGCCGAAATTATTTCATAGCGACAAACGGCAGCGGGTGACGGCATCAATTTTAAATGTGACAGCTAGGATTTCAGCTTACAGTTTGGGATTTGGCCGGACAAGGACAGGGTTGTGTGCGCTTTCTAAAAACAATAACAACTGTAAGTCTAATTTATTTTTGTGTTTGTGTAGTAGAATGTGTCTGCCCATGGTGTAATAATATACTAGGTATAGTAGATAGCGTTCTGAGTCAAAAATGGTCACGTGTGCAGCACGCAGTGACGTCACTGGAAGAGTGAACTAGGAAGTAAAAGTCATTAAAAAAACAGAACACATAAATAAATACTACTGTCAGTATACTATTGCATTGACAATTGAAATATTCATTTGTAATGTACAATAAGAGGGATTGTATTAAGAAGTGCGAAAGTAATTCTAACTTCTCAACTGTTATTATAAATGCAAAAGTGAGTTAGTTCATTTGTTCGTTTGTTATATTTTCACGTCTTAACTACTCAACCGGTCATCATTATATTTTGCATACAGGGTTGTCAGGGGTACAGAAAAGGACAAACGGATGAAACTGCGGGGCATAGCTTGTTACACAATAAAATTGTTACAAAATAAAATCAAATTTGAATCAAATTTCAAGTGCAAAGATTTATTTTACTACTGACTGCCTCGGTGGCTCAGTTGGTAGTGACCCTGCCTTCTGAGCTAGGGGGCGTGGGTTCGATTCCCACCTAGGGCAAACATTCATGTGATGAACATTTGTGCTTGTTCTATGTCTGGGTGTTAATTATCTATTTAAGTATGTATTTAAAATTATATTTATGTATCTATATCAGTCTCTGGCTGCCATAGCACAAGCTTTGCTTAGTTTGGGGTCAGACGACCGTGTGTTTAAGTGTCCTGAATATTATTATATTATATTATATTATTTGGAAAGACTCCAACTATGTGCATGATTGATAAAAAACATATTTAGAACGATGTCAGAATACCTTAAAAAAACATCAACCCAATAAATAATCGACCGAGCGAGCGTTAGCTAGTGAAGCATCTCTGCTTCAGCTTCGACAAAAATGCTTTTGTATGTCTGGATTCTGTCCGGATCACTTCCTCTACAGTTCGCAGTTCTAAACCGATTCTCTGGAAAATTTTGTGAGTAGGTTCAATAATTATATGGATTTTTTTGTCGAGGCAGTTTTTGGAAATTTGTGGAGATATGATTTTTTTACGAGGTTGAGGAATGCGACCTGTAGTAGAGACAGATGTCGGCTGTAGGTCTGCAGCTCACAGAGCTACTAAATATAATAGTGTCAATACTATTGATTATTATCAGAGCATTGCACATCTCTAGCTCGATAGATCAGAAGCGATGGTTGTGGTACAATTATTGTGGTCACCGACCGACCGAGCCCAAATTGACTCCATTCATGTTTCGAGCCATTTCGATGACGTATCGGTCAATTTCATTTATAGCTTGTGGCTTGAAATATCCTTTTGTACAGTTTTATGACATACAATGAAGGAAATACAAAAAAAAAATATTATAAGTAAATAGTTGGATTAAAAATGTGGGTAATTTATCCCAATAATTACTTAATTGTAAAACAAAACTATAAGATTTTTACAGTAGATTAGATTTTAGAGTAGATTAGGGAAACTAAAACCTGAGGTTCTCAAAAGGGCTGTCAATAGAGTCCTGAAAGGTCGGCAACATATCTGTGATAACCCTAGTATTATAGGTATCCATAGGCAACGGTGATCGCTTACCATCAGGCGGCCTGTTAGCTTGTTTGCCTATGGCATAAAAAATCTTTTCTAATAGTAACACCGCAGGCGCGGCTAGTGTTTAATAATTATGATAAGTTGACTTACACTTTGGTGTTAATATGTATCTAAAGATACATACTTAAATAGATATCATATTAGTATATAATAGTGAATCAGTCTCTGGCAGACGTAGTACCAGCTTTGTTTAGTTTGGGGTCAGACGACCGTGTGCACAAGTGTCCCGGATATTCATTTATTTAAGTTATTCACAACTTAATCACCATCAACTATCAACCACCAACTGCAACAAGCTACTTCAGCTTACTATTTTACCAAAACAGCATCCAATACCGAAACTCCCAACTCGAGATAAGGCATTGTATGCAATTCCGAAACTGCGAACATTCGAATGGCTTAATTTCTCGCCTCGCGCTGCTCCGAAAGATACCTGACTCCTGAAACTTGGCACCGTCCAATCTGTGACGATGGAACTCTATAATGAATACCTATTTCCCATCTCCTCGTGGAATTATTCGCTTTGAGTATATCATGCCAAGGATGGAACGGATACGTGCTCTTAATTTTGTTGCAAGTGGCGCAAGGAAAGAAAATTAGCTGTTTTCTAAAGATAATAAAATTCTAAAGATAATAATATACGTATGCTTGTTACAAACTGTAATTTTTAAGTGTCTTCGTTTTGTATATTTGTATGTAATTATTTATTATAGACTATGTAAAGCTCTAACATACCTAAATTCAGTATAATAAAATAAAAATAAGTAGGTAGGTATTTTATAATTTTCAATGTGTATAAAAATATTATTCTGGTTAATTAGTTGTATGACTGTAGCAGGATAAAAAAATATTCTAACAATTAGTTTTAGTCTTATAATAAAATTATTTTTTAAGTAATCAAGAACAAACATATGTTTTAAAAAATAATAAAAATACACACTAGTGTAAATAGGAATAATTTAGCTCGATGCGAATCAGTTAATCTTACATTCGAAAAAAAAATCTTTTAATTATTAGAAGTAATCGTAATGTAACTGCTAAGTTACATTCCTACACTCATGCAAATGTAGGAGACGCACTCGTCAATAAATTTTACTAATGATATACCATATTTAAAAACAATTTACCTAAATCTTTTAGTTTTTTTATTTATTGGTAGTAACCACTAGTGTGCACACTTCACACACACTTCAATAATTCAACCAATTTTGCTCCCTCATTTTTACTCTAGGTACATTAATGAAGCTTATAAAACGCATCTTTCCCAGGCCAAACAAAAATAATGCTAACATATAAAACAAACATTTAAGTAACTTTATTAAAATGATATTAGGAAAAAAGTCCGACGCAGACAAAAAATATGATTGAATAACGGTATCAAATTACTTTTTTCATTCGCTTGCCAAAATGTCTGCTTGTGTTTGCCATATTAAATGTCCAAAAACATATAAAACAGTCAGGCAGTTTGTCCGTAAGATATCTTTACGATTTTGGCAACACATCGGAAAACTGTTAATTGTGGGAGTAAAACTTCAAGTATGCCGTTTTGTGGCAGTTCGGAATTACTTGGGAATGAGTTGCGTTAATTGCTTGTTTGGGAGGTAGCACTTTCAATAGTTGACCGAGCGGAGCGACTGTCTCTAAGTGTATTGGGACTGATCGACTATCTCAAGGCAGAAAGGTGAAAGATTGTAAATCTGTTGTTTGTTAGTTTTCACACTGTAACGGATGGATGGATTGAAATTTTGTACAGAAGTAGCTTATATTATGGATTAACACATACTCGTAGGCTACTTTTTACTCGCGGGAAACATCGCAGGGCGCAGCTAGTCCTTACTAACAAAATTATCAAAATGTGTTTGTTTATTTGTTACGCTTCACGTCCAACTACTCAATCGATTATCATGAAATTTTGCAAACACGTTGTCAAGGATATAGGAAGGACACAGGATAAGTACCTACCTTTCATTCTGAAAAAAGGAACGGTTCCTGTGGGACCGCGGGCAAAGCCTAAGGGCGCAGCTAGTTTTTATATATTTATTCGACAATACCTTGAGTTCAATTGCTCTGTTTTCTTTTTAATTTCTGCATGGTAGTTCATTCAAATACAGTTCACATGTTGTTGAACATAGTTTTAAAGTCACAGGCCTATTTTATTTTCCTAGATCTGTGCATTTAGTAAAGTTTTTTTAAATAATATAGTATACAATGACGTATAAGTTAAACGTATCGTTGAAATGATTACGAAAAACAGACAGATATAACATAAGCCCTATTCAAAGCCGCGTCTCCCTGCATTAATCTTTTTGACTAACCAACTGCGCCTCATTCCGCCTTTCCGCCTCAAAAGGCGGCTTCTCAATAAACCTACTAATTTGCAATAACAACCTCGGGGAAAACATTAATCTCTATCCATCTAACTCGAGAACATTTCGTGGACCGCTGCCCTGGGGATTAAGAAAAATTTCAATTATATGTTCCCCACTTCCCCACTTTCCTCTCCCTTCTCATCCCACTTCTGATCCTGGCATGGCGGTCGAAAAGGAATTATATTCCCACCTGACTTAAAATTCGAATCCCATTTTATAATTTTCTCCGATTTGAAGAGCGGGCCTTTTCAGCCATTTTATTGCTCGCGATAGTCGGCCGATTGTGGTCCAATTGAACGAGGTTTAACTTTGGTATGTGAAATGATTCTTTGAATAAAGCAATTTGGAATTAATGGGCAGGAAACGATGTGAAAGTTGAGTCAGAGTCAAACGTAGGCATGGTAGGTTTCCACGTTTTATCGCGTAGCATTTCGAAGTTACCTTAAATAGAAGCTAGATTCAGTTAGAATCAAATATACCTATATGTGTACTAAAGGCATGATAAGTTAAGGTGCTGGGCAAACAGAAAAAACAGAACGACGACGGATGGAGACATGGCACCTTCATACAAAACGGGAAACGTAGCTTCCGCGCCCTGTCTTCCTTGTACCGATGTGTTAGGTCTTGTCTTTTCTTACATTTCGTATGAAAGTACATTGAAGGGACGCTGCGTCTGCGTCCCGTCCTTCCTCTTCCTCGTATTACGTCCTATCTATATCTGGCTTTCCGATGATATTTAATATCGCGTATTGTCTCGAAGTATCGTTAAAAAACGCGAGTTAAATCATCATGAGCAACTGTTTCTCACTCACTGCTGAGTATAAAAATGTAGTGCGTCATCTTTTACAGATTAATTACGTCTAAATGTTATGCTTAATTCATTATCGAAACTTTAACGCGTATTTTTAAAATTTGAAATGGCGATGTTCATTAAACCATTATTTTTTAAATTTACCACATTAAGCAGTTGTAAATAAGTTGCTTATATTAATCAGCTGCTCAAGTTTTGGTAAACTTTAGTCTTAGATATACATACGTACGAGT
The DNA here is from genome assembly GCA_911728515.1 of Peribatodes rhomboidaria. NCBI lineage: Eukaryota > Metazoa > Arthropoda > Insecta > Lepidoptera > Geometridae > Peribatodes > Peribatodes rhomboidaria. The sequence continues at coordinate 17,004,025 of OU452171.1, read as the reverse complement.
ACATAGTATCAATTATTGTTACTAGAAAAAATAATTCATTTTATCTCTATCACTAAACTAATATTTTTATTAAGTAGCTATATCGAATTTTCCATCATAATTAATGTCGTAACGACCTAACAAATTTGGGCCAATTTTGACGATGAATTCTGTTTTACAAAAAGTACATTGACTCACGAACTGCAATCTTTTATTCCCTGATTGTTATATGTATACTAATACAGTGTTTTGTTTTTTTTTTTTCTTCTAAATCTTCGGAATAACTCGATCAAAAAAGATAAAACACTGTACTTATACATATTCAGAGGCTATACAACGTTCACTAGCAAGGGGGTTAAAAATAATTAGGGTTCCGGATTGTATATGGAAAAACCGCATAATCGCATAAAACTCAAACTACAACAAAAAGAAACCACAAAAATGAGCATCAAATACAAATAACTTTATTGTTCAAAAAATTAGAGCTATAAATTACAATATTAAAAAAATTGGTTGCCTGTAAAGTCGGTATACGGGCGAAAGTTTTACGTGACAACGACTTCATTTCGGACGGAAGGGACGCGTGCCTTTCATTTTTTATGTCTGTCTCTCTCGCTCTTAGGCGGGCTAACCATGCCCGAGTGGAAGGGACGCGTGCCTCTCACTCGCTCTCATTGTGAGCGCATAACGTGAGCGGAGCGTAACGCAGTTTCTTGAAGTGTCACCCGGCAAACCAATTTATAAGACGTTGTCACGTCAATGTCACGTCAAAAGTACCTACTTACATTTATTTGGTTAGCAACTTAAAACTAAATATTAATACAAGCACACTAATATTATTAACCCTGCCCTCGGAACTAGTAAAAACTGTATCTCATCGACGCAGCGTTTCCCAAAAGTTAAACACCACACCTATTTACATATAAAAAGTGGCAAATATACTGCGTTGTTTTTCCCATCTTCCCTCTGGTATGATAAGAGGAGGAAAAAGGACTATTTATTTACTTGAGACACCTACGCCCTGATGACATCGGAGATAACGCCACACCTTGCCGGGAACACACCGAGTTTGGGAGAAAGTTATTTGGTCAGGAAATGAGGCACTACGCTTGTAGGTAGCTATAGACTTGCTTGAATTGAAATGTGTTTTGAGGAAAATAATAATATTGTGTACATCAAATGTGTATGAAAATCTATCGTCATGCTTCTAGGTCGATTAAAATTTACTATGTAATAAATATCGTTCGGGCATTAAAATATACTTCCCGGATTTCGTATGTGTAAAATTAAATTTTGAGATTAATTTGAAATGCCGTCCCATGCTGTACGCAGGTTTGCGCTGACCCTTATTAGACCGTATTTCCCATGAAAATTTTCGCGAGAAATGTCTGTTAGTTTCCGTACAGCAAGTTTAGTGCTGTTGCGAAAGCATTTTCTGTACGGAGATTTGCTACGGAGTTCACACTTGCAAGCTGTGGGACAAACTATTGGCCATTAAAATATCTCGCGGAAGCTTTCTTGCAGGTGGAAACGAGACCTTCGGTGCTATTCACAATCCTTCGGAAACGTTTCCGAACAGGGGGGCTATTCCTGCGCATGAGATGAGATGAGATTTTATCTTGGTCACTCTCACACCTATGACGTTTCAAACGAGAGCAACAAAGACGAAAAAAAGTGAGATGAAAATCTCAAATCTCCGAATAGGGTCCCAGATCACACAAATTTCAAACTCAAATTGTTAAAATCTCAGTCTACTTCTATATACATTTTGGAATAGGGAATCCTAACTAATTTTATAAATGCGAGTTTGTTCGTTTGTTTGTAACGCTTTCACGTCTCAACTACTCAACCAATCGTCTTGAAAGTTTGCATACATGTTGTCTGGGGTACAGAATAGGGTACTTTTTATTGTACTTTTACCTGTGGGACCGCGGGTGAAACCGCGGGGCGCAGCTAGTTGAGTATAAATACGTTCGGAAGAATGAATCGCGTTTAAAAACTTATGAATACGAACTGAGATAGGAATAATTTGAGTTTAAAATGTTTGGAATCCGAACGGAAACGTTTCCGAATTATAATGAACTAGCTGCGCCCCGCGGTTTCACCCACGGTTTAAAAGTGTGTTATCCTATGTGCTATTCTAGACTATAATCTATCTCTGTGCCAAATTTCTTCAAGATCTGTTGAGCCGTTCTGGCGTGAAAGAGTAACAAACATCCATCCATCCATTCTTACAAACTTTCGCGATAAAATATTAGTAAGAAAGATAAGAAGCCAAATCTCAAACGTAGGTCAATGACAATGTTCACTAACACTGCTTAGAAAGCAAACAAGATGTCACAATATTTTTTAATTAACCTACGCTGTCGCACTTGAGCAAAGTTCTCCCCTATCTAATTCCAGACCGTGCGATCACCCGCCAGTTTTCACAATAAGTTTTTTTTTAAATTCCGGTCTCTGAGTAATGTTGCCCTCCGTGATAGATAACCCTCCTCCCCCGCTGCGCAATCATTCATGTCCTCTTGTTTACGTGACGTCACACGAAATTGGTAAACACGACTCGGCTTTTATGCCTTAAACAAACGATTGTTTTGCTCGATCTCTGTTAGTTTTTATCTCGATTAAGAAAATGTGGGCAGATTTTGTAAGGCACATAAGTTTAGTAAGTATGATAAACCTTAGGGAATCTACACACTAAGGTCACAAACAGCCGTCGACATGATGTCGGAGGCTATGTTTCTCGTTGTCGGCGGTCATATTACAAGAGAAATCACGCTTGTTTCATGTTTGGACTGCCTCGGTGGCTCAGTCGGTAGTGAACCTGCCTGTTGACCTAGGGGGCGTGGGTTCGATTCCCACCTAGAGCAAACATTCATGTTACGAACATTTGTGTTTGTTCTATGTCTGGGTGTTAATTATCTATTTAAGTGTGTATTTAAAATATCTGTGTATTTATATCAGTCTCTGGCTGCCATAGTCAAGCTTTGCTTAGTTTGGGGTCAGAAGATCGTGTATGCAAGTGTTCCGAATATTATTCATTTATTTATTTATTTATGGCGGCGGCCTGTGCCCGGCGACTCAGAGACTTTGGTGTGTTATCAACTTAATTTTACATTGGCGCAATTTTCTATTGTTATTTTATCTAGAAAGAGACGACGAGCAACCGAGCAAGACAACTGACAGCCCTAAAGTTTTATACGCAGCGACCAATAGCAATTTCAACAATTTTAGCAGTAGTCTAATTATTCTCAAGTACCTAAAAAATACCTATTATGGACTTACATAGGTATATTACACTTATATTATGGACTAGTTCGCGTTTATTCAGAAAATAGTATTCAAAAACATTCCTCGTGATTTACTGTAACTAATTTTCAATTTTCGTCAAGATCCGTTCAGCCGTTCAGACGGAAAAGCCTACAAACACACTGATAGAGTTACTTTCGATTTCATGATATTAGTAAAGATATTTATTAATGTAGAAGATAACTACAAATTCTTGTCAGAGGCCTTGAGCGGCATAAAAAGTCCGACATTAAGGCTAGCCACTAGGCTTCTAGTTTTATCGACAGGAAATACAAATGAATTGAATGCCTCTCAAGCCAGAGGGAGCGTGATGTGACAAGGGGCGAGCCTGTCGCCATACACCGGGCTCCAGTTATGTAGCAGGTGACTTACAATACGCACATAATATGTTTACACAATGAACAAGTTGGTGCGTGCCGTTGACTGGGTTTGAACCCACTCCCTCTGGCTTGAGAGGCGGGCCTTCTCTAACTAGGCTATCATCGCTTACTAGGCTATCATCGCTAAATAAAAATCCTAATAAAAATAGGTATCAAAAGACACAGACAAACTTACGCGGCGTAAGACCCTTGCTCTAAATAAATTAAGTGAGTCTAAAAATACCCTACAATTTTGTCTTCGCGTCCGGTTTCAATAATGAAAGTGCAGTGTTTGTCCGGTCTAGTTGCAAAGGGTGTAATTACAGCCTTCATTACAAAGAGGCTTTTCGTACACGAATAATGTAGAAACAAACAAACTCGCTCTCGCTCTTTGAGAAATTGTTTTCGTTTCTTTGGCTTTGTTAACGAATGGTGGGTTCCTTAGTGTTCGTATGTGGATGTAGGTTTAGGGTTCTGTGTTGCGATAGATATTATAGGAAACCTTGACGAGTGAGTTTTTAATCTTGAACTATTTTTTTAGAGTCAAAATGAAGAAATGTGAAGAGTAACTTTTGCTCAGTCGACAGTTGGAACAGGCTTAAAATAATATTCCTTTAAAAGGTTTTCCTGGTAAAAAAGGCTTAAAATAATTTCGATAATTAAAAAAAAATTGCTCCTCTTAACATTGATTTAAATAAAACAAAAACCTTTTAAAACTGTTACTTTGTGAAATCATTAATATGTATGCCTTTCACTACCTGTTTTTTAAATTTAATTTCAAAATACTCGTGTAAAAGTGTTTTTAACGTAGTTATTTTCAATGTTATATAAGACCAATAAATATTTTTATTTTCTGTTTTCGATGGTAGTGAGTAACCTTTTTAACATTTTGCCTTCAACTTGAATAAATTCCCGACTTCAATACAATCAATAAAGCGATTCGGTAACTTAACACGAGTCACCTTTAAACTAACAAAGTTAAAGATAGTCCACATGAAAGCTGAGCGTTGACCTTCTGTCGACTCCGATTGACCGAGACGAGCGGTACGGGGCGCTCCCACGACCGACGCGCTCTAGACTGCCACTCCAGTTACACAAGTACCAACCTACTAGTAGCTCAGCGAGCTGAAGACCTCACGAGAACGCAAAAAAAATTTACCACCGTCATTTTGAACCCTATCTAACCTACATAAAGATTAAGTTGAAAACAAAAAAATGTTATTATCGAACCTGCTCACAAATAAATTAGATGTAAAAATACTTTTTTTAACAATATATATTTTAAAAAAAACCCGGCTGCAAAATGTTACACCCTTTGTCACTTCCACTATCAAAATGATTCAAATGACATCACACGTCGAAATCCATCAAGCTGTTTAGGCTGTATGGCGTGCCAAAGAAACCTTATTAAAGACATGCATACATTCGAAAGACATGACCCTCCTTCTTGCACAGTTGGGTAATCAAAATAAGCTATTATTGCGCTAAAAATAATAAAATAATCTTTTCCTATAAACTTTTACTGACAACTCAAACCTCATTACACAACTTACTCGTATATGATTTAAAAAAGCTTGTCGTGGGATTTAAGTAATCGTCTTTACTTTTTTTCAAAATGTTAATGTACTTGTTTATCTACACAGGTAAATTACTTATAGCCTTTTCATATCACCACAGATAGTAAATTGAGCACTGTTTTGAATTTGTAATTTATTTATTTATTTATTTATTTATTTATTATTAGATTACCTTACAAAAACTAACAGTTTGCACCAAATCTTTTTTGTGTCAAACTTATGAATAAAAACACACATCTGGTAAGTGTCTAACGCAATTGAGCAACATAATACGGTTTCCCGAGAAGAACAAATCGAGATCAGGCTGGCGGGCAAGCAGGTCATTAAGTAGTGTGAGTGCGTGGTTAGTAGGCGCGTGTCGCGCGGTGTCCGTGCGCGGGGCGTCGAGCGGCGCGAGCAGCGGCACGCGCCGCCGCCGGCAGCTCCTCGCCGCCGCGCGCTCGCGCTCCTCCACCGTAGAAATATACAAGCCACACCTAGATAACGCGGTAGGGTTGTCTACACCGTTATTTAGTAGTAGGTGGTAATGAACAACGAGAGCACACTTAAGTCTCAGTTCAAGCGTGTTCATTCCCACCATACCACTAACGAACAGTGAAGGATAAGACCAAGTAGGGTAGTACCCATAGATTTTCCTATATAAGAATCTTGCAAACTTTCTTTGGATTCTCTCAAGCGTCAAAGTATATTTTTTCTCGTGAGGGTTCCAGACCAGCGCGTAATGTTTTATCCACGTTCAAACACTAGAAATTACATCTGGAACTAGTATAATTTAAACATGAATGAACCGATTTGTAAGTAAAATAGCGCCCTCCCTCCACTTGGATCCACAGCTTGGCTCCAAGTGTAGATCCACGGTTACATTTACCTCCAAGTGGAGGAAGGGAAATAGCGGACCACGTGCGTGCCACCAACAACCCGGCGCACACGCACGGGCCACCTGCGGGCCAATCCCTAATAGCTCCGTAAGTCAATGTAAACAAAGACTTTATGCTACAAAGTATAACTTCGTTTTCGTTACCGTTGTGTTATGAGTGTGTGTTGTGTGTTAAGCACTCGCCCACCTCATCCACCCCTCTCGTATCAGAGACGTTCAACGTTTTTTGACGATCGTAAGTGTATCTTTGACACCCAATTGAATAAAAACATTTTGACTTTAATTTTTTTGTAGAAGTATTTATGATTAATATGTCCTAATTTATTTATAACAATATTGACCTATTAACAGTAATTTGTTGCAAGCTGAAGTACTGTCGAAACTGTGACTTCGTGCTGCCATAGCTTAGTTGAAGCAAAACTGCTGTTGTTTTCTGAGAATGGTTACTTATGGGGTCATGGGTGAATAGTGAAGTTATGGAAAACGATTGTAACACGTTGCCTTCTCAAAAGAAATGTATGTCAAAACGACAACTGGAAGTTTTGTTCTTTGAAATAAGTCAATGCAAAATTCAAAAAACAAGTTACAAGTTATCGTAGGTACTAAAAATGATAAAAAAATAAATACGCGTCGACTTTTAAGCTACCTCCGTTTCGTCGGTTAAAAGAAGGCCATATATGGGCTCTTACCATGAGTTTAGAATGTTACAAAAACTTGTTTCGTTTTCGTTTGACTACCTTACGTTAAGAAATGTACAGAGCCAAACGAAAACGAAAAAAGTTTTGTTAAATATCAAAACTTGCAGTAAGCTCCCTGAGATAGCATGGCGCTTGGCTACTTCAGTAATTTTTTTTTATTCGGATAACATACAGTGTTATGTACCAAGATTACTAATAAATTAAATAGTTAGACACCATTTACCTGTTTCCGCATATTGATATTAATTCACAGATTTGCATTTCTTCTCTACATAGTATTATAATACAAAGTCGTTTTTCGCGTATATCCGCTAACTCCTCCTGAACTACGCAACGGATTTTAATGCGGTTTTAACTATGAGTCAGATATTTTGTCACGAAAGGTTTATTTACAGGTATCGTGCGAAGCCGGGGCGGGTCTCTAGGTAATCAAAAAAATATATTTTCAAAGCACTTAATTCAAATGTTAATTGCGCACTCACCATACAATACTCGTAATATAGGCAACAAACACACTTAAAATTCTCTCTTTATTATCCCAAAGCTTTATCGTCCAATTTGTTTAAAAAGTCACATAAACTCTTGATGCTCGAGAGTGCCCCACAACAAAACAATGTGAACTTTTTCTCATAAAAACTGCTAAGTTGTGAGTACTTTTAGTTTTTACATCACTTTAAGATCTGTATGGAGCAAATACTTTAAAAGATGCATAAAATAAGATGGGTATAGTATTGGGATCATGCCAGATGTCAATAAAGCTTTACATTGTAGAATACTGGGGGGTAATTCAGTTAACTGTAACCGATACCTAACTGAACCGTTGACGTTCAATTGAACCATTGACGTTCAATTGAACCGTTGGCGTCAGTCTGGAAAAACGAACGAAGAACGACTCAGGGTTACTAATATGTGTGAGATTTTAGTGAAACTGAGCCGTTCCTCATCCCCTATTTAAAGGTCCGCTTTTTAGAGGCTAAAGGAACAATAATGGTTCAGCTAAACATCGGTTGTAGGTAGCTGAATTGGCCCCCTGATACAAATCGATAAGTAGATTGTCTAGAATAGATTGTTACAATGAAGAGTTTTCTTTATATTCCATTTTGGACCGCAAAATATTTGAGAATGCTATTGGGTATTTTGTATTGTTAATTTTAATATAGTGTCGAATTAATCTTCTGCTGTTTTGTATTCTTTTGCATAATAAATACTTCATGATTATTGTCATTAGTTGATTTCACGTTGATATTTCCCCCAGTTCAATCTCTAACCCGAATCAAGATTTGTTTGTAAAAAAATGAACTGTGAGTGGTTAATTTTTTACTCACCGTACCTCGTGAGGTAAAATAAAATATAATATAATAATAATAATACATAAACTTTGAGTGGTTGACTATTTACTTATCGTACCTCGTGAGGTACAAACAGTCCCTACCTATCGTACGCAGTTAGCAGCGTATCGCTTGCTTACGAATTCAGTGAGCGAGCGATTCGAATTGCTGCAGTTTGTCGCTTACTTAATTTTGGTTTTGCCCAATACGCGATTCAGAGTGAGCAAGCGGACAGTCTGCCGCTCACAGTTTGCTCACAGACACGACGAAGCCTAGCCTAAAATTAAAAAAAATATATATTTTAAGACGGAGGTAGTTAGGGTACACCGTTACTCTCCAGTCGGCTTGGTCCCAACTTGATAGGTCGAAGTCAAAGTCAAAATATTTTTATTCAATTTGGGTATCAAAGATACACTTACGAACGTCAAAGTTTTTTAAAAAAAGACTCGACCGCCTTGTTCGGATAAAGAACCTCTGCTCAGAAGAACAGGCAAGAAACTAAGGGGCATTATTTTTTCAAAAAATAAAATAAATTACAGTCTCACAAATTTTGGCTTACAACTAGGTAATATCTATACATACTAGTGGCTTCTTGGCAGAAGTGGAAGGCTCCAGACAACTTTGTCTTATATATAATTCTTAACCTTATATAATAATACCCTCTTTTCATTAATGTAGTTTTTACATGTGATTTGAATTTTCCCTCACTGAGCACTGTTATACATATATAAGGTCGATTTTCCAATCCACTAAGTAAAACATGACACAAGATTTTCGTTTTGGAGACGAAAACTATCATAATCCTTATTATTTCCTTTAGATAAATACTCGTTTAATAACTAAATACCTAGATGACTAGCCTAATAGAAGCTATTTAGCCCACAATTTCTTCACATTTTCCTTCACCTAAATCTCAAGCAGATATTAAGTGCAGATAGGTAATGTCTATTAAGTACGCAACCAATCAACGTAGGCACACGATCTCTCTCTATTGTGCCTGCCACTTAGCTCAAGTCGAGTGGTCCATCACGTCGCCTCAATCAGGGCTCGATGGTGCTCCGCTTTCACCCTCTCGAAAGGTTCAGTGTGTATGTACGATTTTTAGGGTTCCGAAGTAAACTAAAGAAACCTTGAGTTTCCTATTGTGAATCTGTTTGTTTGTCTGTTTATTTATCTAATCAAATGCCTTTATTCAATTAGTTAACAAAGGTACACACATGAATGTGAAAGTTATTAAAAAAACCTCTAACACCTTGTTTGGAAAAAGAGCCATTACCCAGAAGAACAGGCAAGAAACTGAGGAGTAAAGTTTTGTAGTATTTTTGACGGTATTATAAGTATTGTAGTATGTTACGAAGAGACTGGATTTTCAACTGCAAACATACCATGCTTAAGACGCTAAATAGCCTCTTACACTTTTATTTTATTATTGAGACAATATTCATCACCCAATTGGTATTTTGCCAAAACGTACCTTAATATTGAGTACCTTATTATTTCGTGGCCATGGATACAGAGTCATTCAGTCGGAATAACAATAAGGCTTTTACTTGCGTACACTCAAGCACGAGTTCAAGAACATTTAATAAATAATAATCCATCATTATAGCACATTAGCACTCGATAATTATAACACGAGTTTAGGAAAATAATACATAGAGGCGAAATGTTTTTTCACGGCGACGTCAAATCTCTAATAATGTTATTTTAATCAGTATATTAAAAAAACCGGCCAAGTGCGAGTCGAACTCTCGCACGAAGGGTTCCGCACCATTATCTATATAAACGGCAAAAAAAAAAACAAGTTTGTTGTATGGGAGCCTCTTTAAATATTTATTTTATTTTGTTTTTAGTATTTGTTGTTGTAGCGGCAGCAGAAACACCATATGTGAAAATGTCAACTGTCTAACTATGACGGTTTATGAGTTACAGTCTGGTGATAGACGGACAGACAGACGGACGGACAACGGAGTCTTAGTAATAGGGCCCCGTTTTACTCTTTGGGTACGGAACAATAAAAATGTGGCCTTTAAAAAAAACTTAAATAAAAGGAAATTTTTGCAACATGATAACGAAATCAATAGTTTTGTTTTTATTTGAAAAGACCATAATAATATAACATACAACAATCCCCATCTATGTACTATGTATTTGCATAGACATTACGAGTCAGTTCCACGCACATATAAATTTGACCCATAATTCGTTTAACGTCTTCTAAGTAACACAGAAGTGTTTTAAAGAAAAACACTTTGAAAGCAGAGAATATAAAATTAAAATAAAACTCCAATCAGCTCAAAGCTGAAGTCTGCTGAAGCGTTGCAAAAAAGAAACCGCTTCAACTTAGAGACATGTCTCGGTAAAAGTTTTGTTTTTAAAATATTTTCAAAAGGAAGTTTTTCGCTACGTTAGCTAGCATCACTTTCTATGACAAAATAATGCTGAAAAAGTTATTATTACTAGCTGAAGTACACTTAAGTATTATAATTGTTTTACTGGTTTTTTTTTATTTTGATTTATCAAATTGATAAAAAATAGATTATCCGATAGTATTGTAAAATACTCGTAACTGCATCTGAAACTAAAACCCAACTAGTACTTGACCTTGAACTGATACCTCGCCTATTCTGTAGCTCTTTGACCGATTAAGCTATCTTCAACTTAACATTTGTATTGAAATCACAACTTCATATACATATCGTCACGCCTTTCCCAAGAAGGAGCTGGCAGAAGTGTACAACACCCACACTTCGCCGGACGATATTCAGTCCCAAAAGTAACAAGGGGCGAGAAATGTCACAGGGGGCGAGCCTGTCGCACTACACCGGGCTCCAGTAATGTAGCAGATGACATACAATACGCACATACTCGTATGTTAACACAATGAAAAAATTGGTGCGTGCCTTCGGCTGGGTCTGAACCTGCTCCCTCTGCCTTAAGAGGCGGGCCTTTTCTGACTAGGCTATCATCGCCTATCATTAACTACATACGTACCGCAATTTCACAAAGACCAGATCAGCATTACGGTACTTGCTCATTTTATCGTCAGACAAAATAATTAATGTACATAATTACTTATAGCTATAAGCTTACTTACAGTTAGCGTACATACAAATGTAGATACAATACAATACAATACAAAAACTCTTTATTGACACCAAATACAAATAAATCTAAACTAAACACTCAAAAATAAAGGCGCAATGGGCGGTCTTATCGCTTAAGAGCGATCTCTTCCAGACAACCTTTGGATGGAATAAAAACATTATGATTAAGCATGGACGGTGGTGTGCTAAAGAAAAATAATAATAATTAAGCTTAAATAAACTTACTAATTTGAGAATTATAATAAACTACATACTAATACCAACATAAATAATTACTAAATAGGTATACAAATAAACTACCCAGTCATAAACATACACAAGATTAGATTTGCCCCAGAAGAATAAGAATTTTTCGCTGTGCCCGATCAAAATAATAATTATCTTCTTTGCAAATTCTAGCGCAATAATAAAGTAGTGCATTTAATTATCACCATCGTCATCAGTCCGTAGTCGCATAGACCTCTTTCTACGCCTCTCATTTTAGTCCTATGCTAATCTCGTCCAGTTTCAACTCGCAATTTTTTTTAGCAGTGTATTTAAGTAACAAGTAAACACGGCTGCAAAATGTTGTACCCTATGTCACTTCCACTATCAAGACGATTCAAATGACATCTCAAATTTCGAAATCTATCAAGCTGTTTAGGCTGTAGGGCGTGCCAAAGAAACCTCATACATACATACATATGTACATTCATACAGTTGAAAAAATAACCCTCCTTTTTGCGCAGTCGGGTAAAAATAGGCGTTCCATTTTTGCAATAACGTCTTTATGAAAGAATACAATCCGAGCATTAGTCCGCGCAGTAATAGTGTCGTGCATTAGACCCGCGGGGGTGTAATGAAGGGGTAATCACCCTCCGCGGGTGGTTGAATTACTTAGGGTGAAGTTCTGGTGCAAGTCGGGAGATGAAGAGGGGATGAATAGACAATCTTATGAGAAAATTACAGGGAGTTGCCGAGCATAAAGAGATCTGACTAATATCGTAGGGTGATGTAGTGCAGTGTTGTACAGGGAACTTTAATTATCTCAGTTAAATAAGGTAGTTATAGACAAGCGTAGAGTTTATAACCTAGCTACATCTTTGTTCGTGTTTCTTTAAAAATAGTATCCTAAAACCTACCTTATTTAATAAGTTTTATCATTATTATTCTCTTGTTGTTTTGTTATCTTGTCAAATAATCAAACTTCAAGATCCGTTAAGCCGTGGAAAGCCTACAAACAGACATACAGAGTTATTTTCGATTTTAAAATAGTAGAATGGATTACTAGCTGCACTCCGCGGTTTCACCCGCGGTCCCGCAGGAACCGTTACTTTTTTCGGAATGATGGTTACCCTTTGTCCTTCTCTGTACCCCAGACAACGTTTATGCAAAATTTCATGATGATCGGTTGAGCAGTTAAAGCGTGAAAACGTAACAATAGTCCAGTCGGGGTAGACATTTAAATAGAAAAAAATTCGGGGAACGATTTTTTTTAAACATCGTCGGGGGTGGTTGGAAGTATAAATCTCGATTTTCTAACTAATCCGGGTAAAGGGGTCGCCACCATCTTGTTTTAAAGTTCAATTTTTTTCGTTTTTCTGAAATAACTCGTTAATTTTTAACTATAGAGCAAAAATGGCATTATCCAAAGTTGTTGGAAATTTAATTTCTCACAAGTTTGGTCATGATCATTTTTACGCTAGGATCAATATTCGCAGAGTTATACTATTTCAGGCTAGTTTTATTTCTGCCCCGACTGGACTACAAACAGTTAGAGAAACGAACAAGCTTATTTACACATTTATAATATTAGTTATGATTTGGATACGATTCAAAAGAACGATGTGGTTTATAACGGAATGATTTGTACGCCTTAAAGATGATCACTATCATGTTTCTGTTGAGTATGTTTGTAAATTTGCTCTAAATTTAGGAATGTTCGTGTCAGAATAAAAATGTGTTAATGTATTTGATTCCACGTATCTTTGTTAAGATTTTTTATTAAAGTATCCGCTACCGCTTTCGTTTGGCTCCACAAAAAGGGTCCCGACGAGAAATGTGTAACTGGAGCCAATCTGGCAGCCAATTATTGTAGCTGATGAAACGTGTAACTGATTCTTGACATCGCCCTGGATGTGCGGTTTAAAACTCTGGTAATATTTAACAAAAGTAAATGAACACTGCAAGGTTTCCCACACGGTGGGCTGACGATCTGGTGGGGGTCACGGGAAGTCGCTGGATGCGGGCACCGCCGAATCGGGACAATGTGCAGATAATTCGGGGAGGCCTCTGTCCAGCAGTGAAGGCCTTCCGGCTTAAATGATGATGATGATGATGATGATGAACTTAAAGTCTTAAAAGTAGAGATCAGATATTTGGTACATATAGTATCCAAACTTCATAAATTTAGTAGTATGGAAAACATTTCTTTTATCGATAAATCTCACGTTTTCGCGGTGTCGATAAATTTAGTATGCTACCTTTCAAATCGGATTTATTTAAAGTAAAAAAAAAGGTTTTTTTAACAATATCTAGAAAAATCAGGATTCGCTTCCATACTTTCTTATCTTTTGGCAGGAAAATGTGAACTTTATGTATAATTATTATGTGTTTCTGAAATATCCGATCTTTAGGTGACTTTTTAAAATTGTTAATTAAAATTCTTAGTTAAAGTATATGTTTTAAGCTGTCAATCTGCCTTTGGGTTTTAATATAGATTCAAAACTTTGCTTTAAGTTAAGGGGTGATTAATAATAAATAATAAAGATAGAAAATATGAATTATGTAGAGACTTACGGCCACTTGCACTAAATATAAGAACTGCCTAAGTCCTTGCTTAACTAGTTTTAAACTACTCCTTGAGAAATGCGACCTGTAGAGGAGACAAAAGTCGGCCGCAAGGTCTCCAGCTCACAGAGCCAGTCGTATTATACGTTAAGACTGGAATAGTTTATCGAAGGTTACCAGTCAGCTAGGCAATAAGGTCGCGTGTTTCTCGGCCTCTCCAGCACACCATGTAACAAAAACACAACATATCGTCACGCCCTTTCCGCGAAAGAGATGGTAGAGGTGTCTAACACCCACACTTCGCCGGAAATTCAGTCCTAAATGTGAAAGCCTGTCACCAAACACTGGGCTCTAGAGCCTCTACTAAGCAACTGTTTTAAAATTGTTAATGAATTGTTTGACTATTTTTGACACTTCTGGCACACAAAAAGTGTCAATTTGAGGCAATGCATTAACAATTTTAAAACAATTGGTATGTAGCAGATGACAGCCACTGTATAACACTCACAATATTCGGAATGAGCGCAGTGACGCGGCACTCACAGTAATATATTGCGGGTAGATCGCTACGATGCGAATTTAATATCTGTCAGGGCCAGAGTGGCCGCGAGTCGGGTGTTGCTTGCGTTCCGGTGGCTGCTTTCAACGCTTACGTGGCAGACGGGAGTGTGTCTGCGTTTATCTTCACGTAAAATGATTTACAGTTTAGGATACGATACAGAAACTTGTATTAATGACAAAACAACACCAGATTTGAAAAGAACACCAGAGCACGGAAATAGTATTTGGTAAACTCTATCACTGGATGCCCATAATACAAGCATCGCTTAGTTTGGGACCCACTGCAGTTCATTTTGAGTACTCGAAGTGAGTGTTAAGTGTCATGTATTTGAATACGATTTCTTTACGATTATCGAACCTGCTCACAAAAATTCACGAGAATCGGTTGTTGTGGAATGGAACTTGTAGAGTAGGATAGATATCGGCAGCGATGTCTACAGCTCACAGAGCCACTAGTTATACAGTATTTTGTGTTATTCGATCTTTAAAAAAATTAAACAAAGTGAAAACACTGTATACCTTATCCGAGGTTATACAACGTTTATTAGTATGGGGAAATCTTTATATCGTGTTAGCAACACATACAAAGAAATTCAGTCTATGCTCTGCTGTGTGACGTTTTCCGAGTAAACTGTCAAAGGAATGTCAGTGGAGTAGCGCCTGAGTCGCCCGCCTCACCCAACTGGCACTTTTCGCTGGAGCACGGAAGAGGACGGATCTCGTATTGTTTTCTATTGGCGTTTTTCTGTTGTATTTATCTTGGTGTCCATTCGATTCATACTGAAATTACCCACATATTGTACATGGTTTGGATTTTTAGAAGTATTATTGGTTTACATCTACATTAAGGTGGTTTTGAATACCCTCCCTTCAGAAATAGTTTACAATCATTGGTTAAGATAAAAATTCTGTATCTTTCAGCTGTTAAAGTATGAATTTCTGAAAACTTATCTAGTCTCCGTATGTAATAAACCAACCTACCTCAGAATACAGTCCGACACACATATCTCGCTGTACCCGTTATGAGACATCTCATTTCATGTGCTCGTGCCATTGTGACGGGGGTACAGTTGTTTATGATTTCGTCTAAATGCAGTTACAGTTTAGTGTCTAACACGATTGTAATGTTTTGAAACAGAGATACTGAATTCAGATATCAAAAATGCGAAAGTCTGTTTGTGGGTTTGTTTGTTACTTCTTCACATTCTAATGGATGGATGGATTAGGATGAAATTTGGAATGAAGATAACTTATACTCTGGATTAGTACATAATAGACAGCCTACTTGGAGTGGGCCTGCCTCTCAAGCCAGAGGGAGCGGGTTTAAATCCAGCCGACCGCACGCACCAATTTGTTCATTGTGTGAAAATAATGTGCGTATTGTATGTCAGTTGCTACAAAACTGGAGCCCGGTGTATGGCGACAGGCTCGCTCTCTGTCACATTTTGAGACTAAATATCGTCCGGCGAAGTGTGGGTGTTGTATTACATCTCTGTCAGTCTCCCCGGGGGAAAAACGTGACGATATGCTTTATGTTATGGATTATTACATAAATAATTCTTAACCGCAGGGGGCAGCCGGTAATGATATAAAAAAGCCTTATTTTTACGTCTTTATGTTCTATTCCACCTACTATTAAGTGCTTATAACATCGAAATAATTATATTTGATCGAAGATTTATAATGAAAAATTAGGTATGCTGGACAAAATTCTATGGACCACACTTTACGTAGCGCGTAGGTACTTACTACAAAAAACTACTAACACTCTTTTGTAGGAGAGGTTAAGCTCTCGCACTCATTTATCAACTAGGAATACCATGTTTTGTCTGTTTTCAATTTTAAATTTTGAACTTGATAAACATTACAAAAGACACGTAAACATTTCCAAACACGTCTAAGAATCATGCCCCTCCCCAAGGATGTATGCTACAAGAGAACATGTATTAAAAACCCGCCTTGATAAGATCCGGAGTTAATCATGAACCTCGACGCATTTACATAATGCTTCCTTTAGCCGCCAACTTGTTCAAGAAAAGTTTCGACTAAGGGTGCCTATATACTGGAGATGCGCAAAAGAGCGGAGCGCAAGAAAATAAGCCTCCAATAAAATCACTACACTTACACAGCGGGTGGTCTTCTGTGGTGTATGGTGGCATCTTACTGGTAGATGCTTTGTACATCCGCATCTTTACATCTTTGTACATTATGTAAATGTAATGTATTGGTGTATTTTTCTTTTCCTTCTCACACATATCTGGTGGATATTTGTACTTGCGTGTAGGTACGTAGTCTTACGGTGGTGACTAACATGGAGCTATAATTTTGAATTTGGAGGCGATGGAAGGTTGATTATAAAACGCAGTTTCTTGAAGAGAATCTGGTTGAGACTATCCACGTGTCCAAAGAGGATGTTTAAAAAAAAAGAACTAGTATTTGTCCAGGGCACGCAAACTGCATGCAGTCCATAAGTTCTTCTTTCTGTAGTTAATTAGGAAAAGCGCCATCTAGTTTCTCTCGCTTCGAACTAAAAGTGCACACGCTGTAAATGCAGTAGGCAATTATTTTACAAACAAATAAAACATTTAGCTGGTTGCTAACTTCTTACTATTTAGCTATCCGTAAAAACAAATATTGTTTTTAGTTTCTTCAATTGAAAACACGGCGTGTGCAGAAATGCAAACGATTGTGATAATCTGATACTATCTTATTGTTCCAAAAAAAAAGAAATGTTCCAGTGTGCCTCCATCCTAATAAAGAAGGGGGACAAAATTAAAATATTGTTGACGCTAATAACTTTGGAATTTTGCTAAATTACCTCTCCGGAGTTTGTTGTATATTGTTGCTTAGGGGAAGAGCTTTGTGAGAGAACAATTACGGTGAGATTAAAAAAGTAGGTAAGCACCTCATTAAGTCACAAAAATGTTAAGCCATGACTTAATTTTGAAGCTTTTAATTTGTACAATGATGTTGGTGACTTAAAGCTAAAGTTAAAAGTTGATGGTTCAAAAATTTGCAGGTCTAAAAGTTCTGGAAATTTTAGACCTTAGATTATTTGAAAAAAGGGTATATTGTAAGATAAATTCATTATAATTATTAAACAACTCTTTTCTACTACTAACTCTATTCGATTACAATTTTAACTAAAAATAAATAATTTCTTAGTTTTACTTTATACTTAAAAAAAATACTCTCTTGCCTCTCTCGTCTTGAAACTTGACTGGTTTATTTATCTAAGAAAATAGAAGATCCACTTTCGAAATGAAATCAAACCTTTTTCGTACCACTCAGTACTTCCACAAGCTAAGTTTCTTCAATCCTCAACATTTTAATCAAAATTTACGAACATAGTTGCCATAAAACCAGCACAACGTACTCCAATAGCAAAAACCGTATTTTCGTGAAAGAAACGGGAGCAATCCTTGAATGAATAAACGAACAGGACTCGTTACTTCGCCGTGTTTCCTATACTCTTCTTGTCTGTGGATATAATATAACCTAAGTAAACTGCTGGCTCAAACATTGAGACGTGAATAGGTACTATACCATAATGAATGACTTAAATCATAAGTATTTAAACATCGACCACGTTTTGTTTTTTGACAAAGCCTATATTAACCTTTCCTAAAAACTTTCTAAAAACAGTATCGTGATCTATTAAACATATCTCTAATGCTCCTAGTTTTACAGTTATCCATAGGCGACGGTGATCACTTACGAACAGGCGGCTCGTTAGATTATTTGCTCCCTATAGCATTAAATCGTTTATCTGACAAAAAAATGAAGGGATTCTTTTAACAGCTTCCAATGCGGTAATAGGACGGCTAAAATCGTTAGACAAACTTGTTTTATAAGATAAAGAAAGAGTCAGTTTACACTGAAGATATGAAAAGGTTCTACAGCTACGTCACCTAAGCTTTTAATTATCTTGGGTACTGTTTTAAATGAAATTGTATTAAAAGTTTCTATGTCTAGAGAGAGTTCCGTACGGTTTATGAATAAAAGTGACGGGCCAACTTTTTTATACTAATGTGCGTAACAGGTACATACGTCTTTTACTGGGATTGCGTCATACATTTTGTTCATTTAGAACCTAACATGAATCGGTTTCTTCTAGGCAAGCGTGCTTCATCTTAGGCCGCATCACTGCTTATCATCAGGCGTGTTGGCGGCCAAACGCAAGCCTAATTTTTTTGTTTTGGCCCTTGTAATGTTTTTTCAGTCCATTTGGAGTCTGGACATATCATTTATCAAAGGGTAAAAGACACTCATAATGGTATTCTCTTAACTCGTAACGTAGGTAGTATGTATACTAACATGTCATAAATTATTTATCTTTTAGTTCGACAACTGAAGTTTATAAATTTTCGTATATACTCGTACTTATCTCAAGTCCCGCATCAAACTCGTCCATGTAAAAACCTTATTTTCCTTGAAAGAACGCGCGCAATCTTACTAAAACTCGTCACCCAATTAACCAGCGGGTCCCGGGAAGGGACCACTGGGATATCTCACAGCTGCTTGTATTAAACGCCATGGATCTGATAGAGCGAGGGTTTGGGTCCAACAGCAGTTTTACTGAGGTTTTTTAGCTGGAAATATTAAATTAATCCCAACCAGGCTGAGTTGAAGAAACGTAAAATAACATTAGCCAGCATGTAACATATAAGCCAGATAAGCCAGAGGGAGCGGGTTCGGACCCAGCCGAAGGCACGCACCACTCTGTTCGTTGTGTGAACAATTATGTGCCTATTGTATGTCATCTGGTACATGACTGGAGCCCAGTGTATGGCGACAGGCTCGCCCCCTGACAGTACAAAAGATTCAAATAAACACCCTATTATTCAAAAGATAAAAACATCATAAAAACGGTGCACAATAATTGCTTTCCAGAAAGATCTCTTTTGTTCCAGATTTTAACAATGAGACGCGCGACTCGAGCGGCTCCTATTGCCTAATCTAGGTTACCTGTCGATAGTTGTAAACATCGCCACAAATTAGCGTATAGTTCTTCATCGGCTACGACTGGCGTAACAATATAATCGTTTATAAGCGTAACTATGCAACTTGTCTAGGGCCCAAGGTTTGTATAAATATTAATCTAAAACCATAAATAGATAGTCTTTCTGATAAAATATGACTGACAAAGAAACATAAGTAACGCTAATAAGTTTCAACTTCAAAACTTGAAATCCCTCGAATCCCGACTTTTATCAACCAGACGTCTGCACAAAACCTAGCCACATTTTCATAAAGCCGCGATCACACTGATAAGCGATGATTTATTCCTACTAGTTTAAACTGTCATGGCGGTCGCGAAAAAAGTCGCCGCGATTTTCCACGAAAACGGTCGCTTTTAGCGCAGTATAAGACGCAGTAAGGGCAGATCGCTGGCTAATTAAAGTAGATCCACCGTCCATGCTTAATCATAATGTTTTATTCCATCCAAAGGTTGTCTGGTTCTCCCATTGCGCCTTTATTTTTGAGTGTTTAGTTTAGATTTACATATTTGTATTTGGTGTCAATAAATAGTTTTTGTATTGTATTGTATTGTAAATCTTAAACGAATTGTGATTTTGTAGTCATTGCTTGCTATCCCGTTTGCACCGATCTATTTGCGTCTTAAGTTGATAATTATCACAATTAAAGTATTACGAACGCGCCCTGTTATAAACCCTTATAGCAGGGCGCGTTCGTATAAAGACCTTGTATCTGTTTTTACCCTACTGAGCAAAAAGGAGGGTTATGTTTTTCGAGTGTCTGTATGTTTGAATGTTTGTATGAGGTTTCTTTAGCACGTCCTACAGCCTAAACAGCTTGATGTATTTCGACATGTGAGGTATTATTTAAATCGTCGTGATAGTGGAAGTGACATAGGGAACAACATTTTGCAGCTGGATTATTCGTTTTTTTTAAATAATAATGTTACTTGTTTTAGTTACAATTTGACTTCCAAATCCATTCAGTAGAAATTTAGGTTATCATTTTATTATCAAGTAAATACCACACACACACACACCATACCATACATACACATTTAATGAAGTTATTTGCAGTCTTACAAATATCAATTATAACCGAATTTTTAAAATAAATTATAATTATTATATAAATTTTGAAATCAATTTTTTTTTGTGGGAAGTATCTTTTCCAAGATTCAGTAAACTTAGTATGAGTTTTAATAGTTATCGCAAACTGTTTTCGTTTTCGTTTGGCTCCAGAACGTTTAGAACAATCAAAACTAATACTAAGACTATGAAGATACTATGAAATACTAAGAAGGTGCAATGTCTTGTCTTCATTGCCCATACTGCCAGCGCTGCGCTCAGTCTATCTGTATGCACCCTTCACGGTGCATTATTTATGACACAAGGCTTTTAAAGTGGGCAGACGAGGCTCTTGATGGTAATAAATTACCATGGATGGAAGCAATCTCCATTTACCTAATTTAAAAGCTGATTGCTGCAATTTTTGGTAGGATTGCTGGCTGATTGAGACATTTAATTAAGGAGTCGATTGCCTGGAAGAGATCGCTTTGAGCGATAAGGCCGCCCATTAAAAAGCGGTTATTAGTTAGGCTTATTTATGTTTTGTGGAAATTATTTTCAGAAGTACCATATTTTTTTTAAATAATTTTATTTTTATTACCAGAAACTTATTTTTATTAATGAACTAAATGTTTGGTCTAAGAATTGAAATTGGAGAAACAAAAACCTGATGATTGCAAAGTGAACAAAAACTTAATAATTGGAGCAATCAAACATTATTTTAACGAACAAAATAACGAGGTAAATAATTTGAAAAGATTGAGTTTTGTTGAGCAAAAGTTTTGTTCGTAGTACTTACCATTTGACGTCTTTATATTTATGACTCTAGAACTAGTTACTCAGTTTACATAACACCTAAATAAGGTCTCTCTTAGTACGAGTGTTCGTCTTAAGATTTCTATTTGATAGATTTTCTATCAAATTTTCCTGGCTTTTTTTGAGATACAACTGTTGACGTCAAAAACAAAGTCACAGATATTATGTCGGCGTCTGCCGGCGACTTTGAAGTGTGGACTACCTTAGTTTTTTCTTTCTTCATTCCTGGTGTGAACAATGAAGAGGTTTTTTACTGTCCATCTTTCGCCCATTGCGCCTATATTTTTGAGTGTTTATTTAGATTTATTTTGTATTTGGTATCAATAAAGAGGTTTTGTTCAATTCTAGTATTCTATTCTAGGTACGAGTATCTAGAAATTATCTCATCGTAATATTTTTGTTGCTGGGTGTTAAATACACCTCCGCCAGTCCCTTGGTGGAAAGGCGTGACGATATTTAATGTTTTAAGTAACCTTTTTTTTTGAGTTTATCAGATTCGCCTCTGACACGGGATAGACAATTAGGCCTCGTTCAGAGAGACGCGGGGCGTTGAGCGGCGCGTGCGGCGTCGCGTTGCGCGGGTAAATCAAACAGATGCCAATTATGAGACCGTTCAAGGAGAAGCGTGTTGCCGCGCGTTCTGTTTTTTCTGTTTTTTTTTTTATACATCATAGACAATAGACAAATATTTATTTAGTTATATATTCATACGTCTGAGGCCTGAGTAAAAACATTTTGTTATTCTGAAACTTGAGAGCGTGGGTGCGATTCTCACCTAGGACAAACATCCATGAACATTTGTGTTTGTTCTATGTCTGGGTATTAATAATATCTATTTAAGTGGCAACATAACACAACATATCGTCACACCTTTCCCTCGAAGGGGCTGGCAGCCACACAACACCCACACTTCGCCGGCCGATATTCAGTACAAATGTAACAGGGGGCGACCCTATTGCCTAACACCGGGATCTAGGTACGTATCAGATGACATTAAATAAGCAACAATGTTCACACAATAAACAAATTGCTGCGTGCCGTCGGTTGGGTTTCGAACCCGCTCCCTCTGGCTTGAGAGGCGAGTCTTCTCCAACTAGCTTATTATTGCATTACGTGTAGGCATATCATGTCATAATAAACAAACAGCCCCTTAATGCTGTAATGTTAGTCGACACCCCTCCCCTCTAGCAGCGCAAGTTGAGATGTACGGAACCCGATGCGCCTCTCATAAATCACGATATTGTTATGCAAGGAAACGAGTTTGCAATTTAGCTTACAACTACGTGAATACGTGAACACTGAAACTTTGAACTGAAACTTTAAACGTAGCTTAGGTATGTTAATATGAAAATGATAACTGAATAGATTACTTTCTTGTCTGTTAGAAAGTTTTCATACACAGTTACGTATACGTTTCGTATATTTCGTATGCTTATTATTATATTTCGTATAATAATAAGCTAGTTGGAAAAGGCCTGCCTCTCAACCCAGAGGGAGCGGGTTCGAACCCAGCCGACGGCCCGCACCAATTTGTTCATTTTGTGAACATAATTATGTGCGTATTGTATGTCATCTGCTACATGATTGGAGCCCGGTGTATGGCGATAGGCTCGCCCCCTGTCACATTTGGGACTGAATATCGTCTGGCGAAGTGTGGGTGTTGTATAACACCTCTGCCAGCCTCGGGGGAAGGGCGTGACGATATGTTATGTTATGTTTAGAAAATACAGAATTAATAAAATCATACATATTAAGTACCTCAGTAATTTTTATAAATCTGTATTTCAGTACAAATACTAACACACAAATACCATCATCCATCATAAAATAATATTAACACTAAGAGCTCGTGTCTCATATCTGTAAGGTACTCGTATTTCTACGTCGGAGGTTAAAAAGAGATTTAACATAATATTCACTGAACATTCTCGAATAATCCACCAAACTCCATATCTCACTACAGCCACGAACACACTCTGAAGTTTTGTTTAGGAAAATACGGGGCTTGTCCCTTACACCGGAATCGACATTGAATTATGAGGCAGCTCTCTCTTTCTAGCTCCATAGGAACAGGCGAGAGGGTAGAGGCACTTAGCCCAACCGTTTGTTATATGTTGTCTGCACAGAAGCATTCGGCTTTCGGCCTCTTTCGGATGATTAATGACGAGACGAAATTTAAAATTTGTACCGCGACTTGGTTTTTTTTGGAAAAAGTAGGTCAGAGGGCGAGCATTGGAAAATTATTCGCGAGAAAATGTTTGCGATTTCTGCTGCAAAATGGTGTCAAAATTGATTATTTCGAACGTCTCTAGTTTGATTTTTTTTCGAAAATCCACTCTATTAAAGGTATAAGAATAAAATTGACAAATAATAAAGGTTACTTACCTACATTACCCCATAAAATTATGACCTGCGATAATCATTGCATTTTTAGCCCGTAAAGGAAGTGTTTCATTAATAAACTGCGGAAGCGAGAGAGAGGTGCCAACATAAAAATAACAATATTAATAAAAGGGTCCTTTTATGTGACTTTATGAGTGGCTTCGTACAGGAACTGCGCTGTACGCTTATATTATACTAGACTACATTTCTATGCTTGTAGCTCTGAGAGGAGAAGTTCTCGCGACCGGCGTCTGTTCTCCCCTATTAATCGCATTCCTCAACAAATTCTCGTGAAATTTTGTGAGCAGATTCTAAAATTACACTCACAGTTTTTTTTGTCGAAGCAGTTTCTGGAAATTTTCAAATGTATGGAGATTTGTATGTTTTTTTTCACTTTGAAACATTTCCAAAAACTGATAGGACAACATTTTTTTTTATAATTATTGAACCGGCTCAGAAAATTTCACGAAAATCAGTTGAGGAGTGCGACCTGCGGCCCTATTCGGAGATTTGAGATTTTCATCTCATCTTTTTTCGTCCTTGTTGCTCTCGTTTGAAACGTCATAGGCGTGAGAGAGACCAAGATAAAATCTCATCTCATCTCACGCGCAGGAATAGCCCTCCTGTAGAGGTGAACAGACGTCAGCCACGACTTCTACAGCTCACAAAGCTACGAGCAATAAATTAGTGTGGTAGAACGCTTGTCACTGCCTTACCTAGCAATGTAAGGATAAAGCACGCTTGCAAGTTCCATTTCAGATTCGAAGACGCGCATGCAATTTTAACGTTTCCGATTCACGCCAACACGACTCTATGAGCCCATACAAGCTGGTTTTTAATGAAAAACTATTGAAAGCTCACGTAGCAACGTTCCCTATTGTTTCGTATAACAGCCGCCGGCCGACCCCAATAGCCGCATCGATGATGCTGTATTAAAAGCTGTATTTATTCAACAGGCAGGCTAATGTGTTATGGGTAGGTACGTGATTATAGATGTATCTCACTCGTGGTAGCGCTGTGCTTTCAATGATTGATTTTTATGTACACAATAAAATCGTTTGCGAAAGCTTTCAGAAGTATGTGTAGGGTCAACTGGGGCGAATGCGTCTGTGGGGCAATTGCGTCTTTCGAGAATTACTGACAAACCCTTCTTGTACAGATTATTGCAACTAAAGATAGAAAAAAGATGTAGGTGGCGCCTAATTTTTGAAGGGTTTGTCAGTAATTCTTGAAAGGCGCAATTGCCCTACAGACGTATTTGCCCCACGTGACCCTACACATATTTATTTTCAACTATATAGACCACATATGGAGCATAATGAATGTTTATCATACTATGTATCACATACAGTGATGAATAAATATAGAAAGAATATTTGATGTACATTATATACTTAATTCGAACTATTTCGAAATGAATACGCGATATAATGTACTCGTACCTACATGAAAACGAAGACGCGAGTAAAAGCTGGTCATAAAACATCGATGATTTAAATACAACACCGATGTACATAGAACCTCCTGTTTTTAAAGTCCAATAAATAGGTAGGTGTAGACTAAACAGAACCTATTTTAACCAGAGCTCGGTAACTTCCAAAAACTGGCGAGAAGGGACGCAAACCGCCAGATCGAATGGGACGTTCTAGTAGGTCCGTAGGTATACTTAGTTACATACAACATGATCACAATCGGCGGTAGGTATCTGTGATCCAGCTGAATCCGCACTCTTGTACCGCAGTGGATCGCAGAGAACGAGGTCTTAAAAAACGTGTGGGTATCATAAGTTTTATAGGTACTTGTTCCTATAGAGAAACGAATCTAAAGAAGCAGAGCTAATTATGTCATCTCGCTCGCACAGTTGCATACTAATGCTAGTAAGAAGGAGAGCACGTATTGAGCGCTGTTTCGTTTCGATGCGTTTCTTTATTGCCCAGCTTATACATTTATCATTGATGCTCTATTAATGGATTGAAACTGGAATTGTATTTTCTTTAATGTGCTGTTTTTAAAGTACTAACTTATTTGCCCGCAGCTTTGGTTGCGTTTCATAGCCTAGTGCTCTCAGTTATTGTGGAGCTATCTATTGGTTTTTTAAATAAACAAACTTTACCTCTTTGTAATGAAAGTATAAATTACAATACTTACTCGTACATAGATATATTCACATAAAAAAAACGGTTCTCAAATCACGTAATTTTGAGAATTGGAGTAGTATGGTTCGTATTTTTGCTCTAACACAAATGTTGCAGGCGTTTTGTATTTTTATTATTTTTTTTAAATGACCACCAACTCGCCTGATGTTAAGCGACGTTGTGGTCTAAGATGGAGCACGACGACCTATAGGGTACTTATTCACTCTAGCCTTGAAGTTTTGTAGAGTGAAGAAGTACAAAGACGGCAGTTGAGTGAGGCGCTACAAGTGCGCTACTGCTCAGACCCGTCTTCGGAACTCTTCTTCGTCTTCGGTATTCGAACATTTAGTTCAAGGAAGGCTATATCTTCCCTATAATATAAAAATGAATCGCTGAATGTGTAGCTAAGCTCAAATCTTGATTACAGCTGAACAGATTTTGCTGTTTTTTTAAAGAATATTCCTTGAGAGGATGGTTATTATGCAGAGAAAAATTAAAAAAACGACTGTTAGGCGGTACGAAGTTCGCAGTGTCACCTGGTAGATAGATATATTTTAAAAATACTGCTTACCTGGTGAGTTCAATATGGAAACTTTAATAGTAACATACGTAAAGTAAGCAACGTCCAAGTGCTTAATCTCCGCAACTGTCCGTGTGGCTACTGTCCCCGAACCCAGCCTAATGGAACCACGGGAATCAATAACTGCTGACCGTCTCATTATAGGCCCCTACATTCAATCAACACAAGCCACCGAGAACTCAGCTCTATCTTCGTTCACTAGAGACCAAATTTACCTGAAGCTAAATTTCAAGTTAGGACATTCCTGTTCGGATGTTCCCAATAAAAGTGTCAAACTGCTATGTCCGCGCGAAAGAAAACAGTGAGCATTTTTATTGACTATCTAATAAAATAAAGGGGAAAGGAAATTTCGGGCTGATAGCGTAATGATATTGGGACATTGTAGGTGTGTTGCGAATAAGCTTTTCTCACTTGACGCTATTTTCTTGTTCAGAAAATGGAACAAAACGGGGTATAGCAAAATCGAACACATGGCTGAGTTAGAAAAAAGAAAAATTCACTGAAATAGAATAGAGTTTCACCTGTGATTTTCTATTTATTGCTCTATTATTTACTTTGTTCTCATTATCTATTTCTAGGACAGCCTGAGTATAAACAAAAAGACTGCAAATTTTAAACATATAATTCATATTAAAAATTGAAACGTTTATTAAACACGATAATGACTCTTATCAGAAGGAACGAAGGATTAAGCCATGCCGTTAATGAAGTACGTACAAAATATTTTTAACATCACAAACGCGACCCTTAACCCGTGTCTGGACTGGAAGCGCCGTAATCCGTCCCATAAAATTGTACTTAAAAGCACAATTAAGGATAATATGATTCGGCGAAGCTAATCCCGCCAGTGCACGTTATACCTATTTAACGGGATATTCTGGTATCCCGGGACAATGTCGCTATGTACAAGCAGTACTTCAACTGCTGCTACTTTTATGTCACTATCATCATTATAACCACCAGCTTGTAATCGTCCATTGCTGAGCATAGACCTCTTTTTTTGTAGTCTACTCATTCCGCTCCTGTGTCATGGTCCAGATTTTGAGATGATGAGATTTACCATAACCCCAATCGCGCCTGTTCGATCCGCAATATTTTACTGACCTCCAACATCATTTCTGCGTTCATCGCGCATGACATAATTAATTATGTCATGAGCGATAAACTAAGCAGATAGGCCACCTGATGGTTAGTGAACTTACCTATAAAAAATATTGGAATCTCAAGAATTTTTTATTTTTTATTTTATACTATTATAAAAATATGTTTATAAATATTTAAATGGATGCTACTACGAACGCTAAGCTATATTAAACTCAACCATGTTATCACATAAGCGACAAATTGTCTTTGTTGATTATAAAAAGTCTTTTAACCTAAACCTGTAAAAATAACTCTTGTAAAATTAAATGCCTCTTCTTTAAACTTCGTTATGTCATGAACATGTCGCTCTAGCGCGAAACAAAATCGGTGGAACGACTCCAATACAAGAAGAATACGCAAAGCGACTTAAATATCTAGCACAGAACAACCGGTAGCAAGCGGAAACATCCAAAAGTTAGTTTACTAGTAGGTATGTGTATAGCATAGTGACAAAAATTATTTGACATGATAGTAATTTTGATTGTCGAAATTTCGTAGTGAAATGTAGCTAAACCGTAAATAATTATTAAGATGTAAAGTTGCAAATGTGTGCGTGCAACATGCTGAAACTTATACAAAAACAGGGTTCTGTATCGTATGACACCTGGGTGTTATGAACCCGGATATAATCCCGACATAATTGTTGTCCGAACGCCTTGAAAGTTGTCCTTAATTACTGGTATAATTTGAGAGATTCCCGGATTTTATCCTGACTTGGTATTGGTTTCGATAATTGTGTTATTAAAAAGTTTTAGTAGCTTTTTTGTTTTTTGTTCTTCTGTAAATCTGGTTCAGCGAATATGTAGTCTGAACCTTATCTTTGTCGTAGTATGTAGTTTGAACAAATTATCATAATTATATCTTAGATAAATGATACGTCTAGATAGACTGAAAAAACATTGCACGCGTCCCAAAAAATGGTGGCAGATTTTTAACCTATAAATGAATAAAAAGTCTGACGCAACGCTACTGTAAGACCACCCATGTCACTCACACTAGTATAAAAAAGTTGGCCTGTCACTTTTCGTTCAAAAACAATCTGTTTATACCATAAACAGGTTAAATGGCTTTTTTTAAATTTAATTTAGGTTTTAGTAAAAGGTATACAAATTGAATGAAATTACACTATCTAGGTGTAAATTGAAGTTAAAATAGAAATACATATTTGAAATAGAGGACAAATAAAAACAATACCGAAGTCCAGAAATTCTTTAGTTCCGACACACTGATTTTAAAAGCACTCAAATACTAAAACTACTACGGAACCTCTCTAAAACTTCAAATCACAATCAAGCCTACACTCACCCCAAAAAAGTCCAAGACCAACGAGTATCATTACACTTTCAAAAAATTTCAACCTAAAAATTTCAGTCAGACTTTTCCGCGTCGCGTCGCTGAAAGAATACTAATACGAAAACCGGGCGGCGGATTAAGTCCTCGCCCGGAATGGCCGGTCCGGTTTTTCGGGCCGGTCTAGCCGGACCGTGTGAACGCTGCAGCCGGCAGCCGTGCGAATTGTCATTTTTTTGCGAATTTCTCGGGTTAGATGACTTTGTGATTATTTTTCTCTCTTGTATTCTCTGTTTGTCTGTCTCGAGATTACTCGTATATCATTATGTGTTGTGTTCTTTTGTTTTGGTGATGTGTTCGGGTTTCAGATTGTCCGTGGACAATAGTAATTTGATGTTCAGTTGTTTTGGAACTTTGTTCACATTTTCTGTGAGTAGGGCGGGGATATAGAGATAGATAGAGAGATTCTGGGGCTTCTTCCTACCAATGTTGATAAAATATTTAGGTTTTATTTATTTGCAATATTTTGAAAATCAAGTTATTTACTATTGAACAACCATATAATTTCTGTCATTTCGAAAAAGATCTTGTATGAAAAATACAAACTAAAGAACATCCAATCATACAATTGAGAGTAATTAGTCTAAAAACACTTCTGAATGTTTCGGCATAATGGGACTACGTCATTTTTTTTATTACATAAGTACTAGTTTTATTTATATACCCCAACATTTACAAGCAACCAAAGAAACCAACCGCATTAATCCTCAAAGAAAAGGCTCTAATTACTCACTGCAAATTGACTTTAAAAAGCTCCAAACCATTTACATTCCGCCCAGAAACAAACGGTCAGCGTCGAAAAACCTCAGCAAGCAAAAAAGCAACAAAATCCAGTGTGTTATTACGTAATTAAAACAAGAAAAACGTTGGCAACCTCTGGCAACGGTAAAAAGGCCAACAAGACGTAAACTGCCAGTAGCTGTTGTTGAGATTGAGACATAGGCTAGTGCAGTGTGTCTATGACGTGTTTAATTGGGGGCTTCACAGTTGGGGGTTCATGTTTCACAATTGGGGGTACACGGTTCACGATTGGGGGTTCACGTTTCATATAATTATTTGGGGGTTTTCATATTTTTTCACGTTTGTTTTCTCATTATTATGATAAAGTTCACCAAGGCCCACTTGCATAAGATGTTTGATTTTGAAACGTTAGGCTAACTCAGCTTTTTAAATGTTATAATAGTATCTATCATAGTGTTACTCGTAACTCAAGCTTGTAACTTTTTACTCTTGGTGGCGTAAGACGATTTTATCAGTTTAGTAGATTTAGATTTTAGCAGTTAACTCCTAGTTAAAAAGATAATTAGAGCTTCTGCAAGTAGATCTACTATCTACTAGCTGGACCTTATCTAAAATCTAAAAAAAAACTTGACTTCAATTTTCCATCCTTCAATAAGAAATTTTGTCCCAATAAAAATGCCCAAAAAAAATGAAATTTTGCACAGAGATAGAGCATAGCCTAGAATATCACATAGGATACTTTTTAACTGCGGTTGAAACCGCGGAGCGCAGCTAGTCAATGAAATACTCAAAGTTCTACCACCCACCTTGAACTGAGGAATCTTAAAAAGCCAGGTTAAGAGTGCTGTGTGTGTGTGTGTGGTTTGTACAGGCCTATAAACAAATGAATATACTACCACAGGCCGATCGGGTACCAAGTGGATTATATTTAGTAGCCACGAACGTTCTATAAAATGAGAGAATTTTGCCTGAATCGGAACAGCGTTAAATAATCAGGGGAAGGTAAGCTTCTTGAGCGAGGTGGGTTTATTTAGTAAGCTACTTTTTTATAATTTGCTCGGCTGAATGCTTTAAAAACAAAATCGCATTCTTTTCTTCATTTTTTTTTTTTCAATTTGCTTTGAAGTCATTTTTTTTAGAAAATATTTATTGCATATACAGGGTGTTAGCAGATCGTTCTCGAAGCCGAAACGCCGTTAATTATTATTGTAATGAATATCGTTATTATTGACTTAAAAGAGAGCGCGGTTTATCCATTAGAAAGAAAGAAAGAAATAAACAAAGTTTACTTATGACCAATAAGTACATTTAAAATTAAAAACATAAAGGCAATTGTACCATGTACAAGGTCACGAATCTTAAGGAAAACTTCGAAAAAAAGTTTGTGTATTTTTTAATGAGCAGAATAGATTTGCTAAATACCTGCTATATATCTATTTAGTGGACTAATTAAGGCGCAGTGATTATGCAATTTCACCGGAGGCATAGCTGCGCCTTAACATCACACCGCTTGGGGGAACTCGGACATAGAGTAAAATGTAGCAGTTGTGAAACTTAAGCAAAGCGGTCGCAAATGTCAAAACGTGAAATCCGCAGTCTCATTATAAATGTGTTCTAGTATGCCTGGACTGCAAAAATCAGAACGGTATTACCGTAGTTGGTAAATAAAACTACTTTATTACCAACAATATGTACTTTTTGACAACTATAGCTACCTATACCTACAGTTTTCCTATTTCAAGTATTTAAAATTTTTGGCTAAAATGTACATAATTATGACAATAGACACTATATTAAAAACCATGTAAGAACATATTGATATTTTTATGGTATTCGTTTTTTCTTGTTTGACATGACATCCGTTCTTTTTAATTTTTTTGGTAATGAGGCAAAACGTCATTTCTTGAACAAGACGTATTACTAAACTCGTGGTCCTACTGTTTATTCATCGCACTGTGACATCACACCGCGCTCGACGAAGCCGAAATGTGGATCAAATTAATTCGGAATTTCGTGTGTAGGATCCCCTAATGAGGGATTTAAATTTTTGTCTGACGTAAATTCTGTTTTAATATTTTGATTTGCTCGCGAGCGGTACAAAGGAGAATATATTTTGGCTTGGTGGTTTATGAAGTCGGTTTTGAACCTGTCTCTACTATAATTATAGTACTTCTACAAGTTTATCTATCTATTAAGCTACCTACTTACTGTACTCCCCCATTATCTCCCTCGACTACTTTTTTTTGTACCTACTGTCTAAAATGAATCAGCTCAATTTTCTTAGCGACTAAAACAGGGTGGGTATTAAAAAAAAAATCGGCACACTTGCACTCACGGTCGTCTGACCCCGAACTAATCAAAGCTTGTACTATGGCTGCCAGAGACATGATGATGTACATACCTACATAATATATTTTAAATATAAACTTAAATAGATATTAACACCCAGACAGAACAAACACAACTGTTTATTGCATAAATGTTTGCCTTAGGTAGGAATCGAACCCACGCCCCTAAGCTCAGAAGGCAGGTTCTCTACCAACTTAGCCACCGAGACAGTCCAATTAAAGTGTTATTTTACGTTGAAAGGTAGAAGTACTAAAGTCTATCTAAATAAATAAAAAATAAAAATTAATCGTTACTGTGAGGACTAGGTTTCTATACTTAAAAGAAAATATAAACATTTGAAAAAAAAATGTAGCGGTACGAAGTTCGCAGAGTCAGCTAGTATTAAAAAGTATTTCCTTAAAAATTTCGAAACCACGAAATGTCCCGCCGTAATCAACGAGTGAAATCGCAAAACTCAGTGTACCTCAGACTGACACAAAAGACAGAACGTTCCAGATTATTACCAACAATCATTAATAACGTCGACTTTAAACTTGGTAGACTCATTGTCTACCTTCAAATGACAAAGAGCTAGTACTTCAGTATTATCTCTCATTAATCATTACAATTCAACTTAAAGAACTCGAGACTGCAGTGAAAGCTTAGAATGACACCCGGCTCTATCTCTGATATTCTACTGAAACTAATTTTCAGGATACAATGTAAAACTGAGAGCGAACTTTAAAGTGCTTACATAAGAACATAACTAAATCTGTCTGCACGCAAAATTATGCTTTAGATCTGAGTTGGCAAAGTAAATTATCACTCTGCCTGGAAGTGTTGGTAAGGACTTTTTTGTTGAAATAAAATAAAGTTTCTCGCATCTTTTCAACGGTTTTGAAGATAGCAGAACTTTTGCGGAGTGAATCTGAGGTAGATTTTGACAGATGTTTTCAAATTTGCTTTTTAAATACCATGATAAGATTTCAGCTTAATTACGCAGCTCAACTTCAATAAAGTTTTTTTAGATATGTCGTACAACATTCTCAAAAGATAAGTAAAAATTTATTTTAAAAAAAATATATTAAAACCCTTGACAAGTTACGAACACTTCCCACTTCACACCACCCACCACACTTCCCACCTTTAAAATGAGCAGGTACACATACATAAGCATTAAAACAAAATTACAAAAAAAAATGCACGTTATAAATAGTAAGAGTTGTGACCGGTTTAAGCATGCAAGAAAAAAAGAAATTTCACAGAAATGTTAACATGTATTATCTGTATCAAATGTTGGCGGCTTTTATTCTAAACTCGTAACTCGTTTAGAATAAACCTAGTTAGATCGCTTTCTAACTAGGTTTATTCTAAACTTTTATTTTAAACTAGCGGCACGACGCGAGTAGTTTAAAAAATTAACCGACGCGATTAGTGCCTGCGTTCGCGCTTTTAGGAGGGCGGTGTGTTAATTATTTTAAAATCAATATTTAATTTAAATACGACTTGACTCGCGGATATAACAGGGTTTCTGTAAAAACCCGGTTTATATAAATAACCTCATAATACTTACCTAATACAGTTTTACATTCGTATCTGAACACGTGAACTAGCATTCTCAGGCTAGGTGTGTTTACCGTCTTTGACCAACCCGCAACCCCCACTTATTAGGTGAATTAGTAAATAATTAAATATTCGGGACACTAGCACACTTGGTCGTCTGACCCCAAACTAAGCCTTGTACTTTGGCTCCCAGAGACTGATATACATACGTACATAAATTTTGTGGCAAAACATAAGAAAAACCATTTAGGTAAACCAAATATAACATATTTTTATCTTTTTACAAGTAACTAGCTGTGCCCAGCGCTTTCTCTTGCAGTCCCAGAGGAACCGTTAATTGATTGATTGATGATCAGTTGACTAGTTAAGACGTGAAAGCATAACAAACATATAAACTCACTTTCGCAAAAGTAATATTAGTCAGGATGAATATAGAGTGAATAGAATGATAGGATAGTTAAGATCCAGTGTGTAGTGCAGCTCTCAAAAAGTATAAATTTAAGATAACGTTGTTTTTAATTTTTTTTTAATGAAAACTATAATAGCAAACGTAAAACCACTCACAAAATATCACACTGAAAACAGCAATTCACGCTGAAAGCACAAAAATTATGAGTTGGCAACATCCAATGTACCGGAAATGTATAGGCGCAGGAAATGAACCCGTTAGCGCAATCCAAGATGGCCGACCGGAAGTGGACGGCGATTTATTCTCGGCCCTGGACCAGATGTTGTATGACAAGTATGGTAATACTAGTGGTCATGAAAATGTTACTAGTAGTAAAATATTTCATTTCGAGATACATTTTCCATACACAAAAGAGTTTTACGTCTGACCGGCCATAACCGGTTATAGCCGGAACGAGCGAAGTTGCCATACCTATAAAAGTAGCTGAATAAAATAGTTACTTACCTACAAGTTTCGAAATTAATGTTGCCATAGTTTAAACGTCTGGCTTACAAATGGCCTGAGTCTGGAGTCCGGTCACGATTCGGAATATCATTTCATTAGGTCCCGGCGACAGGCGGTTATGATACCCATTGTGTTTCATACGGTAGCTTTATGAGGAATTGTATTTACGAGTAACTAGCTATGATGAAAATCTAGCGAATAAGATGAACTTGAAAATGTCATATTTCATACTAGTATTTATATAACTAGTAGTTTGCCTCGGACGGAGACCTCGCCATTCTCCTTAATTCCTCATCAAATTTTACTGATATTCAAACATAAATATTGTATTTGCATGAACTACTTGCCAGTAAAATTTCATGAAGATTGGATTACCGATACTCAAGTTATGGTCGAACAAAGAAATACTGAGATATTTCAGTAGAGTCAATGTCCAATCAATGTCGTCGAAAAAATGTCCACGATTAATTTTCTTTCATTAAAACTCCATCCATACCATACAATTTCACGACCAATTTGACTAGATTGGCTATCGAATTGAAAGAAAGAAAGAAAGATACATTTATTTTGACACACAAGACACTACAAAGACGGTGACAATACACACAAATCAACAA
Source organism: Peribatodes rhomboidaria (assembly GCA_911728515.1). Lineage (NCBI taxonomy): Eukaryota > Metazoa > Arthropoda > Insecta > Lepidoptera > Geometridae > Peribatodes > Peribatodes rhomboidaria. Next base: position 16,968,849 of record OU452171.1, on the reverse strand, counting down.
AAACAGTGCTGTCACTGTAGTGTCCAGTACTTCAAAAAAGGTCAATGCTCAGCTATAATGCTGAAAATTTCTTCCCAGCGCTGATTTTCAGCATTGACCTTAAGAGACGAACGGGACTACAATGTACAATTAAAAGAATACAAAAAAAAAGCAAAGGAAAAACACAAATAAAAATAAAATGTAAATATTAGACTAGAGAGAAGTAATATAATAGTACAATAAAATAAACAATAACATTCACAAAGGAGACACGACTTTAAATATATAATACGGATAAATAAATACCATAAAGCAGCATAAAGAATAATTCATTGTTAAAATCTATTTTGGGCTTTATAAAAAAACAAACAAAAAAATAATAATAAAAATACTAGTAAATTATGTTGGAACAAAAATTAAAAAACATAAATTCGCGTGCCAACAAAGCTTAAAACCAAAAATTAAAAACTAAAAACTGAAAGCTAAAACTAAAACTAAAAAATTGTATCGTGTGGATAGAAAATAATTATGAGATCCAAGTACGGGAAAGGTACGGGAAAAAACAATGAGCTTGAGATTGGTCAATCAGATTGGCCAAATAATCTAAAAAGCAGAGCTTAAAAAAACCGACTTCCCATCCTGTAATTCGTCATCCATGAATCCATAAAGAATTTTTAGATTTAGGCTAATATTCACATGGGACGATATTTATACTATGATCTCTCAAACAAAAAACAATCATCAAAATCAATTTACCAAATCAAAAGTTATGAGGTAACAAACATAAAAAAACAGTCGAATTTAGAAACTCCTCCTTTTTTGAAGTCGGTTAACAAATTACATCGACACAATCACTAAGTGACAATAAAGAATGAAATGCAAGCAAATCCGCTACGAACTGTAATTCATTTACTCATCATCTATTCATCAGTTTTAGTCCTGACGTGATAAATTACATATAAATTTGCGTATTAGTAAAAATAAGATGTAAACAGCAGATATTATAACAGAAAGGTTATACCACCTAAAACCCTCACTTATACTTATTGAGCAAGGCTCGCGGTTACAAAATTACTATTTCACCGAAAGCCAGGGGCTAGGGCGTAGATTATTAGGATTAGATACCGTTCGCGCGGAAATAAAAGCGGGCAACCGAGGGAACTATCGTGCAAATAATCTGGCAACCGCTGGGAAATGGTTGCTCAAACTGTAGAACAACTGCTTGCTCTTCAAGTAGTTTGATTAACTAGACCTTTAATAACAGCATTTTTAATCAACTGAAAGTTTCTTCCATGATCTATAAGTTAAATTATTGTTCTAATAGAAGATAAAAAACTTAGATTCACATGACGGTAATGCTCTGTACTGAATGCCCCTCCCGGTCACCCACCTTAAAAACAGACCAGCCCCCCTGTTATAAACATAATGGCCATGGTCATAGTGTGTCACGTTAGCTTGTATGAAGTGACTTGGCGGGAGCGGGATGACGCGTGATGACTATTATCATTACGTTTAAAAAGAATGTTGCTTCTGTATCTGTGTAGGCTGCCAGTAGTTATTAGAAACTAACTCACCCCCACTATCCCACACACACACACACACACACACACACACACACACACGTCCTTTCACTCACCCTCTCGTACACACACCCTCTCACACACATACACCCTCTCACACACAGGTATGAAGTGTGTGGATACCTGTGTATTCACACAATAAAATAATATGAAGTGCTAAAAATTGTCCAAAATTCTTAGTTTTATATGTACCTACTTATATTTATCATCATAAAACAATATTTGTCTTTCAATATTGAAAAGTGTTATGTTTATTTAAGTTTATTTATTGATTGTTTTTATTATTTTGCATATAAAATGTAAATCCGTAATTAGCTGTAAGTTTATCTGTAAGTATATTTCATGTCATTATTGTGAGCTGTGGATTTTGTTTTAATAAATAAATAAAATAAAATAAATAACTAGAAAGGCCAACATTGGCCGATCAAAAACCCAAGTTGAAGGCTTACTTTCTGTACAGGTTGAATTTTAGAATTTTTAGGCCACTTCACAAGGTCTGAAGACTAATCCTTCAGGCCAGTCCATGAGGTTGCTTATTTTTGTTGATTTCCAGAGCGGCTAGTTGAGGTACGCCGCGCATACGCTACTGCAACTGCTAATTAGGGAGGCCCGATGCAAATTCGACCGGCCGCGGAATTAGCCGCGGTGATATCTATCTGCAATGCTGTGGCTTACAGTCCAAATGAGGGAGATATTTGTTGTGCAAACCTAGATGCTTTGTTTTTAATTTACTCAGTTGGATTTTAGTTTGAACCACGTAGTTCTTGTTTTATTTAAGGAGATTGTACGTTGGTGAACTCGTCTCGGCTCTAGGCGCTTTGAGCTTTTATTTTGTTTGTGTATCTATTCGACGTATTATAGATTGATTAAACCGTTCTAGTATGAGAATTTAAGGAATAGAGCATTTTTGTCACCCCCTACACTTCATGCAAACATCATCACCTAGCATTTTTGCCCATTAAACGGTTTTACTAATGTTTAAAAAAAATTATAATAATATATTATTACGTTAGTTGGCTTACGACGAAGCACGCTTTCTTAGGATTCTGGTTACACAAAAAAGAAGTAAGACGAGGACGAGAAACAGACGGGATTGAGACATGGTACCGTCATACAAAACGAGAAGCGTCGCGTACGGGCTCCTGTCTTCTCTGTATGTGCTGGGTCTCTTCAATACATTTTGTGGAAAAGTACATTGAAGAAACGCCGCGTCTGTGTCCTCATCTTAATTATTTTCTGTCTGGCTTGCCGTTATCTGCTACATGACTGGAGCCTGGTGTATGGCGACAGGCTCGCCTCGTGAAACATTTGGGACTATCGTCCGCCGAAGTGTGGGTGGTGTATTACACTTCTGCCAGCCTATTCGGAGGAAAGGCGTGACGATATGTGTTGCGGTTAGGAGAAACCAATGTCGTTGTTTTTACCAACAACATACACACGAAGCGCTTTGGTTCCTCATTTCTTTTATGGACCGCTAGAGTGTGGAATACTCTGCCAGAGTGTGTTTTCCCTCACACTTACAATTTGGATGTCTTCAAGTCTCGAGTGAATCAGTTTTTTCTAGACAAGCGTGCTCCATCGTAGGCCGCATCACTGCTTAGCATCAGGCATGTTGGCTGCCAAACGCCAGCCTAAAAATAAAAATAAACTGATAGGTTTATGACTTGAAGACACCCATATTATTACTATAGTGTTACATTTTTTTTTTTTTTTTATTTAGAAAAGGTCGTCGTTTGACCACCAACTCGCCTGATGTTAAGTGACGTTGTGGTCTAAGATGGAGCACGACGACCTCTATGGCACTTATTCACTCTAGCCTTGAAGTTTTGTAGAGTGAAGAAGTACAAAGACGGCAGTTGAGTGAGGCGCTACAAGCGCGCTACTGCTCAGACCCGTCTTCGGAACGGTTACACCGGACTACATCCCGAAACACGACTAGGTCGTTTCACGGCATGGCTTGGTCCGGTGGGTGGTAACTAGCCACGGCCGAAGCCTCCCACCAGAAAACATCTACTCAGATTCTCTCTAACTTGGTGTGTCGTTGGTTTCAGGATGCGCGTTCCTGACGTACTTCAGTCCAGAAAGTGCGTCGAGTGCACAGTCGGCGCTACACGAAAAACGGACGCTACCTGGGGTGAGTTACATCAAATATTAGTCTAGCTGTGCGCTGTAGTTTTAGTCATAAATATAATAAATGTCAAGAAAGGAGATTTAAAATGTTTTAAGTGTATTTATTGTAAATTGCAAAGTTTAGGTGGGTCGCTGGCTACCGCCGCGGGTGCGCAGCTAACCAGCTGAGGTCTCACGCGCGGAGAAGGGGTTGTCATTTGTTAGTAAGTGAGAGAGATCTGCTAAAAAAAAATAGTGCGTGGAGTTCCTCTGAAAAGGGAAGAAGTGAAACTTCTGTATATCTTTCTTCCTCTCTCCCTCTTGCGTTGCAATATTGGACGCTACTCGTTGCTAACGCTCGCGCTGGCCTGTAACAGGTAAACTACGCGCATGCGTTCTAGTGCCACGCATTCACTCTCGCTCTGTCTCTTTATATTCCCGTTACGTAAACGTAACGTTAAACGTTTAACGCAACCTTGTTAGAAGTCACATTTCACGTTGGAAGTTTCACTTTAAAAAAATGATGTGTGGGTCTACTACTATACAGAGCAGTGAAACAAAAGACGACTCCGCATTTATGAATGACGACACTTTTAAAAAAAAAATCAAAATCTGAGAAATACCAATATTTACAGGATCAGGTACACTACCTAGTTAAGTCATTCAAATTAATCAGTGGCAAAACAGCTATAATAATATACCTCTTTTGAAAATTAAATACTACTTTATATTCGAACAGCACGCGCGAAATTGCGCAAAGTAATTTTATTTAGGGCATAAAACGACTTTGGATAATGAAACATAAAAGCCTTAAGGGTAGTACGAAGGGTAGGCAGTGGTAATTTAAATTACTTATGAAAAAAAAGATCGATAAGGAGCCATTTTAATTTTATTGTCTGGCTTGATGGACAAATAGCGCAGCGTAATAAGTGTTTAATTATATACATATATTATATTCACTTTTTATCATATTACAACTATAACTTTAAGCAGAAAAACAAGAATAGAACACATGAAAACAGAGTCTTACAGGAAATTCACAAAAAATTTAAACTATAAAAGCGTTTAATTTTTACCAAAAGTTTAGATCCTTATAGAAATATCTACTGAGAATATGTCACTACAATACTCAATTTAATTTGCAAAGCTTGCGCGCAAAATGCACTAGATAACTTACGAGAAATTAAAGCGCTTCACACACGGCAGCTATAATGTATATTAATGTACATTACATCTCGGGTTTCTACGAAGATGCCAAAATATACATTATAGCTGTCGTGTGTGGTCTCCTGACTACTTCTATGGAAAGAGGTAATGAGACTTAGTAGGCTATAATGTACATCTTTAAAATATAGCTACCGTGTGTGAAGCCCTTTATTCAGTTGTTCTTACGAAGTTCACTCTTTCTTTTAGGGTTATTTACCACCAAAACATGAGCGGTGCGATGTTTAGCAAGGAAAATATCCACCAATAACATGACTTAATTTATCATCTTCAATTATTAATTCTATTTACTTCAGTGATCTCATTGGTGGATTTTTTCCTTGCTACGAATCCTCACACCGCTTACTTTTGGTGGAATAGCACCCTTATTCGCATAATTTTCATCGCAATTTCAATGGTTAAGTCAAAATGTTGAGCCCACAGAATTCCGCATACTAATACTAACGCATAAAACTATTAACTACCCAAAAACTGTACTCTGAAACACAAGTTCACATTATTCTGCCTACGTTACGAATTTTAATTTTTGATCTCGACCCTAATCTCCCCATAAAGCAATACCCGCGACTTGTAAGCGCACGAGTGGAATATAAATCGTGTCGTTTCGCCAAAAACCCTAATGGAAAAGGAGATTAAATAATTCAAGCGTAAGAAATTTTATGCCCATAACGATATTCATAAATAATAAGGTTAACACATCCAGGCTCGCACGCGCGTATTGTGCTATTTTGGTAGATTTCTCCTTGTATGATAAAGGAGTTTACACACCTAAGTTGCCAACCCACCGACACTTCCTGCGACGAAATGTCGGCGTTTTATTTCTTGATTTCGGCTGCTTGATTGCTTTTAAAATAAAGCCTTCGATATCAATTAATAAAGCCACCGAAATCAAAACGGCGGATTGTGTCAGTGACTCAGTGAATTAGGTAAAGACTCCTTAACTAGTAATTGTTCATGTCGTAACCCTTACAATACCATAATCACTTTACTAATTTTGCTCATAATTATTTGAACTCTACAAAAAAACTATTGGCCTGCTTGTGAAGGCTCCGGAAGGTATTGGATGCGACTACCACACGACCGGAAAGAGTGGCGCACTCAAAAATACCTTTAACTAAGCATACATATCGTCACGCCTTTCCCGCGAGGGGGCTGGCAGAGGTGTAATACAACACCCACATTTCACCGGACGATATTCAGTCCCAAATGTGACAGGGGGCGAGCCTGTCGCCATACACCGGGCTCCAGTCATGTAGCAGATGACATACGAGTACATACAATACGCACATATGTTCACACAATGAACAAATTGGTGCGTGCCGTCGGCTGGGTTCGAACCCGCTCCCTCTGGCTTGAGAGGCGGACCTTCTCCCAACTAGGCTGCCATTGCTATTAACGTTATTAACTAAGCAGTAGGTGGGTAATGACTGATGATGGCTATGATGATGATTTTCATATTTTTCGACCACCAATAACATTTATACATCAGCATTTTAAATAAAATCAGTTAAAACTTACACGAAGGGTATGTATCTTTTTTTAAAAGCACACATACTTACATTCAAACGAACGTGAAATTGATAGAAACACTTCACTTTTGCTTGGATGTATGTTTAGTAAAAAAATTGTAAGTAAGAGTTGAACAACATCCTGGTGTCCGATTGAGCTGATCTACGTAACATGGATGACAATACAATGATATGGTACCATGGAGCTGATGGTCTTATGATGCAGTTGGAAAAGCTTGTTTTAAAAAAATGTTCGTAATTTTTTGATTTTTTTTGAATTAGTAGGTAATTATTGGTTTGGACGCCATCACGCCTGATGGTAATGCGGTCTACGATGGATTACGCTTTCCTAGGAGAAACCGATTCACTCGAGACTTGCTTTCACGGGAGCACTACTCCCTAGCTCGCCTAGATGTACGTAGCCGATCACCGATGTTAAGCAACGAACGACACAACCAATCCTAAGATGGGTGACCGCAGGTGGCATTTACAACTGAGCGCTACTGAGGCTTGGATGACACATTAAACTGTAGGCTCCGGTCGTTCTATAATAACAATCGTCAAGCCATGTCAGAGGCCTTCGGGTGGCATAGAAACTTTGACATCAGGCTACCTACTCGGCTTATACGAACTTGCTTGCTTGCTTAACGCACACTTAAATTAATATTACCTACCTGTCTAATATTTTTCTTACCGGCGCGAGTAATCTACCGCACCGACCCCTCTACCTTGGGAATATTTTTTCATAATATATTATTCCATCCTTTGTCGCCAAATATTCCCTATACAGAAGTAGGCATAATAAATCATTCAGATAAAATTTTAACGCTTTTCATGATTTATTACGAAGAAATTGGGTAGCTTATTTTAATTTTCAACACGTTAATATATTGATGCTAAAAACAACAGGCTGTTATGCTAAATTTTTTGTTACCTTAAAGGTTATTTACAAAAAAATAAATGATAATATAAAACAATTCGAATTTATTTTGTTACCTAGTACAAGAGGGTTCAAAAATGGATTATTCTCATAAAATAAAAACACTAATTGTTGCAGAACAGATTATGTGATACATTTCTTTCTCTTTTTAACTTTGTAATTTCTGGTGTGAACAATAAAGTGTTTTTCATATAAATACTTATATGTTTATCAAATATAAAAGTATGAATATCAGTCTCTGGCAGCCATAGTACAAGCTTTGCTTAGTTTGGGGTCAGGTGACCGTGTGTGGAAGTGTCCTGAATTTATTTATTTATTTATTTGTCTATCTATCTATGACAGGACAGTAACGATTTCCGGCTGAAAATGTCCACATTTAAGAATGACATAAACTAGTCACCCACCCGCCGTCTTTGAACAGTACCCTAAAAACTTGTCTAACTTATGTTGAAGAGAGCATAGAAAACCGTTGCGTGGTTTTGAAAGAGAAAGTAAGCGGATAAACAGACAGACAGACGCACAAAGGGATTTTGTTTTATACTATGTAGAGACTACAGTCAGTAGTTACTAGCTCATGTTATGCCAAGAATATTTAGGCACCTGTACCTATACTACCTATCTATCGTTGTGTTGTTATAACGTTCATATTTTCGAGTTCTCAATTTTCTTGAAGCCACGAGCATGCATAGGTGTTCCTATCATATTTTCATAGGGAAATTCGCCTCGGATGCTGCCGACTCACGACCAATCTCCCAGGGATTGACTCGGGCCCGAATACGAACGTTAGGGTCTAGCCACACTAGGATATTATGCATTGCATGACGACAGCAGTTAGCGACCGAGTTTGACAATTCGGCAGGTTTCGGCATTGACATAGAATATTAAAACTTTAATAGATACTCGCGAAAGGTTCGCGTTGCCTCGCGTTGCCTACTAGCTTTTGATTTATCGCCTGATTTATCAGCCAACTCATCAAGTCATTGGAATCTGATAAAGAATGGTAGCGTAAGGTTGGAAGTTCGTTTTGAATCTTCTCTTTCTCAAACTATGAACTGTATATTGTTTATGCCGAGTTTGATAATGTGATAGAAATAGATAAGAACCGCAATGTAATCGTAGACTATATAGTAGTTAATTATTTAGACCTAAGGTGAATATGAATAAAAAATATTTGTTTTTGCACTTGTTTCCATAAAAAGCCGATCTTATAATGTAAAATTTAGCTACTAGGTGATTTTGTTATTGCTATTATACGTTACGAATTATCAATCGTTTATTGCTAAAAGTCTATCTAAGATTAACTCAAATAGTGTGCTTTTTGGAAGCGCGTGTCCAGACAGACCATTTATTTTCCATGACTGTAATATTATAATGAGTATTGTTTTACTAAGTTATAAATTGAATTACTGGTGTTTTCTGACTTTGTTTGACGTTAATAACGGCACGCTTATCCTTTCAAGGCACTGAGTTTCAATTGGGTCTATAAAAATATAATAACAAAAATGATCTGGGGGGCTATTCCTACGCGTGAGATGAGATGAGATTTCATCTTGGTCACTCTCACACCTATGACTATTCAAACGAGAGCAACAAGGACGAAAGATTGTGAGATTGAATCTCACTCCGCAAGAATAGCCCCATTGGAGGGCTATTCCTACGCGTGAGATGAGATGAGATTTTATCTTGGTCACTCTCACACCTATAACTATTCAAACGAGACCAACAAGGGCGAGAAAAGGTGAGATGAAAATCTCAAATCTCCGAATAGGGTCGCTGGCTCATTGCCTACAGATTTTCTACCTGAGTTAGGTATAATGAACACATGTCGCAATATTCCGCATCCCAGTGCATTAAGACCCTTATTTGTACACGTGTTATGTTATTTGTTTGTAAAATCATAACAAATACATGCGCACGTGACTAGCCTACGTGAGTTTTGGAAACGGAGACTGTGGAAAAATTATGGCGATTGTTTATCGTTTGTACGTTTTGGAAGTTTTCATTTTGTATTGGCTAGTTTGCACTTTGGTAAAACAGTTTGGTATTTTCATGTTTATTTTTATATTTAGGTTATTTAGTGTTTCAAACAATTATAATTGGCATTAGGGGCAGTCAACAAAACGATACACAAACGAAATGTGCCTTGTCTTGATAATTTTATAATTTGATATTTTTTTGTGAGTGTAATGTATAAGAAAAGCAATTCGAAGTAACAATCAATGTAATCTTTTTAAATCATAAATATTTGCCAGATAAAGACAAGTCTGTAAATGTAAATTTTCATCCAAAAAGTTTTATATTCATACTGGGATATTCATACTGGGTGGTCGTATCTAAAGTGCATGTATTTAAAAATATATATGTATGTATATAATTCTCTGGCAGCCATAGTATAAGCTTTGCTTAGTTTGAGGTCAGGCGGCCGTGTGTGCTGGTGTGTCGAATATTTATTTATTTATTTGTTACCGCGACTTCGTTCACGTTTCTTCAGAAAATAGTATTCAAAACCTTCCACGTGATATATTGTAACGAATTATCAAATTTCATTAAGTTCGGTTTAGTCGTCTAGCCGTGAAAAGCCTACAAACAGACAGACAGACGGAGTTAATTTCAATTTTATGTGGATAATAATGTAGATTGCCATTTGCCACCATTGTGTAAAACATTATCATTTTTAAAACTTAGACTGTGAGTAGGATATCTTAAAATCAAAGCAAAACTCAAACAAATCCCGATCTCAGATTTTGCCGCGTGATCGCCAGCGGCTTGGCAACGTGCAGTATCGGTTACCAATGTAGGACTTTTCGGAATTTGATTTCGGAATGTGCATCAGATAATTATAGATTACACTGTTTTTAATTACTGTGTCTTACGTAAAAATATACTTGAAAATCTGAATTGAAATTTTTTATGATAGCGACCAAAACCACGCATCAATCTAGAATGGAAGAGTACTAATATTTGTAACGAAACCTCTTGCATGGACCTGTAATAGTATTGCAGGTCTAACGGTGCTTAACATATACATAGATATTTTGACGTTTTTTGGAAAAAAGTAACTAAAGGTTCTGATGCCCTATTTTTTTCAATTTTACTTAGGACTTCCTTTAACATCGCATAACCAATTTTATAACTTGAAAAATGCTACGATATTTCCTACTTTCCCCCAAGTCAAGGCGCACGCATGACCTGTTGCAACAACTGGATACATTCCAGTGTTCGTGAAATATAGCCAAATAAAGCCCATTTTACTTATCATTTACATTTTTCAATTGCCTTTGCCTTCGTGCCAAGAGCATTGAGTAGAAAATCTGTGAAGAAAGAGCACTTAAGAACGTTAACTTGTCCTTCACTACATGCGCAGCTATGAGTGTGAGTGAGTATGCTGTCGACGAGCTTTCACGGATTCACGTGGTTTTGACACTGATCACTGCATATGAGAGTAGACATACAGTTTTGCGGTTGTCACACATGAAAAACATCTAAGATATTTGCATGGTAAAATGTTATCCAAGTTTGTCTGTTTCAATCAGTCACATGGCACATTTTTCTAAGCAGGAAATTAACAGAAACGTAATCAATGTGTTGGATTCACTTTAATAGTTTCACTGACTGATAACTAACTAACGGACTTCGTAGACGCAACGATTTAAATTTTGTCATGGTCTCAGACGCTAAGAAAATTAATATAGGTACACTCAGAATTACGATACCGGAGTTATTTTTCTGTAGATTCAGTGCTCTGTACCAAGAGTGCGTGGCGACGGCACTGGACTCCTTAACAACGGTTTTGGCTCGTTACAGCTCTGTTATGCCAGTTTAACTGTATTATGTTCGTTTCAACACAGTTATGCGCGTTTTTGAATGTGTAACAATGTTATACTGTTTCCGTGTGAATTGAATTAGGGTTTTATTTTGTTAAGTGTTGGATTGTGAGCGTGAAAGTGAATGTTGTTTATTGGGTTGTTTTGGGCTTTCGGCTTTGGTGCTTTTGATGGTTTATGGTTATGTTTTCTGTACTGCCTGCCTGTGTCATGTTTTTGGAAAAGAAGCTTTATTATAAAAGAGATGAAATTGTTTGTGAAATTTTTTTTCGTCGATGTACATATGTACCTGTCAGTATAAGCGAAGAACTAAGTATTAGGTAAGTGAGTTAGTACGTATGTTTTTATAATAATACAGAGTGAGGTTTTTCTTTTATCCAACCCGTTACTTTTATTCAATTACTTATCTGCGCCTCGCGGTATTAATCCCAAGATCAAAAGGCACCTTATACATTTTTTTGTACCCTGAGTACACTGAGTCACTTTCGCATAATATCAGCTAGGATTTAAATTACAGTAAGTAAAATAAAATGTATTTAATCGTGCGAAGTAAAAATAAATAAATACATTTTCGGGACACTTCACACATCATTGTCTGACCACAAACTAAGCAAAGCTTGTATAATATCTGCCAGAGACTGACACGTACATAAATACGTTTTAATACATACTTAAATAGACATTAACACTCAGACATAGAACACACACAAATGTCTATCCTATAAATATTTACCGTAGGTGGGAATCGAACCCACGCCCCCAGCAGGCAGGTTCACTGCCAACCGAGGCACCGAGTCAGTCAAACCACATTATGTCACTATCATTCAGACTATATTGTGTCGTAGGTGTTTAATTAAGTATTATAGCTCGACCTTCTTCATCTATTTCCAGTCAAAAGTCGATCGATACCTCAATACACCTTTCTACCACATCAATAAGCCAGGCTATAATGTTGCTAGTATAGATTATCTCCTCGTAGCGCCGAGGTGAGGATTAACCGCGCACTCCGCCTTTATGGTGAAAAATATCTCTTTTATGGAGAAAATGCAGACGAGATAGCAAAATTGGTACAGTCTGTTGAAAAAAGGTCTCAGTGCAATGCAACAAGATGCTCTATTCCATTAAGAAAGACTGTTTAAAAAGAGCAACATCAAAAATAAACTGAGAGATTGGATTTTAATATATAAAAAAAAACTCTAAAAGCCATACAGACGCGGCAGTACCAGGTTGCGACCTTAGGGTATGTTGCATCTCGCTCTGTCTTTCTGTGATTTTCCTATAACTGCGTTGTAAAAGGCATTACTGTGTTTGAAAAACGTTGATTTGGGCTGAGTAAGCTACGTCTTTTAAGTATCAAAGTTTTCTTTACAATAAACAACAATGGACCTGCCCCCCAATTCTACTAACCAATTGTTTTTTAATTGTTAATGAATTGCCTCAAATTGACTCTTTTTGTATGCCAGAAAGGTCAAAAATCCATAATTTATATACAATTTAGAAACAATTGCATGGTAGATGCCTCGATGGCTACATTTTGTTTTCGACGCTTCCCGAACGCGAATCGTATAGCTCCGCAATAAGGTTCATGATCGCGCAACGCTAAAAACAAAACGTAACCATTATGGCAATCAGACGTCAGGGTAGGCCCCCTGTAGGTAGAAAGCAGCAAGAGTTCAACATCTTTGTGGCAAACTATACAAAGCCAATGGCAATGTCTCGTGAAGTTCGCGAGAGTACATAAAGATTTTTGTGAAGCACCTTTTATTTTGGTATAAAAATTCATACTGCTTTCCAAATACACTAAAACCCAGGTGGTCCCGATACACAACGTTTCTCTATACCGACAAAACTATATAAACAGTATGGATGATGCAGCGTTACCCGCTTGTTTACAAAAAGGGTCATGAACTCTGTTGCTATAAAGTAAGAACTCAATTGTGAACTACAAATTTAAAGGTTTATTTATGTATTAAGTGTTACTTAAAACATATACTTAATAAATACTGTTATAATGATAAAAATAACAGATGTGGTTTTAATTAGGTAAAATTTTCTTTTGATAAAGACTAAAAACAAAAGTATCTTAAAATGATTTCTCTAAATAAAATATGACAAATTTCTTCAGCTGAAAAAACATTTTTGAGTGTTAAAAACTGTAAATGAATGAAAGGCCAACCATATACTACCCGTCTAACAGCTACGTTATTTATTCATTACAGCTTTTGATCCTTCGAGTAGGATAATGCGATATTGTCCATACTGTCTATATGCCATCAAACTGATAGCAATCCTAACAATAACATTGCAAAACTGTGCGCTATTTATTTTTACTGCCCACGTGTGTTCGACTACCAACGTTGGGATGTTTGTTTCTTTTTGGGCTGTAAATAAAAGCGAGAACTGGACTAAAAGAGATTTTGTATTAAACTTTAGAGGGCATACTAAAATAAGGGCAATCGTTTGTAACTAAATAATATAATAATATTGATCTATTTTACGAAGTCAGCTTTTTAATTTTTACTCTAAATTTTTTACGGGCTCTACCTTAAAATGCTGTACCGTATGTCACTTCCACTATCAAGACAATTCAAATGACGCCTCACAGGTCGAAATCCATCCAGCAGTGTAGGCTGTAGGGCGTGTCAGAAAAACCTCATACATATCCACATACATACGAGTACACTCGAAAAACATAACCCTCCTTCTTGCGCAATCGGGTAAAAAGAAAATTTAAAAAAAAACGACTTCCCGTCATCCATGAAAACCATTTCTAGACGTTTGTTGATATTTTAAAAGCTGCTTACCAATTTCGATGAAATTTATATGAAACCACCTATAAAGTATGATCTACCAAACAAAAAAAGAATAATTAAAACCGATTCATAATTAACGGAGTAATCGCGTAACAAACATCAAAAATAATCCAGACGAATTGAGTGCCTCTTCCTTATTTAAAGTCTGTTAAAAATAAAGTGAATCGGACTTTTTTATTTGACCTCTTTTTTTTAAGAAGAATAGGAAATAAGCAGGCAGCCCGCCCGATGATAAACGGTAACTACCGCATGGACACCTGCAGCAGCAACACTAGCGGTGCTGTTTTTGCGCTGCCAACATGGAAATATATTTATTGTACCTGTTTCAAAAACGTTAATTATAGACACGAAATTCCAGAGTAAGAAAAAAATCCTACCAGGGTTGCGAGTTGTCCGAAAGGGATGTCGTGGCCCTGGCACCCAGGCAATGGAAGGAACACGGATGGGTTTCGGTCAGTAAAAGTCTGACACGCCCTCCCGCTCAGCTCAGAGCAGGAGAAGTCATTTGATGATTTCCAACTCAAAAAAAAAAGAGTAAGAAAAAATAGACATGCCGTTTGTCATAACTCATAACTCTTTATTCATAACTAATGTAGTTACACGTCAGGTACTTTTACATTACTCACTTATTTAAATTTCATTTACAATTCAAATAATAATTCAATAATAATTCATGAACGAATATAAAAATAGTACTCAGTCAATACAATTTCATTAAAATAAAAATAGAACAATGATATTACATTGGGTACAATACATATGTGTATATGTCAAGTCAATATTAATAATATAATATAAAATCAAAACAATCGAATAATCAGATAATATACATAATAATTTAAGACAGGTAATCATTTAAATACACATTTTTAATAAAGGCACTTACTCTACTCTAGGTAAAAAGGCATTCACCTTATAGAATGCTTGCTCAACAAGCCACTTTTTTGCTTTAATTTTAAATGAGTTCCGTGACGGAGCATCCTTTATATCGTCCGGAAGACGGTTGTAGACACCCGCCGCCATGACGTGCACCAGCCTAGACGACCTCACCAGGCGGTGCGGCGGCACGCGCAGCACGCGCCCGAGCCGCGCGGGTCGGTCTCTCTGGTCGCCCAGGAATGAGTATTCGTTCAAGTGATCTCGCCCGTACAGTGCCGCTTGCAAAATCACCAGCGATGGGAGAGTGAGGATTTTCAGGGACCGGAATAGAGGCAGCGCTGATGTGTCCTCTGGCACTCTCACCGGCACTGGCATCTCTGGCTCTGACCGCTCTCTTCTGCATTCTAAACACGCGTTCCCACTCAGCAGAACGTGCCCAGAATTCAGTACCATATTGTCAAATTAAGCACACTGCACGCTAGTTTAGAATAAACTGTTCGTTACATTATTAGTATAGCATTTATTTTCCCACTAGCTGCGCCCTGCGGTTTCACCTGCGGTTAAAAAGTATCCTATGTGATATTCTAGACTATAATCTATCTCTATGCCAAATTTCATCCAGATTTGTTCAGTCGTTCTGGCGTGATAGAGTAACAAACATCCATCCATCCATCCATTCACGCATCCATCCATTCACCCATCCAGCCTTTCATCCATCCACCCATTCATTCACCCATCCATCCATCCTTCCATCCATCCATCCATCCATCCATCCACCCATCCATCCATCCATCCGTACATCCATCCATTGTTACAAACTTTCGCGTTTATAATATTAAAAAGAATGCCTTTTCAAGCTAAATCTTAATCTTGGCAAAAATACCACAAAAGTTACCGAGTCCATAGATCTAATCTAAACAAGAAGTGATAGAAGAGCCTCTTTCGTCAAAACAACTGCTCTTATCACTCCCAGCAGCCTTTGCCAACATCTTAATTGTCTAATAGCCTAACATTCTGCCAGCTAAAGAACCTAACTTACGTAAATTAGCGGGATTTATCTCTTTTTATCTTCTTCCCATCTTAGGGTCTATTCAGCTATACGCGTTTTTGCTTCCGCTGTACTACCAACATGAACAGAGTAGTACAGCGGTTATGTATGAGACCACAAGTAACAAGAGCATATCCATGTTGTTGCAACCAATGACAATTTTACTAAAAGTTTAACTAGATTCCACTAGCGTTCGCGAAAATATTTATAGTTGAATACCTATTCGGACTGTTTTAGTAATTTAAACGAGACTTCAGCGGCACCGATCTGTCTATAGCAACACACTATTGAACGAGCATGCGGCTCTTGTATTAGGCCGTACCTAGACTATTGCCGCTAACGCTCGCAAAAGTGTTCCTATTGGTTATCAAAAGCGTTTTGACTCATAGGAACGGGGCGTACCGTCGCTTTCGAGGGCGTTCGCGGCAATAGTATTAATAAAACATTTTATTTTAGGTATTGCACATAATGCAAGTTACAAAGACCCATAGAAAATAAATACCTTACAAACTAACATACATTTAAATAAAATAACTTTGATTAAACATTTCATTAACACGTTGAATGGTCGACGCGTTTTCAGTGTTGGCGCGACGTGATTAAGCCGACAACAGAATCGCTGAAATACGACAATAGTTTGCTTCCGTCTTTAGATTGTATGGTCACTAAATCAAATCAAATATTTATTTATCAAAAGAGTAAAGTACATACAGACAAAGGTTAACTTAAAATAGGATTTACCAGCGGAGAAGTTCTTGATGGCTTGCAGATGCTGCTTGAATCCTCTGTCATAGACGCGTGAGGTTAGGTCATGATAAAATTATTTACTCCGCCATAGCATTCCGGTCTCGTGGGCAACACATACGTCAATCGATGCTTAAGCAAGACCGAAATAAGTCATTTACAAATAGTTCCAAAGAAACAGATGATTATGACGATTGACGTTATTATGTGTTGCTCCCGAAATGCTAAACCTTGTTTTTTTAATCATTGAGGTATGTTAGTCATATAAGTCGAGTAACGATAAGCCTAGTCATGTTACGTATCGCTCGCTAAACCACTGAACTAAATGACGCGTTTGGACATAGATCAACTAAATGACGCGTGATTTGTTTAAAATAATTACATAGTCTAAACAAGGCTTTATATCAGATTTAGTGTTTATTACTTTCTTTTAATCTTATCTCGTTTATTTATATCCTTGTTTCTTACTCTTCAGTCGAGAGAAGTAAAGCAATTAGTTTGGTTAAATTTGTTTTTTGGCCTACTTTGCTCGTGTGACTACGTGTTATGGTTTTCAGTTGACAACGTGATGAAAAATCTATTACTCAATAATTCAAAACATAAAGCGACTACTAAAATAAAAATTTCCCATATTTAATTTAGCTAATAAACACCATTAAATTTTCTGTAACTGTGTCGGGCAGCGACTTGGGAGAAAGACGAAAATGGTCAAATAAAATGTTGAATTGTAGGAATGGTCAAGCGTAGCTAAATTGAAGATGTGGCATTTATGGACCAAAATACCAAGACCTTTGCTCAGCTGACCTGCCTCCTTACTTTGGAAGCGTAATGGCAGTGGTCATCGTGTGCCCTCACGCTCGCTCGTATGACGCCAGTAGTTGACGCAAGTGAAATGACCATTTACATTATGCTTAGAAAATAAGGCGCCAGTGCGACAAAGTTACTCGTAGATCAATAAACTATGAGGTACCTAATTAAAGAAAAAGACTGTAGTGATGATGTTGATGTGCAAGCAAATCAACTAAGGTGTACTTATATTGGTAACAATCAACGCAGAAATGACCTTGGTTAAAAAAAAATACAGAGTTTTAACTAAATAACACCATTAGTACTAAACAATCAAGTAACTTTACATTCATTGATCATGAGTTCGTAGTTACAAATGATTCCATTAACTTCGTCCATGTAACAACTCTATAAACCAGCGTAACAAAAACAAAATAAATAAAAAAGTTCTACTTTCATACTCAGCGGCTCTACCAGCCATGCAAAAACAAGTCCACTGAACAATACACACAACCTACTTATTGCCAACTACAACCACTGCAGCCTATTCACATTGTCACAAACACTGCTCTGTTTTCCAAAGCAAATTAAAAAAAAAATGTTTGAAGAGGTCGCCCAGTTCACAATATGAATCGAGAAAAAAAGCGGAGCATGGAAATTATAAAACAAACTAACGTGAAATGTTTGAAGTAACGCACGGGTCGGGCACGCCGTGCTTCCTCTTTGCACATGAGTGGGATTTTACAGAGCTGCTCGGTGACGATGTGACTGAGGCTTTTGGTGTGATAGAGTAACATTACGAAGGACACGTTGTGTTTACTTAACTACGTTCGATAACATTTCAAATTGACAGATAGTTTTGATATGAACACTGAATTAATATTTTTGAAGATTCAAAAGTTATTTTCAAAACAACAATTACATACCTGATTGAGTTGAGTTAGTTTAGCTTTATTTAAGATAGCTTGAAGATAGCTTTAGTTTTAAGATTGTAATGTCTAAACTCTGGATAAAAATAAAAAATATCGATTGTGTTAAAATATTTTACAAAAGTAGCTGAGATTAGCTAACTTTTTACAAAATAATCTAAATAACGAACACAACAAACGCTTGCTAGTGAATGATAAACTGTTTGGTTTCGCATAAATCACGCAAATATTTTGATTTCTTACTTTAATAAATTACTTACTTAGATGAATTCTAAACATTAAAATCTATCATACTTCAAGCGGCCTAATCACTGACATGAAATCTATCCACTCGGTCTATTCAAATAACTTATCAACATTCATCGACACGCTAAATTCCGTAACCATGACCTCACAAACGGTTACAACATCTCTAAACACATACACACCGACACCAAAGATTTGTGTTTAAAATTTGGTCTTATTTTAGCTTTACAGCGCTAGTACACGTCAGAACGTACTGTACCAATGCGTCTTCGATCGATAGCTCACATTTGAGAATCAAATTCGCTTCTGGAGCTGTCAAAATTCGTGCGAGTGAAATTTGGTGGTTTCAAGTGCTTTTTTGTGTTCTGTGAGTGTTGAAATTGTGCTCGCTGAAATGGATTACGATTCGCTGATTTATTCGCAGATTGCGAACTACTATGATGATTTGGTAAGATTTAAATAATTTTTTTAATGTGATTTTTGTGTTTTTGGTAGGACAGGAAGTTGTTTCGCGATTGCATTGATCCGTTCTTACGATTTCCCGCTAAAATTGTAATTGCTGTGTTACAGTTGATTTACTATCTAAATTATAGTTTTACAGCCTTACAACAAGGTTTTTTAAATGAGAACATAATTGTTTCATAAAGAGAATGAGTTCAATTTTTTTCGAATTTATGATAAATACCTGAGTATACTTATGCAAAAAAAAAAGTTATCCTCCTTCTTATAGACTAATTTTTTTTTTTTTAAGAAAAACATACAAAAAGTTTCTATGCCGTAGGGAAAAGCTAGTCAACGTAAATAGAGTGCACCGTTCTTAAATAAGCTATAAAACTTGAAAAGTTAAATTAAAAACTTTCCTTCTTAACTAAATTTAGTAAAGTTACTTTACATCTTAACTTCATAAATGCACAACTTTTAAAATATACTTAAAGCTAAAAGTTAAATGCAAAAATTTTAAAAAAATTGCAACGATTAAGCTGCGTCTTTACTTGACTTCTTAACTGAAAAATAATTAAGTAAGTAAAAAAAAGGAAAGAAAAAATCTCAATAATGCATGGTTTTACTTGCTTTGCTTTGCTTTTTTCTACGGCGGCCATTTATATTTCATACAAAAAGAAAATAAAAGAAAATATATTTCTAAATTTTAAAGCATATCTCTTACCGTTTCTGTCATACTTGAGGCTCATTTTGTCATCATCCGTTGTCATTATTTCTTTGATTTGACCGACAAGGATTCCCATTTAAAGTATTTATAGAGCTAATTGGATTCAACAATGTTAAAAGCTCTTCAAAAGTTTTTTTTTGAAAACGTGAATCACGATGTTTTGCTGAACAGGATCACTGAACAGAAGTTGCCATTTTTGTTCCTTGGTCTGCAATTGCCATTAGCATATCTTGAAAACCGTAAGTCATATCAAGATGCATTTAAAAAAAGATTTTTAGTTAATTTTGCGATACGCATAATTAGTCGTTAACAATTTTCTCATAGCTAGTACTGTTTCCATGCAAATGTAAAAATAAACTGTATGGTACACAAAGGAGGGAAAACAGGGAAAAACATTTAGTCCTAGAGGAGTTTCTACTTCGGAAGTGAAGAACATAATTGTATGAAAGCTACATGCATGCCAAGTTCCAGCGTTCGACCAAACTCTCAATGTTCTCCGTTAATAAGCCGGATTATAATGAAATTTAGCAATATGATAATTATTACTATTAATCAAAATTTAACAAACGTTTCCACGATTTTTTAGGTATTGTAGGGATATTAACTAAGTTTTCTGTAATAAATATTCTGACAGAGCAAGTTTAATGCTATTCCTATAGGACAAATTCATGAAAATTATACGAGAAATCTGCGCAGCTAATACACATAATTATGTATTTGTATTCATCATGTAACTATTTTAATTAGTTTTACTAACAATAGAATTAATGGACATTTTATCTTTAGTGGTGTACTAAAATAACTGTATTTCAATGTAAGCCCCGTGTATTTATAACTGGAAACAACCGGACACTGCTAATGGATTTTATCTGAAAGACAACTTTGAACTATCAGATATTGAAATAAAAAACTGTAGTGTGGATAATTAAATTTTGCGTTCGTAAAAAATCGCTTGTTATAAAAAAAAATAAGTTCAGTTTTATAATGGTTAGAAAAATTAAATCTGGATATGACGTTTCTATTTCCTTTTCAAGCCAAATAATCATTTACTTAATTCATTTAAAAAAAAATGTTATTTATGGTAGTTTTCAGTTACAAAATGGTACAAAACTATAACAGACGACGTAAAAAACGAGGAATAATCTAATTGAAGAAATACGACTTATCAGTTTCTGAAATGTCTGCTGTAAATACTAAAAAAGTTTAAATTGTCGTTCAATATTTTTTTTTTATTAATAACTATGAAGATGAATTCCGACATAGGAAAAAGAAACCGATGCACCGTTTCCAAACCTAACCAAAACAAAAGAGTTCTAAACAGAGACTTTTAAAAGAGACTTGATTACGCAGCACAATGCCTTTCTAAGCATTAACAGTAACGCATTGTTTGTGACTGAGCTGAGGCAGGCTGAGTCACGAGGGAGGTGCCAATTGTTATTGAGCTGATCGCCAACCGCCAATTAACGGTGAGAGCCTGGCCCATTCATTATTATCTTATGGGTTATGGACAGTGACTTTTATACATATATGTATAAAGAAGACTCGTATTTCGTGTGGGGGTGTGGACCGCATGGGCCACGTAGGGCGTTTGACTGTAGATAACTGGAAAAAACGCCATGTAGTTTCATTGGTTTCGCACTAAACTACTTCGACAACCAGTTAGTTTGAGAATAATCTTTATTGTAGAAAAGTAGCAGAAAGTAGACACACAACATTGCCTTTCAACTTTAGCTTATAAGTACTTATTCTCAAAATTAGTAAACTTATTGTCTAAACATTCAACGCTTATTCAATGCTAAAAAAGCAATCAATTTTTTTTTTTAAATTTAGAATGATCGAAGAAAAAAAAACAACTTTGTTTTCCTGATCCAAACCACGTCCTTCCGATACTAAGAAGCTCCCCTTTTCCTTTTAACAAAAATATAGGTACTATTTTCAGTTTTGAAATACCATAACTCATTATCAGCTCGCGGTGCTAATTGCCATTCAGCTGATCAGTTCGCGGGGGTCTAATTGTCCCTCTAATTACAGCGAGGCTGCGTAGGTGGCTTGTGACCTAGTTGGGGCAATATTCACCTACTATTATATAGAATATCAGTAGATACCGAAGCATCTTTCTACCTTTTTTCGAAGGTAAGTTTGAAGTTCCTTCAGCTCGCTTTACTCTCTCAATAATAACTGGATTGATTCTAGATTGTAGTAGTATTGTTTTCGTAAGATTTGTCTATGTACCCGGCATGTCATAGGTTATTGCGTTTCCTTGTAGTCCGTTGAGACGGGCTCTGAAGTTTGTAATTCCTCTTTGTCCGATGATCAGGACTAACAGGAAAAAAATCCACGGACTAAGCTGCCGGACCACGTGTGCATAGAGTACATTTTTATTGAAATAACGATACTTAATTGTGTATTTAATGCCTTTAATTTACTTGCCCGATATGTGGCAAATAAGCAGGCCTAGGGTGGTGAGCGATCACAATCGTCTATGTATTGTATATGTTTCGAGTCTCGTCATTCGTAAAAAAAATGATTTTAAAATTAAAAGTCTAATTTGAATGTTTTACAAGTTTTTTCAAATTTAAAAATCATAATATTCGGTACTATTCTGCTTAGCTTGCTCCTCCTGACTTTCCTGACTGAGTAGATGCTTTAGTTGGGGTGTCTGTCTTATGGTTTTAAGACAAACGCACTACCACCTAAACTAGAGGTTTTAGGTTCGACTCCCGGCTTGAATGATTAACTAAAATATCTGTTCTTGATTTGGGTGTAAGTCTTTGTGTGTATTTCGTAGGATTCCTGTTACAAGAAAACCTAGTAAGAGCTATGAGTAGTGTGAAGCGTTTTTTATTTTATTTTATTGAGCCCAAGAACATTTTTCCTGCTATCTGACATACTTAAAACTAAACCACGTACAAAATTTAATCTTTAACATTAACCAGACGCGCGCAACACCTATTCTACTTTTAGGTATGATGGCGTCATATTCAGGTACGCTAGTACGGTATATTGCAATCAAAAGTTAGTGCGCATTAGGTACATTCGGTTTGCTCATTACGAAATCGGATCGGAATCATGTTAAAACTGGATTGGGGATAGTAGATGTTGTTCGAGAATTAGTATGGAATTACAAAGACAAACAATTTAGGTTATACTACAAAAACAAATCTCATTACCAACTATGTATCACTATGTTTGTTCTATAGTTATATATAATTACTCAAGCGAACTTTTAAATTTGCTTTTTTTGCACCCCGCGGTTCCAGGAATCGTTTTTATTGTTTGGATAAAAGCTACTACTTTTACCACCCTGTCCATTTTACTACCCTGTCCATTTTACCATTCTGTCCATTTTTGTGACAGCTTGTATGCAAAATTTCATGATGAACGGTTGTGGCTTGAAGGCGTGAAAGCTTAACAAAACTAACAAACTAGCACCCAACACAGAAGCACGTTGCAACGCCCTATGTACAGGGTAAATTACTTAATGTAACTCACTAGTTTAAGTAAATAATATGTAATAGAAGTAATAAATAAAAAAATACTCATCACAATCAGACCAGCCCCAGGCATACTTACCTTACAATTGCATTGTCACCGAATTTACGTAGTGTACAAAATGTCAGCTCAATCCGACACCAGCCCAGCAGGTATGTATCGTATGTTGACTCTTTTTATCGAGACAGACGTATGTTTAGACATAGCCTTGTTACGTTCTCATACAATAAAAAGTGACGATAAGAATTTTGTCGCACGCGTATGCTAGGGGTGCTGGAAGTTTAATTAAAGATACGTACAATACGTACATACAAATGTGAAGTCAAATAAAAGCTCGTAAACATGTAACATTATTAAAAGAAAAACAAAACCAAAAACCCGGCTGTAAATGTTGTACCCTATGTCACTTCCACTATCAAGACCATTCAAATGACACCTCACATGTCAAAATCCATCAAGCTGTTTAGGCTGTAGGGCGTGCTGAAGAAACCTCATACAAAATACCCACAAACATACATACACTCGAAAAACATAACCCTCCTCTTTGCGCAGTCGGGTAAAATATACGGAAAAGAGTACACTGTCCAGTGTGTATCGTGCCTTACAACAGCGAGCCATAAACAATCCATTGACCGAGCCACGTGGCTTTTATTACAAATCGCTTTATAGTTTTAATTTTAGCTCTGGGAGAGATTTTTCTTGGTACAACACTTTCTTTAGTTATATCGGTTTACAGTTCTGTGAAAATTGTACAGTTCTTGTTTATATTGTGGTAGATTTATATGCATGTTGTTTTTTTGACTTTGTGTTTAACGTTTGGTAGATATTGACTTCAAATGTTTTGGTATTCACAAAAAAATGTGACATGGTAGGACTTCATTTTAAAACGAGAAAAAAGGATAAGGTTATCTTTCTAGTTTGGCAATAAAATTAGGTGTTTTTTGGGGAAACACTTAAAACATTGTTAACTGAATTTTATGCGTTGTAACGTACAAAAATACGCTTTTATTAAACGGCTTTACTGGCGAGTATCACTCGTTTGTTTGTTTCAAATCTTGGAACAGACTTTTCAACTACATATCTACTTTCGCTGACGCGATTCTTATGACACTTTGCTCACACATTTGATTCCCGTGACAATACAATATTAGATAAAGATATTTTTATTTGCAATAACAATGGTAAAGCATGCCTATTAAATTATTAGACTGATCCCGATTAAGATAGAAGTTTTTTAAAGTGATCCTTGTTTTATAGTTGTATATACTAGTTATAAAGTATAAGTTAACTTATACCGGGATTATTATATACGGGAATTGCTTATTGTAAACTAGCGAATACCTTAATAATATAAAATCGTATCTACCTATCCGCAATGATGCTTGACTTTTTTTTTTAATTGTTATTGGCTTCGTAGGTTTGGGCCTACGAGCCGAGATTTGTTTAGGTTTCTGCTTCGGATATTAATGTTTTAGCAAAATCGAGGCAGTCCAGCCTTTCTCAAGCACGTTTACCTACAAACAAACAGCATTTAATGTTTAACCAACTTCGAAAAAGGAGGAGGTTTTCAAATTGTCTGTATGATTTTTTTATGTATGTTACGCGATTAATCCGCCAATTCTGAATCAAATTTAATTCTTTTTGGTTCGGTTATACTTTAGATGTGGTCTAATATAAATTATATCGAAATCTGTCAAGCAGTTTTTAAAATATCAACAAAAGTCTAAAAAATGTTTACATGGATGACGGGAAGTCGATTTTAAGCTTTGTTTTTTTTTATTACTAAGTATAGAGAGAGGTAAGTATACATTATTGTCCCTCGGCTCTTCACCTAAATTTCGCTGATAATTGGACCGGGATCCCGATCTCATAATTAACCAGTTTTAATTTGTTCGAATTATAAAGTGATCATCCGATTTGGAACACAACTTGATAAGCCCCGCTAATTGGACAAACATTGCTGTTTATTCTTAATTTAAATTAAACGGTTTTTGTTTCCGTTTAATACTTGTATTTACGCAAACAATATTTGTAATTTGTTTGGCAAAGTTTGGATTGTTTTGATTTCAAACAATAATTGTTTATTTTCTAAAACCTATAGGGTGTTCAGTACAAGTTTACTGTTAAATACTGTTACTGTTGTTTAATGTTTTACTTAGTAAAATTAATATGGCAGACAGACAGATAGACAGAGAGTGATCCAATAAATGGTCTCTGGTTTCCGTAGCACAGTTTTTCTACTAGTTCGGAAACCAGTGGCTTCAATATTTTTTGTTGTAAAATTTGTTTTTATATCATATAAATAAATTATTGATTGATTGATTGATAAAGTGATAGAATAATTTTTACATTTAGTAACTGGTTTATATTGAGATTTGATAACCGTACAATGTACATAGACAGATAAACTCTTTCAACCAGAAATAGTTGGACAGTATTTTAGCTTTTTCTTTCTTTTAAATTTTCATACTCGATAGGAAAAGACACATATCGTCACGCCTTAATACAACACAACAGAGGTAACAGAGCAGAGGTGTAATACAACACCCACACTTCTCCGGACGATATTAAGTCTCAAATGTGGCACGGGGCGAGCCTGTCGCCACTCACCGGGCTCCAGTCATATAGCCGATGACAAACAATACGCACATATGTTCACACAATGAACAAATTGGTGCGTGCCGTCGGCTGGGTTCGGACAAGCTCCCTCTGACTTGAGAGGCGGGCCTTCTCCTAACTAGGCTGCCATTGCTATAAAAAAAAAGGATAGCGCTTACAAATTAGTGAAACCACTTGCACCTTTATTGCTAAGAGCAATCTCTTTCATACAAGCCAAAATTACGCATCCAAAGTTTTTCACCCAGTTTGCTTTGATATATGTATTTCTAGAATAGACTTCAATCGCGGCTAGACCCGACCAGGCTGACTTCAATCCAAACAATACTAAATAACGTTCAAGGCACCTCTGAATTATTTGCTAAACTTTGACCACTGCGATTGCAACACAGTATAGAAACAGACAGTAAAGTAACTCAACAGTTTTCTGCTCTTGGCAACGCAACCTTTACACCACTATAGCATGCATGCTACAACATTTGCGAAGCTGTTTTCGAAAGAGACAGGTGCATACTGGCGCGTGGTTTTGTCTCGTTCTCGCACAATGGAAAGGGACGAGAAGAGTTAGTCGCGGCACGCATGCTAAGCATTCGTGGCTAGCAGTTTTTGGATGGAAGTATGTATTTGACTTTATTTGACTAATAAATTAGTGGCTCTGTGAGCTGTAAACCTTGCGGCTGACATCTGTCTCCTTTACAAGTCGCATTCCTCAACCGATTTTCGTAATTTGTTTGGAGCAGGGTCAATAGTTATGCATACTTTTTTTGCCTTGTAATTTTTTTTTTTCAATATGGTTGAAGCATTTCATTTGCATTTTCAATGGACGGAAATTTTTAAGCGGAATCTTTTGGTAAAACAATCATGAGAATTGGTTAAGAAATACGGCTTGTGGAGGAAGACAGAGGTCCGGGCAGAGATCCGGACAGAGATCCGGACAGAGATCTGGACAGAGATCGGACAGAGATCCGGACAGAGATCCAGACAGAATTCATTCGGAAGCATTTACGTCGAAGTTGTCGAAGCTTCGCTCACTAACACTCGCTCGATAAAACGCACCGTTTTATATCGAGATTCATGACTGAGCGTCGTTTTAGAATGCGCCCCTTAGATTCTACCTCTAACCAAGTGTTTTTCTAGTTATAATATTCAATTACCCTTAATTAAAAAAAAATGTATTGAAAGTGGTAACTTGAAAATACATATCACAGGTAAATTCGACTGCCTCGGTGGCTCAGTTAGTGGTGAACCTGCTTTCTGAGCTTCGGGGCGTGGGTTTGATTCCCACCTAGGGCAAACATTTATGCGATGAACATATTTTGTGTTTGTTCTATTTCTGGGTGTAAATATCTTCTTATGTTTGTATTTAAAAATATGCATATATGTATTTATATCAGTCTCTGGAAACCATAGTACAAGCTTTGCTTAGTTTGGTGTCAGGCGACCGTGTGTGCAAGTGTCCTGATATTTATTTATTTTTATTAATCAACAAATTCTCAAGAGGGTTAAAGTTTAATGAAGAATTAGCTTAACTTACATTATTTTTATTTTTGTTATATTTAGTTATGTATAAGCTAAAAACAAACTACAACTTGTTTTCAATTTATATCAGAATCAGAATCAGAATCAGAATCAGAATCGTTTATTGTTTAACTGTGTTACAAAGATCTTAAAATAATATAATTACAGTATCAACAGCTTCGTCCATAGCAGACATACAATATTTAAATTTGTCAAAATTATACAATGTCAGCTACTTAAATTATTTGTTAAATATTAAATTTGTCATTAAAAAATTCGTCGACCTTATAATAACCTTTCTCTATCAAAACATTAAATAATTTTACTTTAAATGAAGCAGCATTTATAGCAGTTTGAATTGTAGAAGTAATTCGTTGGTTCGTTATATTGTGTGAATCTATTTTTGGTTTTAAGACTAACAACCGTGGATGCATGCTCGATACCGAACGGATTATTTACGATGCTATGGTCCGGGACTAAAATAGAAGCTTGGTTCTCGTACACTTTGCTGTGCTGTTGCTGCTTGCATGCCAAAGTCTGATGTAAGACGAATAAGGCATGCGTTGCAAACGTGTTAAAGTTTGGTGAAAATATTTCTACGAAAATAATTTAGAGTTAAAAGAGTCGATGCAATCATCGTAATCTTTATTCTTTGAAAAAATAATGCCCCTAAGTTTCTTGCCTGTTCTTCTGAGTAGAGGCTCTTTATCCGAATATGACGGTCGAGTCTATTTAATAAAACTTTGACGTTCATAAGTGTATCTTTAATACCCAAATTGAATAAAAACATTTTGAATTTGACTTTGATTTTGAATCTTAATCCTAACTATTTCTAATCCTAACTAGTCCTATTACTAGCTACTCCTAATCCTAACTATAACTAGTCCTATTCCTAACTACTCCTAATCCTAACTAGTCCTATTCCTTACTGCTTCTCATCCTAACTAGTCCTAATCCTAACAAATACTTTAAATGCGAAAGTGAGTTGTTTGTGTTTGTTATTCTTAACTACTCAACCAGTCGATTAAAATTTTGCTTATACGTTTCTAGGAGTCTAGAAAATCCCGAAAAAATTAACGGTTCCCGGTTTCCCGGTGTGATCGCCAGTGAAACAGCGGGGCGTAGCATTTAATTTACCTACATTGTAGACTACAATAGAAATGAGTCAATTTTTTGAGAAAACTGTGTACTTGTGCATTTTAACACTTACCTACTCTAAGTTTGAAAACTTATTGAAACACCTATATAAAGAAAAAGCGACAGCAACAGCATTAAATTTAGTTAAATCATCAATCAATCAATGTTTATTTTTAAAATATTGTCATGGTCTCCTTTACTGGCTAAACTTTATTCTACAAACTCTCTACCAAAACACGAAGGAACATAAAGGTATTTTATAATACCTGATAATACCTAATAGTGATTTGACTGATCCCTGGGATCAGCCAAATCACTGTTCTAACACCTATGAGTACATAAATATCTAGATAGTTGATTGAATCAGGCGTTACTTTGCTTAATATCTAGTGTAATTCCGCTTTAACTTAAAAAAGCTAAAGCGGAATTACACTAGATATTAGTTCAAGTAACAATTTTAAAATATCTAGAGAAAGTTCCGTATTGTTTATGAAGGAAAAGTGACAGGTCTTTTACTCTTCTTCAAGTCTCAAGTGAATCGGTTTCTTCCAGGCAAGCGTGCTCCATCGTAGGCCGCATCACTGCTAACCATCAGGCATGTTGGTGGCCAAACGCAAGCCTATTAAGTATTAAAAAAAAAAACTAGGGTTGCGTCATAGATTTTGTTTATTTAGAACCTAACAGTTGGCTGTTATTTTTTTTTGGTCCGTGCAATGTTTTTTCAGTCCATCTAGGCCAAGAGCCGCAGCAAAAAAAGTATGTTCATAATGCAATGTACGGGACCAGGTATTTTTTCTTTGGAATATGTTCAGGGGTGTCCCCGGAATGTAAATCCAAGTTGGCGCCGGAGTGGCGCCCCTGCGGCAGCCGCCATCTTGAAAAACGTCATCTTGCTTAGTTTGGGGTCAGACGGCCGTGTGTGCAAAAGTGTTTCGAATATATCCTACTTCCTATCCTTCCTACTAATATTATAAAGGCGAAAGTTTGTAAGAGTGGATGTATGGATGTTTGTTACTCTTTCACGCAAGAACGGCTGAACAGATCTGGATGAAACTTGGCACAGAGATAGATTACAGTCTAGAATAGCATATAGGATACTTTTTAACCGCGGGTGAAACCGCGGGGCGCAGCTAGTTATTAATATTTTTATATTGTCGCAATATTGCTGGGCCAGCATTGCAGTAAAAATATGGGCCGTCTAAGAGCACCCTAAGCTATTCATTTACCACAGTCCTCTCACTTGTGTGGTACGCGTGCGAATACTTCGTGTTAAATGGAGTTGAAACAGCACGTGTGGCGCATGCCCGGAGTTATTCGCCGAGGTGACGAATGTCGGCTCATTTGTTGTAATGTTCTGGGGCTGCGGCTCTGATTTAAATGGACTGAATTTGGAGCAAACTGCGCCTATTGCTGGAACATGTGTAGTTGAAAACCGGAATTTGTCGTTAAATTCATTATGTGACAATATAATGTACATAAGGCTCGTACGAACACTTTAGACTAACTTCGCTTTGGTTAAAGGCATCGAATTAATTTAAGGAAGAAGCGGCTCGAGTCTAATTTTTAGTACACAGCACGTTCCCAATACAACTACAAGCAAACGGACACTACACAGCTACGTTGACAGTATTCGTTACGTGTATCAATAACAAAGATAGAGAGACGTACAAGAGACTATAGCGAGACCGAGACAACAATAATTATCACCGTTGCGCCTGGTTGCGTTTGATTGTGACTACGCTGAATTGTGTGCAGCACCTAATTTATGCAGTCTATTTTTAGGTTCTCGTACCGTCTCTTTCTTACAATATGATCGAAGGTTAAAAGTGTTCCATAGCCATTTCATCTAGAAGGAGAGGACGAGCGAAGAGAGCAAGTCAAGACGTAGTTCGCGTCACGTACAAATAACGTTGGAAGAGAGTGGACGGGGTGTGTTTGCGCAAGAGTACACTCGCGCATGAAAGTATTTGGTTAGTAGTCGGTAGGTGGGTTTTGTTTGAAAGTATTAGTAGGTATATTGGTTATTGGTAGGTACCTCATACCTCATACTACCAAATAGACTGATAAATCGCCCGATGCGCAGCTAGACCGTCAGCGTTCTTTTCACGTGACGTTTACTGATGAGCCTCTAAATTTATCTACAGAGTGACAAATTGCGATTTTAAGAGGGCCGAGACGCTCTGAAATTTACATACAAACGCGTTTCTCAAATTTCTTGAAATCCATTTATCAGATTATGATGAAATTTAGCATGTACAATTAAATTAACAATATCTCCGCCCCTATGTTATTGGTTTTTTTTAAAAAACGTTCTCAAGCTAAAATAGAGCTATGAAAAAATTTCGCATTTGTAAGGGGTCATTTTGACTGATTTATTCAATATATAGACAAAGCAAATCAGAAATCCTTTTAGATAAGGAGGTTGTATACATCATTAGCTTTTAAAAGAATCCATAATACAAGAGACATTCTTAGTTATTTAAGAATGATTAGAGAAGTGCAAAAGTCATAAAAAAGATGGCACTTTGTCACTCTGTAGGTAACTTTAAAGGCTCGTCAGTATCCTTACTTGCTCTCTTCGCTCGTCATCTTCTTCTAGACGAAATGGTTATGGAAAACCTTAAGCCAATGCGAAGTTAGCCTAAAGTGGTCGCCGGACTCTTAATCATTCTTTATGACTCTCGAATTTTCTAATCATTCTTAAATAACTAGGAATTTCCTTTATAGATTAATTTCAAAGCTAATGATGTTGACAAACTCTCTGAGGAAAAAAAATCAGAGTAAACTTTGTCTATCTATTAATTAAATCAGTCCTAATTAACCCCTTACAAATGCGGATATTGTTATAGCTCTGTTTTCTCTTGGAAAAAAAAACAAGACCAGAAAAAATAACATAAAGCCTATTTTATCGCAGTTCTGACATGTCAAATTTTATTAATTATTACTGTTATATTAATTACTAGCTGCGCCCCGCGGTTTCATCCTATGTGTTATTTTAGACTATTATCTATATCTGTGCCAAGTTGCATGCAGATCTGTTCAGCCGGTCTGGCGTGAAAGAGTAACAAACATCCATCCATCCATCCATTCTTACAAACTTTCGCGTTTATAATATTAGTAGGATAGTAGGATTCGTCAAATTATAATTAAAATTTGACGAATACTTTCCAAGAAACTCGACAAAACGCACTTGTCCAATTAAATAAAAAAGTACCAATAAAAACGGAATATTACCCTATCATTGGAATTCATTTCCCAGTATTTTGTGCAGTAGTTTTTAGCAGTAATTGGCCTAAAAAACAACAGAAAATAGCTGTTGCGTGTATTCGAAGCATATTTGGCGAATGTTTGCCAAGTGCAGCTCGTCCAATCTCCGCGACGCACGTGCCGGCTTGTTTTCCTTTAATTAGACCAATCGAAAATCTCTCGACTCTTCAATGGATATAGCTTGTCTTCTATTTTGAATTCATCCCGCCTCACTAATAAACATTGTATGGTCTCGGAATAGTTAGACTGTGTTATTCTAGTCATTTCAGTGTTCTAGTGTGTGTTTTTTTCTTCCTTTTTAATTTTTTAACTCCCGATGCTAAAACGACGGGGTGTTTTAAGTGATGTGTGTGTGTGTGTGTGTTTGTGTGTCTATGGCATCGTAGCTCCCGAACGGATGAACCGAAATTGTTTTTTTTTTTGTTTGAAAGGTGAATAAGTCGGGAGTTCTGTTAGCTATGGTTGATGAAAAACGGTGTTGGAGTTTTTATTTTTTTTAAATTTATACTTGTGACTCACGACAAACGACAGAACATTGTGCCTAAGTATAACTATTCTGAGGCTATTCAATGTTAATTATATAATTATATTGGCCTATGTTTTGTTGGAGTTATTTATGGGTTACGTCATACAAAACTACCTAACTAGTTTATCAAAAAATGATTTGTCCGTATTTTCAAAAACAGATTAATGTAATCGCCAATAATAATCCATCCATTGTGATAATAATAAATTATGTTTCAGACTAAATTGAAAAATCAAAAGTAATTTTATGGATAAAGAAAGTCACAAAAATATCAAAATAACATGCATCTGATTAATAGAATATAGAAATGATGCTTTACTTTTTTTCATACGATATGTTTCTGTCGAACACGTATTATACACGTATTTTTGCGACAGAAGTTATGCTAAGACGCCTTAACCACTACTTCATGCACAGAGAACAACCATCCACATAAAAGCATCCTAAACAGTCGTAACACACGCCTATTACTAAACTACCCTTAGAAACAGAATCAAAGTCATCCGAGTAATGGCCGAAAATGGTCAGAGCGCCACAACTTAGACTGTCCGTCTACTTGCAAGCTCAGTGCCTGATGCCTGAAGGCCTAGCATTCGCAAGGCGACAACAGTACGTCGATTTTTATTATCGAGACAGACTTATATTTACACATAGCCTTGTCATTGTCTCACACGACAAAAAGTGACGAGAAGAATTTAGTTGCGCCTGCTGGTCGCTTCGTAGAAAGATTTCATGAAAATTAACTTAGGTATGACTTTGTGACATAGTCCTTTTATATTTGCTTTTTAGAGTGAGTCACGCGCGGGCCACCCGTGGTCACCGGTTGCCTGGTAGCTCAGCGAGTCGATTTAAAAAGAGTTTTTGTTATAAAATATCAAAAATTCTATCAAGTTCATTATAAGTTATTATTTAATTTGCCGTGTTAGTTGTTATGTATGTATGTTTATGTGGGTAAAGTCTTGGAAGCTAAATCAAAATCACTTGCTGACTTTCGATTAGATTCAAATGTGGGATACTTACTTCTTCGGTGACAATATAAAAATATTTTACCATAAGTAAAGAATGGAATCGTAACGGGGCCATAGGAACTCCTCAGTAGTTAATAAAGTAGATAAGTAGACTAGCGGGCTTATTTTGATTAACTTATGACTCTGCTACTAATTCCATCATCATGAGCCAGATGTTTCTACACTTTTTAAAAGTTAGCTTTGAAAATATGTTTATCTACGGAAAACTTATTTTTTATTAATATTATTAATATATCGTCACGCCTGCCAGCCCTCTCGGGGGAAAAGTATAACGATAATGTTATGTTATTATTGCAAAGCGGTCCCGGTCGGTTGGTCGGTCGGGTTGCAAGTGGACGGACACCCAGCCTCCATTGTCCGCGCAAGCAAACACACTCAAGTTAGATTGTGAGCCACGATTACAGAGCCTAAGTAAACAACTTGTTTGCCCCGAATTATTTGAAAAGAGCAGTTGAATGAAAACTTTAGCGTTTGACTTTACGATGGTAAATACCGCGGAACATCAAGCTAGGAAGGTAGAGTAGTGGTTTTTTTTTTGCTTCCCATCCAGGGGAATTTGGCGTCACACGTCTTGTGCATTTGCCATTGTCAAGTTAATATATTTTTTTACAAATGATGGAGTGATAATGATTAGGTGAAGATGACAATGTTTTATCCCTCCCCTGTTCAAATTTCAGTAGTGTTGGATAGTTTACTGAAAATTTAACTGGAGTTTTGAAGAGAACATGAAAAGTCACGTTTCGCAATGTTTCTCTCATTTTCACACGCTCGTACACCATTACGAACCGATAAAGTTTAATAATTCACCGTTATTACACTTTGACACTCGAAGAATCTTTTAATTTAATTTATAATTAAAACATAATACAAATTACGGCAACATCTTTTCGATTCCCGGCAAAAACCAAGCGTTTGTTTTTACGATGGTAAAAATACCACGGAGCTAGGAAGGTAGAGAGTAGTGGTTGACGTTGCTTAGAAATGGTTGTTTGTTTTGAAAGCTGTTCATAGACATTTAATTATCCTGATTTACTGAGTAACTATAGCTGCTGCACCCCGTGGTTTTACCTGCGGTCCCACAAGAACGGTACTTTTTTGGGGTGACAGATTATGTGTTTCGATGATTTTATGTTTTATTAAATATTGTACTATGTCTTTAACTGTACCCCTAACAGCGTGTATGCAAAATTTCATGTTGGTCAGTTGAGGCGTGAAAGCGAATGAAATAAACTCACTTTCGTATTTATGGTTTAGTTAGGAAGTTAGGGTTAGGATAGTCGACTCGGTGGCTCAGTTGGTAGTGAACCTGCCTTCTGAGCTTGGGGGCGTGGGTTCGATTCCCACCTAGGGCAAACATTTATGCGATGAACATTTGTGTTTGTTCTATGTCTGGGTGTTAATATGTATTTAAGTATGTATTTAAAAAATATCTAAGTATGTATATCAGTCTCTGGCAGCCATAGTACAAGCTTTGCTTAGTTTGGGGTCAGGCGACCGTGTGTGGAAGTGTCCCGAATTTATTATTATTATTATTAATTAAATAGCTAAAGTAAGTCCGTTTATTTTGAGTGGCTAACCCTGGTGCCAAACTTTTCTTTTTTACCCAATTGCGCAAGAAGGATAGTTTTGTTTTTCGAGTGTATGTATGTATGTATGTATGTGTGAGGTTTCTTTGGCGCGCCCTACAGCCTAAACAGCTTGATGGATTTCGACATGTGAGGTGTCATTTGAATCGTTTTGATAGTGTATATGGTACAACATTTTGCAGCCGGTTTTTTTTTTTTTATATTTTTAATTTTTCTTTTGTAATTTACCTAGTTAGTACACATAAGATAGGACATTAGCGATGATAGCTTAGCTGGAAAAGGCTCGCTCGTTGCCTGTTACACTTGGGACTGAATATCGTCCGGCGAAGTATGGGTGTTGTATTACAACTTCGCCAGCCCCTTTGGGGGAAAGGCCTGACGGTATGTTATGTTCTATTATTTTTGTCAGAAATACATTTATCATCCACGCAAGTCACAGTTAAAATTTTCATAACGATCTCAATACACTTTCACCAATAGAAAAGTATTTTGTACCCGAATTCACGGTGTAGTTTTGACTACGGGCCGGGTAATCCGTTTTTAATGAAGTTCGCCCTCGCTCGCTAGAGCCAGCCAGTGTTTTGCTCTCTTTACGTCAGCTAACAACTTGTTACGAGTGTCGAAGCGGTTGTTAGTGTACGTGGCTGATATAATATAAGCACCTACAACGTGTTGTTTTGCATTGCCGCAGATGTTGTAGAGTTAGGTATGCTTCTCTAGAACATATCGTCACGCTATTCCCCCGAGGGGGCTGGCAAAAGTGTAATACGTCACCCACACTTCGTTGGACGATACTCAGCCCAAATGTGACAGGGGGCGAGCCTGTCACCATACACTGGGCTCCAGTCATGTAGCAGATGACATATACGCACATATGGACACACAATGAACAAATTGGTGCGTGCCGTCGGCTGGGATCGAACTCACTCCCTCTGGCTTGAGAGGCGGGCCTTCTCCAACTGGGCTGTCATCGGCTCATCTTCTAGACAGTTGACATTTTTACAGATGATGTATTCCTGTTACCGCTATAACAACAAACACTAAAAACAGAATAAAATAAATGTTTAAGCGGGCTCCCACACAACATCCATGTTTTTTGCCGTTTATTTAGATGCCTAATGGTACAGAACCTTTCGTGCGTGAGTTCGACTCGTAATTAGCCGGTTTTTATTTTACCTAAAGGCATTATGATCACTAGCAAATTTACAGAGTAAAATCCCGCAATAATCCGAGTAAGATAAACCAGTATCATAGCGGACCACTTGAGAAACATCTGGCTCGTCCAATCTGAGCTGGCAGCTGATTCGCTACGAATTTCTATATGAAATCTTGAGTAAGATTTAATGCAATATTTATTTTTCAGGCGCTCGTAAGCTATGTTTTGACGTAAAACGTTACAATGAAATGAAAAAACTTTTATGCTGTGAGATACAATTAAATTAGAAAACGGCCACGTCCGTCTTCCGTCTCGTCTTGTCTCTTTCTCTTTTTCTCTCTCGATCTCGATTTGCATAAAGAAAAGATAATATAAAGTAATGCGTGTTCATACATAGAAAAAAATATGTTTCGATTTGAGAACCTCCTCCGTTTTTTCGTCGGTTAAAAACGGCAGGGTGTAACATACTGACACCGCGTCACCGAGCGGAGAGGCACCATGCAAATTTCGTCACTCCACACACCGCTGCGGGATGTGGAGGATGAGGCAGCAGTGTGATATTCGCCTAACTAGTGCCTGACTCACGAATTTTTTATTTGCATCTCATACGCATGACAGAACGCAATTGCTGATTAAGACTGCTTTACCACCAAGGATGTGTGAAGATGCTTATCTGGCGTCATTTATTTAGTAGGTAAATGGAGCGGTTCTATTGGTTCTTAACAAACACATGCCTCGCTATACGCATCCTGGCGCGTCTCCAGTGTAATCACAGCCTTAGAATGTTAGCTCTTACAAGCCATACAAAACCTAATTGAAGTCATTATGTAGACGGAGATAAAACAAAAATATACTAAGAATATTGACCATACTCAAAATTAATAATTATACTTCAAAAATTGAGAGATTTGAACAACTAATAAATATTAATTAGACATTAACAGGCCAATAATTATACTTAACTATAATTGCTTATCAATAAAAATAAAAGAAAGAATCTCCCCACCAATATTTTAATCAAACACACCGCATAAAATGTAGGCGCACACGAGTTATTATTTCAAAACGTAAAGCACCGGCTGCACGCAATGATCACTACTGGCATAAAAGGTAATTGGCATAATCGAGCCACTTACCACGGTTCACCGTAAAATTTTAATGTTTATTCACTCGCAAAGGACGGCTGGCTTATTTTTCAAGTATTGTTGAAAGTATGAAATATATTTTCTGAAACAATGTCTAATTTAAACGAGATCTAAGAATTAACATACATTTTATAGTTCTTAATGTCATCTGTTACTTGACTGAAGCCCGGTGTATGGTTACAGGATAGCCTCCAGTCACATTTGGGACTGAATATCGTCCGGCGAAGTGTGGATGTTGTCCACCTCTGCCAGTCCCTTCGGGGGAAAGGCGTGACGATATGTATGTTTATAGTTCTTGTTACAAGTGGGTTGGTAAAATTGTATGATCTATTGCAAGTTTCGAGAATCTTATACTGCGTTTCCACTGAGGCAGAGTTGAGAGGAGCCGAGCGGTGCGTACAGCGTAATTGACCAATCACAAAGCTTAAAATCTCCGCTCCACTTCAGTGGAATCATTGTGATTGGTCAATTATACACCGCTCCGCTCAGCTCCGCCTCAATGTAAATGCAGCCTAAGGCTCGGCTCATACAAGTCAAGGACAGAATTGAGGTGATGATGCGACACTGACTTCGACGTGTGGTGATTGTGGTTCATTTTTCAATGACGTCAAAAAGTGCGCCAGGATTTTTCCCTTCTGCCTAAGGAGAGCCTAACGGCGTGTACTTTGTACGGCGTGGCAGAATTTTTTGAGAATCAGTTCACATTCGACCAAATTTACTATATCCGACTATACCGTCTGCTCAGTTCTTTAAGCCTACCAGCAGGATAGTTTGTGTGTACGCCATGACATAAGTACTCAGAATTACTACAATTATTACCTACTATATGTAGTATTCGGTAGCTACACGTCATCACTAAAATTTGTAGGCAATTGAGTAACGCA
This sequence comes from Peribatodes rhomboidaria, assembly GCA_911728515.1. NCBI lineage: Eukaryota > Metazoa > Arthropoda > Insecta > Lepidoptera > Geometridae > Peribatodes > Peribatodes rhomboidaria. Next base: position 16,930,717 of record OU452171.1, on the reverse strand, counting down.
TTACGCTAAGGTAGTTCTCACACTGTTCGACCCCACGCGTCGGGGTGTGGGACCGAGCATTTTAAAGCAACGAATTATATAATTTTTTTATGTAATACACTTGCGATACACTACCCACTGGCCACCTACATCTTTCCACTTTGGGAGGTTTGACTAATTGTCCCGCACACCGTTGCTATCCAGTAACGCAGTGTGAAATCAGCTTTAGCATGCAATTACGAAGTGTTCTCAAAGTAAACGTTAAGACGTTTGAATTACACAAATTCTATTACTCCCGACTCGAGAGTTGGGCTTAGATTACTCCAGAGAGATAACTCTTCAACAAGTAAACAAAAATACATAATAGCTCTTGCGCGCGGCTTTGCTCGCGTTTCATGGCCACGGTTTCACGATATATATAAGGGATAGCGTGTTTTTATTGTAAGAATGCATACAAACATACAAAAACAATTCTATTATTATTTTTATACAAAGGAACGTTATAATATTTAAAACACTCTTCTGCGCGCCGATTCGCTCGCGTTTCGTTAAAAGATAATGAAACTCTCTAGCAGTGAAATATTTTTAGAATCTGTTCAATCGTTTCAAAGAATACCAGGTCTCAGCTAATAAATAATAATAATATGACTAGTACTAATTACAGTTTTATCGATATTTGTATTGGCAACTCCTATTCTATTTGAAGCTAGAAAATACTGTTCCTAGCTCCTACATAAACTTTCTTGCGAACCTGGGCCATTCCATAGAAAACTCATAACTTTATGTGCCCAATAAGCTAATCATTCGCTAAGAAAGAGTAGATTAAATTAGTTACATAAGGACTTGGGCAATTATTGTAGGCTAATAATCTCTTAAATCATACAGTCACGCATTGAATTACAAACCAATACTCACGTGTATTTTCCCATATATTTCGAAGTTGTCTCTCTGCTCAATTTTGGTCAGTTAAGAACCCTGAAGCGTAGATAAACACAGATCAAAGCTAAATTTTCTCCAAATTAATTATCTCTACAATTATTGCAACATTTAGGGAAGTTAACATCTGGTTACGATTTAAGGGCTCGACCCGGTTTAAATGTTTTCTGTGAATTTATTTATGACATGTTTATTGGAAACCATTTAGTTGCAAAACAAGATGTTCTTTGAATAGAAGGAATGGAAGTTAAATATTGGTGTCAATTCTGTGGGCAGGCTATTTCCTAGAAACGAAAAAGTATCGACACAACGTACAAACTCATCTGATATTTGGTGATAGTTACAACAGCTTCAAGAAGTCATTGAGGGTCTCTGAGCTTCTGACCAAAAATGTTAAATTATACAATGTTTCATGTTTTGAAATGTTTTATGCAATTGCGTTTTATATTGTTTTCTGTAATTTTTTGCGTTTATATTGTTTGACATTTTATTTATTATTATCGCTGACTTGTGAGGATAATTTAACTGAATTATTTATATTTTTTAAATTGCACTTACTTATTTGAATATTTTATTTTACGGCTATTTTTGTAATGTTTCACTATTTTATTTGAGTTCGATTTTATTAGTAGTATATTTTAGTTAATAATTTTTTTTTTCGCTCTTAAGTCCTATGCAAGCCGTCTTCATTCATAATTATTGTGTTTTTTTTTAAGTAATGATTTATTGAATTTAATGATGTTCTAGTGTACACAATTTTAATGAACAAACAAATAAATAAATAGATATAAAACTGCGTGTACGGTAAACCAATACCTAAATAATAGCCTAGAATGGGAATTGGCTCACATTCCTTGCCTCAGTCTTAGTTTCCTGCATAGTATAGTAACTGCGCCCCGCGGCTTCACTTGCAGTCCCGGGATAAAAAGTACCCTATGTCCTTTTATGTACCTCTGACAATCTGTGTGCAAAATTAAATGATTATCGGTTCAGTAGTTAAGGCGTGAAAGTGTAACAAACAAACAAACCCACAGACAAACAAACGGACAAGTTCACTTTTGCATTCAGAATATTAGTTAGGATTATTAAATCCTAGGCCTTTTTTAAGACCACATTGAACAGGTACCTTTTAAGTCCTTTGCGTTCTATCTTTGACCAAAACTGCACTTTAAATCTGGTAAGTTGGTCCTTAAACGTCGGCCATTTTCTACTCGTAAAAAAAACTGTTGAAACGTACAGGTAGCTGTTTGGCAACAGATTTTTAACTTGACTATGCTAGCTAGCATACGAGTACTAAAATATCCCTTTATCACGATGCAAAACTCTGTCTAGCCCCCCTATTCTTGACGTGTTAGATGTTTTTTGATCACTCTAACTCCTATGACGATAAAAATGAGAGAGACAATGACAAACAAAATCTGGACTTGTAAGAATAGCCTTCCAGAGCTTGTCTTCCGTGGTTACGGAAAAACCAACCAAGTTTCTAATGGCAAGCTGTCCACGCCGCCAAGAATGTCATAACACAGGCCGCGAATTATGAAGCAGTCGTAAGCGCGGAGCGGCATGCAGCCCCATTCTTGCGAGGCACTTCGGTATGCCGGCATGCTTTTATTAATATTCTACGCAGTTCTAGCATACCATCATTATTGAGATGTAAGGCTGGTTAATTGATTATGATTATTTATGTAGAAAGGTATAGAGAGTAGGCAGAAATCCATTGTTGGATGGATCGACAGAAAGGTAATTTAAATTTTGAAAAAGTTACATTTTCTTCAGACCTTCTCAAATCACTGACACCATAAGCTTATTTTTAAAATAAAAGGAAGCATGTCTAAGCAAACTATTTATATTAATATTATAATTTTTACTCCGACGCCACGCACCAATTTGTTCATTGTGTGAGCATATGTGCGTATTGTATGTCATCTGCTACATGACTGGAGGCAGGTGTATGGCGACAGGCTCGCCCCCTGTCCCATTTGGGACTGAATATCGTCCGGCGAAGTATGGGTGTTGTATTACACCTCTGCCAGCCCCCTCGGGAGAAAGGCGTGACGATATGTTATGATGTAATTTTTTAGCATGAACTTAAGCCAAATTGGTACAGGCTTTATGAAGATGTAGAGTTTCTAGTTCACAGATTGGCACGAACTCTTTAAACTGTGTTGTAGTCTAGCTCATCGACTCTCAGTGATTGTATAGCTTTTTATTAGTGACGTTCTAAAATTTACCAAAATTCTCGAGATTACCCCTTACATATAATATAAACTTAAAATTTTTCCCTCTTTAAAATATGCACATAGAAGTTTTTTTGACGTGTTTGCATGTACAGTTATTCTAAGGGTGCTGGATTGTATTTGGGTGGAAAAATTGACGCAAGCAACGAGTTCTACACGTCTGCAGGTCTTAGTGTAGATATAGTAACTATTGACATATACGAGTACGTATACGAACTAAAGCTAACACAATTGATATTCACCTGCTCCAGCTCTCGTTATCAGTTTGTCAGTTTTCCATTACAGAGCCTGTATTAATATAACCGTCATGTCTTATCACAGCGATATTGATTAGGCTTGTGAGTAATGCTTAAGTTGGTGGACTAACTTATAAACGTTCAGCGTTTTGAGTTAGTTCGGGACACTGCTCTGCATTGTAACCCTTAGTAAATACTTAAAATATCATTTTTATAAGCGAAAGTTAGTTGGCTTATTGTAGCATTTTCACGACTAAATAGATTTTCGTACAATTTGATAAGGAGTTACTGAGTATCATAGTGGTATTAATAATGTGTTACAACGTCCGCTGAAACTTGTACTGGCGTCTGCTTGAGTGTCCGTATTGAACAATAGTATGTGGACCATTATCAGTATGGGTGCGACATACGTCTGCGACAGCTCGCAGTCACGCCTCGAACGTCTCGTGTGTAGCTTTGAATTAAATGCATGCAGCCTGTCGTTGCGTCTAGTCGTCGAGTTACATTAGTACATCGTGCGACATAAATCTGCGACGATTTATGTCGCACGATGTACTCGTAACGTAAGCAGTACGGTGCGTGCTGATGACTCGACTTCGACACGTGTTACGAGCGGCGGACACACGCGGACGCTCGCGAAAGACGTCCGCGTCAGGTTAAGCAGACGCCCTTATTATTGTAAAACATTTTGTATTCATTTTATTTATGCCTTACGCCACACGGCCGGGGCGCCTGGGGTACGAAGGGTGCGGTATCTACGAAGCACATCGCTTGCGGCTCGCTGTAATTGATTGATATGTACGTTAGAACTCTTTGATGTCATGTTTACCTTTTTGAAACAAAGGGTTTCTTTGCCTTAGGCCTTTGAGAGCATTTAATTTGAAGTATTTTTTAGGCTAGACGAGTCAGAACAAATACTTTTGAAACGAGAAGAATTAATTAGTTTAAATTAAATTATTATTTAACTCAGCATTTGTTTGCTCTCTTTATTTGGCTAACAAAGATTTTTTTTATGTCAGATGTACTCAATTTCATCTAGTACTCAAGTACTCAATACTGTAGTAGGTACTTTAGTACACATTTCAGTAGTACTCAAATACTAAATTCGAAATACTCGATACAGTAGTACTTAATTACTCAATACAGTAAGATATATATAGTTACAGTAAAGCCCATCATCGCCTATGGCTGGGCTCAGCATCAAAACTATTCATTACAGGACACAAAGACTAGATCCAGACTCGCGAGAGCGTTCTAATAATGTACTTTATTATACTAGTTAAGTACTAGGTATAATACGAGTAGTTTAGTGAAAAAAATAGGTTCTATTGTGTAAAGTGCTTATCCTAAATGATTTTAGAATCACTTTTGTTTAAGCTTGTGTGTTATTACTCGCAACAGTTCACATCGTCGGGACCACTTGCATAAGCTCGGATTATCTTTTTAACTAGGAGTTAACTATTGATCAGAGGTTAAATAAATATGATAAATCGTCTGTACAAAATCTTGTTAAAGACATGAATAAATCACTTGGTTTCTATTAATGCGTTTATTTTATGTCAACACCTTAAGTTAATTTGTACATAAATATTTTTGTTTAAAACAGAACTTTCACAAATAGGGAAAGACTCGTATCATAATTTACTTTTTGGCTTCCTCTAAAACTAGACTGTAGTTGCACCTACATTTAAAAACCTGTACTGGAATAAAAAGGTTCCTATTATACCCCATACAATGGCCGCTGAAAAGTACCCGGAACCCGGCAACATTATAATAAAAGGTAACGGCGGATAGGTTTCCGGGATAAAATTTTATTGTGAGCCATCGACAAAGGGGCAGAGCGGGACAAAGGTCCCGGGTACCCGGGATTGTTCCGGGATCTGTGACGGAGAGACCTGCATTGTGGCTGATGTCTGCCGCTCGCGCTTTGAACGAGCTCGTGTCTTTAGGAGATGCCGCAGAGCAAAGATGCAGCTCCAGCTTCTTTATGCCTAAAATGAACCTGTAAAACTTTGTAAGATCTTATTTATTTATAGGAACGCCAACAATATAACAACGCCAACATTATTATGATTTTATGAAACGGGAATTACTCACGTACGATTTAGTCAATTATTCCAACAATACAATACAATACAAAAACTCTTTATTGACACCAAATACAACATAAATCTAAACAAACACTCAAAAATATAGGCGCAATGGGCGGTCTTACAATAGTTTCAACAATAGTAATAGGTCCAACAATAGTTTTAATCACATTTAGCAATCTTACAGCAATCTTTATCTTTATTTATCTTAGCAAGGCGAGTGCGCACGTGCAGCTGCATCTTGCACAGCTCGGTGCTGTGCGAGACGTTTCATAAAATCATAATATGTGAAAACCACGCTTCCACAATGCAACCCGGTAATGTAATTCCATAAGGTGTTACCCGTGGTTCCATAGAAACTGTTAATTTTTTTGGGATGAAAGTAATCGTATGCCCTTTTCTGTACCCCTGTCAACGTGCATGCAAAATTTGATAAAGATCGGTTAGGTAGTTAACTAACTAAATAGTGTATTCTTTTTATTTTCAGGTAAGTAAATTTCAACGACCTTCTCATCGTCCCGTCATATTCTGAAGAACCTGCCACGTAAGAAATTTAATTAGCTTTTACTCCGACAGCTTCCTTTTTTTTGGATGTAGGTAAAGGTTCAGTTCCGTCATTGACTTCACTGTCACCGGCGACAGTGTCTCCACGCAAATACAAAGAAAATGTCGTGTACAACTTTCAAAAAGAAAAAAAATCCTTTATTTTTCTCATTTATACATTTTCTTTGTACTTGGGCTTCGTTTCATCTAGCCCGGTGGCCTGGCCTCGTCAACGCCGAAAGGCTCGGTGACGGGACCAGGCCATCGGGCCAGATGAAATTAAGCCTGAATTTGCACGGCGTCACTGTTACCAGCATCATTGAAATCACTGACGGAAAGTTAGTCAGCAAGTTTAGTCAGCGCTGCAGCTAGTATTGGTGTATTATCATAACAACACAACTGTATGGTCTGTATGTAGGCATTTAAAATATTCGTGACCCCACCTCAATTACAAGGGTGTGGCGTTGACAAACGCTCGTCACCTGTACGGCTAAAAGCATTTTTCGACCATTCCGCCGTAGAAATGTAAATTTCAGGCCATAAAACTTATAAAGTGCTTGAGTAATGAATTGGGAACGGGATATTTGTAGGGTGGTTATGGCACCTCGTTAAGGGAGGGGGTATCTTTTTGTTAACTACTGGTTAGTTGTATGGTTTACATTTTAGTGTGATGTAATGTTGCTATATTATAACTGGAGCCTGGTATATGGGGACAGGCTCGCCTTCTGTCATATTTGGGACTTGATATCGTTCGGCGATGTGTGGGTGTTGTAATATATCTCTGCCAGCCTTATAGGGGAAAGCATGATGAAATGTTATGTTTTGTAATGGTGTTTGTGTGCTTACATGGTAAACGTAGGGTTTTGGGAAAAGATAGATAGGTAAGTACAGCAATATTATGACGGTGAATTATTGCCTATGTTACTTTGTTGCTTTTCTTTTGGGTTCCGCGGTCATTTGCTATAAAAAATAAACTTTTCAACCTTCTCGGTTTTAATTTCTCGACATCAGTTTAACTTATAACAGTAAAAATTTAAGGCCTTTTAAGAACGTATCTACCAATTTTAAATTGTATCATTCTTTCAGTTTTTTTTCACTATTGAATTGCCTGAGTTATATTTTTGAGACAAAAAAAAATAAGTATTCCATAAAACTAACTCCCACTTTCATTCGTTAATTAATAATAAAAGAAACAAAAACCGACCTCAATTCAGCAACAACTAACAAACATTGTTTTTTGTACGTTCTCCTCAGAAATATAACAACTCCAAAACCGGCAAAGCCTTAGTTTAAATTAAAACGTCAAATTGTGACGCTTTTTACTTTGTTTTTCCTAACTTTTGCCCTAATTTAAGTTTCACCCTAAAATGGTATATTTAAGGCGAGTCTACTCTCTAAGGTACGGTACACACCTACCCATTTCGATATTTGAGCTGTAACAACCCTTACTAATTTATTAACATGCACCCCTTGGGATCGTTATGTCAAAATTACATTACTTTTGCGGAATACCAAATACTAACGTGTAGTGAAGTGCTAGATGTTCATTTTGGCCGAATAGTTGACGTGATAGAAAACTGCTAAGTTTATTAATATTGATTTTGTAGTATCACTTATTTTAGAAATAAGTTATTAAATAAAACATGTGTGAATTGATAAAATAATTAAAAGTTAAACGTTAAAAGTTAAAATTAAACGTATTATCATATAAGTAAACCATCTTCAAGATATTTCGCCCCGCGCCGCTGACCCCGAGGTTTAACGCATTTACAAGGAACCGTTAATTTTTCCAAGAAAAAGTTATTTTAAGGTGTTAAAACAGAATATAAGTTATCTTTATTCGCAATTTTACTCAAATCTGCTGCTGAACGCTTTCAACGTTATATTATTTTGTAGCATCAAACACACTCACTCATGCACTCTATCATTCATTCTCTCTTAAAATGTAAGTCATCATCTTTCATATCGTCTCGCATATCGTCACGCCTTTCACCCGAGGGGGCTGGCAGAGGTGTAATACAACACCCACACTTCGCCGGACGATATTCAGTCCCAAATGTGACAGGGGGCGAGCCTGTCGCCGTACACCGGGCTCCATTCATGTAGCAGATGGCATACAATACGCCTACATGTTTACACAATGAACAAATTGGTGCGTACCGTCGGCTGGGTTTGAAGTTTTGAACCCGATCCTTCTGGCTTGAGAGGTGGGCCTTCTCCAACTAGGCTATCATCAACTTTCACCCGGACAGAAATATTTCGACAGTCTGTCGCATCCCTAGTAATGTTTATTAAAGGTGAAACGGTATCGCTTTCAACTATCTGTACAATTTCCTAATTGAAATTCCTTGTTGTTTCCATTTCGAGAGAAACGCTAAGCAATAATATTTTGCATACATTTCGTATATTACATAAATTCCCGGAAAACGCGAACTCAAAGAAAATAATAACGAGTTTAGGATGAAAACATCGAGAACCTTCTTCTTTTGTAGAAATTAATAATGATTGATCCGTACCAATTATTTTTATTTTTATCTAAAAGGTTACATCATTATTTTTGGCAAATCATGTTGCTGTGCTACTTCAAACAACTTGTAAGAAGAAATTACGGCTTATAATAGTTTAACACTAATTTATAACTTAGGTTGTTGAAGTTATCTCAAAGGCTTTTTCCATTTATCTTTTAGGGTATCAAATGAATAGAATGAAAGCACCACGTAGACCCATAACGTTTCTATTCTTTACATAACATACCATCACGCCTTTTTCCCGAGGGGGCTGGCAGAAGTGTAATATATCATCCATACTTCGCCGGACGATATTCAGTCCCAAATGTGACAGGGGGCGAGCCTGTCGCCATACACAGAGCTCAAGTCATGTAGCAGATGACACATAATACGCACATATGTTCACACAATGAACAAATTGGTGCGTGCCGTCGGCTGGATTTGAACCCGCTACCGCTGGCTAGTCTGAACCTCCAACTAGGCTGTCATTGCTTATTTATCTATGAAATAAATTAAATCTTAAATAAGTATGTGAAATATCATTCTTTATCTATGAAATATCTTAAAAGAGAGAGACAAAGAACAAATAAACAAACACAAAGACAGATACAGACACAGTTAATCGAATCATGCGTAACTTTGCAGAAGTTCATCTAGAAAAGTGGAACACACTTAGATGTTTCTTTTTTGAGAAACAGAACATGTCTGTTATTTTGAACCAAAACTACTTTACTCAAAAATCATTCAATTCAAACAAGTATTCTACTCTGTCAATCGGATCTCCTACAAGATTCTTTCTACACACACATCGATCAAACCAATCAAAACGAAGCCAAACAATATGCGCTTCATATTCCATTATCATTCGCTTCATTTTTACAAAGATCTAATTTCTCCGATTGTTTACCTCGAAAAAGCGCCCAGTTCCGATTTGTATGGGGCGTGACAAGCAAATGAGCGATGGCATGAGTCACCGTGACTCGCTTCTGAGGTCACCGTCTGACAGCGCTGCCTGTTCCCAATGCGTCGGGTGTCAGTCGCAGATACAGACTGTCAGTCAGGAAACTGAAGTTTATTTTTCTTGCTAACATTAGTCTATTGGTATTTGATACATGACATGGTTATTTTAGGCGGTTCGTGTACGAGGCAAATGTAACGCTAGTGTAAACTATTTCTGAATCCAAACCATGTACAATATGTAGGTAATTTCAGTGTGAATCGAATGGATACCAAGACCAATACGACAGAAAGACGCCAAAGAAAAACAATACGAGATCCGTCCTCTTCCGTGCTCTAGCGAAGAAGTGCCGGTGGGGCGGGCCGGGCGACTCAGGCGCCATTCCACTGACATTCCTTTGACAGTTCGCTTGGAAAACGTCACACAGCAGAGCATAGACTGCATTTTTTTGTATGTGTTGCTAACACTAGGAATGTTTGCAACTACGACTCCAGTAGCATCGTATTTTGTCACGTGCAAACATTGCACATATTAATATTATATTATATTTGTCGAGTTTTTTAAAAAGCTCAAATCAAGCTTAAGCTAAATAAAACTGACAGTGGTAATCGAATCACTTTGATGTAGACCATGTTGAATTGCCGAGTATCTTTTAATTTTCTGTACGAATGGGCAAAAACATTCTCCCTCACTCATAAACGTTATATAGCCTCGGAATAGATATACAGTGATTTGTCTTTTCCTTTTGTTTAAATTTTCATTTAGACTGAAAAAACACTGTGTAACTATTCCGAGGCTATACAATGTTTGTTAGTAAAGGGATTAGTAGACATAACGCTTGAATTTGTGCCAATGTTATCACTGTTACCAGGTACTGGAAAAAATTATAACTTAACTAAAGCTTATCTAAATGTCTGCAGAAGTAAGTGTCGAAATCCATCAAGCTGTTTATGCCGTTGGTCGTGTCACAGAAACCTCATACATACATACACTCAAAAAACATAACCCTCCTTCTTGCGAAGTCGGGTAAAAAGAGACATGACTAACTGTGATAAATTAGTAAATAGTAGAAGAAATAATTTTAAAACACAACTTTTATTCTGACTCATGTGAAAATAAATCTACAGCATGGTGTGAACGAGTCGTATCAGTTACGAAAATTGGTTGTAAGGGAGCACTTGGTGGTATTTGAAGACAAACAGAGTGCCTGGTATTTGAGGATGAATAAAGGCAATGTACGCCGCGATTCATTAGAGAAAGGGTGAAGTAGAAGAATGTGCTATGGAAGGGCAGATTTTAAGGGTCGTGTTTTTCACCTATACCTCACATTTTGATTCGTGATGACATAAATAATACTAGATTTGCTGTTGTGGGTGTATTGTTTTGTTTGTATCATAATCATTTTACTATTTGCACTTACTGCTGAGTGTTGTAATATAGGTTTTTTATTCAGCGCCCCCTCTTTTCCGGCCAGTTTTCCGTTCCGTTCTTTTGTGCCAGTCTCACCCATTACCATTTTAAAAATGTCTGTTTTTTGTCAATTTTTTTTTATCCAAGTTTCCATTGGATTTATATTATTTTGTATTATTTTAAAAGGAAACTGGGCAGGACATGTTGCCAGGCAGAGTGATGGCAGGTGGACTAAAATGTTGACGGATTGGTGGCCGCGGTTTCACCAACACCGAAAATCGGTCTAACATAGCTGAGAAAAAAACAAAATCAGTTCATCCGTTCGGGAGCTACGAGTACGATGCCCCACACACACACACACAGACACACACACACACACACACACTTCAAACTTATAAGACCTATATTTTAACACTTATATTTTGCATCGAGGGTTAAAAACTCAAAGCCTTTGATCACGTCACTTTGAATGTTGAAATGTGTACACTTTTAAATTTTACCCAGTTTTTCCCTCTACTGAGTGACAGTCTCCTCAATTTCCAAGTTCTTTCTCTACAAAAACCAAGTAACTTAATACACTCGCTTAGAAACTTGTAACGAGAGCAATCTCAGTCGGCCGGTTTGTCCAATTTTCGTATGTAGTTCAAAGTTCCAAGTACACTATTAAGTCCGGCCAAATGCGGAGGGCCGAAATAGGCCAAGATTTGACAGGGACGGAATTTCAAGTTGAGTTTATGTTTCTGTCAACTTTGGTTAGTTGAACTAATTTGATGTGACGGGAACATGGCTTTATGAGCTGCTGTTTTGGTTTTGTCATGTTTACTAACTCGGCCGTAGTAGAATGATCTGGATTCTTTTGCCTAAGTGTACATTATCTTTCTGAAAGGTATCGCTTGGCATAACGACCGCTTTTTGTGCTTATCGCTAATGTTTTTCCGTCATAACATGTCATAGAAAATGGACAGTATATTGTACTTCCTTACAACACTTTATTTTTTTGATGAACTTTAACAAACAATTCAAACATGCCTGACCTGCTATAAATATTATTATTTCATGTATTATGTACTCAATTAATTTTATTTATAACTTTGTACTTATGAAATTTAATTTATTACAAAAATAAAACATTACAAATTCTAGTTCAATCTTTCATTTAACTTGTAAATAGTTCAAAATCATTCAAAAAAATCTACATTTCCATAAATTTGAAAATCGTATTCTAAAATTTTGTCTAACTTAACCCCACAACCGACTTGCATCTCTATCATAATCTTAACAATCTCCCCGCAGACAATTCATTCCAAAACACCATCCAATAACAGCATGAGATCCCCGGATCTGAAGCCAGATGCAAGATTCACAAAAGGATATATGCAATACATTCACATCTGCATCGGTTATATGTAATGGACTTGAATCGAAGCCAAGAATGCACCAATTGATTACTGATATTGCAAAACTATATTGGCGTTGTGGAAAGCAGTGCTTCAAAGCAAAAGTCTCAAGCAAACTGGCTAAATCATTGAATAGAGCTGCTGAAATCATGTGAATCATTGAAGTATCTCTATAAAGGTATAGGGCTACCTATATATTCATAATATACCTTTAAGTTCATAAAATATACAATGCGTTTATTATACTTCGTGTAGTCACACTATTAATATAAAGGCGATAGTTTGGATGAATGTTTGTTACTCAATCACGCCAGAGTGGCTAAAAAATCTGGAAGAAATTTGGCACAGAGATATATTTTAGTCTGGAATAGCACATAAAATACTTTTAAAAACTTTTATTCGTCAAGTCTACCTAAATGTATAAAATATAAATTAAAATTTGAGAGGATTTGTATAGCAGAGCTTTAAAGCGGTTTTCTCAGGCAATTGATGTGCTTTTCACTTGTCGGCCATAATACTGTAGCGAAAATTTAACAGCAATGAGAGTCTATAAAGGTTTTATATCAAAGCTGTTTTACTAGAATTAGCCTGTAGCTAAGTTATTAGTTTATTTCAGTGAGTACCAGAAAATGTTTTTGCATTAAAGAAACCTTTTTCACGCTCAATATAGCAGGCATTCTTTTAGCGATCAAATGATTTGACCATTTTGTTCCGTATCTGATCACAATATATATTTTCTTTACGTGCGGACTAATGTACTGCACTAATACATATTGCTTATTGAGAAAGTGAGGCTCAAAGTGAACAAACGCTGGCAGGAAACAACGGTTCATTTACTGAGTCCGCCATTATTTCCTAACTGGTAATAGTTTCTTTTCCTAACTAGTAATAGTGTAGGTTCTCATCGAAAGTTTCTAAATGAAATGAGACGGAGTTTCGAAATTTTCTTTTGAAACTTGGCTGTTATTTCAGATGTTTCGAGCTTCGTTATTATTTTAAAAAGAATTGTAGTGCTTTTATTTTGCAACGTCGTGTATTTTGGCTCTTGGATATTTTTGTATGGCTAGTTTTATAAATGAGAATTTATTTGATTATAGCCCGTATTTTTAAGCTAAATAGTGTCAAAAATAAGTTATTAAACTAATTAAATTAATATTATCGGCAGCTTTTTTATTTGAACTTCAAAGAAGCAGAAATCGTTTCTCTCGTCTTTCTTTCCTTCTCATTCTCTCTCTGGGTTGCCAAACTAGGCAAACTTAGCTTAGTGTGGTCGTTAGTGATAATATTTTTTTCTCACTATCCAAAAGTGCTTTTTATTAATTACTCACCACCATCATCCATCATCTATTTCATCATTTATTTCATCATCAAATCAAAATTAAATGAAATGCCTTCATTAAATTGGGTATGAAAAATATTATTATGAGCGTCAAAGTTATGAGAATGACCTTCGAGAAGACAGTAACAAGTAGCTAGTAAAACAGGCAAGAATCTGAGCGGCATTTTTGTAAGTCATGTTTCACTAACATCAACTATTCAATTTAAATAGCCCAATCATTAATAATAATAATAAATTTCGGGACATTTCTACACTCGGTCGCCTGACCCCAAACTAAGCAAAGCTTGTACTATGGCTGCCAGAGACGGTACATGTACTGTACATAAATATGTATTTTTAAATACATACATAAATAGATAATTAACACCCAGACGTAGAACAAACACAAATGTTCACCACATAAATGTTTGCCCTAGGTGGGAATCGAACTCACGCCCCCAAGCTCAGAAGGCAGGTTTACCACCACTGAGCCACCGAGGCAGTCAAACCGATTTACATTACTAGACTTACATTGTTAGACTTACCCTAGTTTACCTGTTTTTGAAGTAATTTGCAGACTACTTTATTAACAAAATGTTTACTTCATGCGAGATATGGACAAAAGCCAGCCATAACAAAGATTCTATATAACTAAACCATCTCCTTGTTTTCCTTTCGTAGGCATATCGATAATACCTTCCGATACTGTCCCAATATCCGTTACATAGTATCTCGGTATAGTTTTGTCTGGCAGCCCACCCAACATTTACCTTTACTGGGGTAATTTGCAAATTGATTCTAGGTGGCAAGTCTTGGCAGCGCTCCGAACGATTTGCCTATACCTACAACTGCTGAGGTAATGTGTTGTATGGCTGTACGAGTATCGGAGCCCAGTCAATTATTGGAACAAAAAGTGTACGGCGAATGGTGTGTTTAAGAGTTGTTTAAGGAAACTTGGATGAAAAGTGTTAGCTGAAACTTTGTTATTCAGAAATACATGCTATGGCTATTGTAGATTTGGAATACTTTTCTCTAGCAAAAAAATGTACTTAACTTTTAGTTGTGACTTATTGAAGTGAGTTAATTTACAGTAGAAGTTGTAACCAGCAGTCTTAAATTCTAAGCATGACAATGGTCAAACCGTGTCATCCCGCTCGCATCACACGAGCGTGAAGGCTCACAATGACCATTACTGTATTGCTTACATAATAACCGACAGTTTATTGAACCTGTTTGATAAGAACTAAAGATTTTATATGATTGATACTTGAAATCGCAAAGTGTTTATTTTGAGAAGCTTTTTGAAGGAAAAAAAAACCCGCAGCTTTGAAAGAAAATAGAGTGATTTAGTTACGTAATAACTTAATTTCAGTCTATTTATTATAAAACCGAAAGTAACTCTGTCTGTTTGTAGGCTTGTCATGGCTTAACGGATCTTGCTGAATTTGATAATTAGTTACAATATGTCACGAGCAAGGTTTTTGAATACTATTTTCTGAATAAACGCGAACGAAGTCGCGGGTAACTGCTAGTAAACTATATTTTGATCCTCTGCCGCTAATCCGTCACGCCTTCATTCATTCAAAAGTGATAAAAGATTTTAATAGGAAGATAGAAGATTTTAATTTTTATCTTTTAAACTTAAATTTAATATAATTTTAAGCTTATTCAATTGTTTGCCTATGGGTTTTTATACCTGCAATAAACGACTTTATTATTATTATTAAAAGCATCATTAAAAAACTCAATTATGTTGGTCCATAAGTTACAGGTCCGCTAATGCAAAAAATATTGCGAATTTTTCCTTTTTTTCTGCTCACAAGCAATAACTACCATCTGAATTTAATGCCTCGCTCTTACACCTGCGACCGAACAAAAAGTACAAAACGAATGGAATATTGTGAGATTTTCATTGGAAAATTACAGATATTGCTGTCTGTAAGGCCGATTTACACTGCAAATAATGTCGACAATGTAATGAAACGAAGATTTCTTTAGATTAAAACCGTAAAATACCGAAATGCTGTTTTGGGAAAATACGCTTACGTTCTGACTTTAACGGGCAATTTTTGCAGTGATTTTCGTTGAAGGCTCATATCACGATAGAATAACGAAAACTTGAAGTAATTTTTCGCCATCATATTGAACAACCAGCGAGTTATCAAACAAGGTCAATATTGACTTCGATGGAATCCCTAACTTTGATTAGCTACTTGGGTAAAATGACGTCATTGCTGTAATCAGTAATCAAATCACCGTTGTCAAGGCGCGTCTGAAGCCTTCCTATATCCTTATAATATCACTTCAACGTTCTGCTGTACTCTGCACCCGGACCTTTAAAACAATTTAGTTTTTCCGAGCCACATTTGTGCTCTTAACTAATACCAGCACTATTATTTATTCTTTGCTGATACTGGCCAGGAAGCCTATTCTCAACAGTCGAGTTTTTATTTGGTCATTGTCTCTCTCGTTTGAAAAATCATATGCGAACCTTTCAATACCTTCCAACTCCATCATCAGACCGCCTTAATGACATTATAGTTATTAACTCAGATCAACTAGAATATCAGATGGCGCACGGCGTTTGATTTAGGTGAAGCCAAGAACCATCAAAAACTACGCTACCGTCGTATATGTACACAACACTCACACATTGACGCAAAAAACTACGCTACTCGCTTCGTCAGTACTAACCTGGACGTCACGCTGAGAACATACAAAAAAATTCTGGAACGATGCCGTCATGTGCTGTGAAACACTGCACTAACTACACGAAAGTGAAAAAGAAATGTGTAAGTATTGTTAATAACATCTCATTAAATAGTAAACAGCATTGTTTTAGGTTATAATTTCGGATACCTATATTTACATAGTGCTTTTTTTATTTTATTGGCAACTGGATACAAAGTCCTTAATGCCATTTTAGGACTTGACAATGACATTACATGAATTTGTGGAATGTCGTGCAGTGTTGTCATAATCGCATTTTTTTCTCCAAAATATTATTTTAAATCCTAAGACTTTTTTAGGTTCCCAATTAAGATTGAAAAAGCGACATTAAAAGAATGGGTGGTTGCCATACAAAAAAGTCGAAATGATCAAAAATGGCAACCATCAAAAAGAGATGTTGTCTTTTCAGACCATTTTAATGAAAGAGACTTTTACCTGACCAAGCTTGACCTTCGCCGTCTGAAAAGGACTGCGTATCCCATCAGGGGGTCTATTCGGAGAATTGAAATTTTCATCTCACTTTTTTTCCTCCTTGTTGCTCTCGTTTGAAACGACATAAGTGTGAGAGTGACCAAGATAAAATCTCATCTCATCTCACGCGCAGGAATAGCCCCCCTGGGTAAGTTTTAATTTTTTACCAACGAAAAGTTGTTTTCAATTCAACGCGTATATTTTTTTTTCTGATTACGTGTTATGGTTCCATACTCAAGGGGTGCTACCAGAACCCTAATACTAAGTCTACTAAATTGCCTTCCGTTGAATAATTTAAAAAAATCTTTATTTCAAAACTGTCGTCCAGTTTAGGTATTATGATTAAGGTATGATGATGATTTTTTGGCAATTGATATTTGGCAAACATTTGATTAATTAACCTGGGAACTATTACATGAATTCAGTGGAATGCGGATACATACGTTGGAAAACTACAATACTCAGGGTAATTTTTTTTTCATGGCAACACTTCCACAGCACACATGTAACAAGAAGTGGCTTCACCTACATCATACGCCGTGCGCCATCTGATATTCTAGTTGATCTGAGGTTATTAAAATTCTATTAAAACTACGCTAACTATGTACTACATAAATCTAACTGATGCTTTCCTAGCAATTTTATAAAAAAAAAATCGCAAACCCACAGAGCAACCGGTGTTTCACCGTAATACAGACATTCTCGCCTGTCGGCCTTAGTTCGACTAGACGACTATAAAACGTAATGCAAATATTATAACTCTAGGATAAACATAAAAAAGCAATAAAGTATCGCAAAGCTATCTTTATTGGTATAGACGAAGCTTAAAATATGACTTGGGACAGGAACGTGACCTTATAGATATTTCAAAAGAAAAATTGTCTTAGATTATGGAGCCAGAATAATTTTCTTGAAAGATTATTTCCATTTCATCATAAATATTAGGTATGTGGTTGTCTTTCTTGACTAATCCATCAATGGTGAATTTGTAAACGTATTGGCAATGGTCATCGTGCACCCTCTAGCTCGCTTTTATGACGCGACGCGATGACCATGACCATTGTTATTACACTTAGAGAATAAGAGCCCTGGCTCCCTGTTCTTGATGCGTGAGATGTTTCTTGTTCACTTTCATTTCTATGATAGTTACTTATAGACTAGTCGGCTGTGTTAAGGCTCATTTTGACCATGCAGCTCACGCTACCATGATCTCTTTTTTTTAATATTTGGGACACTTGCACACACTGTCGCCTGACCCCGAACTAAGCAAAGCTTGTACTATGGCGGCCAGAGACTGATAAACTTACATATTTATTTTGAAAAACACACTTAAATACATATTAACACCCAGACCTAGAACAAACACAATTGTTCATCACACAAACGTTTGCCCTAGGTGGGAATCGAACCCACGCATCCCAGGCTCAGAAGGCAGGTTCACTGCCAACTGAGCCACCTGAGCCACCGAGGCAGTCTTACTTGCTTTAGTTATTGTTCTGAGAGTCTTACTGGCATGGTGATTCTGTTTTGTTTCCGACGCTGCTGCTCGACCACGAGTCGTATCGCCGCGCAATAAGGTTCAGTCGCGCAGCATCGGAAACGACACGTAACCATCATGGCAATAGGGCCTAAATTGCGCTAATAACTTTATCCTAATCATTAGATTTTGAACACTGAGTAAGTTTGTTGTAAAAAGATAAATTTTAAAAAAACGAGATTCAGTTGTTACATTACTTTATTCCAATATTAAATCCTAGGGTTATTTGGGTTACTGGGTTTCAAGTTTCTACAAAGTGTTGTTCCTACTCGTTTATCCTATCCTACTTAAATATTATGAACGCGAAAGTTTGTAAGAATGGATGGATAGATGGATGCATGTTTGTTACTCTTTCACGCCAGAACGGCTGAACAGATCTAGATGAAAGTTGAGACAGAAATAGATCAGTTATTATTAATCAGGAATAGTACATAGGTTCCTTTTTACACGGGTAACATCGTGGAGCGCAGCGAGTTGATTATATTACTGAGCCGAAGTGTTCACGTGTCCCAACATTTTCTTAGAATATATTTCAAGCCTACTCCTGTGTCAAGTTCAACGGCCTCCTCTGTATTTATACAAGGCGCTGTTTTTGGGGGTAGCATTACTAAGGGTGTTATTTTACATCTACCTGTCATGGTAAACCACTTGATCACTTGTTTGCAAAATTCTAAGAAAAGCAAACCGAGTCTTTTTACAAAATTAATCACGTGAATAGTTCTTTTGAAACACACCTTAAAGTTCGTAGCACACATTTCAACTCGGAAACGGATCGTTACCGTATCACCTTAGTTTACCAAGACGAGGCGGTTTTTTTTTAATTCCGATTAGTGTGAGTTGCAGTAGGGAGTTACATACAAAATAAATAATACTGCACGGCCCGAGTTGATACAACGACGATCCCGTTCCGAGTTGATAACATTAACTTAACAGACACCTAAAAGTTTGTTAAGGTTAATAACTTACACATGTTAATAGCTGTTGTAAGATTAGAACGTTTCTAAGGTTTCATTAAGTATTTTAAAGTTTGCATAAAGAAATGTGTCAGTGCGTATAAGATGAAGTACGTATAAGATGCAGAAATGTGTATAGCGATAAGAGTATCGGTACAAACTGATTCGTTTTTCAAATATTATTAAGAAAAAAAAAGTGTGCTTACCCTTGCGTGCGTACCTTAACCCATCGAGAAATTGATTGCAAATTTGAAAATCAATTTTGCGAAAATCAACTGTCGCATTAGCAATGCAGCGTTGATTATCGCATGTCCTTGAAGTTAAGTGTAAAGTGTAAAGTAAAGTGAAAAAAAGAAAAATGATCGACCTTTCCGCATGTAGTTCCTCAAATACACATGTTGTGCGTAAGGAACTCGGCGGGATAAGTATTACTGGTATTACTACTACACCCAAAAGCACCCTGTATATCTCCCAGTCAGACTACTCCAGTAAGACTAAAATATCACGTTAGATGCTCTCATTCCAGCAGAAACACGACCCGACTTCTTTATTCAATTAAAGCGCTACAAAAATTACTGCGGGACCTATAAATCAGCCTTAACTGCCTTCAGTATTATTTATTTATGTTAAATAGGCTTAAGTATCTACGGTACAGCGTCTTTTGTACCCTTTTTGGGAAGGCTCCTGTATACTCGTACAGCTGCTGGAGGTAAATATTTAGAACGAAGTAAACCATCTAAAGTGATGCTGTGTAATTTCTATACAAATTTATAAAACGTTTTGTCTCTACGTATTATCCTTACTAATTATAAAATCGAAAGTAATACGTCTGTTTGTAGGTTATTCACTAAAAGGCTGAACGCATCTTGATTAAATTTGATAAATAGTTGCAGTATGTCACAAGGAAGGTTTTTGGATACTTTTTTCTGATAAATGTTTTTGTCATGAAATTCTGTAAATTAATAAAATATAACGCGTCGCTTACAAAATGCGTCAGACAACATCACGTTATCAAGAATAGTACGTAGTTGGTATCAAGAAACAACTCCGCTCAAAACCAGCCAGTATTTTTTTTTAATGTTTAACTCTGATTTCTTTGGATATCGAGTAGATTAAAATACACGAGTAGCGGTATATGTATACTTTTTTCTGAATAAACGCGAACGAAGTTGCGTGCAACAGCTAGTATATGTGTATCGTAAATGATATATTAGCAGGTGGTATAAGCTGCTCGAGGCCTCACTTCAAATGTTAAGAAGTCACACAGCAGGTGACCCGCCGCCACAGCCCGCCGACATGACAAGTTCGGCTTGATTACTTTTGAAATAATGGCCGCTGACGTCATGAAATATAGATTCAGACATTATTTCGGCGGCTATCGGCGATTTTGGTGTGTAAACTTCTTTTGACACCACCTACTCTACAGTAATAAAGCAAGGAGATAAAATTGTATGAGAATTCCAAGGGAGTTTCTCAGTTTAAAATTGAAAGAAAACTCGGCACTGTAATTAGAGGTTATTCGAAAATAGAACTGGCCACCAAGAAAAAAAAAGAACGCAGCTGCACGCAATTTAAAACAAAAGACGGTGCTTGGTGTAACAAACTTTTACAGCTCCTTTATATTGCCAACAGGAGGTGTGAAAAGTATATAGTCTTCACATGTAGGACAAAGCAGAGTCTTTGTCTTGGGCGGATTGAACCCCTAACTTCACCCAAGGCTCTACATAACTCCCTCGCTGCGCACAGGAGCTAGCTCTAGAGTCTCTCGTTGCTCAGGGACACCCACCATAAGATAAGATAAAATAAAATAAGCCACCTGCAATGTCAGACACTGCTTTGTCCCCTCGGTACATAATCTACCATTAAACTCATGGACTGGTACTACAAGTAAAACACTGAAGATTGGTTTAAAAAGTGGACCTTCTGAATTTACAAAGTGAAATCAAAAATAATGTAATTATTCTTCTCAGCGCTAATGAAAAGCATTTTAAGTTTCGGTAGCCCAAAATGATTACGATCAAAATTAGGTAATTAACATTGAAATTTATAGCATCGAAAATGGTTAGTTAGCTAAAATATTAACCTAAATAGACCAATCTAATAAATCACAAAACCAAGCTATTTAGCCATTCGTTCAATCGCAAATAGATCTTCACAAACCGATACGTAGTTTACGCAAACAAAAATAAAGCTAAAAATAAAATCCAATTCCGTATCATTGGATCCCGTAACACAAAAACCGAGGCAATTTCTACTTAGTAGTTAATCTTTAATTCGTGATTCAAATCCCTGGTCGGTGCGACACCGCGCCTATCCGTTTAAATGGCTGGAAAAAATCGAGGTGGGGTCGAATCGACCTCGTGGCGGTGGACAGACTGAGAGCGATTAGCGAGCGTCAATAGCCGGGTCTCCACTGACCGAGCATGGCTCGCGAGGCAAGTTTCTATCTCAGTCTGGAGCGTGGTAAGCCTAGCAGCCAGAGCGAGATGGAAGCGTGCCTCGTGAGGCATGCTCGGTCAGTGAAGGTCCGACTAATAGCTTATTTGCTGACGTTCTTTGTTTAAAAAAAAACAGATGTAGTGCGCAACTAATCATTTAGCTGAACAATACGCTAACAAAGCTTATGTTTGTTTACATTACTATTAGATTTTATAGGCTATTTGCAAGCTGAATTTAACAGGTGTTGACTTGATGCTAATTTGGGAAACCATGATTTAATTTTAACGTACTATACCATGACTGAAGAATTTACATTTCTGGTAAGCGAGCAACCGAGCTGCTTCATATAAAAGCTATCGGACTGAGCCATCAATCCAACAGCAAATAGAGAAAGAGATATTTGAGATGAGGGATTTTTTGTGGATTAATGCTGTTGGCCACTGAGGCCTCTACAGCGTACCGAGTGAATGATGCAGCAAGGCTAGCACGGCCTGAGACAAATTCTTTCCACCTTTTTAATCCGTACTTAATTGTGACAAAACTAGAATACGGATGTTTGTCTCTTTCCCGCTCAATAAAAACAGTACAAAGACAATTCGTCTCCAGCCCATGCTAGCCTTAGTAGGTCCTCAAGATAAAGATGAGGGTACCATGTCCGCTGTCACTGACGCCACGCGTCACCACGTGGCTTGCACTCTGCGGCGTCAGAAAGACAGCCGCGCCAATAGAAACGAAGCTAAATTGGACTGCGGGTCGCTACGGAACCCGGACGCTTTGTTTCTTTCTCGCTCTTCTTATTGGGTTGGGTTTACAGGGCTGTTTATATATTTATTGTAAAGATTGAAATAATACGAGACATTTCTTGAATCCAGAAAGTTTAAGATACTAAAGAGCATGGCTTCATTTTATTAAAGTATCAAGTTTCAGTTCAGTTTAATAGTAGGTACCTATGGTAGAGTAATTAAACACTTTATTTTAAATAACTTAATTTGATAAATGTTTGAACGAGAATCTGTACTGTAGAGTCGGGCCGTATTCAGAAACAGCGCTTAGTCATAAATCTCGATTTAAAACTGTTTTTATGTGTGGTAAAACTAGTTTTAAATCGAGATTCAAGACTGTGTGTGGTTTTAGCATGCGGGCCTAAGCATTTTAAACTGTATCAAGTTTGGTTTATTTTTATTTATAAAGACACGCCAACAGTTAACATATTACACATTTATATATTCCTTAATTAATACTTGGAACTGATATTATGAAAAACTTTAATGGTTATGTTGGCTTTAATATATATATTTTTTAATCTTGACTTCTTTGAGTAAATAAAACCAGGAACCAAAAATCATTAAAAATATGTATTTTAACAATTCTCTAGTATATATTTAGAGATTAGGTTTAAAATAGTTTAGAAACTTCCGCAAAATAACACCCGATTCTATCAACTAAAAATCGTAAGATTGAGATCAGCAAAACTTTTATTAAAACGAAATTAAAGTTCAAAACTTCAACCTGTCTCTTGAATAGACACTTTTAACTAACTAAGTATGTAAAACCATCTTCATGAATATTTCTCCCAGGTTCAAGATTTCAAGTAGAGAACCATTTGCATAAGTGTCATTATAAATTCTGAGGCGAACCCTTGAGATGTGATTATAAAATGCTGACTTGTCTATTTTAATATCTCGAGTGCTTAGGGGTCAATGTACTTTTGGCGTTTTATCGTGCCCTAGTTCAAGAAGGGTTATTGAAAGAAGCGTTCAAGACATTGACAGAATTGTGGCAACACTGCGGAAGCCATAAACAAAAGTTGAAGTCGAAGGAAGCGTTGATGTAGGTATTCGGCTTTAGATATTATTTATAGATTTAGGAAAAAAAGTCTGGTAGGTCTCTATCTGCTATAGTATTTTACTGTGAAAGAAGATAAAGATTATACATATCTCTTAATACTAGCACTTAGGGCTGTATTTACAAATGACGCTCAGTCATGAATCTCGATTTAAAACTGTTTTTATCAAAAGTCAAAGTCAAAATGTTCTTATTCAATTTGGGTATCAAAGATACGCTTATGAACGTCAAAGTTTTTTATTTTTTGTATGTATGTATAAAAACCAGTTTTAAATCGAGATTCACGACTGAGCATTGTGTTAGCATGCGGGCCTTAGCGCATGAGCCAGTATGTTAATAGTTTAGTTTTTTTTAGTAGGCTAATAGGTAATAGTAGTGGTACATACATTGATTTAGCAAAAACTGCCGACAAACAATAAAATTTATCTGCCAACCATAATAAACAAAAAAAAAAAATAGAGCAAAATAATATTTTCCCATTTTCACTTTCGTGACCTAAATCTTGCTACAAACTTTTTAATTTACGTGATGGACTACAACTTTCATAATTCGCGAGAACAAAGGACGTTTTTTCTCCCTTAATAAATAAACTTTTCGTTTTATCTGACGTTTTGTCCCTAATACCTGATTGTATCGCGAAAAGGCCTCAACTTTACAAACCAATCACAAATTCTAAAGAGAAATCGATTCTAACTTAGCAACACTTTATAAAAGTCGAAGTTTAATCCCGTTTACATTCTCAATCCTATTGCTAAGGAAATAGAGTTTAGAGTTAGGACGGTTTGGTGTTATTTTATCTTTAGGCCGGTCTACATTTGCCTTGAAACTTTTAACTCT
Source organism: Peribatodes rhomboidaria (assembly GCA_911728515.1). Lineage (NCBI taxonomy): Eukaryota > Metazoa > Arthropoda > Insecta > Lepidoptera > Geometridae > Peribatodes > Peribatodes rhomboidaria. The sequence goes on along the minus strand of OU452171.1, from coordinate 16,906,294 downwards.
CTTTCACCTTTTGACATCAAATTTCGTGGAATTTCTCTTTATCCTTACTGAGAAGTTTTTCTGGAAATTCTAAGTCACTCGGTCAAAGCTGCTTATTGGATTAGCTGTATTTATTACTTTCTTTAAAACAATTACTTTTAAGCTTAAATCAGTTGAATAGCTCTGGTGTGGAAAATACGAACCTAGTGCTACTGTGAAATAAACCTTAAAATGCTTTAATAAGAGTAATGTTTTTCATGTGTTTGTATTGTGTGTAATCACTTTGCACTTATTTGATTTTGACCTTTTATGTACGTTTTAGAAGTGTGACTGATGGTGAAAAATGAAAGTTTTTTAAATTACCTAGACATATTTTGAACCTATTGAACCTAAACCTTGTTCTCTAATCTAATCCAATCTTATCGTAACTAACTAGAGTTTGCCCGCGGCTCTGCCCGCGTGGAATCTATTGCATAGCAATTAATTACCAATTACTCGTATGTAAATCCATTCAGTAGTTTTAGTGGTTAAGTAACAGTTACCTACTATATACAGTGCTATATACTATGTACAGTGATGTAAATAATAAAATGTTCAGCAAAAACATAAGTATTCTTGTTTATTGTTTTTAAAATGATACAAATAAATCTAAGAAAGGAATAAGTACACAATATATAGTTAAATTTTAAAATATAATTGAGCCCGGTGTATGGCGACAGGCTCGCCCCCTTATACCTACATTTGAGACTGAATGTCGTCCGTCGAAGTGTGGATGTTACACCTCTTCTAGCCCCTTTGAGGGAAAGGCGTGACGCTATGTTATGTCATGTTTATTTCACAATTATCGGTAGCTTACAATAACTACATCGAGAAGATAGGTTTCCAAATGACACCTCAATATGCAAGCCACAAATTCGCTGTGTGCTGTTTATTTGCCTTATCACGCACACAGACGCAGACATAATGTGGTTATGTGATTAAAATATAATCTTCCTGTAAGATGATTAATTGGTTGATTTCTTCCATTTCAATTGCGAAAAGCCTGGTACCGTTACTTAGTCCTTCTTTTATTACCAACATTTTTCAGTAACATAATAATTGCACCAACTTTCAAATAAAGGCTTATCAGATGAATTAAAATTCAAAACAAACATCGAAATTGTTTTTTGTTTCTCTAAGCAGTGTTGCCACATCATATTTTCGAAAACGCAGTGCTGTCTTCATTAATATACAGTTTAGCGAGAAAAGTACACTGTTTGATGAAACAAACACCTGTACAAAAAAGAAGTTATTGTTTTCCTAAGGAATTTAATATTCTCAAACTAATATTTCAGCATCGTAAACCGATTATTCTACTTAAAATCTTATCTCTTTGCAAGACCATGACTTCGACTAGACTCTGAATACAATACTTACTTAACTTTGATTGTGACTATCAAAATACTTGACATGACACTGGCTTAAATAAATCCACTAAGATGCGACTTTTTTTGTAAATTTGCCTAACATTTGCCCATTTTGAGCCAGATAGAGCAATAACGTGCAACACTGACATAGACGTTCTAGACGGGTGTGTTCTATGCAAAGGATAGAAACCTGTTTCTCCGTTGTTTTCTAACGGCTCCGTTGTTTCACTCGCCTTACGAAACGACTAAGTTGTTCTATAACTTAGCTTGAAAATATGTTTTTTTTCAGTTGTAATACAGTTTAAATTTATTCAATGTAATTTAATAATTTTTACACTTATGTTTTGAACGGCAGAGTTGCACACGGGGTGCGCTGAGAGCCTATCCTCTGAACGCGACCCCGACCCCGACCTCGAGCAAGCCGGCTATTCTATTGGCTCTCTAATATAATCTCTATTGGCTCGAAATTTGAACTTGCCATTTTATCTTGCTTATTATACAAAAATTACACATCCAAAACCATAAATATTAAGTTTGTCGCTATTCCCGAGGTCAAGGAATCGAATTACATGCTAATTACCGAGAAACATGTAGCCGTTTAGGAGAAACGTGCTATGGAAGTTTTGTAGAGCGCCATCTCGCTCCGTCTTGCGTTTTTATCTCGTTCTGGTTTTTCACTTTTATTATATAGATATTTTAAATACGAAATTGACTAAGCTAGTTTGTTTGTTTATTACGCTTGTACATCTTAATACGATTCGCCTCAACCGATTATCATGGTTGTCAAGGGTATAGAAAAGGGCATAGGGTGAGTACCTTTTATCAAGTAAAAATAACGACCGCGGGTGAAACCGCGGGGCGCAACTAGTTGTGTTATTTCCTCTTAGACTTACCAAAATAATATATTTTTTTAATTAAAGTATTTCTAATAAGGTTCTAAAGATCGTTCACACTTTTACAATCTTGGAATTAAATTATAGGAACCAATCCATTTTGCATAGCATACCACACCTCCATAAAACGTGTAAAATATCCTACCTCTAGCTGTCTCTATCTCGTGCCATTACTCAAAAACTCATAAAAAAGTCACATACAGTTTATTGGGCGGACATTGACAAGGAAATAAACCGACTTTGCCCGTCAAACTTGCAAAGTCTGAGCACAGCGTAATAAGAGCAGAAGACCATTTATTACATTTTTTTTTTTGGAAAATCCTCAGTGGCATAAAATATGATTACTTATAGTGCATTAAACATAGCTTGATTCGCAGGACAGCCATCAATATGACATCAAAATTACATTTCAAGTATGATCTCAACAAAACTCAATGAACAAGTTTGACCATTCAAAAGAAAAAAAAATCTTAAAAAGGTCTAGAAAAAGTGCATGAAACTAGGAAAACTTTATTGCACCGACTTGTCTTGTGTAGTCATTTATTTTAAACAATGTTTTGTGGACGACAAATTTTCTTTATAACTTACCAAACCCTCAAACACGGAACCCGGAAAAGGCGACAGTTGCATTCATCATCATCATCATCTTCCTACCCTCATCATAACACTATCCTTATCAGTCTTTATATCTACATAACGTATCGTCACGCCTTTCCCCCGAGGAGGCTGGCAAAGGTGTAATACAACACTCACATTTCGCCGGACGATATTCAGTCCCAAATATGACAGGGGGTGAGTCTGTCGCCATACAACGGGCTCCAGTCATACAATACGCACATATGTTCACACAATGAACAAATTGGTGCGTGCCGTCGACTGGGTTCGAACCCGCTCCCTCTGGCTGGCTTGAGAGGCGGACCTTCTCCCAACTAGGCTGCCTTCGCTTTTTATATCTACTGTATGTATATGGTCGGTACAGCATAATATACGTTTTCTCCATTAGTCTCTATCGCTCGCCATCTCTAAATTCACTCCCTTGTCACTTGTCAATTTTTACGAACGACCAACAAAGGCGACAGTTAACTTACTGTTTTTCAGCCACTGTGGTCAACTTTGAAAGCCAGGCTTAGTTTCTAATCGAAGTTTACCTATCCGAGATAGTAGTTGAACCAGGGCCTACAGAATTACAGACAGACACGGCATGTATGAACATTGTGTATATTATGTACGTTGTTGTACCCGACTGTAAAGAGTAATGGTTTTCATGTGTTTGTAATAATCACTTTGCGCTTATTTAATTTTGACCTTTTAAATTATGATTTTAATGGCTTTGCTGATGGTTATTTTCGCGTAATGAAATTCAGTATTCTGGAAGTTTATTATTTATGAAATTTTACTTTTAAAATACGTATAAGTCCTTATCTCAAAAAACAAAAAAAACATTACATTTAACGCCTGTTTATATCGAATTTTTAATATTATTCATGTCAAATTTTCATTCATCTTACCGCCTAAAGCATTAAAAATGTTATTTAAATTCCCTTTGTTTCTCATTTAATATTTACCTTTTACTAATGCATAAGAAAAATACGAACCTCTAACATGAATCTCGAAATCTTTATTTTAACACACGAACTCTCTTGCCTAATGAAATATGCATCGGGCTTTATGGAAAATGATGCAGATGCTTGCGCTTAAAAAAGGTAACTAATGCTGTTTTTTGTCGGAGCTGAAGTTGAAAAGCCTGACAATCCGGCCAAAACATTGGCCGGATGTAAGCCCATCTAAAATGTCAAAAAGTACTTGTTTGTCTTGTACTTAAATTCTACTCAAATAAGAAAAACCTTAGCGGCTTTTTTAGTTTAAGACACTTGTTAAAGTGTAATGAATAGTTATGTAACAAAGTCGCAATTATGTAGTATGATAAGAAAACAATCACTAAGTCATAATAAATGTCCGAATAAACTTTTGTTCTTTGACAGCTTTTTATTGGCCAAGCGGAGCGAGGTCTTAGAGTCTACTGGGACAAGTTTTGTTTGTCCGACGCCGATAACTTCTATATTTACCATCGATCCGGATCTTTGTTTATTTAAAGTTTATAGTATTAGCTAAATCGGACAAAGGCTTGTGGAGATATGCGAGATCTTCGTTGGAGGCGAACTACTTTTTTTTAAACTAAGTTTTTCTTAGTAAAAAAATCTAAAAGAAATGGATTTATAAAATTGTATTTTAAAAACTAACTGAATTATAGGCATCTGAATCTTCAATGGCGACTAGGCATTCAAAGCCAAAATAACGAAAGTAGAAAGTGCAGGAAATTTCATTCTTCTTTCTCCATTTATCCGTCTAAAACACTACCCGCCCAACCCTACTTTTCAGTTCAAGTTTAAAGTAAGTACGAAACATTTCAGAGTACATTTTGTAAAGCAACATTAGCTGTGAGATCGTTAAAAGTTTGAAGTAGCTTAGTCCATTAGGTCGTGGCTTCAGAATGACTATGCGATCCCGTTTATGGCATGGTCAGGTTAGTGGCGATGGGAGCATGTGAGTGGGTAGTCATGTAACATGATTTACTAAAATGGATGGTTAGGCTAGTGGTGATATTGCTGGTATGTCAATGGTAATCGGTTTTAGCTGTTAAATAATCGTTTTGATGATAAACATACAAAAATAAATGTCTGTACATTTTCTGATCTGAATGCAACATGAGAGCTAATTTGTCTTACACTCGAACGTCTATTAATTCAAACTAGGTAATAGGTAAGTACCTAAAAAAACACATAACCTATGATACACTGTTCTAGTAATTTATCATTAGTGTTGAATTTATTGATTTTAGCACGTACCGTACACCACGCGCAGTGCAGCAGCGGTGCTATTCACAATCATTCGGTTCCCACAAACTTCAAACTCGAATTGTTCAAATCTCAGTCTACTTTTATACATTTTGGAATAGGAATCGAGTATAAATCCGATCGGAAGAATAAATCATGTTTTTAAAACTTATGGATACGGACTGAGATTCTAATAAATTGAGTTTTTTTTTTTATGTTCGTCCGGCAAAGTGTTGACACCTCTGCCAGCTTCTTCGAGGGAAAGGCGTGACGCTATGTTTTGTAATTTTTTTTTAATCCGAACGGAAACGTTTCCGAATAATTGTGAATACCTATGCAGGTGTACGCTCACCCTTAACTTGAAATGAAATGTTGACCTTTTAGTTTGAAATACAAACGTATAATCACGAGTCTATTAAAACTAAACTCGTAGATCACAATCTAAAAACTCAGTCCATAATATCAGCTCAGGCGATCCCACTTCTGACAGTAGTCCGGAGGCTTCCCAAGGGCGAAACGGCGGACCTCCGAAGAGTCCCGAAACAATGAGGTCCGCTTTCGGACCGTTACAAACTGCACCCGAGGGTCGTATCGATTCAGAGCAAACTTACGACATTTGTTACTTCGGCGGAGATAAACACGACACAGAATATTTAACTGTGTACTGCTTTATTCACTGAATGAGATACTGCTGTTTGCTTGTTGTTTGTTGGTTTTAATTTTGGTGATAAGTTACTCCTAAAATGTGTAGAGCAGATACTATTATAATTTTTTAGAATAAAATGCCGACTAAGAATGTTTCTTATTGCATGTAGGTAAAATTTCAAACGTAGTATTTATCATTTTATGGAAAAACTTCTTCACAATAACACTCTGTTGTTAACAGGAAACTGAGCGACGACAGCGACTTCCGACAATTTTTTTTTTTTTTTTAAATTAAATGTAGAAAAGTATGACGAATCATTTCAACCTTGATTCAATCCTAATATACCTAGACCGCTATTTAAGCATAATAATTTCTTACTTGAATCTTATTTACTTACCTAAAATTTTGACAACACAAATCTTCCATTACCTACCTAGCCTTCAAAGTCCGCGCAGACGGCAGACTTTCTATCTGTCGAAAGTTTATAGATAGATCGATAGTTTGGTCGGATTCTTAACCAGTATGAAAGGGTTTGCAAATGCGCACATTATTGCGATTCAATATCGGCCCTAATTGCCTTCTAACTAGCACTAACAGCCCGATAATAATATAATAATAAAATATCAATATTTAATATCCTTTCCGCACCAACAACTCTATCCTCAAAGAGCTTCATATACAAGATAGACTATCGTCGATTGTGCAGATGCAGTTGATAATCTAGTAGCATTTTTTTTTGACATTCATAAGTGTATATTACCAATTCTTGTAATTATACCCATTTGAAAGAATAAACTGAAACTGAAACTGAAGCGAATACTGAACTTCTTTGGGCATATCTCCAGAAGCATGAACACGATTGAAAGGCTGGTAGTACAGGGCCCAGTAAAAGGCAAGCGAAGCCCTGGTCGGTTACTAACTCGTTGGACAGACTTCATTAAAAAGGCCACGCAGACCACCATGGTGCAGTGTACTCGCAATGCAGCCAACCACCGGATATGGAGAGGCATTGCGAGAAGAGCGGCAGCCCTGGGGAGGGACGAAGACAGCGAGGAGCCTTGTACCATTTGCACAGCCACGCTCACTCTGCCAACAGTGCACGACTAAGAAGAAGAAGATTTAATAATCATCCGCCTCTATTCTAAGTTGCTGTACCCGACGGCGTCCGTTGATCTATGTATCTAATGCAAAATTGTGACAATTTTGAAACATCATATTTATGTACTGTAATAAGGCTTATGGCAATAAATAATCTGAATCTGAATCTGCCCAACACAAGCAAACTATCACCGAAGAGAAAGTCTACAGTCTGCGAAGACTCTTACAAAAATAAAATAATTTACAACAACCTTGGCAGCAAGTACGACATTCTTTATTAAAATGTCGCAAAGCTACGTGGCAGTTTCACGTTCAGCCATCTTTACTATGTGATCTTTGACTTACCCGCGCCGTAAAAATGAGGAGGCTGATACCCGCTTCCATTCTCAACTCCTCCGGGACGAATACATTTTCTGCCACTAGATACATTTCATTGGCATTTTTTGTATTATTCAGTTTCGCGTGGAATCTATTTTTCTGTTAAAGTAAGTTTTGCTGGTGTTTTCTGTTGGTTTTCATACAAATATTTGATGGTTTTGACTGTCTCAGTGGCTCAGTTAGTAGTGAACCTGCCTCCTGAGCTTGGGGGCGTAGATTCGATTCCCACCTAGGGCAAACATTCATGTGATGAACATTTGTGTTGGTTTCAGGTGTTAATATCTAAAAAGTATATTTTTAGTAATATTATATTTATCCATGTCCCATACTCATTTGTCGTATCCTCTAATCCTAAAGTTGCCTGGAAGAGATCGCTTTTAGTGATAAGGCCGTCAGTTGTTACACTATAGAACTAGTATTATTAAAAATTATTTTCTTGTTTTTTTGTTACTTGTGGTGTGAACAATAAAGAGTTTATCTATCTATCTATCAGTCCCTGACGGCCATTATAGAAGCTTTGCTTAGTTTGGGGTCAGGCGACCGTGTGTGCAAAGTGTCCTAAATTTATTTATTAAAGCCCTGCTACATATTCTAATCAAAGATGCTCTCAAGTTTTAGTTCTGTATATTGGTGAAAGACATAGTCATTCAAGGCTTTAGGTAAAATTAGGTAATAACTAGGATACATTTAAAATACTCCCGACACCGATTTTCATTAAACATAGCTACGAGTAAGAACACTCCCGACTGATTAAGATTTCAAACAAAAATAACCAAATCAAAATAGGTTCATCCGTTTAGGAGCTACGATGCCACAGACACACACATGCACGCTCCACCCCCCCAACTACACACACACACACACACACATCTTATAACACTTCGTCATTTTTGCGCCGGGGGTTGATAATTAGATAATCGCTAGAAAATGATGTCACACAGAAAAGATGTTACAATGCCGTGACTAGGACTTTGTCCGAATTCGCAGTTACGTAATACTAGCAGCGCCTCGCGGTTTTACTCGTATACTACAAGAATCGTATTTCAGCATACAAATACCTTATGTTTATAGTGTTAATTCAAGTTATAAAGAAACTTCTATTCCATAATTTGATCTAAATCCTAAGTATTAGGCCGAAATAGGGTCCATTATCATAATCATCATCATCGTTAGCCTGCACTAAGCTGCTAGGTATAGGCGTTTACTTTCTTGTACCATTTCATTACAAAGTTGAGTAAAAACAAAATATATACACACACACACACTCACACACACACACAAATTCGAAGCACATCACCATCACACTCGATTGGTTGTCTTTAGTAGGCAAACATTAAATGGGCATAATATGCGTTCTTATTCTTTAGTCTATACGGACTATAATAGCATATTTAACTAACAGAAAAATATACTTTGAAGACAGAAATAAAAATAATGTAGGGCTGTAAATACTGAACGGTCAGCGGACACGCCTGCCCATCGATCGGACCCACCTTGGCTATTCGATTGGCTTTCCAAGGTATTAATGTCAGATAACAACATAATTCTGATAGGCATGGTTCTTATTAAATTTATGGACGGAAATCTAGTCCGCTATAAAATATTGCAAAGGTTAGTAAAAAGCTCAAATGTATTACAGACCAAAGAACTGACGAGCTGGAAACAACGAAAAACGAATGAAAAAAGCTGGCGAAATGCGCGTTTTCTTCTCACCGAATCATGCCATTACCTCCCCCTACCTACACGAATGTGGTCCTACCGAATTTCAACGTAATATTCCTTATTAATCGTCTGATCATGTCGGTGTACAACGCTGATCTTATCCGATGTTGTTGCCGTCGAAAGTCGGCCAGAACGAGGATCAACAACAGACAGAATTCGACGAACGCAAAAAGGACTTATAAAACAAAAACATATAGTCACGCCTTTTCCCCGAGGGGTTGGCAGAGATGTACAACACCCACACTTCGCGGGATGATATTCAATCCCAAATGTGTCAGGCTCTACACCGGGCTCCAGTCATGTAGTAGATGACATACAATAAAAATACTTATAAATAAACTAGAAAAAAAAAACAAATACACCATGCACATGAAATTTACAAATATACTGTAGGTATCGACGAGCAACCGAAAACTTCGTGAGGATTTACTGCTGACGTTCATGTCTTGCAGAGGTCGCTAGAACACCTTAGCACGAAGATATAAAAGCAGGTCAGATAGTTTTCGGACAGACCTCGTATATACACACAACACACACACACACACACAGAGCTGAAGATAAAGACACCATGGAACCAAACGCAGGTGACAAAGAACCGATTGCTGCTATTACCCCAACAAAGCGTCATAAGCCTAAAGGGTTGACAAAGCACTCCCTCGTCCCTCCGAAGGTTATTGAGTGAAAATAAATAAGTAATGAAGTTCGTCCCTGCCCCTTAGTGCCGAAGTTTTGGGCTGGGGATTACAAGTGAAATTAAACTTTCGCCAACCCTATTAGGGCTTTGTGATTTGAATCGATAAATATTAAAGGGTTTTGTTTTTGTGGTCATGCGACAGTTTTTGGGCAAACACGCTCGAAGATCTTGAATCGATTGCGGTAAAAAATATCAAGTATCGTTTGCAGTAAAATTATTTCGAAAAATATCAAAAAAGATCAAAATCACACTGTTCAGTGTGCTGCAAATATTCTTAGTTGGGACAGACATATAGCGACAGTGGCCTCGATTTCGTTGTCAACTTACTAAAAGAAATTTAGTGATATCGCTCGCTATCTTTTAGTAATAGAAACACAAGAAAGTGACAGCATGAATTTGAGTGCTGTCATATAAGTCGGAATTTAGTTGTCCATACAAGTACGTAGGTAGTGAGCAGGTGCCGAATAAAACAAGTTGTATGTGTTGCTTCAACTAGTTTGACAGAAGTAAAATTCATGATGTCTCTTCCTTGTGTTTGTAAAAGATATCGAAAACACTTTATATTTAGTTTATTTGAAAATTTCGCATTGCTAGTTAAAAGACAAGTAACATTATTAGAAGAAAAACAAAAAAAACCCGACTGCAAAACGTTAAACCGTGTGTCACTCCCTCTATCAATAGACGATTCAAATGACATCTCACGTGTCGAAATCCATCAAGCTGTTTAGGCTGTAGGGCGTGCTAAAGAAACCTAATACATACATACCCACACACATACACTCGAAGAACATAACCATCCTTCTTGCGCAGTCGGGTAAAACTTTCCTTGTTCCAATGTCGTCCGTTTGAATAGCTATATTGTCAATGCATGTCTAAAGCCGTCACGTCCCTGTCATCAGGGTGGCATGCGTGGCTTCCCACGCCGACCAAAGATCGTAAGGGCATATGGTGGGCGTGTGAGTAATGTCCGATCTTAGGCAGCCCTAACGAGGGGCTCGTGTTATGCCTATCTACGAGTATCTAGGCGCTGGGGATGGATAACGTTTTATGAGATCTGGGTTGTTGATCGGGCCTTATTTTAGTGCGCTCGAGATTATGTCGGTCACTTTTATCTCATTTCTCTCATATTTTGACGTCGTTTCTTATGTGTGATCTATACCTATCACTATACTGACTTTATGAAGAGCTATAGTTTATTATTTTGTATGTAGGGAAATCCTTGGAAGTGTTAACCGATTTTAGAAATTCTTTCACTATTAATTAAAAAAACTATACAATCACTGGATGCCATAATTATACTTAAACGCCAAACGAATGCAATAAGTACCTACGTGACAGACATGTTTTGATGCTTAAATAAATTTTACGCAAGCTTCATCTGAAGTACTTATCCTAGAAAAGCTTTAACCAAGGTACAGAAATTAAACACGTGCTAAAATTTGTATGGACGCTAAAATCCAATGGATTTACGAGGTCATCTGTTACATTGTAATTTGCGGATTCATTCTCAAGTAAGTTATGAATAGCTTCGAAACGAAGGCCGTTATCGGATTCGGTGACGTCACTTTATGCAAGTTTTTAGCTCTGCCATGCGGCTTTATATGTATTTGTTTTTATAATCTTTAATTTTTAACCCACTTCAAAAAAAAACAAGGAGGTTCTCAATTCGACTGTTTGTTTTTTTGTACGTATGTTATGCGATCATTTTACCAAATTATAAATCAATTTTGATGGTTCTTTTTTTTTTGTTGGACCATACTACAGAGGTGGTTCCGTAATTATTTTACCCAAATCGGTGAAGCGGTTTTTAAAACAGCAACAAAAATTTATTTACAAAATTTAATTTGTATGACGGGAAGTTGGTTTTTGAAGTTTTGTTTTTCAATTAAGTTTACAAAAGATATTTTTTGATGACTAAAAATTGTACATCTACTAACTTCACAAAGCTTAACTTTTTTTAAATTGCAAATGATTAAGACAACAATTTTATCATCACTGCATTTCAGTCTACAGCAGCTGGAAATAGAAGTTCAAAAAAAAACTCTCTAAGCACACTATTTGTCTTGATCTTGACACTCAACATCTTGCAATTAAAAAAACGTCATTGATTAAACTTCAACAGGAACCAGAAAATACGACATAACAAAAATTAAACGACAACAACAACGTAACAAAACATAAATAAAAAAAAACAAAAAAACAAAAAAACGAAATCAAAATCGGTTTAACCGTTCGAGAGATACGATGCCACAGTCAGGCACACACACACACACACACAAAACAACTCAAAATTCTTAATTATAAATGTTTCATTTTTGATAGTCGCAAACGAGTGGAGTGTGCAGGGTTATAGTCATTTTAAATTGACCTGTATGCGATATCTTTATTTGCAGCTATAGCAAACCAGAAACCGGTGAAAAGTGCAATTCACTATCAACTGAAAATAAAAATTATAGCAATATTTTACACTCGCATCTGGCGCTGCCGGAAACGGTGATCGTTTAAATTCACGGATTTAAATAAAAAGTATTGTTTTGACTCGGAACTGGGAAGATTGCGTGTTTACGGATTTCGAGTTTTGATTGCTTCATGGTGTCAAGTTAAAAATTATACGGGTTAAAATGTAGCATTTAATATTTTATTTTAGTACCTACCTACTAGACACATGACACTTTGAGACATTAGACGTTTCTAGATGTGGTCCTTTTGATACTGGATGTTTTAGGATACTTACTGGACATTGTAGGACTGGACGTAATAAGACATGGACGTAGCAAACTAGACGTAAAGGTTTGCCTATCATAAAAACTATTTAAAGTATGTACTACTAAATTATGCCTATATTGCGTTTTTATTTTAAACAAGGTATAGCGCAGAATATTATTAAGTATGTAGAACTTTGTTTATTTGACTGTATGGACCTCTATGTAAAAAACAATTTCTTTTTAAAACACATGAAGTCGCGGATTTTCTTGCCATAAAACACATTTTCCACTCAGTGCATTATTTTTCTTGTACAACACTTTATAAACATTAGAAATAAAAACGCAAAAACCATCAGCTGTTTATGATAGATGGCAATTATCAACAGCCGCCAAATATGCCAAAATAAAATCCCAAAAATTGTATTGTATTGTATAATTATATTACATCACTTCATCGTACATACTTCAACGTAAATCAAGCTGAACCAATTCAACTCAGTGATCAAAAACTCGTAAAAACCCTTTTAAAAAAGGCTGAGCCAAATCTCCGGCCACATTTTATTTCACTCTTCAACGTGGCGAGCGCATAAAAAATTTAAAAGTTCACGCGTTAAAAATAGACCTAATACGCGTTTTACCGAAACCGGACACGGACACGATTCGGAACTGCGGACGTAATCGCACCTGTGGACCATGGGAACAGTACATTAGACTGATTAAAAATATTTTAAATGTGACTAGTTATTTTTATGGGTCTATCTGGCTTAATAATTTCTCTAAAGATGACATACAAGTTACGTTATTATAAGAACAACAAAAAACCTGACTGCAAAATAATTAATAGTCTGATATTCCAGATACTCTAACCAATAAAATGTTGTACCCTATGTCACTCCCACTATCAAGACGAGTCAAATGACACCTCACATGTCGAAATTCATCAAGCTGTTTAGGCTGTAGGGCGTGCCACAGAAACCTCATCCATACAAACCTACCCCCATAATATGTAAATACATACCTACATACATACATTCATACATACAAACGTTTATAAATACATTCATACATACATCCATACATTTATGTCATCTCTGCTTATTGCAATATCACGTTTTGAAATGAAATATTTATATTTCAGACAATACTTCTTCGTAATTAAGGCGTCAGCCGGAGAGGGCTTCCGAATTTACAAGATAACAGGAAATTTATTTCTTCCAAATTTATAGCAACTTTTTCGTAGTTAACATACTGATTTCCTGTTATTTACAACCGTAGCTGCAATCAGAAAATGCGAACAAAACGATTAATTGTACGGTAGTTTTAAAATCGCCGCGTGGTGCGAAACTTGACTCGACACTCAGAATATCAGGTTTGTTACCAAAATGAAAATGTTCAACTGCTCTTTATAGATGGTTGTTAAAATAAATAAAATAAAACTTAGGAACGTGAAGCTTTTTTGCGAGGTTCATTTTTAGTGATGTAATTCTTTTTTCAATGAATCTCGTCCTAAGATGAGTTAGGGCGAGATTCACAGCTGTGACTTTACAAAGTAAACTTTGAATTTCCAAAGATTACTTTGAGTCTTTTTTGACGTTGCGAGGACAGGGTATAACCCAACCATATTGAAATGTGTGTCTGTTAAAAGAAACTTAGTTATGATGAAAGACTATATTATTTTTATTCGAATAGTAATGAAAAGAGTACCTACTAAAAAAGTCGTGCTAAGTTTAGTATGAAGTTCGAGTACAATAATCAACTTAAGGGTCCGGCGACGACTTTAGACTAACTTCGCATTGACTAAAGGTTCTCTATTGCCATTTCATCTAAAAGAAAACGACTAGCGAAGAGAGCAAGTAAAGATACTGGCGAGCCTCTAAAGTTAATATAAAGTGTTAGTTAGTTAGTTAGTTATAAAGTCGATTTTCAATAAAAAAATTTTTTGCTTTTGCGCTTCTCTAATAATTCTAAAATAATTAAAAATGTCCCTTGTATTATGGATAAATTTAAAAGCTAATAATGTAAACAACCTCCCTATGTAAAGAGATTTTTGAGATGCTTTGTCAATCTATTAAATAAATCACTCAAAAGTGACCCCGTACAAATGCAGATATTTTTCATAGCTCTGTCAACTTTGGAGGATGTACCAAGACCGTAGGGGTGGAGATGTAGTTAATATATTTATACATACCAAATTTCATCATAATCGAACACTGTATGGAAAATTCACAACGTTGAGGAACCCTTAAACTTCAACTTTTTTTAAGGCTTCTGTGGTGTTGCGAGTACAATAAGCAACGGAAAACAGCTTTCTGTTTGTACGTATTTTCGACATGAAGAAGTTTTTAAATTTTGTAGAACCATGAAGTTGGCAACTTTTGATTGGAAGAATTAAATATTTATAACTAGCTGCGCCCCGCGGTTTCACCCGCGGTCTTACAAGAACTATTATTTTTTTCGGAATTATAGGTAAGTATGTATTTTCTGTACCTCTGACAACGTGTATGAGAAATTTTACGTATTAGTGGTAGTTAGTATTAATAGATAAGATCGAAAGCGTAACAAACGAACGAACAAACTCACTTTTCGTTCTGTTAGAATTGTTTTTTTGATTTTTCCGGAGCTTTTCAGGCGAGCGACAAAAATAGTTTCGAATGTCCGAATCTCTGTCTTTGTCTACAGGTCGTATTTTTTAATTGATTATCTTGAAATTTGGTGAGTAGTCTCGATAATTATATAGAATTTTTTTGTCGAGTCAGTGTTTGGCAATTTTTCATAATGAAGGAGATAAATATGATATTTTTTCCAAAAAAAAAAACATTTTCACAATTTCCACTAAGTAGTCTAATTTGTTTATGTAAGTAGGTATACTCGTAGTAAATAGTTACAAGGTCACATTGAGCCTCGGTCGAGAAAGCAGGCGTAAATATGTCATAATATAGGGCAGTAACCGATGGCCAGCGTACGTCTCTTGACCGCATCGTAACCCGTGGAGATGGCCTCTTGTAAATATTTTACATTTTACGGCGATATGGCACGCTAGAGGGCGCTGTGCGTTTCCGTTTCTCTAGCTGAGTTAGAGAAGATATATTTTATTATGTAATAGTGGTTGATGCAAATTAACATAACATAATTGTTATACAACACTATAATATAGTAATAGAGTTATTTTTCTTGTGCGTATAGGTAATTGTAGGTTTCGTCCTTTTGTTTACGATCTTTGCAATTAAAGTCGATTTCAGGTTAAGTTACAAATTATGATGTCATTTAATATTGGATGATATCCCTAATGGTGAGGCTACATTGGCGCACGATAATTCGTGTCGCGTTCCAGCGCTAAAATCATCAGCAGTCAACTCGTCGCCTTTCTGCGGAATTAACGTGGTGGTTCACCCGATACATCGCCGAGTGATAAGCTAACCGGCTACACTTGGCGTGATAGCCGGAATTATCGGCGAAAGCCGCTAATGTAGCCGCACCATAAGCGATCACAGTACAGTAGTCATTGTCTTCAACTTAGCTGGCTGGGGTTGTCAAACAAAATCAGTTCAGTCTCTTCCCTCACACTGCAGTAGCTTAAGACGATGTCATAGCACGATATTACACCCACACACACATTTACATAAGCCACTTCATTTAGAGTTGAAAATCGTATTTCGTATTTGATGGTAAAATTAGATCGGCGTATACAATTATATTTTTTGCCGTTTTTAATGGTATTAATCGTAAGGACACAAATAAAAATAAGTTGCTTGGTTAAACTGTAGCGAACTAATCTGGCTATTTAATAATGATAAAAATGTTGTGTAATCGCTGAAAATTTAGAGAACTACGTTCCAATAGTTTTTTTTTTTAAGAAAATACTTTTTGTGATTATTTTTTCCAAAATGAAAATGATTTTCAAAATTGTTCTTCGGTTAAACTTGAGTTGGTTATTTCTTCTACCAGCTATATTTTTTTGTACCTGATCATCATAATTCTTCATATCAAACTAGGCGCAAACAAAATACTTGTTTTTGGTGGTTTCGTGTAATACGGGCCTTTTGTCTGTTTGTTTGTTTGACGGGGCATTTTCTGCACTTAGTCACTTGATTGGGCCATAAGAAAACATTTAAAAAATCAAGTTTAGATATTACTCAATGTTATTTTATGTTAAGTTTTCTAACAAGCAAGCCGTATTAGAGTTTAATGGAAACGCGCTTCTTATATAACCAATCGTAAAAGTTCAACTGGGCAAAAAGCGGTCATGATCTCATTTTTCTAATGCTGCATTACGTTTTATGGCTATTATTAGCCAAATGTTGCGTTTTACTCGACCTCAATGTCTAGACTAGTCTAAGAAATTAACTAATAGCCCATTAAATTTTAGTTTTCTTTTTCCTTTGTTAATGTTTTACTTTAGTGGTTCCGTGAACCAAAGATTTCGTGATTCTGTTTTTGCATGGCGATTGCAAAATGGCTGAATCTTTTTTGTACATCTTAAATACCCATGCATCAATTTTAAGAATTCGAAAACAAATTCAAGAAATAAAAACCGTGTTTTCTCACAAATTTCACCAGAATCGGTTGAGAAATATGCGACGTGTAGACAAATACGAGTATAGTCAGACATTTGCCGGACACCTGACAAACGAAAGCATTTTTGTCCAAGCTAAAACAGACGCTTCGCACGCGCTTCGTGCCCGAAAACTGTGGCAAAATTTTGAATAACAAAATAATAATTAGATATTAGACAACTTTCTATAGCAAGGATTTAAGACTGTGTGCTAATTCTAGATTTAAAAGTATTTTTTAACTTAATTAACATTTTATATTTTTAATCAAAACTTTCATCACGTTATATAACGTTATTATTAAAACTCATTAAATCATTTTAAAATGACACGCTACAATCCTCATATCAATTTTCAATTAAAATTAACGAAATGAATATAATTGAATGATTTTGTTTACCTTTCATAAAATAGTACTGTGAAAACATTTAAATATCGCAAGTAATTACTGAAACAAGCAGACCGTCAGCAATGCGATTAAAATTATAATAATTGTTATTTTAATTGTCGAACACAAACCCATCAAATTTTCTTTTATTGACTGAGTAGCTGCATCACGCGGTTTGTCCTGCTGTTCCGCTGGACCGTTTTTGTTTGGGAATTAAAAGTAGCCTGTGGTTGTACATACTTAATACGCAGTTAATCCATAGGGTTATACCCAGGTATGACATATATATGTTGTATGTCATCTGCTACACGACTGGAGCCCGGTGTATGGCGACAGGCTCGCCCCCTGTCACATTTGGGACTGAATATCGTCCGGCCAAATGTGAGTGTTGTATTACACCTCTGCCAGCCCCCTCGGGGGAAAGGCGTGACGATATGTCATGCTATGTAATACCCAGGTAAGGCGGGGTACTACTCATGGTATAAAGATCTCTCTCCGGATCATTGTCTTTCTCTACGGGTCGTATTTCTCCACCGATTCTCGTGAAACTTTATGAGCATGGATGATAACTACATCGTTTCTTTTGAGTGTGAAGAAGTAACAAACTAACACACACACGTGAAAGTGTGTTAGTGTGTAGTGTATTTCAATATTAGTGTGACTAGGCTAGGATCTGAAGTTAGCATCTTTTAACGGATTCTATGTATTTTTATCCGGCGAAGTGTGCATGTTGTAATAGGTCAAAGTCAAAGTCAAAATGTTTTTATTCAATTAAGGTATCAAAGATACACTTATGAACGTCAAAGTTTTTTTTTTTTAATAGTCTCGTCCGCCTTGTTCGGATAAAGAGCCTTTACTCAGAAAAACAGGCAAGGTACATCTCTACGAGTTCCTTCGGGGGAACTTTTGACGTGACGATAATATGTAAAACCACCTATCCAAATACTTCCCTTAGGCAATGTTTTAGTTAATACACCAGACATTAATTTAGAGTCACTTCTTGAACAAACAAATGTCATCCGAATGAAAATAAATCAGACTGCTGACTAAATTAAAGGTTAAAGACGATAACCAGTATTGTTTACAAAAAGATTAGATTTTATCAACATTAGTACTTAGTTATTGTAGACTAATGCACTTATTTTTAAAATTTTAGTAATTAGATTGCGTTTGACGGCTATTTAGTCTGTGTTAAACAATGATGCATCATACGATGTACCAGTAGTCATAAGAGTCTACACACCAAGTCACCGACAAGCATTGATAAATAAGATAAATACCGTAAAACCACCGACATTGACATTATGTCGGTGGTTTTACGATATTTATTTTGAAATACGGCCACCGATGTCAAGATGTTTCTTGACATCGGTGGCCGTATCTTAAAAATAAATCAAGCAGCACACATCATGTCGGCGGGCTGCGACGGCAGGCCTTCATTTCGGTGTGTATAGACTCCTTAAACCTTCGCAGTGCCAAATTCAATGCTTCTTACAATACAAGTGACGGTTATACTAAATTTAAACACATTATTCGTTTATCCATATTAATAACAATGCTTCTATACAAGTGACGGTTTTACTAAATTTAAACACATTAATCGTTTACCCATATTAATAACAATTAACGATAAATACCTGATAATTGAATGTAAATATTTTAACAAAACGAGCTCCAATTCATTATAATTAAAAGCCCACTTTATAAGAGGAGTGCAAATAGGCGTTGTCATTCGTGTTTAAAGCGTTAAGTATGATGAACTGTGGCTGGAGCGTTTATTATAATCACGATACTGCACGCGACGTACTCAATGATTACTGGAATGTCAACTAAGCGTGAAGTTTTAGTTTCAGGAATTTGGATTAAACAAACTGTTTTACACGTTGACAATGGTTATTTTAAAGGTTAATACTAAAGCGATATTTTTAAAGTTCAAGGTAATCTAAACAATTATTATATTCATTACCTATGTTTATTCATGATCCTAAAAAAACAACGTCTAGCATTCCGGGAGCAAGCACGTAATGACGTCACTCGTCATCGTCCTCCGTCTCTATCTAACTATTTGTAAATGACTTATTTCGGTCTTGCTTAAGCATCGATTTACGTCACTACGTGTTATCCACGTGACCGGAATGCTATGCTTGGCGGAGTATCTTGTTATACCATGTGTTTATCCATCTTTGAATCTTTATAGATATTACCTAGTTGTAAGCCATAACTTGTGAGACTGTAATTTATTTATTACAAGCTGCGCCCCGCGTTTTCACCCGCGGTTAAAAAGTATCCTATGTGCTATTCTAGACTATAATCTATCTCTGTGCCAAATTTCATTCAAATCTGTTCAGCCGTTCTGGCGTGAAAGAGTAACAAACATCCATACATCCATTCTTACAAACTTTCACGTTTATAATATTAGTAGGATTTGAAAAAATAATGCCCCTCAGTTTCTTGCCTGTTCTTCTGAGTAGAGGCTCTTTGTCCGAACAAGGCGGTCGAGTCTATTTAAATAACTTTGACGTTCATAAGTGTATCTTTGATACCTAAATTGAATAAAAACATTTTGACTTTGACTTTGACTTATGTGTTTATCCATCTTTGAGACGAATGATAACGTTAGCAAATTACCATGCTACTACATTGGCCAAGTGGCATCTTTTAAAGCAGTCCTCATTTGATTGTATCATACTTCTACTACTCATATTGTGTTTCTACTTTCCGAAGTAGTCCTTGAAGTCAGTTTCTGAAATAGCCTTGAGTGCCCTTGTCGCATTATTTTTAATCATCTTTTTGTCACCAAACCGGTGTCCTTTGAGCGATTTTTTCAAATTCGAGAACAACCAATGTCACGGGGGGCTATGTCGGGACTGCACGGAAGTTGGCGACGCAGTGGGATATTGAGTTTAGTTAAAATCTGCTTCAAAGATTCTATGAATTTTTGTGTTAATAATTATTGTGGGCAAGCAAGTTGTCCTGCCTGCACATTAGTACAATTTTACCCACAATTTTAACGTTGCAAGTTAAGTAAAAGCTTGTAATAAAAATAAAACCGTTCGAAACCAAAACAACGGAAGCTCGTCTCGAAATTCGACTGCAAACGTGTAAGCTACCCTTTCGGCTTCGGACCGACTGCTAGCTGCGATAAGTTTATCGGCCTATCAAATCCTGCACACTATATCACAATTACAGGGAAACCGAAAATTTTCGGCCCAAACTGAACATTATTCGGCTTGCTAATGTGGCGCCGAAGATTTATTGGAGCTAGATGTGCCTGATAATTCGGTGTTAGCCTGATAGGTAAAGTTTTAGGTTTAATAGGTCATAAAAATCAGTAGGTATGCCTAGATAGATAAGTACTTTTTGAATTTTGACTGCTTTGGAGGTGCAATTGCTCCACGGATACATTTGCCTCAGTTGACCCTAAATATGTATTTTAATATATATATAATTATGTATGTAAATCAGTCTCGGACAGCCATAGCACAAGCTTCGCTTAGTTTGGGGTCAGACGACCGTATGTACAAAAATGTCCCGAATTTCATATTAAATATCATTTTTTCTCTTTCCTTATATGTTTTTAAATTTCTTCTCCTTCTCGATTCGATTCCCCAATATTGGGGGTCTTGACCCACCATCATGAAGTCGATCGTGAACCATCATCAAACAACTTTTTCCTTATTCTGTTTCACCAGTGTCAGTGTCAGTGTTTGAATCACTAATTTTATTGATCGACGAATTCAACAGCAATAATTAGTCACTGGTATGACTAATTACTGCTGTTGAATTTGTAGATCATAAGACCATGTTGTATCCAAATAAATATTCTTTATCTTTATCTTTATCTTTATTTTTATAATTTTACTACAATACACACTAATTCAATGTAATTTATTTTCTACTTTACTTTCAAGTTTCTTATTGGAATTTTCCTCTATTTTCGTGTATAAAGTTGCCAATAATTATCAAATTGCTTAAAATGTACTGAGCTACTTTTGGACAGAAACTGCCAATTTCACTGACTGCCACATCCATATTCTTTATATCCACTTCCGTTTCCCGTTGCCTGTTTATTAACTAATGCAATAGCCTCCAAACCAGTAATTCTAGCCAATCAACGCGCGCAATTCTTCAGCGGAACATGTTTCAGCGCTGAAAACTAGACAAGCGTTGTGTTCTCTATGCATAATTTAGACTAAAATAACTATTGTACCAATCAAAGATAAATGGATCTTGGACTATACAATTTAGAGCTGTTTTTGGCATGAGAGAATATATGAATGAAGTACGTGAAAGAACACGTGGCTGAGGGAGTGCATTCTGAGATGACGAGTGAAAGAGACGAATGAAGAAAACGTGCCTACACTAGCTACATACACTGTGCCGACTCCACTTCAGTGGGATAATCTAAGGCCCGTAGTCTAAAACGACGCTCATTCATGAATCTCGATTTAAAGCTGTTTTTATGTATGTTAAAACCGGGTTTAAATCGAGATTTATGATTTAGCACGCGATCCTAAGGTTTGAAATAAGAAGTATCTAGAAGTAAGTCTAATCCTTTATCATAATTTTCGAGGACAAACAATAGCTAGCCTAACCTAGCCTAGCTGTTCCTGTATTCGAACGCGTATGAAGTCTTAAAGTGTGTGGTCTTGGTCACTCTTACTCCTATGACTTTTCAGACGAGAGCGACAATGTCAGGAAGATATTTCACGTGCAAGGCGAAAAATGGGTCCTTGAGGTCGTGCCTTGACGTGCTTATTAAGATGATTGTGAGGCGCGACCGCTGACTCTATGCGACTGTGAATCGTATCACCGCGTGACAAGGTTCATGGTCAGGAAGCGCTGGCGGCTTAACCTAACAATCATCGCAATAAGATGTCACGGTGCGGGTCCACATGCCCTAGGCAAGTTGCAGATGCTTCTAAGCGATTATATGTTTACAATGGCTAGCTAGTACGAGCAGCCCACAATTTTACTAAGCAATTATTTTTAAATCGGTTATAAATTGCCTCATTGTGACTCTTTTTGCATGCCAGAAATGTCCAAAATAGACAATTGATTAACAATTTTAGAACTACTCGTATTGCTTATTAGAATCAAGACCATAACTGGTCGGAGCCTCTATTTTACTAACTCGATTCTACTACGCAATGGTTTATAAATTGTTAATGAATTATCTATTTTAAACACTTCTGGCCTACAAAAGATGTCAATTTAGGGCAATTTATTTACAGTTTAATAGGAATTGGGTAGTAGAATTGGGGAGCGAGTCTAACGTTAGACAGTTAGCGATTGTAAAAATAGAGTCGCTTGCAAGGTGAGCAAGAGGGTCTGGTGTCATAACGGGGAAACGATGATTTAAATTCCTTATTAATTACAATCAGTTATTATATCAAAACTTTTGTAATTATAATTAATAATAATATATTGTCACGCATTTTCCCCCGAGGGCTGGCAGAAGAGTATTACAACACCCACATTTCGCAGACCACATTCAGTGCTTAATGTAGCAGAGGGCGAGCCTGCAGCCATACACAGGCTCCAGTTATGAAGTAGACGACATAACACAATGAACAAATTGGTGCATCCCGTCTGCTAGGTTCAAACCTACTGCCTCTGGCTTAAGAGGCGGGCCTTCTCCAACTAGGCTATCATCGCTCACTATCATATCGTCACGCCTTTCCCCCGAGGGGGCTGGCATAGGTGTAATACAACACTCACACTTCGCCGGACGATATTCAGTCCCAAATGTGACAGGGGGCGAGCCCGTCGCCATACACCGGGTTCCAGTCATGTAGCAGATGACATACAATACGCACAAATGTTCACACAATGAACAAATTCGACAGGTTCGAAACCGCTCCCTCTGGCTTGAGAGGCGGACCTTCTCCAAGTAGGCTAGCATCACTATCTCAACTATTGTGTAAGAATCTAATTTTAGAACGGACTGTATCACACTATTATAATCACGAAATGAATGTGAATCACAGAAAGCTGCACTCTTCCCGCTGAATATAAAATTTACATCGCACTGGTAGGGCTGTTGCATGTTTAAATGCTCCGATGACCTCGCGGCTAACGTCTGTCTCCTCTACAGGTCCCATTCCTCAACTAAGTATCGTAAAATGGGTTTTTTTATTTCATATTTTCACATTTTGAAAAATTTATAAAAACCTACCTGGAAAAAAAGACATCTTGTATGAAGATAAAAAATATTGTAGATAAAAAAAGACAATGTATAATAATCGAACCTATTCACAAAATTTTAAGGGAATCGGTTGAGGAATGCGACTTGTAGAGAAAGACAAACGTCGTCCGCGAGGTCTACAGCTCACAAAGCCACTAGTTAATCAGTGTTTTGTATCTTGTATCTTTCTAATAAAAAGATAAAACATTGTACAACTATTCTGAGGCCATACAATGTTTATTCAAAGTCAAAGTCAAAATGTTTTTATTCAATTTAGGTATCAAAGATACACTTATGAACGTCAAAGTTTTTTAAATAGACTCGACCGCCATGTTCGGATAAAGAGCCACTACTGAGAAGAACAGGCAAGGAACTGAGGGGCATTATTTTTTCAAATAATAAATAAATTACAGTATCACAATTTTTGGCTTACAACTAGGTAATATCTATAAACACTAGTGGCTACTTGGCGGAAGTGGAAGGCTCCAGACATCTTTGTCTTCTAAATAATTCTTAACCTTATATAGTAGGTATACTAGCTGTCACCCCGCGACTTCGTTCGCGTTTATTATTTATTTATGTATATATGTGAGCTATCCTATCTGTTAAGTTAGATCGAACTGCACACGGTGTGCAAATTTTATTGAAATCGGTTAAGTAGTTTAGGAGTCTATAGCGGACAAACAACGTGACACGTAGTTTATATATATGTACTAGCTGTCACCCCGCGACTTCGTTCGCGTTTATTATTTAAATATATATATATATATATATATATAAATATATATATATATATATATATATAAAAATATATATATATATATATATTTAAACTATCCTATCTCTCAAGTTGGATCGAACTGCACATGGTGTGCGAATTTTATTATAATCGGTTAAGTGGTTTAGGAGTTCATTGAGGACAAACATTGTGACACGAGATTTATATATATTAAGATTAAGAAAGATAGTATATTAGTAAGGTGGGTACGTCTTTTTAAGTCTGTCAGTAAAGTAGGCAGCCCTACGTAAAATGAAACACTCAGCCCGTCCAAATGAAGCCATTACGAGCTGCAGCGAAACGCCGAAATATAAATCATTGAAATAAAACGGAGTAATGCCGGAACACCATTAACTGATTGATGATTGAGTGCGTTTTTTAATTTATCACCTTTTGTTTTCAGGTAAGTGAATGGTGGGATGCTATGGGATATCTAGTGTAAGTAGAAATATTATCCAGGGGTTTTCAAGAGAAACGGCTGTTGAAATCCCCATGCCTGATGATAAGCAGTGATGCGGCCTACGATGGAGCACGCTTGCCTAGAAGAAACCGATTCACTCGAGACTTGAAGACACCCAGATTATAAGTGTCAGGGAACACACACTCTGGCAGAGTATTCCACGCTCTAGCCGTCCGTATGAGAAATGAGGAACCAAAGCGTTTCGTGCGTGTTGTAGGTTTGTCGACCATAAAACGATGCCGATTTTTTGTACTCTTGGTTGATTTATAGAAGAACGGGCTAGGCAGAATAAGGTCATGCAAACCAGATGCACCCTCCCCGAAAGAGGTATCTCTTAAAAACCCCTGGATAATAGGTATCTCCTTGGAAAGCTTGTTACACCTTCAATCACGTCGTCGCTTCCCATCAGGCGAGTCCGGAGTCAAACGCATTTGCCCGTTGTCAAAAAACTAGAAACTAATAAGAATAAATAACAACAATAATTCTAGATGTCAATTTTAGCCCACTTCTAACTGTCGTATGGAAATGAAGCTTTGTGTGGTTGATTGATGTATATTATTATGTTGTTTGTACTTAGGAGCAGATCTATGACGGTAGCCAGGAGGTTCAAAGCCTATCTCGTAGTTTTTATTATTTTAAACTAAAAGTGATGCTAGTTTGGTGTTCATACTCTGTTTTTGTTATTGTTTAGAATAGTTTTGTTTTGTTTTTCTAAATTTTATTTACTTAACTTTTGTGCGACGGTGAACTACCTAATTTACTTAATACGATGTATTCTCGTGTAAGTGATATAATAATCTTTAATGAGAATAAATGTCTTTAAACCTAATAATAAAAATAATTATTTCTTTAATGATACAAACTTAGGGACTTACAAAAATAATAACATTTAGAGGAGGCACATAATAATCTAAATAACATTACAAGTAAATAACTCATTGTCTGTAAGAACTGAACTAAACAATTGATATTTAAGTGAAATTAAGTAAATTAATGGTCTATTATGTGATAACAATGTTATAGATGATAGGCCAATTTGTGTTCAAACAGTACAACTTTAAGCTTATTCTATTATTTTACATACCTAACATATCATCACGACTTTCTCCCGAAGGGGCTGGCAGAAGTGTGCACCACCCACACTTTGCCGAAAAATATTTGGTCCCAAATGTGACCGGGGCGGGGGTTAACGTTTTAATGAGAACACAATAAAACAATAAACAATTCTCAGGGAGACCAAAGAGTTTAGTTAATTTTCGGAAAAAAGAAAAGTAAGTTACTTACTTAAAATAATTATTTATTTCATCTATCGTTCACTTTTATGATCAGACTAGCTGCACCCCGCGGTTTCGCCCGCGGTCCCACAGGAACTGTTTATTTTTTTGGGATAAAAATACAGTGTGTACTTTTAAGTACCTATACAACGTGTATGCAAAATTTCAAGACGATTGGTTGAGTAGTTGAGACGTGAAAGCGTTACAAACAAACGAACAAACTCATTTTTGAACTTATAATATTAGTTAGGACTAGTTAGGACGTAGTAAAGGATTTAGAAAAAATGTGCATCGCTTAAGAATTAGTTATTAGTTAGAAACTAACTATTACATTTTTAAAGTGAAACACATCAGCTACTGCGAGTATTACGTAACTACTGAGATCATTTTAAATTGTCTGGTATGGAAATTTAGTGTTTATTTAAATAGAAATTTCAAATAAAATAAGAACAGAATGATCTGATATTACACGGGTACGCACTTACTATTTTCCCGTAAGTATATCTGAGTAGATATGCGGTAAAAAGGCTTAGCATTTCCTTTCTTGTTGATAACCTTCGAAAACTCCTAAAACCTTAAAGGGTCTTCCTATCAGTCCCTGGCATAATAATCAGGGATATTTCCAGATAAAGTTAACTGAATTGGAGTCGGCTACTCCATTCATTACGAACTATCGGATTCGCAACTAAACCCGCCGGATATCGGGTTTGATTCCCGTTTAAAGTCGAATAGGCCGGAAATCGATTGCTTTGGAAGCTTTGCGTTCGAATTGTGCGCGAATTGACGGAGACTTAAAGTTACTAGAAGCGATACGTAAAAAAAAAAACAACGACAAATAATCAGGTCAAACAAACATAAGTCCCCTTACTAAAATAAACTTTGTAGTATAAATAAACTTTTTATAGGGTTCTTTCTCCGTACTTTAATTGTAAAAACAAAATAGAAATATATTTTTGTTGTTTTGCTGTTGTTGTTGTTCTAAAAAGATAAAGCACTGTGTAACAGTGTAGCTATTCCCAGTCTATACAACTTTTAATTTGGTTATAATAAAGCTGAGGGCTTACTTTAAAAAAAAAAAAACGCAAAATGCGATATCATCTATTTATTTTTTATATCAATTTCACAAAACTTACAGTTTATAAAAACCAAAACGTTTTGAGTTATATAACACTTTAAATTTTAGTTTTGATATTAGAGTAAAACAAGCTAAGCTAGCTGAAATTAACGAACGAGAGATACACCTAAACTTGCAACGGAATCTCTTAAGCACCAAAAAAAAATGTTTTAAAAGGTTTTAAGCAATTAACGGTGTGTACTCATTTTTATTATTCTTATTACCCTTATCCCGCTCAAGCGGGGTCGGTACAGGTAAATATACGCTTCCTCCATTTATTTCTATCACTCGTCAAATCGGAATTCACCTCTTCGCATTCATATACGAGTATATCCACTTTCATGCAGTAGAACGATTTGTAATCATTACTTAGAATATAACAAATACCTAGAAATATTTAGGTCTACATTCACCAATGACGTGGTGATGATTTGTGTGACTGCGAATTATCGACTCGTAACTTATTGATTAGCTGTCAAAAACATACGGTTTATTAATCACCTTACCAAGTTTCGGTGCATTTTTGGTCTTAGTGGATATTCAGTGTCAAAACACTAGAAATTACTGTCAAAAAAAATATGAGTAAAGACTATATCACCCGTTGCAGTGCACGGGTTACAATTTTATATTTCAAATTGTGACTAAATTGGTGATGATGATTCATACAAAATTTGCCTTCGAAGCAATCAAAGAGTGTAATCCCAGAGCCATTTCCAGCACATCTCACATCGCTGTCGGTCTGCGCGAACGGAAATAACGCGCTTAATAGATTCGCTTCGGCTCACAAGTGCGCTGACAACTGGGTAATCTATTTATGAGGAAAACTGGCCTCTACGCTGCAGCGCTGTAGCGGTCCGCTGCATTTAGTGCAGCAAGTGTGAGGAAAACTGTGCTTTGTGCTGCAGCGCTGTAGCGGACTGCTGTATTTAGCTGCAAGTGCTTAGAGCACATACGGGCATAATGTACTTACCTGTAGACTTTGTGTACTCACTTTGAAATATTGAGGATGAAGGGAATATTGAGGTGTGATTCTGGATCTGTGTTGATTGCGAAGATCTGATGCACTCTTGCTTAAGACTCTATAATATTTGATAGTCATAGGCAAGTAGTACCAATATATATGACATTTTTTTTTTATCACAAACAAGTATATTGTAATATTATTAAGTACACAGGCATATTTTTGACTGTTGCGTTTAAAAGTATATACTCGTAGTAGCGTAAAGTTTTGAAGTTTTTTGCGAAGTTAATTAACAAAAAGAAAGCTTGCAGTCTTAATTATATTGCTGTATCTATATTTAACTGGCGATTGTGATAATGATTAATTCATCACACACGCAGTCATATTTTATGCTTTAAGTGTAACCGGATGCACTCTTTGGTTGTGTCCCTTAACTTCAATCAAAACTAGAGATCTGCTTACAAGACACTGTCAAAATTACGACCACACCACACAACTCAAAAAAAGCTTAAACTTGAAATCTCATTACTTTCTAAATACCCAACAGGTAGATTAGGTAGATACCTACAAAGAAACTCCATTATAATTTCCGAACCACACGACCTACTTTTCAATCATAAAAAGGTCCAGCCCAAGCCTTTCACATCCCTTAAGCCCACCCTCATACACTCATATCGAGGACCTTTAAAATTATGTCAACTCAAGTAAACATGAGTCCCCCAAGATCTCAATTCACGGGGAATTTAAGCCTTACCAATTCTGCGTAAACGAATCACTCGGGCCGCTGGCCTTTATTTAGGAGATTAACCAGGCCGGCCTTATTTTATGACTACATCTCTATGTGGTTATCTATTTATTACAATACGGTTTGGTGGCCAGTGCTTGAGCTCCGGCTTTTCGACGTTCTGTTTTAAGTTACTGTGTTGCGCTGCGCCTCGTGTTTTTCGCATTAACTGTTTGAGATGAAATGAGTATTAACTAAATCAAATACATGATGTACCCCAAGCGGGACGTCAGTGCATGCACCCTATTCTCCGCTTAAGATGTTTTTTGGTCACTCTCAGTCCTATGACGTTTGAAACGAGGGAGACAAAGATAAAAAATATCTTGACTTTTAAGAATAGCCTTCCATGTGTCGCCTCCATCTCGAATAAGAACAAGAGTCAATCAAATGTAAGTACCCGCCTACTCATTTTGGGTCAAACTAGTACATATCTTTTTCCCAAAAGTTTTATCGAACACAACAGTAAACAAAATTACTTTTCAGAATTATTGTCTAAACCTTTAAATCACCCTTACTTTTGACAAGCACGCGTGTAAGTAGAGCTCATTTACTGCCTTCCACGGTCCATGCCTAGAGCAATATCGACATCAAATCTCGGCTCTAGCCGTAAGCGAGAGGCCATGCATGCGAGCTAGAGATAAGGACTCTACCATTCCCCTAGAGCAATAAAAGTAGCCAATCGAACCGATAAAACTTTATTGATCTGCGTACTCTAGTAGTTAAATCTGAGTAATCATTGAGGGATAAACATAAATTTTGGACGATGAAAATTTAGTTGTTATTTCACAAAAGTTGATGTTGGGATCGACGTAAAGATTTGCAGGGTTTTTTATAAAACTAAATGTTACTTACTAGCAAATCCTTTGCCCGATGGTAAGCGCCACGCCAGTTTCTCTCAGAAATTTAAGCACTTTTGAGGTGACTTTTTAATCTATTGTTTTTATTGAATTTATAAAAACTTTCGTTTAAATTTACGTTCATTTTGTGACCGAATACACATTAAAGGATTTTATGTATTCACCGCTTGCTGGCTGATAACTGGCAAAATATGACAGACTTTCAGACACACTTGGTTAGTAAAGTTGCCGCTATAAAAAGTACTTAAATAGAGAAGTTGTCTGTTCAATACACCGATACCAATTTTTTTTTTCATGTCGATGGTTGAATAGTGTCGATTCGAACATACCTCATACTCATTGAGCTAAACTACTTGCGTCTCATTCCACTTATATAAAAGTATGAATTGTAGGCTTTGCAAATTAATTGAGTTCAGAAAATGGTGACAGAACCGATGCCAATATTTAGCCAATACCCTAATACAATATATTTGAATAAACTTGTGCTGAATTTGAATTAATCGGCCACACGCGACGTTTTAATACGAACGGTGCAAATGCGCGTAAACTATAGCATTTAATGACTAAGTTGCAAAGTTTACACATCATTAACTCTACACGAGTTGTAGGTACAGTCGGCATCAAAAAGGAATGTACCTACGTGACATGGCGTGGTTTGTGGCTTGGCATGTGCCAACGCATGCCTCATGCCTTAACATTCAATTAGACAGGTGTAGGTTTTCAAATGTAAGAATTAAACTCAAAAGTATACATGTACAACTTATGAACGAAACCCTTATTAACAACAATAAAAAACATCATGCCATCATTTAATTTCATAATGTATTATAATGGGTGGTACTCTAAGTAATCTCTGCATTAAGCAATAAGAAAAATGATGAAGGATAATAACACAAATTGTACTAAAACGAGCTTGTTTTTTTGAACTCTGTGCAGTGTAATTTTTTTCTCTAATTCTATTAAAGAAATATTTAACGAACTTACAGAAAACCTCCTACCCGTTGATAGTTTAATTGATTGGAATAAAAATGTACTTGTGTAATTTATTTAATGGACTACTCGTAACTAACCAAATTTTGTGTTCAACTGTACATTGTCAGTGTTCCTATCGCGTCTAATATTAATGAACACTAGAACATTCGATATTAATGACTTGTTTGTGATAGTTATTGTAGTCTGTCGATGGCTATCTAATAAAATTAGTGTTAGCAGTTTTACTGGCGCTTACTAATCTAGAGGTTCAGACTAGCGGTTGACTAGCACGCGAATGTTAAACTCATTTGTCGTAATTGTAGTCATTTGTGTATGTCACATGGTTAGTAGTTTAGGTAATTTGGCGTCAAAGTGTACTTTTAGAGTTGTGAGAGATTATTTTATAAGTTTATTTTATTTATTTACTTTGATAACATTTTTACTAAGATTTCTTTAGTGAAAATATCGGTGGGATTCATAGCACTCACTGTTTCTTTTTAAATTTTTAATCTACCACCTAACACGGCGGCTGCTCTTATACATAACTATACACATTTGAATTTTCATCTTAGTGTTCTCACCTTCTTCCTTCCTGTTAACTGTTTTTAACTACCTACACAAAAACGATGGGGTGTGTGTATGTGCGTGTGGATGTTTGTGTTTGTGTGTGTGGCAGTAGCATCGTATCTCCCGAACGGATGAATCGATTTTAATTTTTTTTTTTTTGTTTTCATGAATTGAAAGGTTAATTTGTGGGGAGTGTTCTTAGCTTGACAGGATTTGTTTAAAAAACAAATTGACACTTCTTTCTTTGGCTGACCCCATATAGAGTTTTTCAAACCATGTCTTTTACAAAAACCAAACTCGCAACTAAAATTACCAACCTATCAAAATGCGAAGCAGCGGAGTTCATTAAAACACTAAAAGAGGAAGTTCTTAGTCCAAAAGGACTTACTTAAACGTGATTCTAAGTTCTCAGTACGTTTGAGAGTACCTTTTAATTTTATTAGCGGAATAATTCCCACATTAAGAGCGGCAGTTCCATTAAGGAAACCTTTAGGTTTCTAGTTAGTGCTGAAAGTATTGTTGGACTTTTAATAGCTTAATGAAAGCCAAGGTTAGGATGGACTTAAATAATTTTCTACTTTAACTATTTTAGATATGTAGTTAAATATTTACGTGAAATGCTTTGATATTTAGTAATTTTTAAAACGTTATCTTTATTATTATTTTTTTCATTTGAATTACACTCTTTTTATTTTACAAAAACAATCACGGCATCCTTTAAGATTGATTTCAAATCAAAATCGTCCGCCAAAAAATTGCCTTCAACCGAGATAATAGCAGCCTTTAAACCCCGACTAAAATGTCTAAAATCTTTTCAAAAGAGCCTTGAACGCAACAATGCGAAAGTAAAAAGGCAAAATAGCGGCAATTCTTAGCAGAAATCCCAGCCACCCTACATTAACTCCATCCAAGGCTATCTAGACTCAAACTACGCGTCAAAAAATATAAAAATACGTTTTAAAATCCCCATTATGCGGAGTAAGAGCTCGTAAGCTGTTACGACTCCCGCGTCCGGTTCCACGAAGTATTGTTAGAGAATGCCTTGGCGTTTTAAAAAGTTTTACAGAGTGATGGGCTCAATTCAAAAGCGGTTTTAGGAAAAGCGGTTTTTGGAAAAACGTTTCTAAGAAATTAACACAGAATTAAGAAAACAGAATTTTGGAACTTTTTGCTAGTTTTGTTCGCTAACTGTTTTGTAGCTTTGGTTTTTAGTGAGTTATATTACGTTACTGGTCTACAGTCACCATCAAGAACATTGAAAATCTGACAAAGATTTATGTTTATAAAACGTCGCATTAAAAATACTTATTTGTTTTATATAGTTATAATCACCTATCAATAAAAATAAAATAATAGTTTGACGCATCGTATATTCATTTAAAATGAGGCCATGCGATGATAGCCTAGTTGGAGATGGTTCGTCAATCCAGAGGGAGCAGGTTGGATCCCAACAGAAAGCACTCACTAATTTGTTTAATGTGTGAACATATGTGCGTATTCATACACGTAACTGGAGCCTGGTGTATGGCAACAGGCTCACCCCCTGGAACATTTGGGACTGAATATCGTCCGTCGAAGTGTGAGTGTTGTAAAACACCAGCCACCCCTTTCGGGGAAAAGACATGACAATATGTTACTTATGCTTTTTCGACAAGGCAGAAGTCCACAAGTATGAACTCACAAACGCACCTGTAAAACAAGTCCTGTAGCTATCGTGGAGCAAAGTTCCTGTTCACTTAGTGTTGGGCAGTTTCTTTTAACGATAATCTAGCAGATAATGGTAAACAGGCGTATGGGGCGACTTCATAAGGAAGAATATTTCGAAAGTAGTACATAGGTAAGCCACGTTTGATCGCTTTAAACGTAGATGGTGTAATGATACTTAATCTGGCATCAAGAAATTTTGTATGGTAAATGGAAATACTTATTATCATGAAATCTTCTGCATATTCATAAAAAGATATGACGAAACATAACAAGGAACATAATAAGAAATTTAAAATGAAAGGAAGGAATAAAAAAGTCTAATTAACAAGCTAATCTAGCAAATTCTCCAGCGGCCAGCATTTTGAGTAGGTACTCTGTCTACTGGGCATAGTACCTATTCAAAATGCTGGCCGCATTGCGTCGTCGGATAGCAATAGGTACTAGTTCTTTGGGCTAGGTACCGGCTAGCAAAAGTATGCTAAGAATTTTTAATTAACTATAATTAGCAGCCTTATGACTGGCATAGGTAACCGTGTGCCTTCCCGCTCACTCGCATGAGGCTTGTTGTATGTAGTCTCTCGATTGTGATGGTACGTGAGGACGCTTATACAATAAATAAATAACGTTTCCCACTTGTAGCTCTCCACTAGGATTTCCTGTGTCGGGTATGTCATAATATAGAACATACATAAACATACATATACATAAACATATCGTCACGCCGTTCCACCGAGGGGGCTAGCAGAGGTGTAATACAACACCCACACTTCGCCGGACGATATTCAGTCCCAAATGTGACAGGAGGCGAGCCTGTCCCTATACACCGGGCTCCAGTCATGTAGCAGATGACATACAATACGCACATATGTTCACACAATGAACAAATTGGTGCGTGCCGTCGGCTGGGTTCGAACCCGCTCCCTCTGGCTTGAAAGGCGGACCTTCTCCCAACTAGGCTGCCATCGCTTCACATAGAACACATAGAACATACACAAAGACAAATTTAGTAACACCGAGACCAAAACCCAAAAAAATCATCATCCAAATATCTGCTCAGTCGGGAATCGAACGCGGAACCTCCTGCTAATAAAACCATGGGTCGATTTAGACTACAAAATCGTGAATTACAATGACACAAAAGGAATTATGTCCGACACTACTTAAATTCACTTAAATATGCGTACAAATACTCGAAGTACTAACAGCTAATCTCATCTTGACTCCGTAATTAATTCTACGATCTCTCTGATTAATTCCCAGTTAGTAGCTAATCAAGGCATTAAGCCAGATAATTAGGTATTTGATGAGCTACCATTAGCACAGTAAAACAGCTAATGCATAGTTTATTCCTTTGGGTAGGTAAGTAAGTATACATGACTTATATAAAGATGGCTACATTGAGTATAGCTAAAAGCATAAAAGGAAAAAAACGGAAGGAAAAAAACTACACGTGGTATCTTTAGACAGTTCTATTAATTATTTTATTTAAATATTATAAATGTAAGAACTTCATTTCATTTGAACTTGAATTTTGTAATAAATCTTCAATTTCAATTTTCTATTTTTTTTTTCTTATTCAGCGTTAGGTTAAGGGTCAGGTTTTGTTGGTATTTGAATATTAACAGTCAGTGAGGTCAGTGCTTAAAATCAGCGCTGAAAATATATTTTTTTGTATTATAGCTGAGCACTGGCCTTTTTGACGCACTGGACACTATAGTGATAGCTCTGTATCTTTTATCTGTTTTATGTACTGTTGTTGTCTTTGTGGTGTCTTGTATGTCAAAATAAATCTATCTTATCTTTTTTTCTTTTTTTCAGTCTTCATATTCATTTCCACCTACCGTAATTCAGAGAAACTGAGAACAATGCACAGAGAGAACGCAAACTAAGAACTAAAATATACAGAATTTTTAAACAAAATAAATACGGAATTATAATAGAGGACACGTAGAAAAGCAGACAACGCAGTGCCCCAGACAGGAACACTTCTGTATAACAAACGAGCCAAAAACAATACAATATGACATGAAAAAACTGCTAACTAGAGATGAAATTCGCGTCCGGCGTATTATGCGCAATTTTCAAACAAAAATCTACTGAAATGTTCATCTTTATTTGAACTCGTTGTTCTTGTCAGTGGAGTAATGTCAAAATTCTAAGGAATGGGTCTTCTGCTAGTGTTTTTACCTCCTAGAATGATATTATTGTATCTGTATTTTCTTTATTTTTTCAGAACTCTCATGATTGATAATTATATAAAAGTGCGTCAGTGGTCTTGTCTTGATCTTGTGGCTGGTATTGTAGTGTGATTAATCTAAAATGAAGTAGTGCCAACAGATAACTCTATTTCCCCTTCGGAGTCCTCACCATATTGCCGGCTACCGGCCAAAAGAATAGCGGCAACTCTACTGAATGTGCTTAAATTCCGTTTTTGTAGAGAATTATTACAGGTGCTTGTTTTAGTTATGCAGGTATGATAATTTTGTAGCTAGGTTGTAATTTCAAGTGGTTGTTATTGTTAAAAACGTTCTGTGTTTTTAATATTTGGGCTCATATTTTCTTTGAAAAAAAAATTGAGCACCAAAATTTGAATTTCCAATATTATGATGATAATTATAATAACTATACACACAAATGTCAAGTCTCGGTACAAAAAATGGCACCTTGAAAACTAGGCTTAGATCAAGTGTAAGCCTTGTTTCGCTGTCAGTCGCTCTGTGATCGCGTCGGTGTCCGAAGCCAAAATGTAAAAAAAAACAGCAAATTTTATTAATTTTGTTGCAAAATGATAAGCCTTAGATTCTAAATGAAGCTTTAATATGTATGTATTTAATTATTTTTAATAGTAAGTTATGTGTCGATGCAATACCACTTTAGAGGCCTAATTTTTAATGAGGCACGACATCTATGCATATCTGAAGTCGAAATAAATAATATGAAACAGGAAAGCAGTTAGAGTACAATGTTGGCTTTTATATTCGAGTCCTACCAACGCCGAGCGACAATAATATACACGCGAAATAATAAAGCTGTCCACAGACGTTGGTTAATATATCTCTCAGCCCCGGGAGCTAACAAACAGTTCCGGCTAGGCCGTCGGGGTTGCGCCTTCATTGTCTTGTTAGTAAACTTTGTGGCGTCATTTCAGGTACAACCGCCTGGAGGGCTATTCTTACTGAGTGAGATTCAATCTCACCATTTTTCGTCCTTGTTGCTCTCGTTTCCATAGTCGTAGGTGTGAGAGTGACCAAGATAAAATTTCATCTCATCTCACGCGTAGGAATAGCCCCCCTGTTCACAAAGTGACGCAACGTTGGTAACATTCGTAACATTTGTTTTAGCTGACTTCTTTACTTCAGTGTTACGTTCAACTACGCTTGACATGGCTTGTTTGTACACTATTGACTCAGTAAGCTTGAAAATAAAACAAAAACATATCTCCGTCATTCGAAAAAAGTATCCAATAACTGAATCGACAATAAAAATCTATTAAGTACAATTATTGAACCTGCCTACAAAATTTCACGAGAATTGGTTAGAAATGTGATCCGTAGAAGACTGACGGACATAAGAATCCATTTTTGCCAAAGCTAAGCCAGAGACACTTCGCTAGCTACCGCTCGCTTGGTAAATTTTTAATGATAATTTTAATTTGCTAGGTAAAAAAAGTAACATTGAGTGTAGTGTAAGATTTAGGATGATAAAAATATAATCTATGACTAAATTTTTTTCTATTTTAATTCGTCGCACTCTTTCAAATTCAACCTTCAAACAAGAACACACAATATCGGAAATTTGGTGACTTGTAGTGAGCTTGATCGGAGCTTAAAAAAGTATCAGTATTTATTTATTTTTTACTAGCTGCGCCCCGCGGTTTCACCCGCGTAAACGGTTCCCACAGGAACCGTTTATTTGTTTCAGGATAAAAGTACCCTATGTTCTTTTCTGTACACCAGACAAAATGTATGCAAAATTTCAAAACGATTGGTTGAGTAGTTGAGATGCGATAGCGTTACAAACAAACAAACGAACAAACTCACTTTCGCATTTATAATATTAGTTAAGATTAAGTAAGTTTCTGGATTACTGCAAGTAACATCTTATTGTTTCTCATTTTATTGATAAAGGCCCGCATGCTAAAACCACGCTCAGTCTTGAACCTCGATTTAAAACTGGTTTAACCATACATGAAAACAGTTTAAAATCGAGATTCATGAACAAGTGCTGTTACAAAATACGGTCTTTAGACCATGAAATCGTATTACAAATCCTTACTATGTTTCTATCACTTCTGTCACTGGCTTTACATGGTGAAATAGCCAATTTCGTAGTACGTTATGTATCCAATCTGCTTCTCAGTGTCTCATAATCACCTACTCGTCCATTCCACAGCCTCGGTTGCCAGTTTCCAGTGACCGAACAACTAACCGCCCGCTCTGTATTCGGATCGAGACACGGAACGCTTTGTGTTAGAATGTTAGAATGGTTTATCTTCATTAGGAAGCTTTGGCCAGACGGTTTTTGTATAGTTTGATCGTTTTGAGGCTGAGTAAGTGAGATATTTATGAATTGAATATTAGGTTATGGCGAGTTACACTTATACTCCCTTAGCAATAAACTTTGAATAGTCTCGGAATAGTTATAGAGTGTTTTGTCTCTTTTGTTCGAGTTTGAAAATGTAAAAGAAAGAAAAAGACAAAACACTGTTTGGCTATTTTAGGCTATGTAACGTTTATTGCTGAGGGAATAATAGACACTAAAGTAGTGATTAAAATCATTTATTTTACTCAAAATTGTATTATATAATGAGTTTAAATTCCTATAGAAATCAAGCAGTGGCATTATGAATCCATAACTACTGGTTATTCAACATTACAAATATCATAGTCGTTAGCCAGTTTGAGCCAGAACTTTTGAACACAAAATATCGTTTTTAGTCACTAAATAGTACCTAGTTATGTATTTTTTTGCTGGTTCAAACCGTTCATGAACTGATGCTTGCTTCTAAAATAATATTTAAACTCTGTATTAATTAAAACTGCACAACCGACGGCAACTGAAACAATAGAACAGAAACGAATTAAAAAAAAATCATCAAATCTAGTATTGCACAATTTGGGCCCTCAATGGCCATAAAAATATATAAATATTGCCTAATAAATTTAAAAACTTCAATAAGTACGACTCCTTCATAAAAATATTGAAAAACCTTTTTGACAACGAAATGATGAAAATCTTGACAATTTTTTTGCATTATTTTCCATAGGAAATCTTTACTAAGTGATAATGTAGGTACTCTTTAAAGTCTTTTGAGTCTGGTGATTAGTAAAGATTTTCTAAATAAATGTAGTCCTTAGCGATAGTGATATCACTAAAGCCTCTGAATACAGCAGTTAATACTCCACCGGCACATAAGAACATGATTTACGTAAAACTGAAATCAGTCAAAGATCTACGTTCACGCTTATAGCGCAAAACGTGGCTAATGCGAAATCGATTGGACGAATGGTCCTCGGACAAGCGGCGTTGACAGCGGTGACGGATGCGCTGTCCGACTGGAGCTTGTCCCGCGTCCGTTTTTAGCGGTGTAAATATGCTTTGGGATTGAATCGGCCTTTTGCTTGCTTTG
Organism: Peribatodes rhomboidaria; assembly: GCA_911728515.1. Classification (NCBI taxonomy): domain Eukaryota; kingdom Metazoa; phylum Arthropoda; class Insecta; order Lepidoptera; family Geometridae; genus Peribatodes; species Peribatodes rhomboidaria. Next base: position 16,867,711 of record OU452171.1, on the reverse strand, counting down.
TGTTTCAGTGTTATCAGTTTGTAGTAGTAGCCCGCTTCGAACTGACACCTCCCTACTTTTGTCTTCATACAAATACAAATACAAAAATATTTATTTGTTTCAATACATTTACACAATTTTAAATTAGGACCCTGTCTGCTGCCGTAGCGTGAGCTGTGTTGCAGCAGCCAGTGCCTTCCCTAAACTAGGTACACATTACAATTTAAAGGTACTATTTCTACGATTGAATAGGTGCGTAACAAAGAGTATTATAAATAGTAGATACATACATAAATATATATATATATACCCTTTGGACAATTTAGTTGGTATTTGAGCAGTAAAAAATTGGTTTGTATGAAATATTCTCCAGCAAAATTTCGTGAAGATCGGACTAACGGTATACATAGGTACCTACTCAGATAATTAGATACCTACTTAGATTATCGTCGCAGACAAATAATTTAAAAACATGTCTACATTTCGTAAATACTGCTGCGAGTTGTTTTAAATAGACTGGAAACCTTCGCTTCGGTCAATCAGTAATTTTGTTGGTACAAATGCAATTAAACATCAGTTCCATTTTAGCGATTTCTGCGCTAATCGATTTACTAGATATTCTCTTTTCAACACACTATTCTTTGCTCTTCTTCTGTACCCTGACAATTTAGACAATTTTCAAAGGATCTTAGCTTACACAAATATAGCAGTACCTATAGCTATAGTACCTATCGTTGACATTGCCAACTGTGAAACGACGACATCAATAATTTTAGTAAATTTAAATAAGTCCGATTTGTCTTCAACTATTAGACGAGGACTTTACTAATTTTAGTAAGTTTAAAGTCCGTTTTGTCCACACAACCACACAACATACAAAATGATTAAACATTCGACACATACACACACACACTTTTAAAAGCAACACAACTAAATCTTCCGATCAAGACACAATCTGCAGTGTCTACTCCCATAAAGCAGCACACAAGCCCTAAATCATGGTAAATGGAAATCAATGGCGGCGTGACAAATGAGGCGGCGGCCATTCCTGACGGGCCCGAGACGGGACCGGCGTGACGGATGCGCGCCCCTCAGATTACACTGTGCTAGTGTTCGGAGTTTGCAGTTGAGGCTGTATGCATGTGGTACGTGAACTATGTGAGCTTGTTTGAAAGTGTTTTGATTGATTCGGTGGTTTGTTAGGAATTTACTATAGTGGGGAGTACAGTAAATTCCAAAGTACCTATTGCTTTTTAAAATGACGTTTTTGATCTCAGTTTCGTTTTGTAGCTATAGCCGGCGTTTTTTAAGCCACCTCAATAAGATAAAACGCACAAATTGAATGCGTACACATCATACCACTTCTGTTGCTAACATCCTTTCATCGTTATTGTCATCAGATAATTAAACCGGCCGTAGACGTCAATTCGTCACACAGTCGACTTGCGAACCTCCTTCATTTTTGAAAGTCGGTTAACAACTAGATCACCGTCACTCACATAATTCAGTAACTGCAGCTGGTTACAGTATTTATTCTTTTCTTGTCTTGACAAACTGTACTTTAGGGATGCAGCAGCATTATATCCTTCGCAAGTAAACTATTAGTCTTCCAAGCCAGTTCAAAACCGATTTATATTAATCAATGTGACGAGACATACAATTTTAATTCAACCAATAAGTGTCTCGTAAATCGGAGTGTATACGATGTGAGGCATCAGGCAAAACCACAGAATAGTACATCCATAGAGAAACTACTTTTGTACTGAAAATTTACTTCAAAGGTTCATCAAAATCCCGCTGATCTTGTAGGCATAATGCAAGTGTTTTAATATAAGTCATTGCTATCATGATTTGACTTTATGATCAACACACAAAACCATAACACTCTACAGAAATTTCCAAGCTGGCATGCAACGACGCATCTTAGAACTTGCGAATTGATTTACAGTCATCCGTACCGTAGCAGTGAGACGCCTTGATGCACAAAATTTGCGACATAGCTTTCTGCGTTGAGAACTCATGTCGAGCCGATTTGGAGTTTTGTGTATTGACTCTTACATCGAATTAAGAATGTGTCTTGAATAAAATACTCCCATCATAATTCTTATTTTAGTACTAATTACTTCGACTAAACTGTATGGAAATTTATAATATTTAACCAGCTACAAAGGTGTGGCAGCAACAACCAGCCCTGTACATAATGTCCTTTTCTGTGCCCCTGATAACATAACTTATACTGTACACATAGAGGTGTAATACAACATCCACACTTCGCCGGACAATATTCAGTCCCAAATGTGACAGGTGGTGAGCCTGTCGCCATACACCGGGCTCCAGTCATGTAGCAGATGACATACAATACGCACATATCAACAAATTGGTGCGTGCCGTCGGCTGAGTTTGAACCCGCTCCATCTGGCTTCAGAGGCGGGCCTTTTCCAACGAGACCATCATCGCTACCCCTGATAACGTGTATGCAAAATTCCATAACGACAGGTTGAGTAGTCTAATGATCATTGCTATAAAACAAAATTCTATATTGATGGACAAGTCAATCCAGGTATCTCTACGAATGATCACAGTAGAATTTAGTATGAACATGTAAATAAACAAATTTGAGTTCTGAGCAGGTAGATGTTGTTTCTCTGTAAACTATTTGGCGTCGAGACTCTGAGAGACATGTGGCCGAGAGTAGTTGCCATAAATCTGGGGCGATGTGTCACACTGGAGTGTGAGGTCGGATTAATAAAGCGGTTTGTGTGAGATGGGGTAAAATAGTAGTAAATTTTGGTAGCGTGTCTTTAAATAGTCAACTGAAAAGGGATTTATCTGTATAGCTTGTTTGATTTTGAGTAACGATGCCAGGATTTGGTCCAAAAGAGATAGTAAAGTTACGTTCGTTTGTATCTAGTTTTTAATTTGGTAAATAATTGGCAACATTAAACGTTTTTGAAGTGAAAAGATTTCCACACGTTGTAGGTATCAAGTTTTTATAAACTATTAGAAAAGTACATAATTTATCTGTAGGATGAATAATCTTTAACGAAAGAAGATAACTAACCAACGCATATCCGCATAATATCTATCATAGAAACTCAAATACAACAGAACTACTTAACATAACGTAATTAACGTAACAACTTAAATAAAAACAGACCATGACAAATCAGCACGAAAATAGTGGTAACGTAACCTAACGAAACCTACTTGTAATTTTGTCTGTAATATTTTTCCTAATATGACAACTGTGTTACTGACTCGCACCTGCACCCGACTACGCCCACCACGAGTAGTGCGACATGACAAACGAGCGGGGCGAGCACACGAATGCACTCAGTACGACGCGCCGTCTTGTCTACTGCCTACTGGTTTATTGATGTCGTTCAAGTCGCGCCTGAGATAGTTTGTCGTTTTGCTTTTATCGATGCCTGGACAATGTACACTAACAAACGTTGTATAGCCTCGGAATAGTTATTGTTTTGTCTCTTTCGATCTAGTTAAAAATTGAAACGAAGGAATAGGACAAAACAATGTTTATCAGTTCCGAAGTTAAAGAATGTTTATTGGTCAGTGGTTGAGGCGATTACAAAATAAAGATATGGCAACTCACACTGCTGTGTGTTAGACGACGCGCTTAAGAGTTCACAGTTAAGGAATGTTGGAACAAACAATTGTTAATAAGGGTGAGAATTCCTTGGTCGAAATAAAACGACTGTGCCTGGGTAGAGGAATCTGTATATATTTTTGATCATAAAAAACCTTAGCATTTAACAAAACCAAACGCATGCGCGTTTTAAGGCCGAACAGCGCCATCTAGCGAGCATTTTTTGCAACACGATCTAAATCAATGAATTGACTCGACACAATAGTAGCCGTTGAAGGGTTTAAAACAATCATGAAGTATATATGGAGAGAGACGCTGTCTAGTCTGCACTATTATCATCATTACATATTTTTTCGTCTCGCTGCACTTTTACAATATCTTCTGCATACTAGTTTATTACTAGTTTTCTGACGGTCTAAACCATGATCCGAAAAAAAAAAACAAGATCTAGCATTCCGGGAGCAAACACGCAGTGACGTCACTCGTCATTATCATCGTCTCTTTCGAACTTTTTGTAAATGACTTATTTCGGTCTTGCTTAAGCATCGATTGACGTCACTACGTGTTGCCCACTAGACAGGAATGCTATACTTGGCGAAGTCTATTATTATACTATCTAAACTTCAGACTCCAAGACTAGCCACTCTACCTGAACAAAATTCGGCTTATCATACTAATATTATAAACGCGAAAATTTGTATGTATGGATGGATGGATGTTTGTTACTCTTTCACGCCAGAACGGCTGAATAGATCTGGATGAAATTTGGCACAGAGATAGATTATAGACTAGAATAGCACATAGGATACTTTTTAACCGCGGGTGAACCGCGGGGCGCAGCTATAAGGTTTGTTTTGTTCTAACTAAGTTAAGCAAGATGACGTATATTCCGCAGAAAAAATTGTTTACCGAGCGAATGTTAGTGAGTTTGCTGCATCTATGCTTCAGCTTCCGCTAAATGCTTTCGTGTGTCCGGGGTCTGTTCGGCTGTTCTCGTCTTATATCACATTTCTTAACCAGTTCTCGACTGCCTCGGTGGCTCAGTTGGTAGTGAACCTGCCTTCTGAGCTCGGGGGCGTGGGTTCGATTCCCACCTAGGGCAAACATTTAAGTGATGAACATTTGTGTTTGTTCTATGTCTGGGTGTTAATATGTATTTAAGTATGTATTTAAAAATATCCAAGTATGTTTAACAGTCTCTGGCAGCCATAGTACAAGCTTTGCTTAGTTTGGGGTCAGGCGACCGTGTGTGGAAGTGTCCCGAATTTATTTTAATTTACTTGTTTAATTTATTTTGTGAGAAGGTTTGATAAATATTATAATTTCTATGGTCGATGCAGGTTTCAAAAGTTTTTAAAAATGCGTCATGTCATTTTCTTCAGCTCAGAGAGCCACTAGTATTACTTAAGTCGGTCATCTACTACTCTATTATCTCTTATTAAAATCAAATCAAATGTCTTTATTTAATTGGGTATTGAAGATTCACTTATTGACGTCTAAGTTATAAAAATGAGTCTACCAACTTGGGTGCGAAAATGGATATTTAAACTTACGTTTCAAATCGACTTATTCTGTAATTTCCTTACAAATTTTGTAAATTTTTGCACACCCATTGTCCGATACTCTTTCATACGTATCCTCTCAATCCTAGGGTTGCCTGGAAGAGATCACTCTTAGTGATGAGGCCGCCAGTTGTTACACTACAGTTAAAGTTTTTTCTGTTCCTTTGTTTTGTTATTTCTGGTGTGAACAATAAAGTGTTTATCTATCTATCTATCTACAAATTTATCGATTTAGCCGATTTGAAACGTCACTTTTAAATGTCCATGCTCGGACCCCTTGTTCGGAAAAAGAGCCACTACTTGACCCAGAAGAACAGGCAAGAAGTGTTAGTTAGGGTCCTCTACTATTCAATCTAGCTTTCTACATCGACCTAGATTAAACCAATCAAGCGATCTTCATTACAATCAGATGCTCGAGTAGATGTGTAATTAGTGTACTGTCACTTACGCGCATAATTGAATCGCTAGCTGTTAGCAGATTATCGTTAGTAGCCGTTATCGCCAACGTGGCGTTATCAATTGGGTGTAATTTGAAAATAATAAAGAATGGAAACCGTATGTATATTTATGAACTGGCTAAATTTGTGAAATGTAACTCTTTATTTCATTTTTTTTTAAAAGTGTTTAAATATGTTTTTATTTGACATTTTATTTAATTTCATAACATTTTATTGACATAATTAATTTGCACACCTAATGTGAGGTGGTTATTGGCTGTTCAAACCTAAATTAAGATCATTGTAACCCATTGACGAGCAACTAAAGAAATTGAATTGAATTGAATATCTTTCTTGAAGGTCTTCGATTATGCGTCCTAAGACTTTGTGATTAGTAAAATTTTACCTCCATGTTATAGGTATACTTCGTTTTCTAACATAGCAGCGATTCCATAGTTAAACAAAGCATTTTCCTGCATTCCTAACATTTCATGTGGTAGCAAGACTAGGTTTGTCAAAACGTATTTATTGGATTCTCTTGCACTTTCGAGGTTTTCTTAGAGACATCTACTTATTAGTAAATAGACCGCCCGTCTTCGGGCATTTATTGTCAACTTTTGTGTCCATTTACTGTTTTCATTTCACAGACGTGATTCACCTAATTACAATGAACAGCTTACAAAGTTTTTTACTTTAACCCTCTTAGCAATAAACGTTGTATATCCTCGGAATAGTTGGACAGTGTTTTGTCTTTTTCTTTCTTTTAAATTTTAGAACTCGATCGACAAAGACAAAATACAACGTATACAACGTTTATTGCTAAGGTTATTTTTTATGGGCAGTTTTATTGACAATTATTTATAATAGAATATAACATAATATATAATAATATTCGGGACACTTGCACACACGGTCATCTGACCCAAACTAAGCAAAGCTTATACTAAGGCGGCCAGAGGCTGATATACATTTAAGTATGTCCATATGTATATATGTACATACTTAAATGGATAATTAATAGTACATACTTAATTAAGTATGTACTTACTATTACTTATTTTTTGTCTCAAATCCCTACATAGCATTAAATAAAGTCACTTTCTGCGTCTGTTCCTGTTTCTAAATCCATCCAGCTAAATATTTTTAACAGAAAGTTTAAAGGTACCGTGCGAAGCCAAGCGGGTCGCTAGTTATGTCCAATTAATTTAGTACCAAGTGTTCCATTTATATGAATAGGTAATTTCAAGCATGCACTTTGAACAATGCCCTCCACAGTCCAGCCTTACAGATGTTTAGGTATGCTAATAGCGTAGCTGTGCCTTGAATATAGATTGACGCTGGCGGCACTAGACAGTTAGGTAGTTACAGTGCTTAACTAGGGTCTGGATCTAGTGCTTAACGCATATATTGTCTTGGGGGTTGGACATGAATCTTATGCAGCAGCGAGATGCTTACGAGCGCCACTGAGAGACAATGTGTTATTTCATCTTTAGTTGAAGAGACACAAAACACTGAAAAATCTCTGAAGCGAAATCTCAGTCATATTATATTTTTCAATACTTAGTTAATAAGTGCTTTTCTTAAAACGGACTAGGCATGCGTTTGACCACTGACTCACCTGATGGGAAGTGACGACAATATGATCAAAGGTGTAACACGCTTGCCTAGGAGACAACTACTCACTTTTCGTTGAACATCACTGGATTGTACTTGCATTGAATGCAAGCAACGAGTTTCACACATCAGCAGTTTTTATGACAAAAGTGGATTAGAAACGCTGACTGCTTAATAACCATAGTCAGTGCTTAGTGCTTAGTGACCAATAAACTGTCAAAATTAAATTTTAATTTATGAGACGGTGAAAACGATAAAATTTGAATAGTTATTTTTTCCGTATTGTTGGAATAATATTTGAAAGTGAACGGATACGTTTACAGGCCTGCAGTATCTTGTCTTACTAAATACTAAATACGATACGATAATACGATTTAAAGTACAAGGAAAATTAGCGATTACTAACCCATACTCAAGTTATTCTATCTCCTCCCAAAGCCCGAGGGAATATCAAAACGTTTTGTCTGCAGCTCCAGATCTCCTCAGAAATAAAACGCAATTACATTTCGAGTCACATGCCATAAATCCGCCAAAATTACTTATAATACCAAGTTATATATAAGAGCTGGCAAATAAACCTGTCTAGTGGAAGCAGCGGGGAAATATCGTGAGAAAAGCAGCATTTCTTCACAGGTGTTCGTGTTAGCGCTACTTCTTTTTAACGTTACCAACCGCATTTTTCACGGGAGCAGTTTCGGTTTTTGCGCCGAGATGTGATTGAAAGAGAATTGGGCGGGTTTAGGGAGAACCCGAAACGTATTTCGAGTTTTAAAATGTTTCAAGTTAAGCGGGATGGGAAGTTTTTGGAAGGCAGAGTTTTTGGCCTGCGAAGTATTTTATTTTTGTGGGTAATGAGGTTGGTTGGTTTATAGAATCAAATTATGTTGATTGGTTATGATGGATGGATATCGGGATATCGGGATGGAACCGACTAGGAGTAGAGGCGCCGGTGATAGCGATGCAGCGCCTGGAGTCAACTGTCCGTTAGACTTACTCGTATTTCAAGTCTTACTTACTACGGGTTCCAGCAAAACACAAGGCAGCACTACTCTCGCCTGAGTTCTGGCCAAAAGGGCTAGTGTTCCGGCGCTACTGGGAGGCCGCACAGAGAGCAAAAGACCAGAAGACATAGTTAATTTTATTAATTTCATTTATATATATGTAAGTCTGTAAGGTATTTATTTTCTATGGGCCTCTGTAACTTGCATTGTATGCAAGTTATATTGCTTGAAATAAATGGATTATTATTATTATATTATATTTTGTAATGCCTAGAATTTGACATTAAGATTTTTTTTTGCTCTTTTAAGTTAGCTTTTCATGTAGGCTATGCTTATAACTGTGTTAGCATTTAGTTTTCGATATTATTTTCTATATATTTTAGGTAAATGATGTGTTAATGTATAACATGTTGGTACGCTAATAAATAGATAAAAATATTTTTTGAAACATATCATAGCACCTCATTTCTCCCGAAGGGGTTAGCGGAAAAGATACACTTCCCCGGAAGATATTCAGTCCCAAATGTTTTGAAGATTAAGTCAAATACCTACTAAAGATAACACAACATTAATGCAATAGTAAATGCAATGCATGAGAACTTTACGTTTTAATCATAAAGTTTTAACGTTTTAAAAAGCAACGTTTATTTAAGTAAATCTAACAATAAAAAAGTAAAGAAATACTCACCTAATAAGATAAAAAAACCCTTTATTTTATATAAGTAAGTAATCTTCACATTAATATTTTTTTATCTAAGTATCCAGTGTGAAAATATTTTTGCTGCGACACAAATTCGTAGAATGCTGAACGAAAATAATGACGTAGAAACTCGAGATTCGTTCGAAAATGGTGCTCAATGATAATAACCGTACATTAGGCCACCTAATGAAATATTAACGCGGCCAGCTAAATTGACCACCAATATCAGGTAATTTGCTACAAATTCCGACTGCAAATTGTTACACATCGTTTAAATATATTAACGGTTCGCTACAGTAGGAATATGTTATCAGCTCATCGGATCCGCTAATGACGCAAAATGTTTGTGAAGGAATTATTGAAATGGCTCCACTGTGCAGTACGTTGTTACTGCTCGATACTGATCATACTAAAATTATTACTTGTTATGACTTATGATTTTGACAAAGGTTTACGCGGTGTAAGTGTATTGGGATTTACGATAACAGCACTATTAGTATATGGGTAAGGGTTATGAAGGTATCGTACTTAAATTATAAATGCAAAAGTTTGTGTGTGTGCGTTCGTTTGCTACTTCCTCATGTTCATACCGATTAACAGATTTTAGTAAAGTTTGGTATAGAGATAGCCTATTTCCTGGAATTACACATAGTGATATTAAAATCGTAACACACGGGAAACATTATTTTGATAAAAATAAAATACGCGAACGCAAAGTTAGAACATTTCTACTAGGTACTTCTATTATTATAAATGTGATAGTGTGTTACGTTATTTTTTTCTGCAGCATCAGAGCAACGAATTGTCGTGATTTTTTTATTCTTCGTTTGATTCATGAAGATGGACAGGGATTACTAAAAAGGTCTATGATATCTGAGAGTTTACTACTGGTGCTGAGAGGACCTGCTGAGTGCAGCTTGTAATTCATCTAAATTAATAAACAAAATAATAAAGAAAGTAAATAATGAAGATAGTACATAGTTAGCACAAAAGTGTTTTTGACGCACTAACACAGAACCGTGTCTCACCCGAAAAAATACCACATTTCTAGATTCAAGGCTTGGTGATTATTACGATGTATTCTGTGCCTAACAATACAAGACGAGCACTTTAATCACTGTCTGGCCTATACTGTACTTTACTGTATGTAGTACAGCACGCGGGCTGCAGTTGACAACTTGAATTATACATTCGCATGGCCGACGTCTGTGCATCATGGCTCTGTCTATTTTGGGCGACATTTGGGTTAGTAATGTGCTTGGATTGATGATTTTTCATTTGTGGAATGAGGATTTAATAACGTGAAATTGTACTTATGATTATAGCCTTACAGACTGACTACACTAATATTATAAAGGCGAAAGTTTGTGAGTGTGTAAGTGTGTATGTTTGTTACTACTTCACTCTCAAACGGATGGGCGGATTTTGATAAAATTTAGTATGGAGGTAGCTTATACTCTGGACTAACACATAGGCACTAAACTATTTTTACATCTGTAAAAATAGTTTTACATCTGTAAAAATAGTTTTACATCTGTAAAAATAGTTTTAGATGATGCTTACTAGATGAATTACAGTTTGAAGTCCTCAAGGTCTCCTGTAAAGATAGAAGTGTGACCTGTAAAGATAAGACCAAATTATTTGACCCTAGTATAAGGAATACGGTTTTCAAGTAATTAAACATCTGAATGACAAAAAGCTTCTTGCCCCTCTGCCCTTGCCAAAAGTGAAGTATGTAATTTATTTTTGGCTACATTGTTTCAATGACCCTTATTGGGTCAATTTATTCTATAATTTTGATTTTTGATTTTTTTGTGGACACGATAACACAAATCGAACATAATGGAATCAAATAGTTAGCAGATAAATCCCTACGGTAAACGTAATTCCTCCAAATTAAAACACGTCCGGTCACTCGCCAAGTCCGCGTCGCTGTAAGTCAGGACACTCGCTGCACTTACAGTCCTACGCACTTACAGTATTCAGTTTTATATTTTTGCCTAATAAATGCATTGAAAACTCTTTAAACTACAACAAAATAAGTCAGGCATTGAAAGTTAAACTACCAAATACAATCCCTCCGGTAAATACGATTCCTCCAAAGTAAAACAGCCACACGTCGGGTCACTCGCCAAGTCCGCGCCGCTGTAAGTCGGGTCACGTAGTCCGCCGCACGTATGGCGTGTCCACCTCCTGCCTTCTTACTCGGATTAGTCCGAATTAAGATCGCTGTAACGTATCTTTGTTTGCCAGACGTTGCAACTGATCTCTGGGGTTCGTGCGGAATTTGAAATTTTCTGAAATCATGTGTGGTGTTTGGATTGGTTCAGGCCTATAAAAATGTTTACTCGTGACTTTGTAAGCCGAAAAACTTGCGAGTCTGTTTCCCCCATTCTAAAAAAATACAAAACTGAATCGATAAAAAAATCCAAATAATTATTGAACCTGCTCACAAAATTACACGAGTATAGGACATGAGTTGAGAGATGCCACCTTAGAGAAGAATTAGCCGGACATCCGGACATCCAAAAACATTATTGCCTTAATTTCCCTGAGCTATACTTAATTAGCCAGTCTTTATATTGCTTGTCGAGGTCGTTCCACCATCGCTTCCTTAATCTTATATTTATAATTAAGTTCTCACTGTAAAAAAAATACAAAAATCAACCAACAAAAAAAAAGGTCAATGAAAAGATGTGAAAAGGTGCTCTTCATCACACTAGTTAATGAAAGGTTTGGACGGATAGATGTTTGTCACTCAATCCGCCAGACCAGCTAAACGAATCTGGACAAAATTTGGCAAAAAGATAGATTATACCTAGTCTAAAATAACACATAGGCTAATTTGCAACCGCGGGTAATATCGCATGACGCAGCAAATTTTTTAATAAAAACAAAACACTTTCAAAGTCATTTACACATTTTAGTAATCTGTGTTGCAGATACTCTGTAGATACTCATGGACGCTGCAAATGGCTTACCATTAAGCATTCGCCTTGATTACTGCTCATTTCTGAAAAAATCTTCAAACAGCCGCTAAGTGAATAGTTAAACTCTCATAACATTTCCATAAAGCGAGCATTAACAGGATGGCTTAAGTCATAAGTGAGATGAAGGGGAGGAAGGAATAAATTATGCAGGCAGTCTTTAGGAGCCCTTATTGGGGATATCTATCTTTCATAACGCTGTTGCTTTCTCTACGGATTCATTATGTCGAGGAAAATCCCTACCAAAATAGCGGTGCTTATAGGGCACTCAATGGCATATATACTCTCATTGGGTTCACCCAATCTCGCCCTGTAAGTTTTAACGCAGTTGTTGGAATTTGTGAATGTGTTGTCGGAATAATAACCTTTATTCCGTAAGTTGCAAATTGAATACGTTAATTACTAGCTTTATTTGTACTTATAGCACTCACTATTTTTTTCATTGTGTGATCTCATGTGCGTTTTGAATGTTTGCCACGTAACTGGAGGCCGTTGTACGATGACAGACTCGCCCCCTGTCACATTTGAGGCTGAATATTATCTGGAGAAGTGTGAGTGTTGTAATACACCTTTGCCAGCCCTTTAGAAGGAAAGGCGTGACGATATGTAATGTTGTTTGTACTTGATTTATGAGTTTCAAAATTTTGGTTGGTTAGGACTTATGGAAAACATTCTCCCTAACAGTTCTACAGTTTTGCTAACAATTCGTATTCATTTAAATGCCCCAGTACAATAATAGCAAACACTCTCAATCAAGCCATCTCTCAAAATAAAACTAAATCAAAACCAGTTCACCCGTTCGGGAGCTACAATGGCACAAACAGATAAAGCGATACAAACATTAAACTTACAGAACTGAGGGAGCTTGCGTCGGGGCTCAAAATAAACAGAAAGACGGCTCTGATCGACCGTACCACCATTCATGCCGTATACTTCTGCATGACTGTGCGAATATGTAATGCAATGACTCCACGAATACGTAATGTAATAGAAACGTGAGCTAAACGCCGTGTAATTGCCGCTTTCAACGGCTCCTTTGTTGGTTTTTGCCTTTCGTATTTTCTTTTTTGAGCTGTTGTGGATTTTAAGAGTTGATGTTAATTGAATGGAATGGTGTTGGTTGTTAAGCTGTGCTACGGTTAAATCTTCATTAAAAACTTCTAACGTAACTACAAAAGTCATGTTTTAAATTTTTATCTTACTTGAAACTATCGACTTTTTTCACCTGTGCTGTATTTTTAGCTACTCTACATTCATAAAAGTTTAGCTCAATTTATCTATGACAAGTTTAAAATGATTCTACACATACGTAAACAAAAATTATTAGGTGCAAAGCTTTGTCATACGTAACATAATAAAACTGTTAAGAAGATTTTTCTTAGACACATATTTTATATACTAGCTACGCCTCGCAGTGCTACCTGCGGCGAAAAAGTATCCTCTGTCCTTTTCTAAACAGTATGGCATAATGGCAAAGTTTATACAATATTATTCGAGTAGTTAGAGTGTGAAAGCGCAACAAACCAACACACTCATTTTTGGTTTTATGATATTAGTTAGGAATTAGTGTACTTACATCTAATTGTTTTTAGGATTATTTGTTTCATGCGATGTTATTATCTCAATAATTAGGGTGATTAAAATCAATTAGATACAAAAAATATTCTTTTCCTTAAAAAATAAAACGATGATAGCCTAGTTGGAGAAGGCCCACCTCAAAGCCAAAGGAAGCCGGTACCCAGCCAACGGCACGCACCAATTTGTTCATTGTGTGAACATTTATGCGTATTGTATGTCATCTGCGACATGGCTGGAGCCCGGTGTATGGGTCAGGCTCGCCCCCTGTCACATTTGGGACTCAATATCGTCCGGCGAAGTTGTATAACGCCTCTGCCAGCCCCCTCGGCAGAAAACCGTTACAATATGCTTGTATAATTATGTAATGTTAAAAAAAAACAACCGACATGGTAAGTTCAAACTAAACCAAAACGTGTCAAAGGAAAAACGCGTCCATTTTCTTCTTTCTCCAGTTTTTCGTAGATTTTCGTTCACTTTATTTCCGAGTATCGTTTAATACTCCTGGCTGCACAAAGCGGCAGTAATCTCAGGCCCGGTCCAACTCGCCGGCCTAAGAGCCGACAGTCGCCAGACGACAATGTATCCGAACTAAAGTCACTCCTACATATTCAAAGTTTAATCCGAATCAGCTCTCTTCTTGCGAGGATTTCGCGCCGGTGACACAATACAATGTAACAGCAGTAAGGAATCGTTATATTTGTGATGATGTAATCCATTCATGGGACTGTCACAAAAGTTGAGTAACTTTTTGTGTTACTTAGTATGCTGATTAGTGTGTATATGGATATGCACACCTTATGATACCTCAGCATGATTGGAATGGGAACAAACTCTCTATTAAAGTTACTACAAAAGAGAAGTGTGTTAAATACACAATACGATACATTCTAATCGCTATCCTAACTGGTGTTAGGTTAGTACACAATAGTGCACACAATATTTGTGCACATGTAAATTCAAAACTGTTAAATACACGAATCTCTAGTGTATTTCCGCTCTAACAAAATACACTAAAATATAAAATTAAAATACACTAGAAATACACTAAGAAATACAGTAGCGATAATAATAATAAGAAATAGAGCGGAAATACATTACATATTTGTAAATACAACAGTTTTGCAGATGAACTTCAAATACAAAATAAAATACATACCCTAGAAATACATTAAGAAATACATACAGTAGCGAATAATAATAAGAAATAGAGCCGAAATACACTACAGATTTGTAAATACGACAGCTTTAAAGATGAACTTCAAAATACATAATAAAATATTCTACAATACACTAGAAATACAGTAAGAAATACTGTGGCGAATAATAATAAGAAATAGAGCGGAAATACACTAGAGATTTGTAAATACAACAGTTTTGAAGATGAACTTCGGCAAAGTAACGCCTGATTCAATTAACCATCACAAGCAAATTGTCGGCTACAAGTTTAGACTTAGCGCGAAGGATACCGATGAGGCAAACGGCATGGTTTCGGTAAGCGGAATGTTGCAGCCTCGTGGCTTCTTAGTACTTACATATATTTTATAGTCGTCGTCTTGTACTGCTGAAAGTTCTATATAAATTTAAATCAAGCTGTGACTTTCGCAATAACAACACTTGAAAAAAGGATAATTTTTTTTTTTTTTTTTTTTTTCAAATTCAAAATCATTTATTTGCAGAAATATAGGTACATACAGGATAGTTGGTGATAAATAAGAGTCTCACTATATTCAACCCCTAAGGAGCGTGCAAAAATTAGGAAATAGTAGGTGGATAGTTACATTTGAATGGTCATAAAATACATGTCATGTTACAATGTCAATCTTTGAAAACAATTAATTAAATTAAATACAATATTATGTCACATGGAGGATAGATACTAATATTACACTAAAGTCTTATCGTCAATAAATTCCCTAATCGTATAGTATGTCTTCTCAAGCAGAAGCTGTTTCAATTTTATTTTAAATACAAAGAATGAGTTAGTTTTCTTTATTTTCTGTGGAATCTTATTATACACTTGAACACCCATACCGAAGATACTATTTCTGTATTGCTTCGTTCTACAGCTTACACAGCCTAATTTATTTTTATATCTTGAACTTTTTAATGTATCATACTTGCTTAAATCCGATCTTACCAAAAGAGATGCCTCATAAATGTAAATTGAGGGTAGTGTTAATATCTTAAGACTTTTAAAGTAAGGCTTGCACGAATCTGTTTGACGAAGCCCGCACATAGCCCTGATACACTTTTTCTGTGCCTTGAAAGCAGTTTCTCTGTCAGCTGAGTTCGCCCAGTATAAAACACCGTAATTTAATGTAGACCCTACATAAGCATGGTAAGCAGTCAATAGTGTTGTTTGGTTGGCACCCTTTCTAAGCATGTATAGGGCATACGAATACTGACTCAGTTTTGTGCAAATATGTTCAACATGTGATCTCCAGGACAGGTTCGAGTCAATATAAATACCTAAAAATTTAGTGCTGTTTGTTTCCGCTATAACTTTGTCTTTGTAGTGCACTTTAAGTTGTAATTTTTTTGAATTTTTAGTTTTGAAAGTCATATAAGAGGTTTTGTCTAAATTTATTTTGAGATTGTTACTGTTAAGCCATTTTATTATATCAGCAAGTGATTTATTAATTTCATGTTCGTGATAATTGTTTTCTTTAGTAAAAAGTGCTGTGCTATCGTCGGCAAATAATACCATAGGGTGCGGGATCACCTTAGGAAGATCATTGATATAGATCAGAAATAAGATAGGCCCCAGTATGCTTCCTTGAGGTACACCATATTTAACTATTTTGAAGTCCGAGCGGTATTGCCGTGCTGTTTTAGTTTTAGGACAAATTTTTGTAATTTCAGTGCACTGCTGTCTACCTGTGAGATATGACTCTAGTAATTGTAATGCCGTTCCACGTGTACCATATGACTCTAGTTTCTGGAGTAGTATAGAGGGTTCAACATGGTCAAACGCCTTTGTCATATCCATATACAATGCAGTAACTTGTTTACCTTTTTCTAACCCTGTCATAACTTTGTCCAAGAACTGGTATATTGCCATACTAATTGATTTGCCTTTACGAGAAATATATTATTAGATAGGATAGCTGTACCGAGATTTAGACTGACTAAGTCAAGTAAGTCATTTTTAGGCAACTGCGTTCGTTTTTACAATAAAATCCCGAAAAATATAACAGGGCTCACTGAGGGAAAATTTAAATCACATGTGAAAACTACATTAATGAAAAGAGGGTATTACAAGGTTAAGAATTATTTAGAAGATAAAGATGTCTGGAGCCTTCCACTTCCGCCAAGTAGCCACTAGTATAGATATTACCTAGTTGTAAGCCAAAATTTGTGAGACTGTAATTTATTTATTATTTGAAAAAATAATGCCCCTCAGTTTCTTGCCTGTTCTTCTGAGTAGAGGCTCTTTATCCGACCAATGCGGTCGAGTCTATTTAAAAAAAAAAACTTTGACGTTCATAAGTGTATCTTTGATACCCAAATTGAATAAAAACATTTTGACTTTGACTTTGAAAAGCTTTCACTGATGATGGCAAGGTTGGCGTGCCGTGTTACTGTCTACATGACTCACAATGGCAAAGTCGCAGCTAAGTCGGGCTCACGGCGCGGTCGGTCAACGAGCGTGAAGTTGAATCGCTGCCCGCTCGAGTTGGACTCAGTTTGGTAACAAGATTTTATGTACAGGCCTATGTGGAATGGTTCACTTGTGAACTACGGAAGCTACCTTCCTTAGTTCGTAAGTGAACCATTCTAAACTAGGCACACTTTGTAAATTCAAGGCAAATCAGTTGTAAATATCAAAGTAAATCTCTTGTTTACAACGTGATGTAACTTTTGGAGTTGTTAATAGTTTTTCGATTTCTGTAAACATTGCACTATCGGGAATATTGGTAATCTTTGTGTTGGTTTTCACTGAACTCTACATAAAGCAACTTAAGTTTTTTTTTTAAGTTGACAGCGCATTATAAAACAAGAAAGCTTAAAAAAAGCGTAAAGCCTTTAAAAATCATCAAGCTACAGTTTCTTTGAGGGATTTTTTTTCAACCATAAAAGCGAAGCCAATATTTTTGCAGAAACGGTTATAATACATTTTCAAATATTTGATTTAACACTTCAGTCTATCAGAAATAGGTTTAAGCAATGATATTCGGTTCTTCAAAGTCAAAGTGCGGTCCCGAATATTTAAAATGAGAATTGGAACCAGTGGAATCAAGCATTGGGCCAACAATTCATAATCGATTTTCCCAATCTAGTATTCCTCATTCTATACTTGTCTAAGCTACGCGCAACGAATATGCAAATAAAAAAAAACTAATACGAACACAAATAGCTACGAATGTGTACATTTTGTTAACGACTTCAACCTAACTTATGAGAGAATCCCGGAATTCGCTAGTACACTGTCTTCTGTCGACAAAGTTTACGCAATTAAGGAACTGGCTCGTCAGCACCTGTTTTGTCTTAAGATGCTTGTAGTTTGCTGCATTTGTACTAATCCAAGTACGGCCTGTATTGCATCATGTGTGTGCAGACTAGCAAGAGTTACGAGCAATTTATTGCAGGTGCAATTTAAACAGCAATGCCCTAAAATTTTGCAGAAATTTGTTGATTTGGACAAAACGTTGTCCAAATGATTGGAAATGCTTTGGAAGTTTTTTATGTATTGAAATGTTGTGTTTCTAGAGTTATTCGATGACAGAGTTAATATCTATCTACTTACATTGCAGTGCTAGTTCATATGTGGGCCTATACATCTACGTACTAATAATTTATTTTACCACTAAAAGTTTTTCCAAATCGCAAACGTTGCATAAGCTGAATTTCTGTATACGAGTTTGTATAACATACTTAGATCGCAAAATCATTGAATCAAATACTTATGACAAAAAAAAATATTTTAAAACTGTCGAAATTGACTTAATTTGTCTTGACGTAAGCCTTCTAGATTAAAATAAATCTTTGTTTTTTTTTTAACTTTTTTCGTAGACGCTCACTTAGAATCCTCGCCTAACTCGCTTTGTATCCGCTAAGCTAGAACTTGCCGAGAGATGCGCTAAGCCAAGACTAACTTCCTCTAATTAACACACTCTCTTGTCGCCACCTGTTCCGAGTTCTCAAGTGCATCGCTTTAATGCCAGTTTGTATTGCAACTTGCTCAAAATACTTAATTAGTTTCTTGCAAGTTTGGGAGTTTAGTGGATTGATGGGAATGCTTTGGTTCAGTTAGCTGCTATAACTTTGGTAATTTGTATTCTGTGCATTTTAACCCTTTAAACGTATAAGACAATCTTGGCAAATATATATTATCCTACTCCTACCAATATTATAAACGCGAAAGTTTGATAGATGGATGTATAGATGTTTGTTACTCTTTCACGCCAAAACACATAATGATGAAATTTGGCACAGAGATGAATTATAGTCTAGCATAGCACATAGGATACTTTTTAACGCGGATGAAACCGCGGGGAACAGCTAGTGGTTTATAATTATGTAGACCTATTTGTAGCTTCAGCGCAATGCTCAGTTAGTATATTAGCCTAATTTTATAAAAGCACACTAATCATGTAGTGAGCGGACACCAAATTGGAAACCACAATTTAGTACACTATGCGCTTAAAATAGAGGCGGGCTGAATTGAATTTTCTGTAACAACTACTAAAGCATTTCTACCTAAGTTTATACTAAGCTTCTAATAGCAAACACACATCCAAATCGTGTTATTTCCCCAAACGGAAAACGGCCAAAAATCCTTTATCCTACGCCCATCGTCGGGCTCAAAGAGGCTTCAAGTACACGTTTCGAATACACCCTCACTTTTGGGCTAAAACCTTTTTGCAACTACGTGCCGTGCATACACGCGAAATGGTTGAAAAGACTGCCGAAAACGCCGAATACGTATGAAAGGTCATATTTGTCAACCAAACGAGAGACATTCCTATTGAATTTGTATTGAACTAGCTTCGGTCAACCGTTTCATCTGCCTGGATAATCCCATGGGAACCTTTATTTTTTCCAGGATCAAAAGTTTTATATACTACGACTACTACACTTTGCGGGTATACACTATACATTTTATAACTCAAACTTGTATAAAGGTAATGTATTTTTTTTAAACATGCTTACCTAATAACTACGTCACATTTAATGTGAGTGAGTGGTCTTAAAACTTAAGTTAGATTTTTTTAGACAACGGGTTCTCGGTACATACCTATTCGTCGTTTGTTGTTCTGTTATTGCTTAAATGACAAGCAAACCACAAATGTACAATTATTTATTACTAGCTGCGCCCCGCGGTTTCACCCGCGGTTAAAAAGTATCCTATGTGCTATTCTAGACTATAATCTATCTCTGTGCCAAATTTCATCCAGAACTGTTCAGCCGTTCTGGCGTGAAAGAGTAACAAACATCCATCCGTTTATCCATCCATTCTCACAAACTTTCGCGTTTATAATATTAATATAATAATAATAATAATAAATTCGGGACATTGTCACACACGGTCGCCTAACCCCAAACTAAGCAAAGCTTGTACTATGGCTGCCAAAGGCTGATATACATACTTAGATATTTTTAAATCCATACTTAAATAGATAATAACACCCAGACATAGAACAAACACAAATGTTCACCACATAAATGTTTGTCCCAGGTGGGAATCGAACCCACGCCCCCAAGCTCAGAAGGCAGGTTCACTACCAACTGAGCCACCGAGGCAGTCAATTTATTAGTAGGATTGGTCCCTACTAATCCTACATTCATTCATTCGATTCTATTGCTGCATCCCTATGCAGCAATCGAATCGAATGAGTGAATGGCGATGGTTGCATTTTTTTAACTATTAATTATATACAAACATATTATAAGACTAAAAAAAACGTAAAAGTGATAGGGATGTGATTATAGTGACTGATGGTACAGCAATGAAACTAAAAAAAAATGGCTTAGCAAGGCAACTCCATAACTCCGTATATCCTGAAAAACTCGCAAGAAAACCTTTGTGGTACATAACCGCAACTTTACTTGCTTTAATACTTGAGAACTGTAACTTATAGACAAAAAAATGTTGTTTTATTTTTTAAATTAAACATTTTATTATCAAAAGCGTATGTTGCGTTCATGGCTTGATGCAATTTGCATTCATTAGTAGAGTGGAGTGCGAGCGGTGCACAACGGGGACTTCACTTTATAAGTGTCGAATAATTATTCGAGCGACTCATGATAGCCAATTATATTCGATTGTAAGAATATCTTTTCAATCGCAGGACATACTCCCAAATTATTTTTACTGTTAATCGAACGCTTAAATAGAAAAAAATATGAAAATGCAAAAATGTTTTAAATCGAATAATTATTTTAACATAATTATATTACACTAACTGTTACTGCGCTTAGGATTAGGAGGATAATTTTTCAAAAAAAAAATCTCCTTAAAATAAGTATTGAAAAACCACAATATTCTCTATCTGTATCTTCCCTGAATAGTATCAAACAAAGTAGCTTTTCTCGTCTGTCTGTCTCTCTATCTGAAAATCCACTAACACCTCCTAAACCACACAACGTATTTTGTTGCGTTTTTCACCATATCGGTTAGAAAAATGTTCACAGCAGGTTTATTAAGTACCGTGCAAAGCAGAGGCGGGTTGCTAAAAGTCAATACTTTAATCGTTGGTATTTTATTTCGTTTTGATAAGTTAAATGTTTATTAGGTTACTAAATTAAATTATTACGTATTAAACAACCAAGGGTACAAAAAACGGCATCGTTTTATGGTCGACATACCAATAACACGCACGAAACGCTTTGGTTCCTCATTTCTCATACGGACCGCTAGAGTGTAGAATACTCTGCCAGAGTTTGTGTTCCCTGACACCTATAATCTGGGTGTCTTCATGTCTCGACTGAATCGGTTTCTTCTAGGCAAGCGTGCTCCATCATAGGCCGCATCACTGCTTATCAACAGGCATGTTGGCGGCCAAACGCAAGCCTATTAAGTAATAAAAAAAAAACTTAAGGGATAATGAAATTACAGTAGGCAGCGCGTACGCTGCATCAGCACCAGCACCAAATGCAAACCTAATAAGCAATAAAAAAAAACATACCTACAATTTATTTACATGGTAATTTAAAGCTTATTTACTAAAAACTTATTTTTAATCGGACTTTGTTGCATGTTTTTAATTGATTCCAATTTTTAATCCCTCAGTGCTGACTCGTAATGTGAAATAATAAAAAATGTTACTGTTTTATAAAACCTCACAGCTGTTCCGCGTAAAATGCAAGATTGATTTGTCTGATAATTTTACTACAAAGAATGCACAGGCCCTTTTTAATTATTTTTTTATGATTTTATACTTATCATGTAGAATAATCTAATTGATATTATTATATACCTATCTGGGGCCCGTGACATTATCAGATAAAGAAAATTCATTTGAGAGTCATTAATCGATTGTATTATTGTTTTGTTATTTTTGGCTAAAACTCAATTGGTTTATGGTAATTAAGAGCAGTTAATACCGAACGGAGTTGCGTTTGGGATGGCGGGCGAACGTCATGTATGTCAGTCACAGATTTACTTGCCTTGGTTGAGGGCGGTTGCACGTAATGGTCATTCGCAAACCCATAACTCTAAATCTCCAATTATCATTGCAATCCTTCACTAATTAAGTAATCTAAGTGACTGTATAATTAAAATAATGAAAAGTCTACACTGCAGTTTACTTATTTTAACGTTCCTGAAGTCCAACGCCCACCACAGACCGTGATGACGAGTTCACGACACATCGGCCTTCCCGACTTTCCCCGACATATTATCTTTCTAAAAAACGTTGTTTAGCCTCACAATAGATATTCCGGTGCTGCCTATTTCTTTCATGTAAACTTTGAACTCTTATCTTAGATCAAAAAAGATAATGACACTAAATTAAATCAAAGCAATGGGTAGTGGCGGTGGTTATGGGCTGGCATGACGCTTACCATCAGGTGAATTTCCAGCTCGTCTCATCACTTATTTACATTAAAAAAAACATCAGAATATACTACTTGGAATTACTATACAACGTATGTAAATTAGTAAGAGTATCAGTATATTGTCTTTTATGGTCGAGTTATTTAATTGAAAGAAAGAAAAAGACTATACAATAAACTATTTCAAGGCTATACAACGTTTATTAGTAAAAGTGTTAAAGTTTAAACGCTAGTTTATAAACGGCGTTGAAATCCTTGGTATAGGTAATTCATTTCACCATAAATTATAACTTATAGTGACTCTATGAGATGGAGGCCTCACAGTCGCCGTCTGTCCTTCTCTACAGGTTGCATTTCTTAATCGATTCTCTTGCAATTTTGTGAGTAGGTTTTTTCCAAAAAACACTACTTACATTACTTATTAGTGACTCTGTAAGACTGACTGACTTTCCAAAAAAATAACTCCACAAAAAAAAAGGATATTATTTTCAAACCTACTTACAATATTTCAAAGAATCGGTTAAGGAACGCGACCTGTAGAAAAAATCCGAGATCCGAACATATGGAAGCATTTTCGTCGAAGCTGAAGCAGAGACGCTTCGCTCGCTAACGCTCGCTCGGTCGATTATTACAGTATATATCACTTCTCAGATAACTTATGATAACACCTGCATTTAACGAAGAGAATAATAATGAGAAAAACGCCTAAAACCCAATACCTAAAAGTTTTCATTTCTCCAAGATTATTACAAAGGGCAACATTGTCAAGTCTGGCAACATCTTGAGGACTGGGTAACTCGATTATTGAAGGGAGAACTGTTTCACCTTAGGGCCTTACTCTCGAGCGCTCAATATCACATCGGTCTCGCTCACTCTCATAATGTTCAATCTAGTCGGACAGTGACCGATATAATCTCGAGCTTGCCAAAATTGACTTCTCCCCTTTCCCGAAATTGGGGTCTCATTCCGTTGCATGGATTAGGGTCCACGCTTTATGTCGCCTTTAATTCCGCAGAGATTCGCCCTGACTGAAGACAACGGTTTAAATTTTGCGATCCTTATTACAACTCTGGAAGCCAATTTTAGTCGGCATGCTGGAGTTTGCAATGTGTCTGTTTCATTCACTCTTGAACATAATCGTATTACTTACTCTCTTTTTGTCGCGTAGTTTATGTCGTTAAAGTAGTTTTTTGGTAAAATATTATTGCTGTACGAGAAATATCCAAAGCTATCGCATATTTATACGTTAGTGATGAATGCATGTGTTCATTGATCATCATCATTAATTATTTTAAACCTGCTATGCGTAGTTTATGTTTCTTCTTTATCACTCCATCTTTTTTCAATTCACGTCTACTACCTTCCTACCGCCTTGCAATGTCGTCTGACCTCTGAGTTGGTTTGTAAATTATTTCATTAATTAAAACCTAATGATTATCGACTGAGAGAGCGCTAGCGAGCAAAGCGTCTCTGCTTCAGCTCCGACAAAAATGAGTTCGTATGCCCGAACTCTGTCCAAATCCGGATCTCTGTCCGGATCTTTGTCTTTCTCAAGTTAGAAAAATCATATCACAGCAATATTTTTTTTAAATGACTCTAAAAAAAAATCTGTAAAATTATTGAACCTGCTCACAAAAGTTCACGAGGAATGTGACCTGTACAGGAGGACAGGATGGCCGCAAGGATCACAGAGCCACTAGTCTCCAAATGAGAATAACACAGAGTATTAACTTTGTTCTTAAATGCTCGCACGGAGCTCCAAAATTTCCATTCAAACGCTTTTGCCGAATTTCTTGGAAACTATTCATTGCAATTAGTCAGTCTGTAGATAACTTTAGGCTCATCAGTATCTTGTCTTGCTCGCTTCGCTCATCATCTCAATGGCCATTGGCAACCTGTAGCCAATGTCAAATTAGTTTTTAGAGTTAGCAGGAGCCTCAAATTGTTTTTAATAAAAACAACACACAACAAACTGCAACACTGAAAAAAACATAACTCATAATACCATAGTTGATTGAATCAGGCGTTACTTTGCGGAAGTTCATCTTTAAAATTGTTACTTGAACTAATATCTAGTGTGTAAGTTATAGCGGAATTACACTAGATATAAGTTCAAGTAACAATTTTCATTATCTCATAGCAACCCCCATCAGTTCTATTCGACATTGCCAGCAATTTTTTTTTTTAATCCTTCTTCTAGACAAAATTCGCGAATGCCGAAACCCTCGGTCAGCGGACCCGAAACGAGGTTACAGTTCAAACTCGTCTCGTCTCGCAAATTGTATGTTAATTCACTCAACTCGCTCCAAGATATTCTGAGGGACAATGTTGGACGACATCTAACTTGCGAACTTGATTATGAGGGGTTTGGGAGCTCAATGCGTGATGAATGCTTTTTAGGTCACTGAGCTTGTATTTAGGCGGTTAATTTTATTTCTATGACCTGTCGTTTGCATTTAGATTGATAATGTCAATGGTGACAGAGATGGAACAATGATTGACTGCTTTGGTGGGGGTTGGTGGTGAACTGGCTTTTTGAGTTTGTCGTGGGTTCCATTGCCACCTATGACATTTTGTTGTGAAAATTTTTGTTTGTTTAGCGGTTGTTAAGTGCCTACTAGCTGCGCCTCGCAGTTTCACCCGCGGTTAAAAAGTATCCTATGTGCTATTCTAGACTATAATCTATCTCTGTGCCAAAATTCATCCAGATCTGTTCAGCCATTCTGGCGTGAAAGAGTAACAAACATCCATCCATCCACCCATTCTTACAAACTTTCGCGTTTATAATATAAGTAGTATGTATTTAAAAATATTAGTTTTGTATGTACATAATATGTATAAGTCTTATAATACAAGCTGTGATAGGTTTGGAGTGAGGCAAGCGTGTGTACAAAAATGTCCCGAATATATTTATTTACCCATCGATAATAATGTATGTATCTGTTAAATGAGAATAAGCTTCCAGGATAGGTCGTATTGGTTGGATTGCTTGAGCTCTGTAATAATCCTATGTCGAAGCTACATATTAAATTGTATGTAATTATATACTATCAAGCAAGATGACGAACAAACTCAAACCTATTAACAAAAACAAAAGAAAAGAAAATCAAATTACATAAAATAAGCAAACAATTAAAACAAATGAAACACGAACCAGCCAAAATATACACAAAAACTCTTCCATAAAAACACATTACATTTCTCTACTTTACGGTCATAATAGACCGAGTGTAATGAACGAAATGCCAAAAAGACCGAACAAAAGAACGACTAACGAACGGCGGCTTATCTGAACGTCCTGGCGGGGCTCGTGTGAAATTTTAATGAAACTCCAGCAGATAAGTAAAATGTATCCTTTTTCGTTAGAAACAGTTTGTTACTTACGCTTGTTGTCCGAAGCTTCTAGAACAAATATTACTAAACTAACCAAGTATACTGTGTATCTTTAAATAACGGACATATTCTAGAATATCATTGTACTCATCATTAGGACCAACTTTTATTATGGGGGCAACCCTGAAGTCGTGAAAAAAATCAGCTGTTCTTTATAAAATCTCATTGATCGTCGAAAATGTTTGGAACAATTGTTTTTTTTCTCTCGATTTCAAGGTTGGCTACACAGGAAAAATTATGAGTGATATTTTAGAATTTGTCCGTCGTTTAAAGATACACTCCGCATACTAGCTTAAGATACCTATCGTTTCACCTATTTAAAGTCTTTCTTAGTTTCAAATTGCAATTTATTCCAGGTAGGTACACAATACTAATGCGAAGGCCACACTGCTAACTAAGCTAGCCAATCCAACTATCTGAAGTAAGCGAGCTAAGCTGGGTTCACACATCTAGCTAGCTTAGTAACAATGTAGGAACGTGACAGGCTGCTAGGCGTCGCTCGTCTTTCAAGTGTCTTATTTTTCTTGACGATACACAGCAGCTGGTAGTAAAACTAACAGTTGAAACTAATAACACTAGATTGTTAGATGGGGCTTTCCTCCTTCGTGCGAACAACACTGCTAGCTTCATCGGGCTAGCTCACATAGTTCAAGGGGCCTACCTTGACATCTTATACGTTTTGTTTTTGACTCTGCTCGACTATGAACCTTATTGCGCGGCGACACGATTCGCGGTCGCACAGCGTCGAAAACTAAATGTAGCCATCATGGCAGTAATATGTCATTGTAAAATTCCAGTTCGTTTGTTTAGCTATAGCTTTTAAGTTTGAGGTGTTACCCTAAGTATGAAAAGAAGTTGACTGCCTCGGTGGCTCAGTTGGTAGTGAACCTGCCTTCTGAGCTTGGGGGCGTGGGTTCGATTCCCACCTAGGGCAAACATTTATGTGATGAACATTTGTGTTTGTTCTATGTCTGGGTGTTATTATATATTTAAATATGTATTTGAAAATATATATGTATGTATATCAGTCTCTGGCAGCCATAGTAGAAGCTTTGCTTAGTTTGGGGCCAGGCGACCGTGTGTGACAATGTCCCGAATTTATTTAAAAATTATTATTTATTTATTTATTTAAGTTGCAGCAATGTGAGCTAAAGCTAGCTAGCTAGGGCTAGTCAGTGCAGTTAGTGTGGTCTGTGCTTTATAAATACAGACCAATATGTATCTTTCCTGTAAAGGTAGGCAGATACCACTTTTCTCCACTTGCAACGATTCTGGCACACTCTTCCGCTTCTTCTATTATCACGTGTGTTTTTATACATACGCTTTGTTCTTGTAGTTTTATTTGTAATCAGTAGTTTCTAAAATTCAATTTTTAAGAAAATCTTTGGTGTGTCGCACAGTACTAATGCACATTTGTTAATAAATCATTTTGCTGTACATTGCTCGTCTGAAAGCGGCATTGTTGTCGCGCACAAAAAGAGTAATGCACAGTCATTCGTCTCGATCGAAAATTTCATTTGTTGGCACCGGGGCATGGTAGTAGTGGAAAACAGTAACAGATGCGAGGACATTTTTGCCGTTTTAGAGTTTCGTACCAAATGGTAAGAATTAAATAACCCTTGAAGTAAGATTTCTGTCTGTCTGTACATGATTTTTGTTGTTGTTAGTTTAAGCCTTTTAGGTGCTTTGCCTAAAAAAATAAACATTCTATATCTCTGAGGTAACCTCAAAAGTCAAGCAGCTGTGATTAATACGGCATAAAGTTTAAAAAACTTTACCATGGCAGAAAAGAAGAAAAGGTTATTTTAAAAAGAAAGAGTTTATTTTGTATATCTGTCTATAATGTCAATTTTATTAGATTATTAGCTGCACCCCGCGGTTTCACCTGCGCACTGCGGTAACAGGAACTGTTAATTTCGAGTTGAAAGGTATGTCCTTTTCTGTACCTCTGACAACGTGTATGCAAAATTTCATAAATCGGTCGAATAGTTAGAGCGTAAAAGCGTAACAAATAATCACACGGTAAACAAATGATCAATCAAACGAACAAACAAATGAACGAACAAACAAAGTCATTTTCGTTTTTATTATTATTAGTTGGATAGTTGGATTAGTATTGTAAGTCATCTGCTATATGACTGGACCTAGTGCATGATGACAGGCGCGCCCCCTGTCTCATTTGGGACTGAATATCGTCTGGTTAAGTGTTGGTGTTGTATTACACCTCTGCCAGCCCCCTTGAGGGAACGGCGTGACGATATATTGTACTATGATTTAAGTAATATTTGAATCTAACATTACCTATTCTTACTCGCAACATAATTTCCGATAGGAGTTTAATTGCACCTTAGTCACTGTTTCACATAATACGGTGTTTCAAATAGAGCGCTTTGTGTCGCGTCGAGATGTAGAGCTGACGGAAAGTGGTAATGGCAATTTATTGATAGCATAATGTAGAGGCAAGGTAGAGTCGGGCATTGTTTCAGAAATGCAGCTCTCTTGCCTGTATTACGCTAGAATTGGGGCAAGACATTTTTGAAGTAGCTTAGATCGTAATTAAATAGGTTACGAAGTAACACGGGTTTAACTTCAAACTCAGCAGGCCCTTTTTGACGTGACGAAGTCAAATAAATCGATGAATGCCAGCTGCATGCGCGAAAACGGATGAGTCATTGTCCCGTTACGTTCGGTTGTTCGGAGCGAGAGCGCTACACGAGCTAGGGAAAGGCACGATCGGCTTGAGCGTTCGGTTTGCGCCGCATCTATCTCTCTTCCACTTGATTGGCGCATACGTCCGAGGAGAAGATTTCATCAAAGTTTTGATATGACGTTGTCACGTTAAACTATCGTCCTTAAACCGACTTTACAGACAACCAATTCTTTTTATAAAAGAAGAGTGAATCTGCGCAACGTTAAAGTTACTTAAAGACAACATTTTATTCACGTACATTTGGCCATTTTGAAGGTTTCACACCCAAAGTGTTAAACAGGACCCTATTCCCGACTCCGCTGTCCGTAAGTCTGTCTGTCTGTCCGTAAAAAACAGAATTAAATAAATATTTAAGAATACAACAAACGTGTTTTTTTTTGCCGTTTTTAGATAATGGTATGGAACCCTTCGTGCGCGTATTCGATTCGCACTTGGCCGAAGACTGTAAATAAGGCGAAACTTTGTGAAAAATTGTGTTTGGTTTTTTCTTTTCACGCTCAAACGGATTGACGGTTTTTGAGGAATTTTTTATGGATATTGCTTTTACCCGAGATTAACACAGGCTACTATTTAACCACGGGTAGCACTGCGGGCGCATCTAGTTAGTATAGGAAGACTGAGTACAGTTTTGTTTTTAATCAAACTAATTTCAATTCTCTGTGTTTAAAAAAAGGTAATGCTTTTAAAAAATAAATATACCTATTCTAGAAAAACTTAGTAAATGTAGAGCGTCGATTCATCACGCCATATTTTGTACAAAAAGTCGCCAAGTTTCCCTTGTAGTTTTGTTTTTGCAACACCAAATTGATGGCCGCAATATTGTGTCTGGCAACACTGAGTAAAATGTCATCTTGATGGATGGCGGTGCTAGGACAGACATTTCAATTTAATCTTCACTGAAATCAAAACTTGTGCTTGAGAAAAAAAATAATGGTTCTTTTGTAAAAACATTACTTTACTAAAATCTTAGGTAAGTAAGTACTAATTGTTGTTCTGTCAATATTCAAAATTGTGTTGTTTGTGTGTCCCATTTGCACGTGCCAGGTGATGTTTTAATTATTTTTTTAATTTGATAATTTGACCATTAAAAAAAATACTAAAGAAAATCAGGTCATGGAAATTATGGTAGTCTTAATAGGCAAGGTGAACCATTTTTACCCGACTGCGCAAGGATGGTTATGTTTTTCGAATGTATGTATCCATGTATGTATGAATATCTTCCCCTCCAGCTCCCTACAACCTAAACAGCTTGATGGATTCCGACATGTAAGGTGTCAGATTATGATGAAATTTGGCATGTACTGTAAATGAAGTAAATCTTCTTCCCTGTGTTCTTGTTTTTTTAAAGAACGTCCTCAAGAGAAAATAATTGAGATATAATAGAGCTATGAAAAATATGCGCATTTGTAAGGGGTCACCATTGACTGATTTATTTAATTGATAGAAAAAGCAAATCAAAAATCATATAGCATAGGTAGGTTGTCTACATCATTAACTTTTAAATTAATTCATAATACAAGGGAAATTCTTAGTTATATAAGAGTGGTTAAATAAGTGCAAAAGTCATTTAAAAAAAAAATACAATTTGTCACTCCGTAGATAACTTTAGAGGCTCATCAGTACCTTTACTTGCTCTCTTCACTTGTCGTCTCCTTTTAGACAACATGGCAATAGCTAACTTTTAGCCAATGCGAAGTTAGCCTAAACTGGTCGCCAGATCCTTAAAATACACACTTGCTTTGCAAGCAAAGCCGCATGCAGCAGCTAAGCAAAGCAATTCATTACACGCGTCACGGGACAAACTAACAGATTGTAATTAATAAACTTGCCGTATAAATCAAGAACATAAACACAAGTGCCATTATACGTGAACTAAACTTGCGACCTACGACGCGACCTTTGATACTATCGCGATAGTTTAATTTAATTATGAAGATCTTAATGAAGATAAAGTGTTTCAAGATGTTCTTATTTCTAATTTATTCTGAGTATTTTTCCTGTAGATGACTGTACTTTCTGGAATAATGAGGAACATAGAGTGTGAAATATAACAAGTATACATTAAAAATGTAAAAAAAACCCGACACCGATTTAACATAGCTGAGAACACTCCCGACTAAATTCACGTTACAAACAAAAAAAAAAAAAAAATCAAAATAGGCTTATCGGTTCGGGAGCTACAATGCCACAGACACCCACACATACGTCGAACTTATAACATCCTGTCATTTTTGCGTCGGGTTTTAAAAATATTAGCTAGACTTACTAGCTTTGACTGCCTCGGTGGCTCAGTCGGTAGTGAACCTGCCTTCTGATCTAGGGGGCGCGGGTTCGATTCCCACCTAGGGCAAACATTCATATGATGAATATTTGTGTTTGTTCTATGTCTAGGTGTTAATATCTATTTAAGTATTTATTTAAAAGTATATAAGTATATATATCAGTCTCTGGCCGCCATAGTACAAGCTTTGCTTAGTTTGTGGTCAGACGACCGTGTGTTCAAGTGTCCCGAATATTTATTTAGCTTAGAAAATCTCCTGGAAACATTACTAGTAAATATAGGTACAAACAAAATGGTGGACAGATGAGCTGCTTCAAGTCAAGCTTCAAGCGCTCACATCTGTTTTCTATAATTTAATAATTATGTACTTCATTTAAAAAAATGTGCGGTAAATAAAATAAATGAATCAATTGGGTACATTATGACACACGGTCGCCTGACCCCACACTAAGTAAAGCTTGTACTATGGCTGCCAAAGACGGATAAACATAAACATATTTTCAAAAACATACTTAAATAGATATTAACACCCAAACATAGAACAACCATTAATGTTCATCACATAAATGTTTGCCCTAGGTGGAAATCGAACCCACATCCCCAAGTTCAGAAAGTAGGTTTACTACCAACTGAGCCACCCAGGCAGTCAAAACTAGAGGACAGTAGGCAAAACCGCACCCCTCATGAGTAAAAACAAAACACATTTTTTTTAAAACAATTTCAATATCATTTGACCACCTGTGTAGATAGACGGTAGACGGTCATCTGTCAGTAAATAATAAATGAATGGCTCGGCTTACTGCCACTTACTGGCCATGAAAATGATCGTTATTACCCGCAATCATTGTTTTCCTTTGAACGTTGTTATGATTTGAAGGCAAATATCATTACGTCGATCGAAGATTACGTAAGTCCAGACTTCTAAATATACCTAGAAAGGTGGTATTTAGGTGTTATAATCTGCTGTATTCTTTGTTTGCTGCATACATTTGTATTTATTACGATTTACTTTGCTATTAATGACCAAGCGACCAACGTCAGCGAACGAAGCGTCTATGGTTTGGTTTCGACAAAAATGCTTTTGTATGTCCGGAGATCTGTCTTCCTCTACAGGTCATATTTACATGAAACTTTGTGAGTAGGTTCGATAATTAAAAATACTCACAGATTTTTTTGTCCAGTCAGTTATTGAAAATTTTTAAAATTGTAGAAATGAAAATCAGGATTTTGTTGAATTTTTTTTTACAAAGTCATCGAAACCAATCAGTCAATCGGTAACCAGTTGACTCACTTGTCGTAAACGACAAGTTTACGACAAGTTTAACTTGCTGTACCGTTAAAAAAAACATAGTTACAGTTACAAAACTATGAAACGTTTCCAGTGACTGAGAACCGACAAAATTGTGATACTTGCTTTGTTTGCCGAAAAGAACACACGAAAAGAACAAAAGAATGTTAGTAAAAAAAAATTATAGACAAAATGTCTTGTTAAATCTGTACCTAGTATCAAACTCAATTTCCATCCATCCTGCTTTAAATTATGGAAAATGCTACATTTTTAAAGCAATAACTCACGGCAAAATTGTCTACAAAATACATGCACATCGTATTAGGTTACTAAACACAACCCATCTATCAGACAGTGTAAAAACAAATGATATTTACGTTCGACACGAAATTGCCGAAGCAAACGTTATTATATAGCTTTAGCCACAATTACGGTGTAATTGAAAACCCACTGGCCGTTAAGCCTTGTATTCACTGGGGGACAATAATTGCAGGACCCGTGTTTAAAAAATATTCCATTTTATCACCCTCAAAATATTTTGAACGATGTTGTCACGCTGTTAAAAATATTGGAAACTTTCCATGACGTTTTAATTTGACTCACATGAAAATGACGTGCTCTGGATAATGTATGGTATCTTTATTATTATTTTGATAATAGAAATATGCTTTGTGTTTACTTTAGCTTAACAACAATAATATATACTATGGCGTATAACTAACCTGGAAATTAATAGTTGCAGGATACTAATATAGCATTTACGTTCTATAACTAAATAAACTTGTCTCAAAATATGTGGTTTTAATGATAATAATGGCATATAAAGGTGCTGAAAGTAAACAACAAATTAGCAGGAGACCGCTGTCAAAATATCAAGTTAAGTTTACCTGGCAACGTTGAATGAATACAGTTACGTAGTTAGACGTTGTCTCTAGTAACGTGTTTCTCGCGACACTTGTTCCTCCGTGAATACACGGCTTTAGCTCCGATTACGATGTAATTGAAAACCCAGTGGTCGTTACCCGTCGGTGTGACGTCAGCCGCTTTATGCAGCGATGCGGAATAATATAGCGCTTTTTTGCAGAAAGAGGGTAGATTGAAATAGGCTGCCATAATGGGCTCATACTAGGGCTTATGTTGGTTGTTGTTCTAGATTGTATGTTGTTAGGAAACTTTATAGCGGCATAAATGCCAGTTTAGCGCAGCTTTATTAGCAATTCAATATTTTTCTAAGTTTACTTAAAAAGTAATTATATACACTATTTTTTACATTATAAAGAGGAAAGATTTGTATGTTTGTAACGAATAAATTCAAAAACTACTGGTCCGATTTCAATAATTCTTTCACCATTAGAAAGCTACATTATCCTTAAGTGGCATAATGAGTTAATTAATATTCAATAATTATATTAAATAATTGAATTAATTTGATATTTACATGAGGCGCTAAAATAGTGCCGTGATTGTGACTTTTCAATATAGTTTCATAATTGATATAAATCTCTGAATTATTTTTAAGCAAATACAGACCTTGTTTCTACTGTGACATGAAATAAAATCGCTCTTTAGAAGAGACTTAAGATCTTCCAAGTTAACTTATCAACTACACGCCCTTCTACAGCATCACTTTTCCATTGCATATTAAGTGGAGAGTTGCGCAGTTTTAGCTTGGAAGATCTCCAGTTTCCACCAAACTTTCCCATTCCTACTTGTACATAGAGTAGGTTCAATTAAAAATTAGACAACTCCAAACAAAGGGCCCGCCGAGGGAAGTGGAGCTCGTTTTAGCCGCGTTTCCCCTCTCTCGCGGCGCGGGAACAATTAAACCCTTGGCTCGGTCTGCGGGCTTGCGGAGCTGCATCCCAGCCTTTGTATCTTGAGTGGAGAGATCAAGGCATAAGAAAATGTCATACAATACCATTTAGAAAATGTCTATGTATGTTTCTAGCTATATTTGATAATTATTAGCGCCGTTTTAAACGATCCTCCTGGAGACGAGCCCTTTCGTAAGTTTTAGTCGCAACGTCGTCGTAGCTGTTACGAAACAACAAATTGAGACCAAAGTCCAAAGTCCATCTAACTGAACCTAGATCAACCAATACAAAAATACCGGTTTTAGTTCAATGCAAATGAAACTAGGTGGCGCTTTTCTTAATAACCCTTTTCATTTCTTTAAAACTTCTTTCAAATCCAACAATAATAGACCTACTGCCGGAACGTCGCACTGGCCACGTACGGTCTGCGCCTCTATACAAAATACTAGTTACAGTTACACTATATTCGTTAAACCGCTACCGTCCTTAACTCACACCGTAAAGCAGGCGAGAGATGCTCGCGACGAACATTCGCTAAATACAGCTCTCAACGCTCTCCCAGCCCAAACTCGAGCGGCTTCAGCGCACTTGTTACGCGCCGGGATGCGATGTAAACAGCTTTATGTTACTTTATAGCTGTAGATGAACATTTTTCATGATTTTCTATGGGAGATAGATAA
This sequence comes from Peribatodes rhomboidaria, assembly GCA_911728515.1. Classification (NCBI taxonomy): domain Eukaryota; kingdom Metazoa; phylum Arthropoda; class Insecta; order Lepidoptera; family Geometridae; genus Peribatodes; species Peribatodes rhomboidaria. The sequence goes on along the minus strand of OU452171.1, from coordinate 16,833,086 downwards.
GATAGATAACAGCACTTTTAGTAAATTTTGTAGACCTGTTCAATAAAATCAGGTATCAAAAAGAGAGTTAAAGAGTTGATGTATCTCTCATTTGATTAAATAAGTTTTTTGAATTATGTAATATTTTTATACTCTACATCAGTGCTTCCCAGACTTGACCGGACCGCGATCCACCTAAATACAACTTCCAAATTCGGGACTCGCCTATTTGTTGTCTTGTCATGAATATAAAAGAGGCAATACTATTATGAAAAAAAGAATGTACCAAAAAAAAATCATTCAGTTCAAAATTCATTTAGTCAAAATAATTGTACTACCTAAATCCAATTGTCTATGGACCGATCAGGTCAAATCTGCTGTGGGCGGTCCCGTGCATGAGTGCACAAGAATGACCTCGAGCAGAGAGACATGGCGAGATATTGTGAGGCGCATTACATCAGCCCCTGCCAATAACAATACTGCATGACGACCACGACCGCTCTGTCAAGAGCGTAGCGACCAAGAAGAAGAAATCCAATTGATATTATTTTTGAGGCCCACTCGATATAAGCCACCTTTAGCCACTACCCACCAATGGGATGCGACCCACACTTTGGGAAATGCTGCTCTACTTGAGTACAATATATACGTTTATAAATATTTCTCAATTACGTATTAGTCAAAAGTAATCTTTAGTTATATAAAGAGAAAAATACTGGATAATGTCTATGCTAGCTAAGTATGAAAAGTTTTCATCACGTCATAAATTCACGTTCATTGCATCTACTTTATAGTTTATGGCACTTAGGGATGATGTAGCTTTCTGGTAATTAAAAAATTAGTAGAATCGGGCTCAGTAGTTTCGGAGATCACCCCTTACTAACAAATTTACGAACTCACAAAAGTTACCTCTTTATAATTTTGGTTACTTTGTTTGTATAGTAGTAGATTTTAGTAAACATTTGTAATGCTTTTCTTCAAATGTTGTCATAACTGGGACAGGTACTCGTGGTAACTGCAAAAATAAAAAAGTTGCAAATAAATAATAGTCATACATAGTTAAAAATTCACCTTACATTTTCGTTCATTAAAAATTTAAAAAATATCGCGGACAAAAATATACCCAAACGAAATGATGCCGCGGCAAAAAGTTATTTAAAAATTTCGGCGTGAAGTTTCTTGAATATTTTCTATTTACATTCTACCCTCGCTGTCCGCAAAATTTTAAAGAGCCCGCAGCTTGAATAACAAACTGTCTCATCCATCCTTCATTAAACTTTTGGCAGCGCTCTCATGGCCCCGAATTTATTATTAAAAAAATTCAACTTATTTCGTCTTTTCTAAAGAGTGACTTGGACGACAAGTGCCATAAATTCTGGGTAAGGCGGTGACTTGAAATTGTTAGAGAAAGTGAGTTTTGCCGGACGACGAACCTTGAGTGTGTGACTTGGGTGTAATCTGTGATACATAGCAGGAAAATGCAGTAGGAAATGTTCAAAATGTGTGTGTTCTACCTACTCGTTTAAAGATGATTTGCAAGTACATACGAGTAAATGTGTGCAATATACAATTCACTAGATTTCGCTGGTCATATCTTCTGGGTTATGGCTTTTAGCTAATTCGTGATTACCATGAGGTCAAGTTTAATTTAAATGAAATGCAAACTAAGAAAATTAAGTCTGGTGGGTTTTTGTTATATCTTTTTAACGTGTTTTAGGCCCGCATGCTAAGATGACGCTCAGTCATTTACGGCTGTTTTTAAGTATGGTGAGTTTTCAATCGACATTCATGACTTTTGGCCTTAGATTTCTAGGTATTGTCACTACCGTTATCATCAACCATTTTTCACCCACTCTTAAGTAAAGGTCTTTAGATAGTTATATCTCCTTCGATACCTACTTTGTATTTTCTTCATTTAGCTGTGTCTTAACATAGCAACTATTACTCTATCTCTGACCGGGTGAGGGCGTTGACGGCATCTAATCCTCGTTTTTGTCGGCAGATTAATGCCAGAACACCCTGAACGGCGTCAGCTAGGGCTTAGGAACGTATCGGGCGGAGCTCGAATCCAAGAAAAATAGGGTGTTTTATCGACTTAATAACTATATAGATAAATAGTTTAGAAATAAATAAAATCTTTATTGTTCACATCAGAATTAACAAAGAAAATAATAATAACCTTATTACCCGACTGCGCGAGAAGGAGGGTTACGTTTTTCGAATGTATGTATGTTTATTTGTATGTATGTATGAGGTTACTTTGACACGCCCTACAGCCTAAACAGGCTGGTTTTCGACATGTGAAGTTTCATTTGAATCGTCTTGATAGTGGAAGTGACATAAAGTACAACATTTTGCAGCCGGATTTTTGTTTTTCTTTTAATAATGTTACTTGTTTCCTTTACATTTTCTTTGAATTGATGCGGCGTCACTTAAGCCTGACGGCTAGCTTATGAGTGATATTTTCCAGATAACTTTAGGATGGAGAGGATTACTCGAACTTTAGGGTTAACTGGTACAAATTCGACTGTGGGGCAATTGCGTCTTTCAAGACAAACCTGTCACAAATTAGGCGCCACCTACATCTTTTTTCTATCTGTAGTTACAATAATCTGTACTAGATGTCGTTAGTTACTTAATTTGTAAAAGGTTCGTCAGGAATTCTCGAAAGACGCAATTGCCCCCTAGACGCATTTGTACCAGTTGTCCAAATATATGTACATAAAGGAAAAGTATTTTTAAGATATTAGGAAAAATACTTTGTAGTCTATTGTGAGTTCCAACAATTCGTCTTGAAATACAGACTCGTTAAATAGTAAAAAAAAAACTTACATAAAATGTTTTTTTTCTTCTTTAAAACATCCTTTGTTCTAACCCAACGCCGGCACAATTAATTGAAACAAAGTACATCGCTTAATTAGTTAGCTAACAAGTTTCTAACTTCACAGTTAAAAATAAAAATAGAACCTTTCTATCGATCGAGTAGCGTTAAGTTGGGATTTAGGTGATTGATTAAAAGCTGAAAATAGTTAATGAAGCTCTCTTTAGTTTTATCGGTCTGATAATACTTGGAAAATTTGCAGCTTTTTGACCAACAATGCAAATAGAAAGGTGTTGTAAGTTTAATGCAGTCTATACACCAACCCCCTTAGCAATAAACGTTGTATAGCCTCGGAATAGTTTTACAGTGTTTCGTCTTTTTCTTTATTTTATATTCTTGACTCGATCGATAGAGACACCACGTGTGTTACGGTGTGTGTGTGTGTATGTGTGTGTATTATATCTGTGCGTCTACCAATCGTACGTTAAGCTCTCAAATGTATGAACCAGTTTTTTTTTGTTTGAAGGGTGATTTGATCGAGAGTGTTATGTATTATGTTATTATTATGTTATTATTATTCTTTTGTTGTTTTTTTTTTAATTATTATTTTAATAACATTTTTCATACACGTTTGCCACTGCGAGCGGAATGAGCCGTTTACTCATAGTGACTCATACTGAATGGTTAGCCCTAAAATCAAGACTCTGGCTTTGGGGCCAAACACTCAGCCTATAATAAGCCGTTCTGACAACGTCCGGGGGGGCTATTCCTGCGCGTGAGATGAGATGAGATTTTATCTTGGTCACTCTCAAACCTATGACGTTTTACACGAAAGCAACAGGGACGAAAAAAGGTGAGATGAAAATTTCAAAACTCCGAATAGGGTCCCAGTGTCCTAGAACGTCTAGTTACATAAATAAACAGTGTCCATACAAAGCCCGCTACCACGCAGTGGAAAGTGTACTAAAACTATGGAGGGATGAATTGATGATGATTAGGTGAAGATGGCGATGATAATTCTCTCCCCTTTTCCTATTTCAGTGCAGTGATGGATACTTTATTGAAACTTTTAGTACAGTTTTGTAGAGAACACGTACACGTATCGGTTCGTTAAGGCGCATGAACTCGTGCGCATTAACAAACCGATAAATGTTATTAATCCACCATTATTACACTTTAATACTCGAAGACTCACAAGATTTAGAAAATAAGACAAAATTACGAGAAACTGGTTCACCAAAACCTCCAAGAATAACATTATTATATCATGGCCTAAAGGAAGTATAACGTTAACTTGAACGTAAAACCCACTCCATTTTTGAATCCTTGACTCTTTCGCATTTCTAAACTAAATTTCGTCCAAGCGCCATTCTTTTTGTCTTACAATTAATCATTCTCATTTTTGTTTCAGGTAAGTACCTGCTGGCGTTATTAAAAACAAACACGAGTCACCGTGAGTTTATGTTAAGCAAAATGGAAAAACTACTAAAAGCAATGACTGTGCAACGGCTGGAATGCGAAAAGAAAAGTTATTTCTTTATTTATGACCAATAAGCCTACTTGCAGAAAATACTGAGCTAAATTCTTTAACTCGGGGTAACACAACTCACAGTTTAAAGGTTTAAATGTCACTCTTATATTGTGTTACGTCAAGGTTAGCTTCTGAACACTTGGTGGTGCAAGACGATGTAGCAGTTTAACATGTAATGAGCTGAAATGAGGTCTTAGAAGCTTTTGACCACTCGCACTAAAAATAGGAATTGCGTAAGTAATTGCTTAGCTATTTTAATCTACTCCTAGCGAAATATTCGCTTATCTGGCACATAAAGTTAAGGATCTTTTTTTTTTTTTTTATGGAGAATAAGTCGGCGTTTGACCACCAACTCGCCTGATGTTAAGTGACGTTGTGGTCTAAGATGGAGCACGACGACCTATAAGGTACTTATTATCTCTGGCCTTGAAGTTTTGTAGAGTGAACAAGTACAAAGACGGCAGTTGAGTGAGGCGCTACAAGTGCGCTACTGCTCAGACCCGTCTTCGGAACGGTTACACCGGACTACATGCCGAAACACGACTAGGTCATTTCACGGCATAGCTTGGTCCGGTGGGTGGTAACTAGCCACGGCCGAAGCCTACCCGGGGACCTCGTGTAGAGAATCAGAATAGAGTAAACTCCTACGGACGTGGATAGCTCAGCCCCCATAGTATGGTAGCTCTTAGGAATGGGTAAAGGTTCGTGCAAGAAAATGTATGTAGCATAAGAGTAGTTTTAAGTAGCTAAGCAAGGACTTATATTTGGTGCAAGTGGGCATAAGTCTCACTGAAGAGAACTTAAATTGCAAGCAATTCTTATATTTAGTGCAAGTAGGCAAAAGTCTTACCGATCAGACCCTAAAGTGAAATTCTTTAGGTTTAAAGGACTAGACATTTGGATGATGGATCTCTGCTTTCAAACTTACCTTTCATCTACCTGCCTGCCACATCTTCAGCTCTAGTGATCTTGTCTTTAGTAGGATCAACTGGTACAAATGCTTCTGTGGAGCAATTGCGTCTTTCGAGAATTATACAGACCCTTTCACAAATTAGGCGCTACTTACCTACATTTTTTTTTCTATTTTAGTTACAATAATCTGTACTAAATGGCGTTAGTTGCCTATTACATTTCGGCGATTTACTGTTAGGCTATTTTATGAATTACCCAAGGTTAGCAATAAAAAAAACATTTACATTTGATAGCAAAATCATTACGTATTTCACTATCAAACTAGCCTCCTACGTATGAACTCTTTACTACATAGTATAAAACAAAGTCGCTTTCTCTGTCCCTATGTCCCTTTGTATGCTTAAATCTTTAAAACTACGCAACGGATTTTGATGCAGTTTTTTTTAATAGATAGAGTGATTCAAGAGGAAGGTTTATATGTATAATAACATCCATTAAATAGTGGAGAAATAATGTTATTTTTTAAGTTTCTAATGTGATGTTAGTAGGCTATATTTTACATGTTATACCCGTGCGAAGCCAGAGCGGGCCGCTATGTTTTTATATACAACGTTCACAGTTTTTCTGTAGTGAGTTTAGTATCAGCATTGTACCCGTGCGAAGCCGGGGCAGGTCGCTAGTTCATAATAAAAACTTTTTGTTCTCAATAAAACAGACAAACTTTTCCATATTTCTAAGTTACATGCGAATGTAAGCAAATTTTCCCACCGCTGAGTGTATTTACTTAAAGCGGTCTACGGAATTATTTAAAGTTAAAACCGAAGCAAAGTTTGCTCGTGGCAATAACTCCGTAGAGTGTTGGGGTCTACTAAGAGTGCCTGCTAAGAAATATGAATGTAAAACCTTTTGCAACCATTTAATAAGGTCGAAAATGCGACCTACGACCTTAATAATAAATGTGACTGGGAATAGTACCTACTCAATCTTAGGTATTCTTCGATCGAGTTAAACAATTGAAAGATAGACAAAGATAAAACATAATAGTACATACTTTAAGGTTATTAAGCGTTTATCCATAAGGATAAATACATACCAAAGACCAGTTTTTTTTTTATTCAAATGTGTAAACAACCTTTTTCCTAACTTTTTCTTTGGCGAGAAAACTATCATGTACATTTATTTAGTTCTTATTTACTAAATATTATTAATGTCAGTATATTATCTAAAATGACAATATAATTTAGAGTAATATATTCCGTATTTCTAAAAAAATCTCTGTAAATATTTCTTTTTAGATTAATACAAATTGTTTTATAAGTAGGTATTTTCTTTTCTTGTTTTAGAGGTAACACCCAAGTCGAACTCGCTTACTAATTCAGACCTAACGAAAAATCTTTTAATTTAGCTAATGTTGTTACTTTGCCTACATCTGGTTAAGTTGGTTAACGCGAACTTTCCCCTTAGAGTTTCGCTGTTTTGAGGTTAAATTCAACTGGGACGTTCATGAATTCCACCTGTCAGGCCGTCGGAACTGTGGAGAGCTAGACCTTGTTCTGGGAATTCAACCTCCTTAGTGTGGTTTGGTCGATACCACAGACCTAAGATTTTTTTTTTTGCTTCGCAAAAGACCAACGAAGCGTGGGACAGAGAAGTCTCCATCGAAATGTAAACTCCACAAGAGAGAAAGAGGTCGCCTACAAATAAAATTTTAGTCAATAATTATTTTGTCATTAATGACAGCGAGCCACCTGGGAGCACGCGAAAATTCCTATGATTTATATTTTTACTAAAATAATTATAAATAGACTCAAAAGAGAGCAATTGTAACTAAATGCAGTTATGTCATCTTGTGAGTTTAGCAATTGTGATGTGAATCCAAGATGTAACCCACAAAATTTGTCGTTTCATGGGTAAATATGAAAATTCCATTGTGATGTTTTTGCTTAAATTTTGTCTAAAAGATAACATAAATTGGTTCCAAAAACCGATTTACCAGCGGTATGTTGTTGTCGTTTCTTCGTAACATCTATATTTCCTAGATTAAAGCAGAATTGGTGATGAAATTCAGCATTAAAATATTAGTTAGTTTATGCTCGATTTTCACTAGAGATGGATAAAAAGATGACGTCATTATTATCGATAGTTTTTATTAAAGTTCATTAGGTAGGCGATGGGTGCAATACATAAACAAAGCATACATTTTTGAATCAATGCCATCAAAAGTAAATTGACATTCTTCCGAGTTTGTACTGAATGATGAGGCGTAAAACATTTTTGTATTAAATATAAGTATGTACCTTCAATTTCTGATCATAATTTTTAATTCAATTTACACATTTTGGGTGTCTTACATCCAAGTCTAATTTAATTATATTTAATTTTATTAAATAATATATATGTAAATTATAAATAAATGTACAAAACCAATGAGATAAGTATCATTACTTATCCTAATCCGTATACGAGTAAAAAACTATCCTAGTAATTCGCTTCGAATTGTGACCCTTGACCAATTTTACTCGTATACGGATTAGGATCAATATATATTAATAGGAATAAGATCAATATCTTATTATTTACTTTTCTTATGTTAATTTAGATATATGGTGACACTGATATCTAACTCTTTCGCCTAGCTTAACACCCGTTTAGTGATTAATATTCATTTTAGCTCAGCAGCGGTGTTACTTGGAACAAAAAACAACTCAATTGGTATGCGAAAGATTATATTTATCGACAAGCACCCGGAGGACCATTTTTGGTCAATCGATAAATTAATAATTACTTTTCACAACACTAATTTACTCACGCATGCGCAAATGTTTTTTTGTATCACTATCGAATTGTCACTGTCGATCTTTTACATCCTAGATCTGTGGTCGATACTGTTATAATAATATGTAAGGAGGTTCCAGTTCGATATTTGGTTTGGTCTTAAGGTATGATAGAATGTATTTTTTTTTTTTAATGTACAATAAGTCGGCGTTTGACCACCAACTTACCTGATGTTAAGCGACGTTGTGGTCTAAGATGGAACACGACGACCTATAAGGTACTTATTCACTCTAGCCTTGAAGTTTACTAGAGTGAAGAAGTACAAAGACGGCAGTTGAGTGAGGCGCTAGAAGTGCGTTACTGCTCAGACCCGTCTTCGGAACGGTTACACCGGACTACATCCCGAAACACGACTAGGTCATTTCACGGCATGGCTTGGTCCGGTGGGTGGTAACTAGCCACGACCGAAGCCTCCCACCAGAGTAAATGGAGAATAGTAATATGGAGAGTTTATCTATCATTATCATGAAATTGCGGGTCTAACCATGCTATATTAATATACTCCGCCAGGTATAGCATTCAGCAACACGGAGTGACGTCAATCGATGCTTGAGCAAGACCAAAATAAGTCATTTACAACCAGTTCGAAAGAGACGGATGAAGATGACGTCGTTACGTGCTACAACCAAACAAAAAAACAAATCTTTCTTCTTCATAATATTAGTCTAGATTAGCTGTCTAGTCCGCGTTGATTACCCTCGGTTGAAAAGCATATGCTGCTATTTGCTTTTTGAGACTATAATCTATACCTATGCCGTTCCTTATGTCCGAACTCTGTCTGGATTACTGTCCGGATCTCTGTCCGGATCTCTGTCCGGATCTCTGTCCGGACAAAAATCTGGAAATCTCTATCTTTCTTTACAAGTCGCATTTTTTAACCGGTTGTTTTGAATTTTTGTGAGAAGGATCAATAATTTTATACATCTGATAATTTTAATACTGAATCGATCGAGTCAGTTTTGATCCTTATGGTTTTTTTGTGTGATCTGTATAATTGTCGAACTCACAAAATTTTACGCGAGAATCGGTTGAGGAATGCCACCTGTATAGGAAGACCGACGTTGACGGCGAGCTACTAATCTACAGCTCACAGAGACCCACTAGTATATACTATACAAGATGAGAGCTTGGTTACTAGATAATAATTATGTTTTATTACATTGAAGCTTATTTTAAAATAAGAGATTTTTGAACTATTTTTATTTTGTATAATAATAGCTATACATAATAAACTATCTAAATAAACTAACTATATAAACTATTTTTACTATACTTAACTGTATAAAGACATTAATGAATTATTTTTATATTTGACATAATTATCAATTATTACTGTTCTGACATTCGTTATATTCAACTGTGACGTGTAACTATAGGAGTTATCAATAAATTCTGATTTCTATTATATACGCAAAAGTGAGTTTTCTTTTTTTCACACACGGTCACCTGACCCCAAACTAAGCAAAGCTTCTACAATGGCTGCCAGAGACTTACATACATACTTTTAAATACATACTTAGATCTGTAGATGATATTAACACCCACACAAAGAATAAACACAGATGTCCATCACATGAATGTTTGTTCTTGGTGGGAATCAAACCCACGCCCCCTAGCTCAGGAGGCAGGTTTACTACCAACTGAGCAACCGAGGCAGGTTCCGAGGCAGAGGGTGTTTGTTTGATTGTTATGCTTTCACGCTTTAACTACTGAACCGGTCATCATGACATTTTCCGTACACGTTGTCAGGGCTGCAGAAAAGGATATAGGGCTTTTTTTTACCGCGGGCGACACCGCGGGGCGCTGCTAGTTTTGTTTTATATTTTTTTAATTTGTGCCAAGCTACAAAGATTGTATCCCATCTGAATTTCCATTTGTCCATCAAGCCGCCGTTTCGAAGGTGTTTTAATAAAACAACGCAGAAATAAACTGGCCGTCTCTCAGATTGAGTCATTACGCCAAACTCATTATGGTAATTCTGCCCGGCCGACTTTACAAGTGCCGACACGACAAGCTGGAAAATAGGTTGGTGAAAGATGACGAGACAATTAATTTCCTAAGTCAACACAACAACAATTACCTGTCAAAGCTATCGTACAATCATTAGATTTTAAAATAATGAAATAAAACTTAATCAATCTATCGACCATGAAATTGACAGCTGTTTTTTACATGTCATTTTGTTGATAATGAAATGGTAAACGTCAATGGATGCTGCAAAATTTAACAGAGGTTTTTATTATCCTACTAATATTATAAACGCGAAAGGTTGGAAGAATGGATGGATGGATGTTTGTTACTCTTTCACGCCAGAACGGCTGAACAGATCTGGATGAAATTTGGCGCAGAGATAGATTATAGTTTAGAATAGCACATAGGATACTTTTTAACTGCGGGTGAAACCGCGGGGCACTGCTTGTATATTATAATCCCATAATGCTGCACTTTAAATCCACTGGTGGGCTAAAATTTATCCGAAAGTTTACCTACTACTTAGCTATGCTCGTCTTCTTTTACCAGGCACAGTAGTTATACCCCCTTCGCAATAAACGTTGAATAGCCTCGAAATCGCTACATAGTCTTTTGTCTTTTTCTATTTTGAACATTTGAGTGAAAGATAAAGACAAAACACTGTATCACTATTCTAAGGTTAACAACGTTTATTGCTAAGAGGCATATTGTTTTTTCATCTGTGAAAATGTTGCGTCGCATCGTGTCGCCAATTGTAAATTACACAGCAGGGAAATTTAAAATTCACTTTTACACTTATTTGATTAGGGTGCACAAATTGTTTCATCCTCGCAATTTACTTAGGTCCGTTTTTAGTACTGTAGCAAATCCACTCAGCAGGCTCTAGGTACGAGTACATTACGGAGGTTATATAACTACACCTTTATTTTAGGTCTTCTGCCTTTAAACAGAAAAGTAAAGCATTCCGTGCACTTGGTGCTGGTTTTTGGAGCGATGACTGGACTAGGCGACTAAGTTACAGCAAAGAAAAAAAAACTATTTTGATTCAACTCACACGTAAGATTTAGTATTAAGTATATATGGATAGATATAGTATTTTAAGATGATGTCACAAAATAAAATTTAAGTACATTTAAAAAACCGAGAGGAGAAAGGAGAAATCGAGGAAGACCACATAGACGATGGGAAGACATCTTCAACCAAAGACTGGGAATAGAGTGGAGGAGGAAAGCAAGAGACAGAAAACACTGGACAAAACTGGGGGAGGCCTACACCATGGAGGCGACATCTACACAAGACTGCATTATGTGACAATGGACATTTATAATTAATTAATTGAAATTAAGTGTAATTGAAATAAAGGCTTTTTTACTTTTACTTTTTACATTTAAAAAAAATCAAGCAAAAAATTTATGAAAAAAACCAAGCCTAACCAATAACAAAGTACATAAGACAATTGTTAATTTCCGATTGCAACGACTTGTTCACAAATCTTATTCTTTTTACTGCTTATCGGTTAGCACTAATCAAAAGTGTTGCAATATCGTATCTGTAATAATATCATAACATATCGTCATATCGTCACGCCTTTCCCCCGAAGGGGCTGGCAGAGGAGTAATTCAACACCCACACTTCGCCGGACGATATTCAGTCCCAAATGTGACAGGGGCCGAGCCTGTCGCCATACACCGCGCTCCAGTCATGTAGCAGATGACAAACAATACGCACATATAATCACACAATTAACAAATTGGTGCGTGCCGTCAGCTGGGCTCGAACCCGCTGCCTCTGGCTTGAGAGGCGGGCCTTCTCCCAACTAGGCTGTCATTGCTTTTTTTTTCATCTAAAAATAAAACAAAAAATTAATGAAACAAATCAAGCCTAACCAAAAAATAAAGTAAATAAGACAAAAAATTTTCCGATTGCCGACTTTATTAACGAACTTATTCTCAAATCTTATTATATTTACTGCATATCGGTTAGCACTAAAGTGTCGCAATATCGTATCTGTAATAATATCAATGCATTACTTAGCCAATAAAAATGATAACTGACTTTCGTGCCATTAAACGGCAACTCGCGACACGGCAACACAACGGCGATCGCCGCAAAAGCGTCGAGTGCGCGGCGGAACTTATACAGGTAGGTACAGCAATACGAATGAATTTGTTTTTCTTTATGGCCCATAAAGTTGATGGGATGGAAGCTGTTTGTTCCTATCTATTTTATTGTAATGCTGATATATTCTGGGAGATGGTGATAGGAATGTGTCGTAAATCTCGACTGCTTTTGTAAATCCCAAAGGTGATGGTCTTTCTATTTGGTTTCGAATTCAGTGGATCTAACTACATTGTTGTAGCGAAGTTTCGAATCGTATCCGATGTTTGTCTCAGTGTTGCAAGGTATCTATGGTCCGTAGTTCAGTAAGAATTGTAGGTAAGTTTTACCCGACTGCGCAGGAAAAAGAGTTATGTTCTTCGAGTGTATTTATGTAAGTATGTATGTATGTGGGTACGTATGTGTATATATGAGTTTTCTTTGGCACGGCCTACAGCCTTAACAGCTTGATGGATTTAGTTAAGACATGTGAGGTGTCATTTGAATCGCCTTGATAGTGGAAGTGACATAGGGTACAATATTTTGCAGGCAGGTTTTTTGTTTTTCTTTTAATAATGTTACTTGTCTTAAATTTTTTTTTGTGTTACTCATAGCATCAATATAATTTATTTTTACACTAGAGTTATTCAGGAAATAGTGACCAAAAACCTTCCAATTGAAATACTGTTAATAAATTTAAATTTGATCAATATCCGTTCAGACCGTGAAACGCCTACAAACAGACAGACTTACTTTCGATTTTATAACATTAGTAAAATGAATTCTATACTGATGACTTGTAGGCATCTCATTATTTTGACAGACAATATGCAAAATGTTGGTCTGAATTTTACATAGTTTTTGTTTTTTATTCCTTAATAGTAAGTTTAAAAAAAAAAAATGCATTTTCTTCAAGATAATATAACGTTACTCCTTTCTTAAAATAACTGAAGCATTTCAAAATATATGAAATATACTTTTCTACCGTTTCCGGTACCAGTCAGCAGAAATCTCTCTGAATAAAGAGCTTTAGAAACCCGTTCAGTTTCATATTTTTAGCAAAATATAATCGAAAACCTAAAAATGAATTCCCCGCTGGATGAAAGCCGTGTTCATCCAGCAAACATCATAAAATATTTCCTATTTGTTCGGCGCGATAGAAAACTAGTTCAATATCAATCGAAGAATTCAAATATAGACCAATGGGATAAGAGCTGACGTTCATTTCGAGTTACTATTAATATTAGTGGCTTCGTGAGCTGAAAACCTCGCGAAAACGTAAAAAATCATCATTGTCATCTTTTAAAAATTGAATTTAGAATTGACAAAAAAATCTTATAAATTATTTTATTTAATTATTCATATTACAATTTAATTAATGTTAAATTTGTCTTAAAACCTATATATTATTAGGGTTTAGTTAGTTAACTAGACAACTAGTTCTCGAAAAAAATACTTACACAAAAAAAATCTTACAAAATACAATAAAAAGCAAATACCTACATTACATGAAAACAATGCGCTCATCGCACAAAACTGCTGTCGCTAGGACAAAAATAAGTTCTATTTATTAACCTACTCGTCCAAATAATTAATTATCATACCTGCTCACACAATTTCACGACAGTGGGTTGAAAAATGCGACCTAAAGAGGAGAACAGCCGGACTTCAGCATTCTTACCAAAGTTAAACGAAAACTATTGTACTGTGTCTGCCAAAGACAATATATATTTTCAAATAAATATTTAAACAAATAAAACACTGCCTTGTACTGCCAAATGATATTTTATTGTGTAATATTTTCATTATGTTTGTTTTACTTTGTATTTTTGGTGTGCAATAAAGTAGTATTGTATTGTATTGTATTGTATTGTATTGTATTGTATTGTATTGTATTGTATTGTATTGTATTGTATTGTATTGTATTGTATTGTATTGTATTGTATTGTATTGTATTGTATTGTATTGTATTGTATTGTATTGTATTGTATTGTATTGTATTGTATTGTATTGTATTGTATTGTATTGTATTGTATTGTATTGTATTGTATTGTATTGTATTGTATTGTATTGTATTGTATTGTATTGTATTGTATTGTATTGTATTGTATTGTATTGTATTGTATTGTATTGTATTGTATTGTATTGTATTGTATTGTATTGTATTGTATTGTATTGTATTGTATTGTATTGTATTGTATTGTATTGTATTGTATTGTATTGTATTGTAATACTCAGACATGGAACAAACACAAATATTAATCACGCAAATGTTTGTCTAGGTAGGAATCAAAGTCACGACTCCCAGGCTCAAAAAGCAAGAAGAAAGGCATTATTGTTGCAACATGATTTGATTTGTATCTATTAATGTTATTATTAATAAATCGTGTGTACTTGTACTTAAACTAGTTTTCGCCTAAGCTCCCAAAGTCTAAATAAACACCGCCTCTCGGCCTAGAACGTAAAGACCTCCTTCAGTTTAGATTGATTTCATGCAGAGCCAATACATCTCGTGCGTAAGACATAAATTGTATTAGCGGGAGATATTTCGACGTAGAAATAGATGTATATCAAATGCTTGTAAAATTGAATATGTTGGGAAATAAATTCTGTTTCGAAATTAGGATTTGAGAGCGAAAGACGTAAATCGACACTTCATTATTGAACTACGTGAATGGATCACTTAGTTCTCATGTAGCCACTATTATCGAACGTTCAAATAAGTTGTATTAATAAGGTATATAATAAGGTATTATATACTCGGTGGAGTATATAATAACATACTCCGCCAGGTATAGCATTCAGCAAACACCTTGTAGTAAAAAAATACTTATTGCGGTCTTGCTTATCCATCCACTACGAGTTTCAGAGTGCTATACCTGGCGAAGTATATTAATATACACTTATACCTATAGTTTAGTATGTAAAGCTAGATCACTAGCTAGATAGAAATCTCTATTCAGGACGCTAACTTGCTAAACTCATACTGAACTAAAACTATTGGTATCTTTGTCTAATACGCAGCAATAAAAATGGTAGATATATTTTTAGCTTGTTTAATTTTATTGGAATTGGTTCGATAACAGACTATAGGCTATGATACGTGTAGATAACAACTTATTATATGCATACAATTTCAACTTATATTCCAATTATGACCGTACACAACTTATAAAATGTACATTGACAGTATACTCGTAAAACAATATTAACTATATGTACGAGTATATACTACATCAACATGACATAACATAATATAAACATAACATAGCATATCGTCACGCCTTTCCCCCGAGGGGGCTGGCAGAGGTGTAATACAACACCCTCATTTCGCCGAACGATATTCAGTCCCAAATGTGACAGGGTTCGAGCCTGTCGCCATGACATACAGCAGCAGCAGATGACATACAGCATGCTGCGTTATTAGGTTATTTAAAAAAAATATTGTAAGTTACTAAACTACACGAAAATGTGTCTCTATTTAGCAGTTTAGCGTTCTAAATAGCCATTAGTTACATCAGACGTAATTGTCCTACCACACAGATCAAACAGTTGAGTTACAACTTGGTTTTAAAGTTTTGAAATAATTAACTATATTCTATCAAAATTGATAACTTTTATCCAAATTGCAATTACTCAACTTGCAAAGGATACGGCGTTGAAATCTTAAACGCAAAGTTAATTAACTTATAGTTGTAATGTTATAAATGTAGAAAAATTTAGTCAGTTCAAAGCTAGCTGCTAACTCTGATGTCTGATGTATGATGATTTATGTAAATATTATTATAGTTTTTTTTTTTAACTTTTATATCAAACTAGAGTTTGCCCGCGGCTCTGCCCGCGTGGAATCTATTGCATAGCAATTAATTACCTATTATGTAAATCCATTCAGTAGTTTTAGTGGTTAAGTAACAGTTACCTACTAAATTAATAGTACAGTGATGTAAATAATAAAATGTTAAGCAAAAACATAAGTATTCTTGTTTATTGTTTTCCTTGTTTATTGTTTTATTTTCCTTTTTAATGTTAGTTTTGTAAAGACACTTTTCCGTTGAAAAACAGAATCTAGCTGTTCAAACATTTGTTTTGCGTTTTGGCAATCTTGTATGATCGATAAATGTTTGTCGGTTATACATTGAATTATTATAGCCTTTGCTTTTGAGTCATCTAATTTTAGTTTTTGTTCATGCTGGATATCTTTATTTTCGTATTCTAATATCTGTAAAACCTGTTTTTCTTCTAGTAAGGATTTTACTCTAAACTTCCAGTTAGAATAATTTTCGCCTTTTAGTATTGGCAAAATATTGACGTTTGTGTACATTTTACTTTTGAGATATTATTTTCTCACCTTTATCCTTTAAAATGGCCCATAACCTTATGTAGGAGCAAGGTTTCCAATAATATCTGCTTTATAAGCACGACACGTTATTTAACAGGCTTTATTTAATATTATACAGAATTACAGACATTAGCCATTAATAGAATTTTCACACTGACACTCTGCTGGATTGACACTGTTTAAAAAAGAACTTCCTCAATAAGATAGTTTCTACGAAACTATCCAATGAGGTAGTATTCTCTTCAATTTGAACTTGCGATTTTATCTTGCTTATTATACAAAAATTACACATCCAAAACCATAAATATTAAGTTTGTCGCTACTCCCGAGGTCAAGGAATCGAATTACATGCTAATTACCGAGAAACAGGTAGCCGTTTAGGAGAAACGTGCCAAGGAAGTTTTGTAGAGCGCCATCTCGCTCCGTCTTGCGTTTTTATCTCGTTCTGGTTTTTCACTTTTATTATATAGATTATCTATTTCTCTCCTTCCATTTCGACTGTTGAAATCTGGCTGATTCCCAAAATGAGAGCGCGCTATCCAGACACCTTCACTGAATTAATTATGCCAAGAACTAATTTGGAACGGTCCTGTCGGTCATAACCACAGTAGTAGAGGTCACGACGATTTCCAACCTCCCGTCTGACCCTAATTGACCTCAGACTGGATGTGACCTTGGATTTTGTCGCAGAAATTAACACTGATAGCTTTTAGCTGGCGCTGTACTGGCACTGTACTGGCGCTGTTTTGAATTTCAATATAATGAAAATGTAAAGGCTTTGCAAGTCATATAATACTGAACTCGATATCATAAACTAAAGATCGTCGTCGAAAGTTCCTTCGGGTCAGTTCTAAGATGGGTAACCAGTAACTATAACGCAATTTACTGTACGTAATAGGCCTACCACACGCACAAGCTTCACCACACTTTTAACTGCGCAGGCCAGACTTGAACACGGAACACCGCGCGTGTGGTTGGTGAAATTGTACACTGCGCCAACCCTTGGCTTGGCTTGCTAACTAAACTTGATCACGATACGATCCTTTCGACTTGCGTAGGCAATCGTAGTTACCACACGGCTCAGTTGATTACGCGCAGGCCTCAGTTATGTACGCACAGATTTTTTTTTTACTTTTTTTTTTATGTAGAATAAGTCGGCGTTTGACCATCAACTCGGCTGATGTTAAGTGACGTTGTGGTCTAAGATGGAGCACGACGACCTATAAGGTACTTATTCACTCTAGCCTTGAAGTTTTGTAGAGTGAAAAAATACAAAGACGGCAGTTGAGTGAGGCGCTACAAGTGCGCTACTTTGACAAAGGTCCCGGGTAAATTCCGGGGTATATAGGAGGAGGAGGACGGATAAAAAAAAAGTGCTCTACTTGTTGTGGTGCCTGTGCGTGTGGTAAGCCTATATAACGCCTAGACCAAAAAATACCATGGACACGTATGACGTAGGCGCCACGATACCGCGACGATACTCAAGTGATCTCCGGACAAACAAATGCCAAAATGCCCCGAGAGACTTCAAGACCTCACTTCGCTCGGTAAATAAATTTAACACAGCTATAAGATCCTCGTCTTTTTTTTGCAAACAAACAAACAAAAAGATCCTCTTCAAGACACGCAGATATTTAGCTTGTGTTTTTCGATGTGTATATAGCTTAATTGACGTCACTATCTTTATCTACCTATCTAGACATCTGTAGCGACAGGGTTACCTACACAATATATTATTTCTGAAGTAGCTGCGCCCCGTGGTTTCACCCGCGGTTAAAAAGTATCCTTTGTGCTATTCTAGACTATAATCTATCTCTGTGCCAAATTTCATCCAGATCTGTTCAGCCGTTCTGGCGTGAAAGAGTAACAAACATTCATCCATCCATCCATCCATCTATCCATTCTTACAAACTTTCGCGTTTATAATATTAGTAGGATAGGATAAATTAATCTAACTGCGCCCTACGGTTTCACCCGCGGTCCTATAGGAACAGTTACTTTTCGGGATGAAAAGTAGCCTATTTCCTTATCTATATCCCTGCTAACGTGTATGCGAAATTTCATGATGATCGGTTGAGTAATTAAGGCATGAAAGCGTAACAAACAAACAAACACACTTTCGCATTTGAGATATTAGTTAAGATTGTATAAGTAGGTATACATGTAGATAGCTGGTCGCCAGTACGAGTACAGAGATCGACCGCTGTTCTACTGAAAACGCACTGACCTTGAGACGGTGACCCTAATTTGGTTCGCGGAACACGATCATAGCCTTCGTAATGGTAATCCAGGCTTCGAATGGCTCTAAGCCAAATTCGGGAGCCGTCGTAAACTGATAGGTATTGTGACTGCCGCCTGGAAGTTTACGTGAGGAAACGAAAAATGGGCAGGTACACGAAATATTGGAGACAGCAAGAAGTAGGATTTGTGGACGTGTGCCGCCGTGAGACGTATCGATGAAATGGATGGCGGGAGGTTGACTGCTCGCTACGGCGATGTTTTTCGTTTGTAGTGCAGAGGGAGATAGGTTTTATTTGGTTTCAGTAGTTAATAATGTCAGGTAAATACGTGTTTTAGTTAAGGAGGTTTTTGGCGCATTCGACCATGACTTGATTAACGTCTATTCCTCAACCCGCATCCAAGATATTTGTACAAGTAAAATAAATACTGTGAGAGTATTGGGAATTTCATTGATGTCCATCTGGGCATATTCATCTTCTCTCTCTCTCTCTCTGGTCGATCCTTCATGGCTGAAGATAAAAAAAAATGTATTTATTGCCAAAACCTATGAGTTAAAAACACATTAAAGAAAAGTACTTATATCATTACACCTAAACTAAGTATAATTTAAAAATTTAAATAAATTGTTTTAACAATTGGAGTAGGCTCAGCACTGTTCTGAGTAGACAAGGTCCACGCAGAGCTGGTTTTCAGCCTACCCCATTGCTTGAGCTAAGATGTTTGTCAAGAGTGGTGAACATGTGGCTATAGCGGACCACCATTTTGCTTCACCCAGCGGTTTGAGGAAGGGGTGCGAATGGCTACAGACCGGAATAAGTGGAGAATACTGACAAATCGCTTGGCATCTAAGGGCATGTTAAATTAGTGTCACTGCTAAAACGACGCTAACGACTAGTTTTACAGTGTACAGCTATTTTAAATCGAGATTCATGACTGAGCATCGTTTTAGAATGCAGCCTTAGGTGTTTTAGTAGAGCGCTGGTTATAAATAAGATGTGTAGTTAATTCAAATTGTTTACAGCATTGGAAGCTTACTTTACAAATAAAGTTTTTTTTTTCACAAAAATTTCATTATTCCCTGTGGAACTTGAACTAAACTTACTTAGATAAAATTGTATACATACCAACCTACTTACTACATACATAGTAGCTATTCTAATCCTACTAATATTATAAAGCGAAAGTTTGTAAGAATGGATGGATGGACGTTCTCTTTCACGCCAGAACGGCTGAACAGATCTGGATGAAATTTGGCACAGAAATAGATTTTAGCCTAGAATAGCACATAGGATACTCTTAAACCGCGGTAGAAACCGCGGGGCGCAGCTAGTATAAAATAAAGAGGACTGAAAACCATGTATAAATATGTCCTATTTCAGTATTTTCCTAGTAGATAGTGTTTATGTAGAAATCTTTTATTTTTCGTTATTTTAGACACGTTCGAACTCAACTAACTTAGTTTTTAGGTTTCAGCCAATCTCTCAACTAGATGAAGAGCCCGTTCTCTTCAGCCCATCCATCCTCATTTACTTCGCCATTTCTTCTCAACTTCTAATTTTTACAGTACTTTTACTGAACTTAGTTCTAAATAAAAGACCCGTCTATTTCAAAGTAGAAACTTCCGTTGAAAAACATTTCTGTAATGAATTTAGTTCAAAGTTTGGAAAGTGTTACGAAATTGGCTTTTGTATGCTTTGCCATGTCTGAGATGTTAAAATTGTGGTTATGTACAGAAATACTAAGTATAAAATATATTATTATCGACCAAGAGAGCGTCAGCAAGCGAAGCGTCTATTCTTCACCTTCGACAATCCTGGATTTCTGTCTTCCTCTACAGTTCGTATTTCTTAACCGATTCTCTTCAAATTTTTTGTGTAGGTTCAATGCTATAGAAAACTTTTTGTCGAGTCAGTTTTTTTTTTTTAGTCAGTCAGTTTTTGCGACCTGTAGAGAAGGTCTACACAAAGGTCTACGCAAGGTCTACAGCTCATAGCCATTAGGAATTTAAAATAGCTACGAGTATTTTATCATTTTAATCTACATTTTGTCGTAACAGAACTAAAACAAGTTTAGGGTGTCCAAAAGCAGGATAAAAAATCTAGCGATGTTATTGTGATTCATAGTTCTTTTTTTAATTAGAGAACAAAAGCTTATATTTATAAAACTAACCATAAATTTTTCCGTCGTCAGCGTCCTAATTTCAAACACCAAATTAATGAAGACTTAACTAAACTACCAAAAACGTCAACCAAAAATTCCGTCTTTGCACTCTACTTAACCAGACTCAACATTAAACTGACTAGACTCAACATTAACTGAATCCAGCTTTAAATTATCAAACGCTAACAAAGTCCGGTGTCCAATAGGTGCTCAGGATCAATTACCTGCGCCTTGATTGGACGATTAGTCGCAGTGATCCCTGGTGGGCGATCGATTTTAACATTTTAACTAAATTATATCAGCAGATGGTGCGATAGCCGGTATCCGTCCACTTGCAAGCTCAGTGCCCGACCGCCTCGCAATTATATTCGTGAGTTGTGACATAATGTCTTTTTAGATCGTGTTTTGAAAGCGCTGGCCAGACAGAAAAGACGTAGGACGAGAACGAGACACGGACGGAGCGGAGTCATATCACCTTCATAGGAAATGAGAAGCGTCGCGTGCGCTCCGTCGTTCGTATAGAAAAGACGCAACGCACACAGCGTTGCGTCTCTTCTATACGTCATGTATGAAAGTACATAGAAGTGACGCCAGGTCTGCGTCCCGTCTATTTTTGTCCTCGTCTTTCCTGTTTGACTTGTCACTTAAAGCGAGCTACGGGCGGTCCACCCTCATTCACCGCTTGCCGGTAGCTGGCGAGATCTTAAAAACCGGTCAAGTGCGAGTCGGACTCGCGCATGAAGGATCACGTACTATTCTATCTAAAAAAAACGGCAAAAAAAAACATGTCTGATGTATGGGAGCCCCCTTAAATATTAATTTTATAATGTTTTTTTAGTATTTGCTGTTATAGTGGCAACATAAATACATCATCTGTGAAAATCCAATAGTTTAACTATCACGGTTCATGAGAAACAGTCTGGTGACAGACGGACAGACGGACGGATAGCGGAATCTTATTAATAAAGGGGACCCTATTACTAACCCTAAAAGAAGAGACTTTATATCATCACAAAGCAGACAATTTTTAATCATTACATTTGTGAGGTGGTCGGGCGCTGAGTTTGCAGGTGGACGGACACCTAGATGGTGTGATAGCTTAATCGCTTGTCGATAGAAAATATATTCATTGGAGGATAACAGGACTTGGTTTTTTACGAGTTTAAGTTTTAGACGTAAACTAACGCCACTGTTTAGTTAGTAAGCTTAGTTTAACTTTGTTCAGAAAAGTCGATTTATCAAGTTTAGTTTTTTAGTATAAACTACATTTAATAAATCAAACAAATTTGTTTGAAAAAAAACAGTGTTTAAGTATTTAGCTAATTAAATTACGATACAACAATATATTTTACTTTTCAAAATAATCTACGCAAAGATTAAAAAGTAAGATTATTAAAAGAAAAACAAAATCCGACTGCAAAAAGTTGTGCCCTATGTATATATACTTCCACTATCAAGACGATTAAAATAATAATCAATCAACAATCAAAATAAATACAGGTTTTCTTGTAGAATCTGGATATCAAAACACGTTAGCCAGAGCGTGGAAATTTCTTATTTCAAATCTTTAATGTACTCTTTATTTGATTAACCCTCCATAAATCAGTAGTTCTGACCTTGAGTCTTGACTCATCGCTGACGTAGACGCCTGGGAGCCCATTCCGGTGCGTCAAATTTTATCTTAGTCACTTTCTTTCTCATGATTTTCCTAACGAGAGGGACACGAACGAACAAAGTCGAACGTGCCAGAATGAATCACTAATAAGATAACAAGCACCTACAATTCTGTCTCAATTGCTGCCGTTGCGTCACGCTGTCACACCAATTACTCGGAAACGCAGTTGTCTGCCGAGACGCCTATTTTGAACTGACTTCAAAAAAGGAGGAGGTTCTCTTTTACTTTTTTTTGTATGTATGTCACGCGATTGCTCCGCCAATTGTGAATTGATTTAATTACTCTTTTTTTGGTAGATCGAACTCTAGAATTAGTCCCATAAGAACTTTATCGAAATAAGTCAAGCAGTTTTTTTAAATATGAACAAAAGCTTAAAAATTGTTTACATGGATAACGGGAAGTTGTGTTTTTTTTTTGCTTTGCTTTTTATATTTATTTTTAATGAAGAAAAAAAGTTTATTGGCAACGAAAGAGTCAAGGGTCAAGTTCATTAGCCACAGGTACAGTGAGTCCCTTTCTAATCATTCATTTGGTGTAGAAAAGTATTCAGATAAGTTCTAAATAACTGATATTATGTCGACCATAAATGACATGTGTATCATGGATGTTCTCGTCTATTCAACTCGTCTCCTTTCTGCGGAGTTGACGTGCGACGAGCGATAATTCGCCCGATACATCGCCGAGTAACGAGCTAACCGGCTACACTTACTTACCTCGCGATAGCCCGAATTATGGCCAAAAGCCGCTTATGTATCCGCACCATTTTAAATTTTAATGCGTTTGAAAAAGACAAAACACTGTCTAGCCATCATTCCGAAACAACTATACAATGTGTATTGTTTTAGAGATGTACCTATATATGTATATAGACAGCAAACACATCCCACACTAAACACTAGATTCTGTCTCCAAAATTGTCACGTCTATCACTCACTCAAGAATAATACAACTCAATATTATCATAGTACAGACTTTGAACAGACTCGAACATCGAGCTTAAACTATAGAACATTCTGAATAGTCAGCCTTATTCACGACTGACACGACGAAAAGTTTACCGTCTGAATATTAGTCGGTAGTCGGGACGTGACTACCGACTAATATTCACTGGCCTAATATGTCCCGTCGCGTCACATTGTCACGCCAATCACTCAAAGAATCAATTTCCCCGCCTGAAAGTTGTTCAGACGTCAAACATAGTTCAGTATAGTTACGTACGGAATCTGCATTGCGTCTCAGACCGCCGTTTCAAGGTTACCCCTCCCGCAACAAAGGGTAGGTATAATCCTTTGATAAGTAGGTAGAAGACGCTTTCGCCTCAGGTATTTTGCAATCTTCAATTTTTGGGGACGATTAGAGGAGTACATTTTTTATTAAGGACCGTATCTATTAAGCTACATACAATTTGAGTGAGGTTGCAAGATAAAGAAATCGATTGGTGTGTTTAGCTTCAATACAAGCCTATTAAACGTGTTTCCGATCGTAAACAACTAGTGGTTTTCTGAGCTTGTAGACCTGGCGGCTGACTTCTGCTCTCCTCTATAGATCGCATTTGTCAAACAAATCTCGTGAACATTTTGAAAAAAATTCATAAACTGACTCAACAATAAAGTCTGTATAATTATCGAATCTACTCACAAAATTTCAAGAGAATCGGTTAAGAATTGCAACCTGTAGAGGAAGACAAATCCGAACATACGAAAGCATTTTTGTCAAAGCTAAAGCATAGACGCTTCACTCGGTAACACTCGCTTAGTCGATAAAAATGCTAGGTATTGAATACCAATTCAAAGTCTCCCATTACAAGACACACCAACTTTAACCCTATTTTCGATGTGCAAAAAATCTCAAAATCTTTTCAGCGACGCTACAAAAACCGCACACGTACAGCTCTAAGCGCTATACGACTATTATACGACATAACAAAAGTCATGAAGTCCTTCGGAATGTTTTTATTCGTTCGGAAATAGGGAGAGAGCGTTCGTAAAGTCGTTCGGCCGTTCGCCACCGTTCGCAGATGTACTTTGACTCTATACTTTGTGCAAACGAGCGTTTGATAGGGGCACGCTGGATTAGAGTGCCTAGATGTGGCTTAAAATTTTGTTACGTACACGACTAGAGCCGGAATTTCGATAATAAAAAGACGTATCATGAACCATTTTTTTTGCTCGACGGTAAATGGTGGTGACGGTGGTCATTAATGGTTCCAGGATTAACAGCGACAATCCGAATACATAAAACGCTATAACATTCAGATTTAATCCTATTTATATTTTAAAGGCGAAAGTTTATGTGTGCGCGTGTGTCTCTTGCTTGTTAATTCCTAACGCTCAAACGGGCGGACAGATTTTGATAAAATTTATATAGTTATTAATATTATTATTATATTATTAGGTTAATATTTTGGTATGGAAGTAGGTAGGTAGTATGTCCTGGGTTCATAGGCTACTTATTAACCACCGGTAACACCGCGAGGACTATTTTAAAAATAGTAATTTTCACCATTTTTTTTAGAGTTTTCTATGATAAGAGGTGCTTCCAGGTAATGTACATCAGTGCGCATCTCTATAGAGCAGAATAGCGCTATCTCTGTGGGATTACAGCGCCGAGATTACATCTTTTATGATAAACCGTAGTATTACGGCGTGCCGGTAATAACTCGGGATATTAATTAGAGTTTTTGCTGTCTGTTTTTGTTTACTTAGGGCCGATTTTTCAATGGTCAGATAAACAAACAAATAGTGTTTATTGAACTGATAGCTAATTATTCTGTTTTTCAATGGTCAGGTATCATTTACTAGACGAATAACTCATCTATCTGAGGTATAACTTTATTTGTCGGTGGAACGGCCAGATAGCAGTTTATTCTATGGAATAAATTGTTGAGACTGTCTAAATGATGGTCGTAGGAGTTGTCACTGTAAAAAAAGATTGATATTTCCGACACGCAGAAACTAAATTAATTTTAATTAAAAAAAAAAACTACCATGAACAAACTACATGAGCTATACTACCATAGCCAAACCAGCCGACGACTTTTGCACAGATTAGTAGTACAGTGACGTTTAGACTAAAACTGACAAGCGAAAAGTGAAAATTCGAAGTCCTTTTCTAACGCGTGGATATTTTATAGTTTTGTTTCAACTGTCTGAAGTTAGCTTTTGTACACCCTGAATAAATGGTCAGATAGATATTCCCAATTTAAAATTGTATTGAAAAACCGAACACCGTTTATGAGTCGAATAAACAGATTAATAAAGTTATTGGCTCGGTAGTTATTAGGCGAATAAAGTAAGGATTGAAAAATCGGCCCTAAGTGTATAAAAAAATACTAGTTAAGTCTACGGTATAATAATATACCGCGCCAGGTATGGCATTCGGAGTCAAAAATGATCAGGTGGGCAACACGTAGTGACGTTAATCGAGGCATAAGCAAGCCAAAAATATGTCATTCCTAAATAGTTCGAAAAAGTCAATGACGATGACAAGTTACGTCATTACGTGTTGGCTGCCGGAATTCTAGACCATGTTTTCTAGATTATGGTTAAATCTATTAGGGCCGATTTTTCAATCCTTACTTTATTCGCCTAATAACTACCGAGCCAATAACTTTATTAATCTGTTTATTCGACTCCTATACGGTGTTCGGTTTTTCAATACAATTTTAAATTGGGAATAACTATCTGACCATTTATTCAGTGTGTACAAAAGCTAACTTCAGACAGTTGAAACAAAACTATAAAATATCCACGCGTTAGAAAAGGACTTCGAATTTTCACTTTTCGCTTATGTCACTGTCTTGTCAGTTTTAGTGTAAACGTCACTGTACTACTAATCTGTGCAAAAGTCGTCGGCTGGTTTGGCTATGGTAAATAGCTCATGTAGTTTGTTCATGTTAGTTTTTTTTTTATTAAAATTAATTTAGTTTCTGCGTGTCGGAAATATCAATCTTTTTTTACAGTGACAACCCATAAGACCATCATTTAGACAGTCTCAACAATTTATTCCATAGAATAAACTGCTATCTGGCCGTTCCACCGACAAATAAAGTTATACCTCAGATAGATGAGTTATTCGTCTAGTAAATGATACCTGACCATTGAAAAACAGAATAATTAGCTATCAGTTCAATAAACACTATTTGTTTGTTTATCTGACCATTGAAAAATCGGCCCTTAATGAAATAAACGCTTATTCACAGCAATATCGTAGATGACAAGTTGCCACGTGATATTGTTTCCTCTCTACTGTATTGGATATCTGTGTTTCCTCTCTCTCTCACACACACACACACACACAAACTAACTTGTTAAATGTATCTACTTAGATAGTAAAACTCAGCGAAGTCTGATTATAAAAAGATTGTTGATAAAATGTAACCCCAAGCAGATAAAGGTTTTATAACTCCGACATATTTAAACAGTACTTTGTATTTTTCTTTCTTTTAAATTTTGAACTCGATCGTAAAAAGCAATAGACTGTTTCATAAAATTATTCAGAGACTATACAACGTTTTTTTTATATTTCGGTAGTAGTCTCATAATTATACAATTGTATAGTTAAAGTGAGAGCATAATTGCCTGACATTCGGAGAAAATTTATGAGTTGCTAGGTCTCAATTCATCACGAACTACAATAATACAATATGACTTTATTGCACACCAAAAACTACAATGGAAAAACTACTACTGTCACTAATAGGCCCCCGCAAGCTCTAAATTTTCCAAACGAACGCGTTTGTCGTTTGTTGGATCGGTTTAATTAAAAGCTTATGATATGTAATCATTAGCTTTTAAATAAACCCGTAACACAAAGGAAACTCGTAGCCTAGTTATATAAGAATTATTAGACAAGTGCGAAAGTCATAAAAAAATATCTAAAATTGCAATTTGTCACTCTGTAGATAACTTTTGAGGCTCGTCAGTAGCTTTACGTGCTCTCTTCGCTCGTCTTCTTCTTCTAGACGAAATGGCAATAGACGAAAAACTTTAGCCAATGCGAAGTCAGTCTAAAGTGTTCGTAATTTAAAATATTTCACGTCTAGGACAGAGACAACATGACTTATGTACCCAAAAGGCTGGCAACGTTACTTTTTTCTTGTACAAAGAAAAAGATGATCACAATTTTTAATTTTTTTAAGTATGATCTCAAAACGCCGAATTGTGCGAGCGAGAAAGCAATAACGCCCGTTAAAAGCCCGTTAAGAAGCTCTTAAGAGTAAAATGTACCGTACATAGCCATAGTCAAGCAATGTTATACCGAACCGATCGTATTCGAAATCTTCCATTAAATTGACGCCTCGTCGCCAACTCTATTCTCCCGTCATGGCTGCAACGGTGAATTGAAAATTTTAAAGGTGCGATCGCACTTGGTCTTCCACACGTAGCCGTGGGCATTACTGCATGTCTACTGAAAGCACTATAACTACTTATAAAGGAGCTAGAGCATGTTTCGGTGATAGCTCGGTTATAATTACTATCTACAGCTACACTAGTATTATAAAGGGTATATTATTCGACCAATTCATACATTCTTTAACTAATAGAAAGTCTTGCAATTCATATATTTCTTTAACCAAATCAAATCCGCTGGCAGACAAGTTAGTGTGAATGATGTAGGTATACATAATATTTATGAGCACAGAACACATACGAGTAATTACATGTAAGTCGATATTAATCTGACAATAGAGCTTATGTCCTAATCCCTTACATTAGATTACATTTTTGCTTTAATTTACTTTTGAAAAACATCACCTTTTTTATATCGGCATCGTATCGCGTTGCATAGTCTAATGCAATTTTATCCTAAATCTACCCTCATTTTTAAAGCGCCGGTGGCAGCTAAGATATCGGTAAATTGATACCGTATTGTATTGACGTGATAGATTTAAAGGGCTCTTTTGCATTGGGATTTAATTTGGTGCTTAGGTGAGAGGTGGAGTTGGAAATTTGGATAAAAATTTGCAATTTGCATACATTTTATATGTTTGTTTACAAATTGCACATTGAAATAACTAACATAGTTGGCTCAGGGAAAATAGTATCTTGGTCATCTGATACTTATTCGATCGAGTTAACCATTTTAATTAAAGAAAAATACGAAATACAGTAATCACTTTTCAGAGGCAATACAACGTTTATTAGTAATGTAAGGTGGGTAACACATCACCCAGTGTTTTGAGTATGCAAATTGCATATTTAATTATTATGGCTCCGTATTACACGAAATCACCACACGAAACCATTTTTGTATGCGCCTAGTTTGATATGAAGAATTATGATGATCAGGTACAAAAAAATACAGCTGGTAGAAAAAAACAACCAACTCAAGTTAAACCGAAGAACGATTTTGAAAAACATTCTCATTTTGGAAAAAATATCACGAAAAGTATCTTCTTAAAAAAACTATCGGAACGTAACTAGTTCTCTAAATTTTCAGCGATTACACCACATTTTTTTTTGATTATTAAATAGTCAGATTAGTTCCCTAAAGTTTAACCGAGCAACTTATTTTTATGTGTGTCCTTGTTACGATTAATACCATTAAAAACGGCACAAAAATATTAATTTTAGGCGCCGATCTCATTTTACCATCAAATATGATATACGATTTTCAACTCTAAATGAAGCGGCTTAAGTAAACGTGTATGTAGGTGAAATATCGTGCTATGACGGCGCCTTATTTTCATTTCAAAACCACTAAACCGATCTCAATGAAGCAATATACGAGTTAATTGCTCCAAGACTACTTACTAGGCGGATATTGACCGAGCGAGCGACGCGCCTCTTCTTTAGTATCAGCAACAATGCATTCGTATGTCTAACCCGCGTCTGTCTCAACCGATATACTTGAAATTTTGTGAGTAGGATCGATCATTCTAGAATTTTTGTACAAATAAGACAGATGACAGACGCCGGCCGGACGGATACACGACAGCATTTTGCGGGGTCTTTATCTCAGAGAGCCACTAGTTTTTAAAAAGGAATAGGCATAGTATAATATAATATACTCTGCCAGGTATAGCATTCAGAAACACGTAGTGACGTCAATAGATTCTTAAGCAAGACCGAAATAAGTCATTTGCAACAAGTTTGAAAGAGACAGATGACGGTGACGTCATTATGTGTTTGGTGAATGCTAGACGTTGTTTTTTTGGATCATGGGAATAGCTAGGCAAGTATGAATTTAAAATGATAGCAAAAGAGCAAATGCCAAAAAATTTGAACTCTAAGATCTTTGAAATAGCGTGTATTCTCAACTCTCGTGTATTTGTTGTCAAAACTTACTAAAAGAAAAGCAACCCATTGTAGGGAACAAATTGGTATATTTTATTGGAACGTGTGACATGCCGTATCTTGTCTGAGTTATGTCTTGTATGGATCATCGGCGATTGTGTTTCGAAAGTTTAGTCGAAGCATTGAGCGGACGATTTTCGACGAAATTCAGAATACGAGGACATTGAATGTGTTCTTAGGGATTTATCACAATCTACTCTATATACACCAAAATTATTTAAAATAGTAAATATTTGTATCTTTTTATGTTAATAACGAATAAACCCAAAAACGACCACTTCGATTTCAAAATTTCTTTCACATTAGAAAGCTACATTATCCCAGTGACATAGGCTATGAAACGCGAGTGAAGCCACGGACAAAAGAGCTTGTCAGATATAAAAAAGGTATATTAGCTTACTTGAAACAGAATAAGAAAAAGTGTCTGTAAACTTAACGTAATCTTTCCCAAACGCTTTTCGTTCCCACTTGGTCCACAACAGATGAATAGTGGTACGTCTCCAATGGAATGCTAGCAAATTACCACGATCAATCCCCTCCCCTATCCTCTTCTCGATTCCCGGGATGCCCCGGGACGGTCGCAATCTTCCACTTGTCATTGTCAATGGACCCGATTGACGGGAGGAGTAATCAGCTGTTCGGGTTAATGACCTTACGTTGCACAGTCGGGAACTAAGAAATACACTATTGTTTGAAACTTTTGCATAGAAGCTGTGGACTGCGGTTTCGCCCGCGGTAAAAAGTACCCTGTGTGCTATTCCCGACTAAACTCTATGTCTATGCACAATTTTATCTTCTGTTCAGCCGTTCTGGTGTGATTGAGTAACATTCATCCTACTATCATATCCTTCTAATATTATAAACGCGAAAGTTTGTAAGAATGGTTGGATGGATGGTCGGATGGATGTTTATTACTCTTTCACGCCAGGCTGAACAGATCTAGGTGAAAGTTGGAAACAGAGATAGATTATAGTCGAGAATAGCACATAGGATTCTTTTTAACCACGGGTGAAACCGCGGAGCGCATCCAGTCCATCCATAAATTCATCCGAACTTTCGTATTTAATTTAATTATATAACACTTAGTGTGAAAGCGTGATGGACAAAACAATCCCATGAAATGTTGATTTTCACGATCATTAATTTCAGCTTCATTTGAGAAAAAAAAACCCGTTTCAATATAGGCGAGCTTGCCGTCTGTAATGTGCGGTGGTCAAACGTTTTGTCAGCCTGTTTTAATTGTTTTTTTTAGAATAATAAAGCTGCAATTACAATGTCGCCTTATTGCACACCAAAAACTATGATGAAAAATCTTAAAAACACATATGTAGATTATGTTACACATGGAACTGTTAAAATAAGAAGGTTTGATCTATTGCTGAATTTATACTTCTGTACAACGTTTATAGAGGGTTCGTAAGGAGAAAGTGTATTACTTGTGGAACAGTAAGATAGACCAGAATAACCATGGTTCGAAAATAATTTCTTCTGGCACCAAGAACTATGTGTGGTTACTTACACGCAACAAATGATTTCATCTCATATCTTGCGCTGTGCTGGTTAATGTTGTATTTGTTTGTGTGCCAAGATTGCTTCCTAATAAAGCCCAAAACAGACGTAAGCTCTGCATCCTCGCGGGTCCGACACAATAAGATCGTGTTACAAAGGCCCCGTTTGCATATCTGTGGAGATCGTCGGGCGTACGACGTCGACGTTTTGCGTCTCAACAACGGTTTTTTCCTTCTGTTTCTTTTGGCGCGGTTGCAGTTGCAGCGGAAGGCGGTGATCGATTTTGTGGAGAGATTCTAAGGAGAATATGAAATGCGTTTTCGTAGGAAGTTAGTTTAGGTAAAGTACATTCTATCAAAAGAAAACTATCGATTACGTTTTGCAATATATTTTAAGTACATGAAGTTTTTAAATAAAAATGAAGCTTACAGTATTTAGTAGTTTTTGATTAGGATTAAAAGCATTATCAAAGTCAAAGTCAAAATGTTTTCATTGAATTAGGGAATCAAAGATACACTTATAAACGTCAAAATTTTAAAGTAGATTCGACTGCCTTGTTCGGATAAAGAACCACTACTTTTAGAAGAACAGGCAAGAAGCTGTAGGGCATTATTTTTTTTTTCTCCGCCAAATTTACATTTGCGATCGTTAAAAATGTTACTTAGCGCTTGCTATTAAATTGCTATTAATTTAAGTACTTCTATTTTGAAAAGTGGGACCTTCGACCTTCTCCATAAGAGAGATCAGGTACGAAAATCTAAAAATAGACCGCAAACATTAGGTGCTTCACACAAAACTAAAATATATTTCTCTAATAATATATAATATTTAGTTAATAAACACGCGTACAGTGTAACCCTGCCCTAACTATACCTACTGAACGCCGCGACTCTACGCCAAAGTTGTTATATAAAACCTCTCTTGCCTCTCCACCTTTCCTTTGCCGTTTTGTTCACGGTATATTTTTTAAACGTTTTTTCAGCTAGTTATTCACGAAATACAGTTATTTTGCCGGGAAAGATTGGATTGCTACGACAACAATGACTCTTCACGTTAATGTAATGAAGTATTCTTTCTCTTTATTTTACTTCAGTTTAAGTTGCTTTTGGTAGTGGAAGATGAATTGTTGTTGGAATTTCCTTAGTTTGTTTTATTTTTCATTCTGTGTTTTTGGTTGCGTAAGAGGTTGTTTGAAAAATATAGACGCGATTTGTGTTTTGCGGGTCTTTCAGCATTTTAAAGATTTTAAAGAACGGTTTGTAAGGTTTGGGTAACTTAAGCCCGTATGCTAAAACGATGCTCAGTCATGAATCTCGATTTTAAAGCTGTTTTTTATGTATGGTAAAACCAGTTTTGTATCGTGATTCATGACTGAGCGTCTTTTTAGCATGCGAGCCTGAAAAGCTAAAAGCGAATTCTGTTTTCAACTCGCGACGCAAAAAAGACGGGAGGTTATAAGTTTCACTTGTTTGTGTGTGTGTGTATGTCTGTGGCATCGTAGCTCCCGAATAGATGAATTGATTTTTATTTTGTATTTGTTTTTTTAGTTTGAAAGGTAATTTTATACCTAAAAGGTAGTCCCTACCTCAAAAAATTGTAATACGTTCAGAGATGAAATAAACGATTTATTATTATTATTATTAAAGGTGTATTAGTCTGGCGAGAGTGTTCTTAGCTATGTTTCATGACAATCGGCGTCTGGGTTTTTTAAATTTTCTAATCTGCAAAGGAAACTGCAAATTCACAGCGGTTCAAAAATAGCAAAGTATTGTCTTATACACTAGGTAGATACATTTCTTGCATAGGCAATTCATCTGAATACCATAAAATATCATTCGATATGAAATGCACCGCAACAATCGATGCCACTCGCTATCTGAATCACAAACGGCGCAGATGGCATAACCGTGTTGCACTCGAGAATGCAAAGCCGCCACGCGACAATAACTCGGCCGAAACTCACGTACAACTCGACCGAAACTCACGTACCTCTCGGCCGAAACTCACGTACTTCTCGCTCCAAGTTGCAGTCTAATAAATTTCTAAATCGACCGGCGTCTTGCGTTCGACGCTCGCAAACGCAAACTCACGAACATAATACGGCTGAGTGTCGCGATGCCTGCAAAGGAGTTTATTATCTTTCAAAGGCAAAAGTGTACAAAAAGTAAATTCTTTCCATTTCAAATCTTGGTGCACTAAAGGGATTATGAACGAGTAAAATTGCCACGTCTTTGACATTGCAACGCCTTTGACAGAGCGGTCAAGGTCGTCATGCTTAGTACTAAAATAATTACATATCGTCACGCCGTTCCCCCGAAGGGGCTGGCAGAGGTGTACGACACCCACATTTCGCCGTACGATATACTCTACGTATATATCCCAAATGTGACAGCGGGCGAACAACTTAAATAAATAGCATGAAATTTCAAAGGTACCAAATATTGCAGTAACTTGCAGCATCTTATAACGATGACACCAAAAATCATTTGGAACTTTTCGGTTTTCTTTCTTTTTTTTCTTTTTTTTCTTTTTTTTTTTGTTTCTTAAAATTACTAAATTTTAATTTACAGTTATTGAGGGGTGTTTCACGCAAGTGAAGTGGCGAGAGGCAGTTAATTTAAAATAAGAATTAAGTTAGATTTTAAATTGTAAATTTTTAATGAGATGGCGCGATTAATTTTTTTACTTGAGAAAAAAGCTCGAAATTGTCAAAACTTGAAAAGTCGAGTCTAAGAGAGGTATTTAGTCAGCGACGAGACTCCTTAGACTAACAACAATGAAAAAGAAAAATGACCCAATCAACGTGGACAGGTTCATTACAGGGTCTACATCAATACAATTTCTATCAGATCATACATTTAATGAAGTTTCGATGTTCTGATAAACGTCAAAAGTCGCAAGTGTAACTAAGACTAACGCAAATAAGAACCATTTGCACTCATAGATTGACCAATACTGGAGCCGCCTAAAATCGCAGCATCAGTGGGGAGGTGTCTACGCAATAAGACGGTGATTGGGGGTTAGTACCGTTCTAACTCTACCCCTAACATTGAAGCAATGCCGCTATTTGAGAAATAAATATGCAATTGGATCATATGGAGCGCCGAAAGGCTGCTAATTCGTAGACCGGTCCTCCGAGAAAATGCGCATGGCTCTGATGCCAGATTATGAGTATGGTTTCCCTTCAGTTAATTTTTTTTTTATTTTTTTTTTATTTAAAAAATTACACTCCACGGACTCCGGGGACCGTGACTTTTTTTAACAAAAATCTTAAATTATTATATAGAGGAAATACAGGTAGAGGGGGGTTAGTTATTAAGTCTTAATCTAAGGTTAGGTTAAAGGTTTTCAGATTTACTTAATGCATTGTGAGTACACCACGAGCAGACCAGCGACCCGCAAGCAGCACCCGATCACGAGTATGACGCATGTGCCAGCCATCGCTCTCCTCAACCATATTTGAGGGAAGAGAACGACCCGACACACGACGCCGCCGCAAGAAGGTGCCTTCGATAGTGAGCATGAACGCTCGAGATGGACCCACAATTTATATAAAACGATAACAAAATAAAAACTATAACGAG
Source organism: Peribatodes rhomboidaria (assembly GCA_911728515.1). NCBI lineage: Eukaryota > Metazoa > Arthropoda > Insecta > Lepidoptera > Geometridae > Peribatodes > Peribatodes rhomboidaria. The sequence goes on along the minus strand of OU452171.1, from coordinate 16,798,134 downwards.
AACAGAAATTATTACAATTTTTATAACAATTAATATTTTTATAACATCATGGCCTCCTCCCGACTCAGAGCCTCCATCCCATCCATCCCTTCAGTTTCAAAGAGAGAGGTTCTATGTCTATAATAATTAAACTTTGCTCTCATAAATTGAACGAGTATGTCCAATGCCTGAGAAATTTACAGCCGAACCTTATCAGACAGAACTTCTAAACGCAATGTAGTTTATACGTCTCGTTTCATACACCATAAACCTCTATCTGAAGCGAAATCAAACCGTAAAACCGTCGTAAAGCGACGTCTAACGCTTTGTACAATGTTATGTGTGTTTTTACATGTTTTAGTGGAGAAATTTGCATTCGCGATGAATTCTCCGAAAATTTTGGCACTCATCGGCTTGCTATAAAATTTTACTTGTCTACAAAATAAGGGAATGTTTATAGTGAAATGTTGTGGAGAGACACGATTTAAGCTCTTAAAGGTTATATATAGGTACTTCTAGAGTTGGCAGCATATCAATGGCATTACTTCTATTGAAATTATTTATGTATGAGTCTATCAAACAATTTATGAGCTCGCAGTAAATCATTACACATTATTATTATGATTCGACTTTTTATATATTTATTGAATTTTTTAAATAAGATTTATTTAAGAATTATACCTAAATATTTACTATTACTCTGGATATAGTTTAGATTATAGAGGATTATATTTTTTTTTATAAAAAACCTAAAAAAATCAAATGTCTCGTTAGGGTATCGTTATCTTTAGAGCAGTCCGATCCTACCCAATATGGCCAAAATTATTATTAGCTAACTAGCTGCACCCCGCTGTTACCCACGGTTAAAAAGTAGTGTATGCACTATTCCAGACCATCTCTGTGCCAGATTTCATAGCGATCCGTTCAGCCATCCTGGCGCAATTCAGTAACAAACATGCATACATCCGTGATCCATGCAAACTTTCGCATTTACCGAGCGAGCGTTAGCCAGCGAAGCGTCTATGCTTCAGCTTCGACAAAAATGCTTTCGGATGTCCGATTTCTGTCCGATTCTCTGTCCGGATCTCTAATTTCGTCTACAAGTCGTATTTCTTAACCAATTCTCTTGAAATTTTGTGATTTCGATTCGGTTCGATAATTATCTAAAAAAATTGTCAAGGTAGTTTATGGTTTTTTATCAAAATGACAGAGATACTCGTATTTCCTTTTTGAAAAAAATCCAAAAACTGACTCTATAAAAAATACTTTAAAATTATCTAACTTGCTCACAAAATTTCACGAGAATCGTTTGAAGAATGTGACCTGTAGAGGAGGCTAGACGCAAGCTGCGAGATCTACATTTTTACTACACGAGGTGAGATTTAAGTTTTTGTCTTTCCTTGTTCAAATTACCTAACAAACTACACCGAAATTCAGGTAGAACCCGAAAGTTTACCCCCACCGATGATTGAATAAAGAAGATTGCCGAGTCAGTGTTCCAGCAACCTTTCAAAGGTGTAACAAAAGCGGCATGGGAACGGACAAATGTTTGCCCTCACTTCGCTTGGCATTTTCTAAAAGGCTTCTGGCATTTTGCTAAGTTTTAAAGGTGACATACATGGAACTTTAGACCTGATGTCTGGGTTTTAAAATGTCAGTTGGAACTACTTCGTTAACGGCCGTTCACGAAGCAAGAACATTATTTCTGAAGGTTAATTACTGTAGTTAAGTTTATGTTGATAAGATTTATTGGTTCATAAGTGAAATCAACCTGATTCGATAGATAGCATTGATTGAGTTCACTTGCAGAAGCTCGGATTATCTGTCATCAATGGTTAAACTGATAAATCGCCTCTCAAGAGTTAAAGGAATATAGGTATTATTATAAAAGCTAATCTTGAAATAACACAATAGTTGAGAAACGTTTACAACATTTCAACTCTGAATTAAGTAACATAAATTAAGTATTTACTGAAATTGGGCCTTATTGCACTTGCAGAAGATACGGAATAAAACTCTTGGGCTTAAAACTTTTATTTCGTATCTTCGTCTTTCAGGCCCAATTTCAGTAGATACAGATTTGAATTCTTTTGAGTAAAATAAATGATTTAGTAGTAAAACCAGTAAATTAGAGTATTGATTATGGTTATTGTTGTATGTCTCTTTTGTTACCGCAAGTATGTTAGTTTAGTTTTTATTGTATGTCATCTGTTACATGACCGCAGCCCGGCGTATGTGGTGTAGTGTGCCAAAGAAACCTCATATACATACATACTCCTATGCATACTTACACTCTAGAAACATAACCCTCCTTCTTGCGCAGTCGGGTAAAAAGCTAAAGAAAATATAAATTCCACTTCAAATGGAAGGCATTGCATTGATTTCCCCACATTGATGCTCCTCATGCATACTTTGCCTTGGCCTGCCGTGGCCTCACGTAAGTTTAAAAGCCTCCTCTGATCGATAAAGAGAAGGAGGTTCTAATATTAGTTGAGGTTAAATGACGCGACTGACTTTATAGCTCTAATTGTCTATAGATTGATATTGTTTTAAAAACATAGTAATGCAAGTGACAAAATTAAAAATTTTGAAAAGTCCACGACCGTTAATACTCAATTGAAAAGGGATAAAATCTGCATCAAAATCGGACTAGTAGTTTTGGAGAAAAATAGCAACATAAAATATCGTCATGCCTTTCTTCTGAGAGGTGTATTACAACACCCACCCTTCGCCGGACGATATTTAGTCCCAAATGTGACAGGGGGTGGGCCTGTCGCCATTCACCGGACTCCAGTCAAGTAGCGGATGACGTACAATAGCACATAAGTTCATATAATGAACAAATTGGTGCGTGCCATCGGCGGGGTTTGAACCCGCTCCCTCTGGCGTGAAAGGCAGGCCTTCTCCAACTAGGCTATCATCGCTTGCTATTAGCAGATAATTTTTGCCAATTTTCAACATATTTTCATAATTTATTAGGTAAGTGTTCATCACCTATAGTACAGTGGACCATACAAACTATTTTGAATTAAATACATGTACCTGATATAAAAATTTACAACCTTTCCGCCCGTTCTGTTAAAATGGCAAACATATGAAAAATAATAAAATAAAACCATTGGCACAATTGCAATAAGGTTCCGCCACATGTTCGCCTAACATACAATGCTATTCTCATAATTGGTATTCCATAATCGAAATTTCCATAACAAATTCCACAGAAGGCGTAATATTCGCACGCAATAGGGAGCGCCATTGTGCCCTTATGGGGAAAAGCCGCGTTGTAAGGCGAAATTGTACCCCAGTTATGGGGTGAAATTGTACCTCTTGAGGGCTGAAATTGTAGCGCGTTATGGTGTACCATTGTGTTCCGAATTCTCTTGAATATCCTCAGTTGAGATGATACGAGTTCGCCTGACCTTTGATGCGAACGAAGCAAGGTTTTTCTATGTTGCTTTAGTAATAAGTTTTAGCAAAAACCTTTGAAATTAGAACGAGATATTGAAATACCTCATTTTATTCTGGAGTATGTTTTTTTTCAAAATAAAAAACTAAAAATTTGATGATTAGTGTTGTAGGTCGAAATACAAATCATCTCAATTTCATCATTTATTTCTACGAAATCGTAACAATAATCATTTAGCTAACCTCCTCTCCTTCATAACTACAACATAACTACAAGTTAAGTAGGTACCTACCATAGCAGCTTATTACCTGTCGGGGTTGTGTGTTTTGGGCTGTAGGGGTCGCTTTTATCATAAAAAAATATTTATTAAAGTCAAATTTTAACGCTCACAAGAAATATTAAGGACAATAATTAATAACAAGGAAAATTCTTACTTATTTAAGAATGATTAGAGAAATGCGAAACACATACAAAATTATTTAAATTGCAATTTGTCACTTTGTAGATAACTTTAGAGGCTCATTAGAATCTTTACTTGTTCTCTTCGCTCGTCGTCTCTTTTTAGACAAAATGGTAATAGAAAACCTTTAGCCTATTCGATGTTAGTTTAAAGTGGTCGCCGGACCCTAAATGAATGAATGTTGACTTAATTATTAATCCTTAAACTTTCCTCTAACCAAAAATTGACCAAAACCTTTAATACTGTTGATGTCTTAACCCTTATTATGAAACGTCGTATAGTCTCGTGTTATGTCTTTTTCTTTCTTTTACATTTTAAACTAAGCGTTTCAAGTCAACTTTAATTTTCTTGTAAGAACTGCAGAGGTGTGGAACTCGTTGCCTGCGTCTGTCTTTCCACCTAAATACAATCCGGGGGAGTTTTAGAGTAAAGTGAATAGGTATCTCCTAGGCAAGCGTGTTACACCTTTGATCACGTCGACGCTTCCCATCAGGCGAGTCAGTGGTCAAACGCATGCCTAGTTTGTTGTAAAAAAAAAACTTGATCAAAAAAGACAAAACACTGTAGGTATTATCCATGGCTTTACTTACAACGTATGAATAAGGGGGTAACAGTACAAGGTGTCAATAACACGGCTAATGAACTTGGTAGTTAAAATAATGGCATCGGAATGTCATCGGTTAATTCATCAAAGGGCCCTTTTGTTCGGCGCCGCTCGAAGATTGATGGTCCGTCTGAACAGGAACTGTCGCTGATGGTGATGAGTATCCATTGAATAAATGGTTCTACCGCGGTTATTGGGAAGGCTTACTTCCTTACTTCGTTTGGCTGACAAAAGACTGTAAATAATTTGATATTATATACGAAAAAAACAAAATCGATTGAAAAATAATTGACAATGTTGATAGTATTGTTTTAATAAAAATAAAAATGACTAAGGTAAGAATTAGTTTCATCAATAAATTTGTAAAACCCGTTGACATAATTAAAATTCCGATTTAACAGTCTAAACTTATATTTTGTTATTACATTTTAATTAATTAAAAGTAATTTATGGAGGAAAGATTTGTGTTTTTGTATGTTTGTAACGAATTATCTCAAAAACTCTTTCACCACTAGAAAGCTACATTATCCCTAAGTGACATAGGCTAAGGCTAAGGCGAGCGAAGCCGCAGGCAAAATAGCTAGTTAAAAGAGCGTGTCACTTGAGTCACTCATAAGCGCATAATATGCCACTCAAGATGTTACAGAGTAAAGCTGTCCAGCATTCAAAGTTTCAGTCCAAACTTACTAAAACACTTTCGCATACTCGTATTCTCTGAATGTGTAATCAAGAAAATGATAAAACGGTCAGTAGGCCCAGGCAACTTATGAAGTTGCCTTCTTTGTTACCCCCAATACATGTAGAAATATGAGCACCATAAGCTTTGAGAGTCCCCACACATAGCAGACTTTCTGATGGCCGATAGGTCGGTTGGTCGGGATGGGCTGCTAATGCTTGCATGAAGGCAATTACGGCCGATTTTGAATTGCTACAATGAGCCGGATGTGCACACCTCTTCAACCTGATTAAGAAGCCAACCATACTATCGACCGATGGAAAGTCTTTCGCTCTACTCTTACTATGCCAACGAGTAAAAGAAGCAAAAATAATCTAAAACAATTCTCCCGACATCACGTGCAAAATTTCTGCTCAAAGATATCGTTCATCCCAAACTCACTAAAACATTTTCGTATATTCTCAACAACGGTCAGTAGGCAGCAGAAAACCAATGATATAACCCTCCTTCTCGCCCCCAAGACATGGAGAAATGTGACCACCATAAACAATTTGATGCGCGATAAAATTCAATGTCCCGGCAGGAACCTATAAACCGTCCCGAAAAACCAAGACTTTATGCAAACTATATAGAAGTTGCTAGGGTTACAGTGTATGATTTACAGTAGGTTTTTGTGAGATCTGACTGTCTTTTGAAAATGGAGTGTTTTTTTTTATTAGAGGAAGATTTGCAGTGTTACATTTCCACAAGTTTTTTCCGGACAGTTGATAGATACGAGTATATTTATTGATGAGTACTTACATAAAAGTTTCTGTACTAACACCAGGAAGAGAAAGGAAACAGATGTCGTTCTTTGGTTTCGTAAGTTTTTAACCGACTTAAAAAATGAAGCAGATTCTCAATTCTTACATGATTAAATAATTTGTTTGTAAGTTACACTATGTTTTCGCTTCTTATAAGCCAATTTATATGCCTTTAATTTAAAAGCTGCAAACGAGTATACTATTATGTTTATATTTGGTGTATGCTGTGTATGTTTTACCATACAGCATATACAACTCCTGAATTTCAAGAGTGATGCTATCTAAAATAGAAGAAAATAGTCTAAATGTAATCCGTGATGGACGAAAAAATGATTTTATATTTTGTAACACTTTTTTCTTAATAATTCTTTCGGTAAGTAGAAATTTCCTACTGCATGTTTGAACTACGGTACTATACTTGTACCGCGGCTATCGCACGGAGTTTTTCGCCGTTGCCGGCCCGTCCGAATTCTCGGCGTGCTTCGGTGACATAAATCCGTGTCCTAACGTGGCAGACACGTATGTTGCACTAGGCCGGTGGTAGTGATAGCCTAGGGCTGTTTTTAAATTAGAATTTGGGTACATACCTTCATACTAGGAAGGTTGTGCAAAAAGTGTTCAAAAAATTAAAAAAAAAAAGAATACATTTTGCGTTAAATAATACATTACGCCTATATTTTTGAGTGTTTGTTTAGATTTATGTTGTATTTGGTGTCACTAAAGAGTTTTTGTATTGTATTGTAATTTTTTTTAATATTAGCTGAAATAACAATTATGTAAATCGGATTTGCTAATGTTTCTTTTAGTTCATTTTCAAAGGTTAGTTAAATAGTGAAAAAAATACTGCATCAAGTCACACCTGATTGTAAATTATGCGAATGTAACAATATCTCTCTGACTCTACTTACTTATAGGTATTTAGTTAGAAATCCATGAGAAAACTTACAAAAATGCTTTCTGATCCTACCTCTGATCTGATCAGATCTGATTTGATACTTGAAGAAAACGAAAAAAAAAAAATGTTTTCCCTTGTTTTCAACCATTGAACGTCAGACATTTTAACGTGGTTGATCTTATCTTGAATTAATACCACTGCTATCAAATGTTGCGTTAAAATATTGTGAGTAAGCATTTTCTTACAAACACTAAGATCCAGCGTTTGATTAAATCAATTTTAATTCATTCCAATCTCTCCCAGACATCTCTTTGGCGCCTTATACTTGATCATTACACTACTAACGCTGTGTCATGGTGCGGGTAACATCTGAATTATTATGTTTCTAAATTTAATATAGGTATCTACTAAGTTTTTAATAATTCTGAGTACTACGACTGTGATATAGAGGTTACTGCTGAAATACTAAAATAATGATTGTATTTATTATTAACGCATTGTGAGTGTTGCAATACATCTCTACCAAGTGCCAGCCTATTGGGTATGCATTACGATATGCATTCTAAGTATGTATTTCATGTATATAGGATCAGCGGTTAAGACTGTGCTTTAATATATCAGTCAGAACTTTAAATTTTATGTTACGGGCGTAGCGAGCGAAGCGTCTCTGCTTCGGCTTCGACAATAATGCTATCGTATGTCCGATATCTGTGCGGATCTTTGTCCGGATCTTTGTCTTCCTCTACGTATTTTACGAGAACCAGTTGAGGAATGCGACCTGCGGAGGAGGACAAACGTCGGCCGTGAGGTTTACAGCTCACAGAGCTACAAGTATACCTATGAATACTAAGTACATAAATCGTGGAAATTGTTTTAGAGTGTAAAATAAACGGTTCGTCTTATGTCATCTGCACCATGCTATAGCGCAAATAGTGTATTTCAAACTCGGTTCGAAGCTCTGCCCTCCCCTTGTTCTAAGAATTTTTTATAGAAAAGTTCGTAGAAAACATTCCTATAAAAAACATGCGAGCATGAATTAATGCGAGGGTCGAGAGAAGTTGGAAAGTACGAACTTAGTTAATTACGGCCTAGTAGGTAAATTGAGAATTAATGAAAGTATTTCATTTTCAGAATTTATGTATAAAGCTATGTTAATTAAATACGACAAAACTATTAATTCTTGTATCTATGTATCTTATTTGTTAAGAATGTTACTATGAATTTTACAATAAGTTTGAATAGTGAAATACAGAGGTCTATGTTCCTTTTCGCTGTGTGCAAAGTGCAGTGATACGAGTACAAAGTCGTTTATTTTTTTAAAGATTTTCATAAACCATGATAATAAATTAATAATAATAATAAATAATAAATTGGGGACACTTCCACACACGGTCGCCTGACCCCAAACTAAGCAAAGCTTGTACTATGGCTGCCAGGGACTGATACACATACTTAAATATTTTTAAATACATACTTAAATACATATTAACACCCAGACATAGAACAAACACAAATGTTCATAACATAAATGTTTGCCCTAGGTGGGAATCGAACCCACGCCCGCAAGCTCAGAAGGCAGGTTCACTACCAACTGAGCCACCGAGGCAGTCAAAAAAAACCCAATTTAGTTTTTAATCTTAAACTTAAACGTGAAATTATTTACTTAGTTTACTTTGTATTAAAAATGAAAGGAAAGTTATGAATAAAAGAAATCTAAAGGTACTGTTGAAATTTGCAATAACCCGAAATGTTTTTGCACCATATTTTAACTGGATTTGGTTTGTTATTTTTACTACATAAACTCTTTTACCGCATAACTGGTTTGTTGGTTTTCGGTTCGCATCTAAATTTAATCCCATAAGCTTTTTTGATACCAGCAGTGGAATACCAATTACGTTGACACAGAATTTATATTTTGTTAAGCGCTTGAACCTTGAATTAATTTAGGCCCGAGTTTTGTTTGAATAAATACAAAAGAGGTTTATTTTAATGAATATATTAATTAAAATGTAAAAGCTTGGAAAATCACTTCGATCATATACTAGGGTACGAGGAATCTAAAATGGGCCGCATAAATTAGGTGCATGCACACAATTCACCGTTCAAACAAAGTCGCAACAGTGATAATTGTTGTTGTCTCGTTCTCGCTATAGTCTCTCATACGTCTCTCTATCTTTGTTATTGAAACACATCAAATAATACTGTGAACGGATCTGTATAGTGTCTGTTTGCTTATAGTTATATTGGGCTTACGCGCTTGGTACTAGAAATTAGACTCGTGCCGCTTCTTCCTTATATTATTTTGATGGTAAATCATTATAAATTGTAACAGTATCACATTTGACACTAATTGTATAGTTGCAAAGGTTTGTAAATGAGTAAGTATAATAAGGTGTGTAATGAGCTTTTCGTGAGTTTATTTCTTCACACCGAAACTAGTAAAAGATATAAAGAAACTAGCTGCTCCCCGCCCTGTTACCTATTAAAATAGCTATGTCTGTACCCCTAATAACATGAATGCAGAATTTTATGATGATCGATTAAGTATTGATGGCGTGAAAGCGTAACATCAATCTCAATCGGCATCTCAATTTTGCATTTCTCAATTAATAAAATAAGTTAGAATTAAAAATATTAGTTTTAATGTATAAGATGTTATATTCTTGTAAATTTTAATTCTATTGCTTTTTCTGTTGAGACATTTTTTCCGGAACGGCTCTAATATCAATGTACAATGTACGTATAAACATTTTCATTTTTTAATTAAGATCCCTATTTATCAAACGTTATCAAAGCGCCATCTCTGTCTTCCCTCTGTCTCTTCACAGGGCACGACTCAGCTACAGTTACACCTGCAAGAACCTGCCAGTAGCGACACCTACCGTTACCGTGATCGCGAGGTGAATCCGCCCGCCCATCGCGCCATACCCGCCCGCCCAGTGATACAGTGATACCTTCGCTGGGGCATAGATGGCGCTATCAATTTAAATTGCTTTACAATTTGTTTTAAATTATTTTTAGCTGTAGTTACTGATTTTTTATTAATGTAGTAATGATATGAGAAATCATAATTATAGCAAATATAGTTAACCTAACAATTTTTTTTTATCCATTTTTGTGGTTTTCTTTTAACTTATCTCGTGAACAGATAAAAAAATTAAATAAAATTTTAACCAACCTATCACGGCAATTTAATTTACATACATGGTTTCTAACTAAGATTCCCTGTAATAAGGGAACGACCCTAAGACAGACGCGCTACTTTAAAAACACTGCTCGTCACGGTCCCTAAATGTGCGTTAAATATTATCTATAACAACTTTTTCTATTTCTATACTATTCAATACTAAAATTATAACATAACATTATCGTCACGCCTTTCCTCCGAAAAGGCTGGCAGAGGTGTAATACAACACCCACACTTCGCTGGACGATATTCAGTCCCAAATGTAACAGGAAGGCGAGTCTGTCGCCATACACCGGGCTCTAGGCATGTAGCAGATGACATACAATACGCACACATGTTCACACAATTAACAAATTGGTGCGTGTCGTCGGTTGGGTTCGAGCCCGCTCTCTCTAGCTTGAGAGGCAGACCTTCTTCAACTAGGCTATCATCGCTTTTTTTTAAAATAAATAATATATCGATGACGGAAATTTCAATTGGCGTAAGGGACAAAGTACGACTTTTCAGGAGAGCCAAAAAACGATTTTTTTAAGACTTTTTTTTTTAAATCAGTTCTAACTTTTGTTGTCTTTGGTCTACGGCGATTTCGTCTGAGAAGCTTAGTCTTAATTTTTAATGATCTTTTTAATGGTTTTAGTTAAAATGAGCTATAACGAATAGTTTAGGAGATTTTGCTCCTTACGCCCTATCAATTTCACCAACTTTTTCCCTTACGACTCAACAAAATAATTGGATTTGCAAAATCAAGAGGTCGTAAGTCCATTGTGTTTTACTCCAAAGCAGTCGTATTTGCGTTTTTATATTCAAGAAATTCGATTTATGTGAGGCGTAAAGTAAATTATGTTTAAAATTTTGGGTAGTATCTAGTACAGATTTATTGTAAAATTTTGGATTAATTGTGACTCTTCCTCACGAAACGCGTATTTTGTGTGTATATACATTATATTATAGTGTATACACACTATTATAGATATTTATATTTCATTAATTTAATATATTATATTATTTATGTATATCGTAAAATAATATTTATATTATATTAACATACATTATTATATTGTTTGAACACTTCGCACCCAATCAAGCCTTCTTAGAGTATCTAGCTCCCAAAAATATTTAAATAATTGTTCTCGTCTTGCTTCAGGTATATCGTAACATCCCCTAGTACATTTGCCTTTCTCACAGGTATTTTTATTTATCGTTTTCTCTACTTTAGGGTTTCCCGATCGAGTTGTGTAGCATTTTTCGCTATCTTTATGTATCTTTATGTGTTTTTATACCTAGTCTAGCCATAAGTTCTGTTACAAATGAAAATGCATTTATTTTAATACAGTAATGTAATGTTAATAAAAGTTATATGTACAAACTACACACACATGTATTGAAGTCCTAACAAAAATATAACTATTATATATAGGATTTTAGTCGGTCTGGCCAAGAATCTATGGATTTACGGACTGTTTCCATGGGAAATTTAGCCACTGTTTGCTTCAAAGATTTCTTAAGTGTCTCTATATGTCGGCGTGTCGTTTAGAGCAGGCCATGCCCTCTAAAACTGATAATAATTTGTAGTCCAGGGGGTTTAGATCTGGGCTAGAGGAGGGCCAGTCTTCAGTCAGCCCTTATAAAGTCCGGAACGTTGGCTTCCAGCCAGGCTTGGGTAGTTCGCGCCTTGTGACCAGGTGCAGTCTTGTTGGAAATTCCACGGTAGATTTTTAAAAAGTGTATTGCTAAGGGGTTTTACAACACCGTCTAAGACGGTCTGTTGATACACTTTGGCTGAAGTTTTCACCCCTTTTTCCCAAAAATGAAGCTTTGTGACGCCGTGATAGGATAAACCATGACCCACCAAACCATGACTGACGCAGGATGATGACCACGCTGTAACTTTCCGACCACTTCCGTAGCTTCTTTACAGCTGTGAGCGTACACTTTGTCGTTTTGCTTATTGTAGTGATCTTCTATTGTGAATTTTTTTTCGTCGGTCAAAAGGATATTTCTGTAACTTTCACCTGCGTAACGGGATTGAAGACGTTTTGATCTATCCACTCTCTTTAACTGCAGCGATTGATTAAGGGCATGTCCTGTATATCGGCGATTTGCACCAAGATTTTTTGTTTCCTCATTGGGTTTCGGCAAGTTCTGGCTTTAACAGCATTACCAGCCTTAGTAGTTCTCATCGCACGCGGCCGCCCCTATCTTTTATGGTCTTCAACAGAGGAAGTGTCGGTATATCTGTCGATACTACGATATACGAACATACGACTGATACCAACATTTTGAACAGTCTTAAAAATGACCGACGGTTCCATACCCACTTTGCGCAATGCAATCACTGCAATCCTGTTTTCTTTAACACCCCATTTCATGTTGTAAATTTAGTAATAATCACGAAAAATATATGTGAAATGGCGGGAAATTGATTGTAGTTTTCGCCATAATAAACGCATTCCTAATTTAAATGCAGAAAAAAAAAATAAACGAAGGAGTTCGTACTGTAACAATATTTATGACCAGACTAGTTTTATCTATATTTATTAAATTATCTAACTATATTCGTTGTTGGACCGAAGTTTTTTCTGTAGTTTTCTTTACTTTCTTTCGTTTCTTTCTTCTCTCATCTTCTTCACTTGTATTTTTTTCTGAATCAGCAGACTCTGATTCTGATTTTCCACTTCACAGACCTGAACTTCCGCCGGAAAAATCTCCTTCCCCCTCGGAAACAAAATCGATGAATGATTTTTTTTTTTTGCTTTGCGGTTTTCACGTTCTTTCTTGTAGTTAGATAGCCCGGCAGTTAGAGCTTATAATTTTCCAGTGAGGACCTTTTCTTTTTCACCAGATGAATCAAATGAATGTGCTGGTTTTCCAAACAAGGAGTTCGTCGCTAATTATGATATTTTTTTCTTTTTTATTAGATGGCAAGTCCATCTAGTAGTCGTGGCGGCAGCGGGCGGCTTCGAGGCGATGACTGGCGATCTTCACGTTACTTGTTCAAGGACAAGCAACAAATAGCGTGGCTACTACTTCCGCTGTATCAAAATTGATGCGTGCGCGGTAATTTTAAATCGAAATGACGTTTGTAGACCCAAGTCTCGTTATAAGGACATACTGGGGACTTAGTTTTTTATTAGATGTTTTTTTTAAGTCTTCAGACTTACTTTAAGCTACTGTGATTTTGTACAGTTTATATTTTATTTGAGGTCATAAAGGACATCAAAGAAAAGTGTGTCCCTTAAAACCATGAGCTATAAATCCAGCACAATTTTTCCGAAAGTCGTAAAGGTCAAAATGACAAAACTGTTAAAAATTCACCACTAAATATTTTTTGGAAAGCCCTTACGTCACACATTAAAACCAAAATGTTACTTAAAGCATTTTTTTGAGTAAATATTTGATCTAAGCCTAAAAAAAGTTGGGGAGTAACGGACATTTTTTTTGAGATAGAGAGCTTTCAAATATACCATTCGAAAGAGCGGAAAAAACTGAGTATAGTGGCATTTATAACTCATTTTCGACCAAATGTCCCTTACGCCAATTGAAATTTCCGTCATCGATATTATAAAGATTTATAAAGTTTGTAGGTACGGTAATCATTAGGAACTACTGGCCCGGTAATAAAATTTCGTTTGGTTCGGTATTTGAATATTGGAGTAATCTATTCCTCTTAAAACTTACAACATCCATTGTTAAACACTACTCTTCAGCAGTGAGTTGTATAGATGGGTACTTCCACTTTACCCCCACAAAGTGTCCCTCCTGTGAGCCCCTCATGGATGGAATGTTGAACATTTTGTAGGCAACATTGCCCCACTAACAGTTTTGGTGACGCAAATCACACTCGTGTTATGTCTTGAGTAATTTTGCTTAACTAGAGCTGCAATCCATAGATTTTGAATGATGTCGCTTTCACTATCTGTCTCTCTCTGTCTGACGGTATAATAGTCAATACCCAATAATTTATTGCATTATTTATGGTACATGCAGTTCTTAGAGGTAAATCACATAAAATTGTATCACATAATGACCCTAACCTATGATAACCTAACCTATACAAATATATGATAACCTATGATAAGTGTAACAGCTAACTGTTCCTAAATCACGCAACGGATTTGATGCTGTTTACATCATTAGTTAGATGTGACTGCGAAGCTGAGCTGGGTCGCTAGATTTTATATAAATAAAAAAAGTAATATAATAATTTGCTTCTTTTAACTGATGGATGGATTAAATAGAAGTGAGGTACAGTGGCCTACCAATTTTTAACAGTAAGCCATAGTGCCTCTAGTGGTGCATACTCTACTAGGGGGACCAATGGTGGGGTAAAATGAATACCCGTATAAAACGGTCTCCTAAGCCCGCCTCCCGTAGCCAGGTAACCATATCTAGGCAACGCTCCCCCTGTATCCATGGCGACTGGCTCTTTATGAGTCTCGCCACTTGGCTGTATTGGCGGTGCTGTAGCAGGAAGGATAGTCGGGATAATTTAATAATGTCTAGTAATAAAAATCAAATAATAATTTAATATGATTTTTTTATTGTGCCAATATTAAAATAATATGTCTAGTAGTAATTGTTTTTGTTTTTGTTCTATACAAATAAAGAAAAAGCGATTGGACCTTTTCAAGATATCACAATAGTTTTATCTTTTGTTTCATGAAAGGCTTTGTTGCTGATTTAAAAGTTATACTTCAGCTAATGATTTTCATATCTTCTCCAGGTTTGACTTTAACGGTCCATCCGTTAAAGTACACCAAATGCAGGTGCAGTCCATATGCATTCCGGACTGGTTTGCGAGGACCAATAAAATAATATGAAATTCTCTGAAAGACGTCACACGGAAAGCAGTCCGTTTCCAATCCGTTACGGTATCTGCATGACGCATGGACTGCTCGTACAACGACAAACACACACGAAACGCACACGCACACGAAACGGACTGCAACTGTGTTTAGTGAGCTCTCAATTTCAATTTCTGTTTTGGTATCATGTCATCCCCGATACAGAGAACTCTAATGGAGACTTTAACTTTAATTTAAATTACGAGTGTAAAGCGTTTTTTTAATTTTTATTTATTTCGCTCCTTTACCGCAACATTCAAATTGAATAACAACCAATAAACGAGGCCAGTCAATGATTTCCGCCTCAGATTATTAGCAAGGCTTCATTCATTTTAGTTAATTTCTGTTTCATTTTTTCTTCATTTTATAGGAACGTTTACTCACAGTTCGAACGCGTTCACATTGCATTTACGGTACAGTTTTTAACAGATACGTCATACAGGAGACTGTTAAATGAATGATTGATACAATGAACTCGCTCACACAACTCCATACGCCTTCGCCGAAAAAAACGTATGTGATAAAACGAACATATAAACGGATCGCTATCAATTCAATTTGATTTATTCGGACCATGGGATATTTTAAAGCCTTGGTAACGTCACATTTTACAATAGGTAATACAAATACAATTTGAATTCATAGCGGCTATAATGCCCTGTGCGACGGAAGTCCAACTGACACGTTTGTGAGATATTAGTGACCAGCAGCGCCCTGCGGTTTTACCCGCTTTTAAAAAGTAGCTTATGTATCAATCTAGGGTATAAGCTACCTCCCTACTAAATTTCATCAAAATCCGTCCATCCGCTTGAGCGTGAAGAAGTAAAAAACATACACACTTACACACTCACAAACTTTCGCCTTTATAATATTAGTGTGATAGTGTGATACCTACTGAGCCGTTCCCCCTCTGGTTTTTTTAATGACGAACGCAACGTCAATAAGGTTCAATTAAGCTTCGACTATGGTTATCTAAATCGCTCCACTGTATTATAATCGCAAAAATTATTAACTGACATAATCTTTTAAACTTTTCCAACCATCATCAAACTGATTGCTTAAAAAACACAACAAATCTTTCTCCAAGCACGAAATCTACAGAAATCACCTTGTCACCGACACCGGGGTCCGTAATATCCAAGCCCCGTAACACACTCACTAAACCCAAAAATATCGATTCCACTATCATAAAGCAAGCACCAAATGCTCTATAGAGCCGAGGGTAGCAAAAGAGCTTGCTTGTCTCTCGCTTAACAGAATTTGTGAACATCCATTAAGGTTCCATTTACCTAATCTCACGTAGTTTAAGGGCCCCTAATAAAATTACAAAACGAAACAACCGACCGTATAACTTGATGGCTGTACGGCGACGGGCTTTGTTTTAATACTTTTAGGCTTATGGGGTGGCTTTTATTGATTTAGAGCAAAAATGAGGGTAGGAATGTTTTTGCAGGGAACTTTTGTTTGAGTGTGTTTGACAGACATGCCTTCTATCTGTGTGATTAGTTTGTGTATCTAGTTCAAATAGGTGTGAAAAAAAGTGTGGTATCTGTCTTTTTAATCACACTAATATTCGCGCTTAGGGGAAAGTTTGGATAGATGGATGTATGTGTGTTACTCAGTCACGCCAGAATAGCTGAACGGAACTAGATGAAATTTGGCACTGGGACAGATTATAGTTTGGAATAGCACATAGGGTTTTAATTAACAGCGAGCAACACCGCGGGTCGTAGCTAGTACTAAACATTATGGACTTAGTTGAATTCACATTTTTAAGGTGGCTTCTCAGTTGTTGTACAAATTTTCTTACAAATTTGAATCACTTAACTCCATTTACTTTTTTACTAAGTAAATAAGCTTCTATTGCTACTTTCATTGCGATTTATATTCAAGATAATATATTGTCACTGCTATTACCTTACCACAAAATATTTCAACTACACGAAACTCTTTTGAAGAAAAAAAAATAACATCTGGGGCACGGTAGTGCCCTCACCAATTCTAGCTAATTACATACATACATACATATAATCACGCCTGTTTCTCATAGGTGTAGGCAGATACCACTTCTCTCCACTTACTACGATCCTGGCATACATCTTTCGCTTCTTCTACTTCCACGAGTCTTTTCATACACGTTCATCGGTTACGGGTACTCCTGACCTGGCCTTTCTTTAAAAAGTCTTCAACTTGGTCAAGATACGTTCGCCTAGGTCGACCCTTACCAACTTGGCCGTTCACACTCGCCTTGTAGATCTAGCTAACTAGCATCTTTAAAATTTCGACTACTGTCAAGAATGCACAAGAAGTGTTAAGTTTAGATTCACAAAAGAGCACTCCTTTATCACAGACTTCAAATTTAAGTACCAGACTTTTATTCATAACCTTCTACGCTCCACAGTCTGCAGCACAGACTAGTCTGACGTCACAAAAGCAGTATCAAATAAACCTCAAATATATCTCGCATTATGTCTAAAATACATCCAGATATTCGTATAAAATTCGAATAAAGCCAGTTTTACATGAATTACGTCCGGGCATTCGCGTATGAAGTAAAGAATGATATTGTATGCATTTTGCATGAGAGCGGTATTATCGGATGGGGCAAAGAATTTGAATATTCCAACCGCATAGGTACTATTGGTTGTCGATAATAAGGAAAACCGAACATTTTATGCTACTTCAATGAAACTGATTAGTCTGAATTAGCCTAAAATGTCTAAGAATAAGAATGAATACAAAAATGTTCTGAAATGCATATCGTCACGCCTTTCACCCTAAGGGGCTGGTAGAGGTCTATTATTACATCACCCACTCTTCGCCGGACGTTATTCTATCCCAAATGTGCTAGGGGCGAGCCTGTTGCCATACACCGGGGTCCAGTTATATGGCAAATGATGACATTAAATACCCACGCACAATACATGGTTGCAAATGAAAAGAATGGTGCGAGCGATGTCGGCTGGGATCGAACCCGCGAAGCGAACTACAGGTTTAGGAAAATGAGGGAATATTTAATAAGAGTATAATAATAGTATTGCCATAATAATGCATCTTATATGTCCCGTAAACTTGCGAACGCGCATTTTCTAAAACTAAGAGAGATTAACACTGTAAAATATACCTACTATGACATTATACTCGTAAATAATTTTTAAATAAGTACGTTTTTTTAAGGAAGTAAGGAGTTATTACCCGACTGCGCAAGAAGGAGGTGTATGTTCTTTTCGAGTGTATGTGTGACGTTTCTTTGGCACGCCCTAGATCCTCAAAACAGCTTGATGGATTTCGACATGTGAGGTGTCATTTGAATAGTCTTGATAGTGGAAGTGACATAAGGCACAACATTGTGCAGTCAGGTTTTTTGTTTTTCTCTTAATAATGTTACTTATTGTAGTACCACTTAGTTAAGTTAATTTTGGGTTTTACATAACTTTAATAATGTTATTTGCAGCAAAAAATAAACCAAACAAAAATAACAAATTACAAATAATAAACAGTAATAATAAATAATGTAACTTGTTTTCGGGTAGTAGACAATAGTAGTCACCGTCGAGCGACATCAGTGCGTTTGTATGTAAACCAATATGTCATCTATGAACGTAGAGGGGACAAAGGAATTCCTTTGTAATGCGCGCCAGAACTATCGCGACGGGCTTTTTGCGTGGATTTTTGAGATGTCATCCTAAATTTTTGCATTGTTTCAAAAAACTGAATACCAGTTACACAAACAATTTATTTTTTTTGAGTGGGATATATTATAAAAGTGTTAAAATAAAATCAACAACTACTACGGTATATCATAGAGATAGTACCTGGATGGCCGAGCTTTGCTCGGTATTTTTATTTATTTTTTAATTGTGTTTTTTGGATAATAAACAATTGATTTTAGTCTAACCTCAAAGCAAACACTCATTGACTTCGTGTTACTTAACAACGCCATCTGCTGTTGTGTCGTAAAAGCAATTAGTTGCTCACAAAAAATAGTATTATTATTCGCCAATAGATGTCAGGAAGAGTCATATTTTTCAGTTGAGATTGATTATCGATAAAACACGAATAAAATTACATTTTCTAAAAATGATTCCTAGCTAGATCGATTTATCGCCCCCGAAACCCCCTATTTACTAAATTGTATGAAAATCGTTGGAGCCGATTCCGAGATTCCATTTATATATATATATATATACAAGAATTGCTCATTTAAAGATATAAGATGTCGATATTTTAACCTAATGCTGTAGGTACGGACTAGACCAGGCCAGACACTGATCTCCTCACTCAGATACGAGTACGTTAATGATTGTTTAAACTATCACTAACTAAGATTTCTTAAGGAAATGTAGTCCTGAGTGATAATTTCGTACAATTATTAACATCTCCGAGTGCAGCATCTAGTCATCTACACTAAACTACATCTAGGCACAAGCCCACTAAAGAAGCATTCTTATTAATATAATATACTAGCTGCGCCCCGCGGTTTCACCCGCGGTTAAAAAGTCTAATGTGCTATTCTAGACTATAATGTATCTCTGTGCCAAATTTCATCCAGATCTGTTCAGGGGTTTTGACGTCAAAAGAGTAACAAACATCCATCCATCCATCCATCCATCCATCCATCCATCCATCCATTCTTACAAACTTTCGCGTTTATAATATTAGTAGGATTTCTTACATGAGATTGTTAAAAAGCAAGTGATTCTATGGCAACAAAGATTTTTTCTATTCTATTCTACACTATCCCTCTTAGCGATAAACGTTGTATAGCTCGGGTATAGGTCGAATCTACACTTCTATACTAATAAGATAAAGAGGCATTTGTGCGTTTGTAAGTTTGTTTGTCGAGTGATCTCCAAAACTACTGAACCGATTCTAGACAATTTTCACTACTAGAAAGTTAAGAAATGATTCGTATTATTGAATATTTATTCAATAATATGAATCATTTCTAAACGTAACGAAAAAACATAAAAAACTACTGGTCCGATTTCAAAAAATATTACACTATTAGAAAGCTACATTATTTTTTAGTGATATCGAGCGAAGCCGCTGGCAAAAAAGTGTTTAACTAGTGTTTATTTAAACAGATATTATGAGATTTTCAATACAAGATATTGAATTAGGACCTAAGTTATAGATAAATGGTTTTTCTTAGTCCAAAATACATTTTAAAACCGCACTTGCTCTTAGATAGAGTAAATACTTTATTTTCTCTGTAGATTCAGTTGCTCTAAAGCACGCTGGATTGAAACTTGAGTTCATTTGCTACGTACGAAGGAGACTCTCTCGTGGAAGTTTGTCAATATTTGAGAGATACTTTCTAGCGGAGAGTTCTATCTAATTTTTATTAGCTTGCTGAGTGCGATTTCACTTTTTATTTTAGTTGGATATAAATATAATTTCAAACTTTGTGTTATGGGAGTATTTTAATTTGAATCGGTTATGATAATGGCAATGAATAGAATTTACTAAATCATTCTGTTTAATTAAAATAACAAGAATTAACCAATAAACTAATGATATTGGTTTAATCAAACGAGATCAATTTTGTTTTGTTTATGTATTATTTTAATGTTTTTTTTTCGTGGAGTATTTTGAAACCTTTCTTGGGGTTCTGGAAATAACCCTATTTTTAATTTTCAATTATTATCATTATCATCCACAGCTTTTTTATTCTCTTGCTGGGTGGGTAAAAGGCTCAATCTTACTATGCTGTCTGCCTTCGCCTGTGTCAACCTCTTACTATGCGTGTGTCGCGATCCTGCGTCAAAAAAACTGTTAGGAACTGTAAATCTTTCAAACTCATTACTTTAATCCACCTGCCCACATAATACTATGCAAAAAACCATCACTTTCAACTTGGAAAAGGTAGAAAAGGGGTTATAATAAAGTGTCATCTTGACGTAATAAATGATCCAGATTCACCCGTCGCGGAGGTGGGTGTCCGTCCACCTGCAATCCCAGCGCCTGACCGTTATGTTATTTTTCATGAATACGTGCAATGGTATTCATGAAAAATAACAAATCGTCACGCTTTTCCGCCGAAGGGGCTAGCAGAGGTGTAATAAAACAACCACACTTTGTCAGACGATATTCAGTCCCAAATGTGACAGGGGGCGAGCCTGTCGCCCCTTTTTGACATTTGTCCCTGCTAATGAACAATTAACTGAATATTTTGAGATTTAAAGTCCTTTTGGAATTGGTTCGCCGGCGGGCGAGCGGTATCTGTGGGTGGCCCGCGCGCAGCCCACTTTTAAAAGGACGATCTAAATGAACTCTATGTCACAAAGTATTACGGTCATTTTGCATTAATATCATTGCGAGTCGGTTGGCCGTAACCCTTGCAGGTGGACGGACACCCGAATGGTACCGCAGCCGTTCTACACTGTTTTTACATTTACCTCACCAGATTATGTACCCTTTTAGGTGTTATAAATGGTTGTAGAGTAAAGTTGATTCTATGTATTTGATCCTTTTTACCTACAAAAGTAAGGATGATTAAGTAACTATTTAAAACTAATGGCCCTGTGCGCTAAAAACCTCAAAAAACGTAAAAAAGATCATATCTCGGGCACCTTGAAAAATGTCCAAAAATATTATTGACAAAATAATTATCCTAACTAATATTATAAATGCCAAAGTGAGTTTGTTCGTTTGTTTGTGTGTTGGTTTGTTTGTAACGCTTTCACGCCCTAACTAACCAACCGATCATTATGAAATTTTGCATACACGTTGTCTGGGGTACAGAAAAGGACATAGGGTAGTTTTTATCCCGAAAAATAAACGGTTTCTGTGGGACTGCGGGTGAAAGCTAGTATGTTACAAATAAACACTAGCTGTTACCGTCGACTTTGTTTGCGTTTATTCAGAAAATAGTTTCCAAAAACTTCCATCCAGATAAATGTACGACTGATGTACGAAACGGATCTAGACGAAATTTGATGCCTGTTTAGCTGATTTGATTAGCTGTTTAGCCGTGAAAAACCTATAAACAGACAGACAGACTGACAGAGTTACTTTCAATTTTATATTCGATTTAGCAGAAAGTATGAAAGTACGAATAACTGGAGTCTGGTGAATGGTAACTGGGTCGCTCCTTGTCGCATTTGTAACAGAATATCGTTCGACAAAGTGTGGGCATTGAAATACACCTCTGCAAGCGTGACGATAACATAATCGTATTTGTGGGAAAAAAAACTACTACAGTTACTATACAAGCTGATAAGTTTTACTCTTTGTGCTCTTCTACAATCTAAACTTAATCATACACAACCTTTCCAGTTCATATTTTTAAAATATCAATAGTTTATTCCAACCCTCTCAAACCTGCCCCTTCAAAAACACCAAAGCAACATCAAAATCTATTCGCCGTATTTCGCATGGAGACAGGATGTCGCTGAGAAACTCGAGTGAGTGACTTGGCTTGGAAATAACCTTAAAAAAGACAGGTACAAGAGTAACTCAAACTTTAACCCCGTTATTAATAACGTTGCATACTTGTACAGCCTCGGAAAAGTTATACGTGTTTTCTTTCATATAAATATTTGACTTTATCGAAAAAGACTTACTATTTAACGATATTCCGAGCATATTTTCATGTATCTAAGAATTTGTTTTATTATTATTTATAATTCAGAATAAATATTCTTACTTGACTTACAGTACTATAAGCCAACAAATTACAGAACATTTTTTTTAAGACTAAAATAAAAATATTCATGACAAAAAAAAACGCTAAATATTCTTTCTTTCCCTCGTTTTTTCTTTTCTAAACATAACCGTGTTTTTGATTTGATTTTTATGGAATAAAAAACCCACCAAACGCATAGCTAACACTGCCACACACAACTTAACCCTACACCAGTCACGCATCGCATTTCACCCCACTTGTATCTCTGCAAAACTTTACACCGGATACTGCGTACAAAGCGCAGGAAATTGCCTATCAGGAGTTGGCAGTAATCAAAACGGTGGACGGCAATCTAACTTTGCGCGGACGCTATTCAACTTAATGAGATATTTCGCGAAAACACCACCAGCGGGCCATGGTTTAATCGAAAATGAGAGGGTTAAATCGATATCCGATCGGAATAGATCGCTGGGGTAGCTACCTACATCTATTTTTGGGATGGGGTATGATTTAAATTCGTGTTTGCCGGTTTGAGTGTTAACTAGTTGAACTAGTGTAACTGTGCTAGGTTTTAACTATTACAGCAATTGACCGAGCAAGCGTTAGTGAGCGAAGCGTCTATGCTTCAGCTTTAGCAAAAAATATTTCGTAAATCCAGATCTCTGTCCGAACATACGAACACATGTATTCCTCTACAGGTAGCATTTATTAATCGATTCTCTTGCAATTTTGTTGGTAGGTTCAATAATTACGCAGATTTTTTTCTCGGGTCAGTTTTTGGAAACCTGCTTACAAATTTCACGAGAATCTGTTGAGGAATACGACTTGTAGAGGGGGACAGACGTCGGGCGCGAGGTCTACATCTCCCAGAGATTGAACAATTAAACACTTGTCCAAGTTCCCGAAATATACTGGATCTGAATCTCATGGAACATAATAGCTGTGTATAGTTATGGTTCATGTTATAGTGTGTAGGTAGGTAGTTTTTAATTTGATCACACTGTACCTGTGGGTTTTCTAGTTGCCTGATTTACCAGAATGTATTTAAACAAACAAAACTGTACATAACTCACATAGATAGGTAAACGTTTGATAAATGATGTGAGCGTAATAAATGTCAAAGAAAAAGAACACAGTCACACTGTATAAAGTACTGAATACTATAATTATTTCATCTCATTAGGTCTGACGCGTCACATGATAACACATCCAGAGCCAAATTAGCAAGAGAGTATTATTGACTTGACTAAACATCTACCAAAGTATCTGTGGTCACGTCTTATTGACCCGATTGCTATCTATAATCGAATCACCACCACAAAAATGGACGACAAAAACAAAAAAAGAAACTTGACAAAAACGCAAACACTTAAACCAACACTCGTACAATAATAAGATCGCAAACCACCACAGTCTCATACACGGCGCCGTAAACTAGAGTATTGACATGTTTACTCGTAGGCCGGCAGGTGGGGCAAGGTTGCCGATTATCGCTGGAGGGCGCCTTAACGAGCCGGAGTTACGTGTTATTTGAACACTAGTGCTTATGTTGTCGACTTTATTGATCACCTCACAGATATATGGGGTTGGTGTTTTCTTTACCCAATAATACTCTTGCGTTTGGCTCATCTCGCTTGATGGGGGATGAATTTTGTCCCCTGCTATTGACTAATTTAATCCGAGACGCATCTATTATTGTGTGCAATAAACCTATTTTCCAGCGACAAATATCATAATTGTACCCTTCTAAAATTGGTCTATGTATGTGGCTTACTATAGATCACGCTTGCCCAGAAAAAAACCGATTCACATAGATCTTGAAGAC
Organism: Peribatodes rhomboidaria; assembly: GCA_911728515.1. Classification (NCBI taxonomy): domain Eukaryota; kingdom Metazoa; phylum Arthropoda; class Insecta; order Lepidoptera; family Geometridae; genus Peribatodes; species Peribatodes rhomboidaria. Next base: position 16,773,825 of record OU452171.1, on the reverse strand, counting down.
GTCATGGTGATAACGTTTTGTAATTTTTTTGCAATTGATTTTTCTTGAAAAAGAAATAAAAATTGGCCTGGTATCAGCCTTTTCAGATACTCAAAGGCATTTGACTCACTTCTTGCAAAAAAGTGAACAAAAAGAGTGAGACGAACAATTCTCATGGAATCAACGTCAGGTTACGAGCACGACAGCCTATTGATATCTATCAGGATACTTAACCCTCTAGACAGCGGCTTATTAGATCCCTGCGTCTTCAATACGTATCGCGTTTCTAACGAGCCCTATATAACGTGCCACGAAAGCGTGTCTCAACACATTCTTAGACGCCCTCCTGACTGGCTCGGTGCGGTTTGGTTTCTGTACCGCATCTATAAAAATTCTTTATATTACAGTCAGTATAGTATAACAGTACTATTGCACTGTACAAGAAGGCGACTTACACTCCTACTGCAGTGTAGGGACACCGACTTACCCTCAATCCAGGGTGATTGAGCCGTTATTCACCACTCTGGTTCAGTACGGGATTGCAAATGAAAAAAAACAAATTGCCTAAAAAATTTATTGAATGGAATTTACCTAACATTTTATTGCTAAAACTGTTTACAGAAAAGGTGTTCTTCTTATTAATTCGTTATGGACGTGGTTTGTTATTTTGTATTGGAGACTTAATCTTGGTCTTTTAACTAGGAAACATGTGTTACAAATCAATACCGTTAAGTGTCTATATTACGACACCTTTTTGTTTTGTAGCACGATATAATGTTACATCAACGTTCGGCTTAACGGGGTCACTTGATAGACTGCTTTATTAGGAGTTACGAATAACCCATTTATTTATTTACTTATATCAATTTTACAAAACTTACAGTTTATAATTGATTGAAGAAACAATGTAAAATAAATTGTTAGGTAAAGTTGTTAATTTTTTAAACGCACAAAGAAAATACGGACAAAAAGATACGCTTATATACGCTCAGCGGCGGGTGTTCACGACTGTTTAATGATCATGATGATCAAAGAAATATTTTGAGCTTTCGTTGATCAATGTAAAGGAGTCTACATATGAGTCACCGACAGACGCCGGCATGCGTCAGTGTGTTATTTATGCGATGCCTTGACGTAGGCGGCTTATTTTTTTTTTTCAAAAGAAATTAAGCTGCAAAATGTCATTTCATATGTGTGCGGCTTGATTTCTTTTGAAGTATGACTTTGGGATGTAGATTTTCTTAGGATAAAATGTTTGTTTTTATTTTTTATTTATGTAAAAATAATTTAGGGATTTTTGCCAATACTGGCATGCTAATCCAACCATACCCTAAACAATGCACTTGAACGAAAAGGATAAGATGTGATAATTAAGTTTCCACAATATTTTTGTTGCAAATAAACCCAAAATATTAACTGTGTTTTTCTGTCTTTGCAGGTAAGTTCCAAATGCAACGAGCTGCGACAATATTGGCGTTGTGAGTTATACAAAAAGTGATGCAAGTGAGTGAGTTATAAGTGATAAAAAAAGTGTTGATAGACGGACCTGAATTTCTAAAAAAAAAAAATGAGGATAGAGCAAAGTGAAAGAGAAAAGTATAAAAAGCCTTTCCAAGTCACCATAGTTATCAAGTGGAATACAATATTACATAGTCGGGAACAGAAGAAAACAACGATAAGGCTTTAAGACATGATTCTTATGCACAAGGACCGTCTCAGTTACTATTCCCAATATATTCTCAATTACTCCGAAGTTCTGAAGTAAAGGCGCCTGTACACTGCATACCTAAATAGCAACCATTCATCAGGCCGTGTCGCACGCCGCTGCGAATAATTAATGACTGCCAGATATGATTAGGCCACAATAGTGTGTCATCAACGTCATCACGTAACACATAGCATACATTGTAGGTACGGGGCGTATACGTTTAAGTTTCTAGGGGAATTGAGCAGTACATAATGTATGGACTTTATTCGTAACATACTCGTATCTAACAGCTTCATTCAAAAACGTTAATGAATAAATAAATAAATAAATTCGGGACATTGTCACACACGTTCGCCTGACCCCAAACTAAGCAAAGCTTGTACTATGGCTGCCAGAGACTGATATACATGCTTAGATATTTTTAAATACATACTTAAATAGATATTAACACCCAGACATAGAACAAACACAAATGTTCACCACATAAATGTTTGCCCTAGGTGGGAATCGAACCCACGCCCCCAAGCTCAGAAGGCAGGTTCACTACCAACTGAGCCATCGAGGCAGTGATTACTTAAACCATCACTAAGAGCTACATTTCCATAGGAAATCTTTTCTTAGTTTAATTATTAACGACTCTAAGTGCCGATAGAGTAATAATGTGAGCCTTCTATAGGCAGTATGAATAGGTAGCTTCTAAGCCTGTGTGCTTCATCTTGGATCGTCGCCTACCAGCAGGCGAGTTAGTGCACCAACCCTACTACAACAACAACCACAACCTCAACCACAACCACCACGACAACAACAACAACAACCAGCTCACCAATAAATCGGCGTGTAACCACCAACTCGTCGACAACAACAAGAACCACCACAACCACAACGAAAACAACAACAACAAACAACTTAATAATACACTATGCAAAAACTAAAACTATGTACTTATTTGACTTATCACACTAATATTATACAAGCGAAAAGTTTGTGAGTGTGCATATTTGTTACTTCTTCACGCTCAAACAGATGGACGGATTTCATTAATTTTGGTATGGAGATAGCTTATAGCCTGGATATACCGTATAGCTTATATCGCGGTTTAAAAAATAGCCTCAGTGTTAGACTACTTTTTACCACGGGTAAAACTGCGAGGTGCAGTTAGTTCACTATAGAAAGAAAGGTTTCGAGAAGCTTCGTCACTGTTCAAAAGTTTAGGTAATGTAATACGATTAGGGCCACAATTTGATACCGACGAGCTACTGATAATAATAGGATGTAAATAGAGGCGGGGTCAGGCGACAATAGCCTAGAAACAGAACAAGCTTAGTCGTTATTTACACGGACAAGAGAAAATAACGACTTAGTTGAGTAAAAGAGAGCTATAAAAACTTAGAACTATTTCAGTTTTTTTTTTAATTTAAAACTGCCTCGGTGGCTCAGTTGGCAGTGAACCTGCCTTCTGAGCTTGGGGGCGTGGGTTCGATTCCCACGTAGGGCAAACATTTATGTGATAAACATTTGTGTTTGTTCTATGTCTGGGTGTTAATTATCTATTTATGTATGTATTTAAAAATATCTAAGTTTGTATATCAGTCTCTGGCAACCATAGTACAAGCTTTGCTTAGTTTGGGGTCAGGCGACCGTGTGTGGAAGTGTCCCGAATTTATTAAAAAAAAAAAAAAAGAGGTTTGAGTTGCAAATATGTAGCTAATTCATCTTACATGCTAGGTACTTGTTCAATTTTTATGAACAGCTGAACTATCAGCTGTGAAGTGTTGACAACAATTGAACAGTAATTAATACAGCCATTTAGGTTTTAATGAATTATAGGTAACTATCGCTCTGTGAACTGGAGAACTTTGAATTTATTTTTTTCAACAAAAAATCATAACTTCGTCATTTTGAAAAAAATCTAAAAACGGATTCAAAAAAGAATGCTATATAATTATCGAACCTACTCACAAAATTTCAAGAGAATCGGTTCAGAAATGAGACCTGTAGAGGAAGACAGATATCCGGACAGAATCCAGATATCCAAAAGCATTTGTTTCGAACCTGAAGCATAGACGCTTCACTCACTGACGCTCGCTTAGTCGATTATTGTTTTGACGTTTATAATAATTATTGACTACGTTGGTGGCTCAGTTAGTAGTAAACCTGACTTCTGAGCTTGGGGGCGTGGGGTCGATTCCTACTTAGGACAAGCATTTATGTCATGCACATTTGTGTTTGTTCTATAACTGGGTGTTAATATTTATTTTAGTGTGTGTTTAAAATATAATTATAATATGTATGGATATAATATATGTAAATGGATGTCTCTGGCAGCCATAATACAAGCTTTGCTTAGTTTGGGGTCAGCCGACCGTGCGTGCAGGTGTTCCGTTTTTTTTTTTCTTTTTTCGAAGAAAAAAACATCGTGATCGAGCTGTCACGTTTATTGGAGTTATCAATAAATTCTGACTTCTGATTTCCAAAGCTGTGTTTCTAACTTAATTTTAAAAAAAGATATTTCGACATTGTGCCAATTGTGACGCATTTTCGTAACTTGACCATTGCCTTCAACCAAAAATGACATATCTAACAATGATAGAGAATATAAAATAAAACCTCTTGCAATGATCAGTGTGCTCTCTCATCACATTAGCTATTTCGTCTCTATAACGGACAAGTCACATTCAGTAGAACGTCACTGTTTATCTAATCAGTTTCCTAAACTCGCTTCAATGGTCCAGCTATAGGCTTAGACACAGCCACACCCAGCTAGTTAAGATAAGCACAGCCCCGTGACTGATTCCTCCCAGAGCCGGTGGCCGTGTCCTTCCAGCTGTATGCTCGTGCTAACTACGCCTGGAGACGCTGGATCGTTATTCCAAGACAGAGTGCTCAGAATACCGACTTAAGATGCGTATTTACAGGTGAGTGAGAAGAGCACACTGCTCTTCTCACTCACCGAGGAATTATTCATCACTCAGCGAGGAATTAAAATCTACCAATACGAGCCTATTAGTCGTATTTTTCCTTGCAGATTGCATATTAGTAATGGAAAGTGTTCTTTACAGATGATGTGGTCTACATCCTTACCATGAGTTTTGATGGATACGAAAACTGTTTTCGTTTTCGTTTGGCTCCATACATTTCAATAAAGCGCACCTGGCGAAAACGTTAAGAAACTTGTGAAATGTATAGAGTCAAATGAAAACGAAAGAAATTTACGTTAACTATCAAAACGTGGCAAGCACCCTAAGAGAAAGATGTATTGTGATCTGCAAAAGTTAGGCTTGATTTTTTTTTAAAGTTGTTCTGTATTTTTGTAAATGACCGAATCCATGCGGTTGTTTTTGAAAAGAAGGTTCTTTTGTTTGTTAAAATAACAAAAATACATAAAAGCATTAACAACACACTAACCCATCAACAACAACAAAAAAACGTCATCAAGAAAAGCATTACTTAACATACAGTTACATTTAAAACAATTTCACGAATAAAACATTAACAGCGTTCCCAATACAGATTCAAAATTCAAATACTACGTTGTCAACCTCTGAAACTATACAGGGTGACCCTAACATAGGTCTATACGACAGGTAGTGTACAGTGTACAGTCATAATCGGAATTAGAGCGGGCGCCCGAGCGTGAAGTACAATATGAATGACCTTTGTCAATAACACTGACGCCCTCGGATGGCTGAATTGTTTGGACTGCTTCACTTTAGAGGGTACGATTTTGTAGTGTCAAGAAATTTGTGCTGGTTGCTGTGTGTGTGTTTTGTTTAATTTAAAAACTGGCATGCAATGGTCGTAATCTTGACTGTTGTCAGGGAATGAGTATTATTTTTTAAAAATACACTTAAAATGAAACTTTCCAATGACAATTAGTTTAATACTGTCTCATGCATAGTGTATGTTTTGCGAATAACATACGAGTATGTATCACATAGTTTATGTCTAATTTTTGTCACTCTAATAACCTATTGTAACAACAATTATTTGTAATAATTATTAAATTAATTAATTCATGACAATGAATGAGTCGTACGTTGTAAAAAGTTCTCTGCCACCCCTAAACAGACATCCGGCTGTCTTTTGTCTGCGCATTCGGGTTCGATGTTAATTAAAACGAATATTGCCAGCGACGGATATTGTATTATTTTGTTTGTTATAACTTGCCTTTAGTTATTGAAAGTTATTATAAATTTTCAGAAACAAAACTTTTAAAAATAACAACTTTTATTTAAAAAAAAATTATAAATAAAAAATTTGGCTGTGACAGTTACAAGGCTATGTTGACATAGCCATGACACGTGGCACTGCATGACATAGCTATTATGTAGACTATTATTTTTTGCATAGATTTTTAATTCAAATTATTTTAACAAGCTAAAAGAAACTATTATGGCATGTGTTTTTACTACATGTAGGGAAAATGCGCCTGTGGGGGCAATTGCGTCTTTTGATAATTACTGCCAAACCCTTCACAAATTAGGAAACTTACTACGCCATCTTGTACAGATTATTGCAACTAAAGACAGAAAAAAGGTGTAGGTGGCGCGTAATTTGTGAAGGGTTTGTCAGTAATTCTCAATAGACGCAATTGCCCCACAGACACATTTTCCACCAGTTGACTATACATTGTAGCTGAGCACAACCAAAACCGTGTAGATGGCCTGCAGCTTAAGGAGTCTACACACAAATCCACACAAGTCCACAGCCAAATCTCTACCAAATCTTGCAGAGCCCGACAGGGTCCATTGGACTATGTACTCATATTTTTTTAACATCTTGTACTGTATGGTTGCAAATAAAATATCTTGAATCTTGAATCACGTGGTCGGCTTGATTTCTTTGAAGTACGGCCACAGACGTCTAGAAAAATTGCCACCGATATCGTGTCGGCGGTTGACGCTGATTTCGGTGTAGACTCTATATAGACACTATATAGACTCTCCCTTAGTTTAATCTACGTAGAGCACAGCTAGAGCTTCATAGGTATAGTAAGCCAGAGAATACAGAGCTATCAGCACGTCTCTCTCCTCTATCGTAGCCATTACAAAGACGAGATTAACCAATTTTATCCGGCCCGATGAAGACATACACGCGACGTGGTCTGGCGCCGTGCCTAAATGCAAGAACTGGCATTCTTTTACATAAACGATGGGGTTTGGTGTAAGTTAGGAGAGATTTGTTTTTGATATGAAACTTCAAGCAGCCCTCTTATTTTTAGCCCCCGACGCAAAAACGACGGGGTGTTATAAGTTTGACGTGTCTGTGGCATCGTAGCTCCCGAACGGAAGAACCGTTTTCGATTGTGTTTGTTTTGTTTGAAAAGTAAATTAGTCGGAAGTGTTCTTAGCCATGTTTGATGAAAATCGATGTTGATCAAAATCGCTATCAGGGTTTTTTTTTAAATTTTTAATTTACAAGTATAAATTAAAAATTAAAAAAAAAAACTGAACGTAATGGTGATAGTCATCGTACTGAACGAGCTGAACGTAATGGCGATAGTCATCGTGTGCCTTACTTTTGTTCATATGACATCAGACGTTGGCGCGAGTGGGATGTCACGCGATGACAATTGTCATTACGCTTAGAAAATCTCCTCTAAAAGTTAATAGCCTAACTATCTCCTTCCTCACTGTTGATGGCAAAATTACCCTAAAATCCAAAGGGGCAGTAGCCAAATTTAAAGGCACCAAGTAATTTGTTTGTTCATTGGTTCATTCTGATTAAAGACAACACAGACACAGACATAATTAACTTTAATAGAATAATTCTAAGCAATCAGATATACGGTAGCTGATTATGAAATAAATTAATATGATAATTATGTCATAATTTTAGAAACTTTTATAGTACTTATATAAACCCATAATTGCGTACTTTTCACTTTTATTACTCTTAATAGAGCAAAATATTTAATCTACCCAAACCGCTCCTCGCTCATAATTTGTACCACACAAAGGGATCACATGCAAGCCATTTGTTGAGGAAAAACTATGGGGTTGCAGTTTTTACGTCGGAGCTAGAATTTCGCAATGTAGACTAACAGATGCTTGTTTTTATAACATCTCTTGCTTGACTGATCTTAACGACTGTTTTGAGGATTAAACTGTTTTTTGGAAAAGAGTATCAGTAAAAGAATGAGGAATTTTGAAACATTTTCACTGATGCAAAAAGTTGTAACGGGTGTATCTGTGTTCACATAACTTCATTATTATCTTCACGTTTTTTCCTTCGGAGGGGTGGCAGGGGTCTATCATTTTGGGTTTGTGCCTCTGTCTGTGGTATAAACCCAATATTTTGTGTTCTGATAAACCGATTGTTGTTGAACTTAATTAATTACAACACTTTGTTTACAGCTAGTTATTTATATTAGGTCCTTACGTATGAAATCAGCGTTTTGTCGTACTGATCAATTTGATCTGAAATATCTCCTCTTTGGTTAAGAATTCGAAATTCAAATTAATAAATTCATTTAGCTGGTTTTTTTTTCTTTGGAATACAGTCATTCATTTGTTATTTTCCTCATTATTTTTTCTTTTGCGTCGCTTATTACCGCGCAATGGAAAACATGAAATATCGGTATATTTACGAGTACGAGTTCTACCGTGGCACCAGTGCTGCAGAAACAGCTCGAAGAATTAATGATGTGTACGGCGCTGGTGTCGCTAAAGACAGCATGGTACGTTTTTGGTTTCAACGTTTTCGTTCTGGAAATTTCGACCTTAAGAACCAACCCCGTGGACGGCCGGAGATCAAAGTGAAAAACGAAGAATTAAAGGCTATTGTGGAAGCGGATCCATCACAAAGCACTTCAGAGATAGCAGCAGTCTTCGGGGTAAGTGACAAAACTGTATTAACCACTTGAAGCAAATCGGGAAAGTAAAAAAACTCGAACGATGGGTACCTCATGAATTGAGTGAATCGAACTTGCAAACACGGGTCGCCTGCTGTGTTACTTTGCTCAACCGACACAATAATGAAGGGATTTTAAATCGAATCATTACTTGTGATGAAAAGTGCATATTGTACGATAATCGAAAGCGCTCATCGCAATGGCTGAACCCTGGAGACCCAGCCAAATCCTGCCCTAAACGAAAATTGACTCAGAAAAAGTTACTTGTAAGTGTTTGGTGGACTAGCGCCGGTGTCGTTCACTACAGCTTTCTTAAATCTGGCCAAACGATTACGGCAGATATCTATTGTCAGCAACTGCAAACCATGAAGGAAGAACTAGCTGTTAAACAACCGAGATTGGTCAATCGCTCTAGGCCACTGCTGCTTCACGACAACGCAAGACCACACACTGCACAACAAACAACCACTAAGTTAGCTGAGCTACAATTGGAATGTCTGCGACATCCACCGTACTCCCCGGACCTTGCTCCAACAGATTACCATTTCTTCCGGAATTTGGACAACTTCTTACAAGGAAAAAAATTCCACTCCGATGCAGTAGTCCAAACCGCCTGCAAAGAGTTTTTTGATTCGCGCCCCCATGGTTTTTATAGTAAAGGGATCAATGAACTACCCATAATTTGGCAAAAGTGCATAGATAACAACAGTGCATACTTTGATTAGTTAAATATATTTTACAAAAAAAATCGACTTTTTATTCCTCCCGTAGAAAACGCCAATTTCATACGTAAGGACCTAATATTAATGTTTCTTGGAAGGAGTATCTATTAACGATAAGTTCGCCGATTGTGACACTGTACACATTGTACAAAAAAAAAAACTGTGCAAGAAGAAAGTTTAAAAAAAATTTAACTGCGCTATTTCTAATGGACTTACAAAAAAATAATTAAGACTGATTCTTTACATCAGAACAAACACTTTTACTATGGGACCAACCCTGAAATTGCACAACAAAAATCCGCTGTTCCATACAAAAAGTTAACTGGCAGTAAAAATGTATGGAACAGCTGATTGGTCTTTTGCGATTTTTGGGTTGGTCACGTAATAAAAAATGATCATAAGCATGATCTAAAAAAACAAGATTTAGCATTCTGGGAGCAAACACGTATGACGTCACTCGTCATCGTCATCCGTCTCTTTCGCACTGTTTGTAAATAACTTATTTCGATCCTGCTTAAGCATCAATTGACGTCACTGCGTGTTGCCCACGTGACTGGAATGCTAGACCTGGCGGAGTATATTATTATGCCATGTTTTAAATGATGAGTACAACGATATCCTAGAAAATGTCCGTCGTTTAGAAATACACGGTGTATATTTTTTTCTTTTTGAAGAAAAAATATAATAATAGGTTGAAGCAATAAAATTGTGCTATCACATAACAAATTCCAAAGATATCATATAAATACCAATTTGAAGCAAGTCGACTTTTAATTTATCCGAGACGGTATTTGAGAGGCGTCTTCTTTCTGCTCAAATTGAAGGGAGAAAAATAGACTGAAAACTTTGAGGCGCTCGTAATAGGATTCGATTTTGATTGCTTTTAGCAATTTGTGGAAGGTTGGAGAAATTTCTATGGTTTTTATTTCTTATTTAGTGTCTTGTTTAGTCTGTTTAGTGCATTTGGGCAGATAGGCACTTACTTAATTGTCGGTTTTGTATTTTGGAATATTTTTGGAAAATCATCATCATCATTAACCTCGAGTTGCTTTAAGGGTCACCTGCTTAAGTTCGGGTTATCTTTTTAGCTCGGAGTTGGCAGCTCATCAGGGGTTAAACTAAGTAATCGTCTTGCGCTGCCAAGAGTTAGAAGCTAACCTTGAGTTACTAGAGTGACACTTTTAACATTTTCATATATCGTTACGCTTTTCCTCTGAGGGGGCTGGCAGAGGTGTAATACAACACCCACACTTTGCCGGACGACATTTAGTCCCCAATGTGCCAGGGGGGCGAGCTTGTCGCCATATACCGGGCTCCAGTCATGTATTAGCAGATGACATACAATACGCACATTTGTTCCCTCAATGAACAAATTGGTGCGTGCCGTCGGCTGGGCTTGAACCCGTTCCCTCTGGCTTGAGAGGCGGACCTTCTCCAACTAGGCTACCATCGCTAGCTAACTTATTAACTTCGAGTTAATGAGCAATTAGGAGTATTCTGTGGTAATAATGTAAGATTGCCTTCTGCTGCACCTTTCTGTGATCTGTGGCTTCACCAGTAGCTTACTACGCATGCGCGAACGCGAAACGAGAACTTTACGTAGTTACAGCCTTAGTGCGGAATGTATAACAAGAACTAAATATCAAATTACAACGTTCATGTTTTACACACATGTTTCATACAATACTGTACCTAATTACAACGTAAATAAAGTTGATATTAAACATTACACTTTAGATGTTCTTTGAGACGATAGGTATTTTTTTCAGTAGGCACGGAGCATTGCGCAGAAGTAGCCCGGCAATGCGGCCGTAACTGCACCAATCCAGTTTGAACCGCTTCTACGCCTCTCGAAACTGTGCCAAGTGGACACCTCCTTCTAAAAGCTCAAATTCTCCGTTCAACAAGTGTTATAGGCGTAAAAGATGCAACCAGGCCGCATCTCGTTTGGCACGATGCCACGCCACGCCTTGCCCCCTATTGGTTAATATAGTTAACCAATTGACAGGCTCTTGTATACTATTGGTGGAAAAATGAGTTCAGGTCACCTGCATTGAAATTAGGTCACTAGGTGAAACAAAAATTGCTCGCGAGGCCGGCGATCAATCGCAGTGGAAATCCTGTTTTGTCGAACGTCCCGGATGAAAGATTTGCTGCTCTTGGATATTAGCTGTAATTGTTGAGATTAGTTACTTAACTACTCTCAAGGAATACTTGCTGAACTAATTATTTGCTGTTGAGATTATTGAGGCTATTGAAGTCGTTAAAAACTTGTAATTGTAATAGGAAGTTCGCTGAGCTCAGCTGAACTTTCGCTGTAAAAAGTTGCCCTTACGTGTCTGTAAATACATAAAACAAATCAAACTATCCTAGCTCAATCCCTACGTGAATAGTTATTTAGAATAGGTCTTTGTAGCGCCGTCACCAAAATCAGCCAGAAAGACCTCATCATCATCCAAAGCCTTGTTTAACCCACTACTGAGTATCATACTGCAGTCGTCATTATAAGATATTGCCATTATAATAATGATAGCCTAGTTATAGAAGGCCCGCCTCTTAAGCCAGAGGGAGCACCAATTTGTTCATTGTGTAGATATAATTGTATGTCATCTGCTACATGACTGCATGGCGACAGGCTTGCCCCCTTTCCCATTTTGGGACTGAATATCGTCCGGCGAAGTGGAAGTGTTGTATTACACTTATTAAGCTTGAATTATACAGGCGCCGAAAAAACGACGTGGAAGCGGCATAGATAGGATTCAGGTGTGAAAATTGTAAAACGGCGTGCCTGCGCCGCTTCAAATTTGGATAAATTCAAAAGTATACATTAAAAATTTAAATTTCCCCCGACACCGATTTTCATCAAATATAGCTAAGAACACTCTAAGACTAATTCACGTTTCAAACAAAAAAAAAACAAAACAAAATCAAATTCGGTTCATCCGTTCGGGAGCTACAATGCAACAGACAGACACACAGACACGTCAAACTTATAACACCCCGTCGTTTCTGTGTCGGAGGTTTCATAACAGATTTCATAAATTTTTTTTGAACAGATTTTGAAGGGGTTCCGCGCTTAAACTTTGTTTGCGACGCATTCTCGCCATACATCCGTCCTGAATTATACCATCTACATCGGTGTTTAACTAATCGGGTTTAATTTCTACTCGCAATTAAATTTGTCCAAATTTAAACTATCTTACGTTTTACGAAGCACATAATATTTGTAAACTATTATAGTTATTTAGTATGACATCATCGATGCGAATTAATGCGTTGTTAGTGCGTTCACTTGAGCAGAGGCAAGACTTGCAAGCTTGTTAACTGGCCGCTCTACCTCTGGAACTCGAATTTTAACTGATCGACTTCTGCGTGTATCTTTTTAGGTAGTCATTTAAGAACTAGATAAGAAGTTTTAGAAATCAGAAATCAGAATTTATTGATAACTCCAAGTTACACGTCACAGTTCATTAAATGTCAAACAATACAAGAGATTTTAAATGTCAATTTAATTTCATTTGGAGGTCAAATGGTAATCTCGTAACACACAATCTGATTTCAGTACCATATCTTATCTTAATAAATTTAAATTACGTGTCTCGTTGTTTGTCCGCTATAGACTCCTAAACTACTTAACCGATTTCAATCAAATTTGCACACCGTGTGCAGTTCGATCGACAGATAGGATAGCCCACATAAATATTTATATAAATAATAATTAACGCGAACGAAGTCGCGGGATGACAGCTAGTATACTTAAATATGTAATGTAAATATAATATTGCATATGTTATAATACAGTATCAAATGTTTTAGGTATCGAAATCAGATTGTCTGTTACGAGCTTTTTTTCTTTATGATGTAAATAAGCTTGACCAAAAATTAATTTCCGAGGTTTTCACTCTACGTGGAGATTTTGAATAGGGGAAATTTTGGGATAGGGACGTTTTGCGACTAAACGTCCACGCAGCGACTCAATGTGAGTCTGTTTCGAGAACCAACATTAGCCCCCCGTCTTGATGTTTCCGCTCCAACAAATATGTCTAGTTCGCAATAAACTGATGCTTCAGTACACTCTACAATACCGTGAAGCTTTCTAATAAAGAAAATATCGTTATGAAGGATTTATTGGAAGGTATTCTTGTCGAGTTTATTTTCAATTTGTTTAGCTTCTGTAGTTGTTGAAGGTGAAAGCACTGAACATCTGTTGGAGCGTGAGAATGAATAGATTTCTAAGTTTTATCGTTCAATGAATGGTAAGATTTTTGGATGTGACTGATATTTGAGTAATTTTAACATTATGACATGTACGCAATCGCATAATTTTTCTGCAGTTAAGAATTTCTGTGCTGCATCCTGACGCGATATCAAACAGTTTTTGATTGGTAGCGCCGTAAACAAATGTGAATAAGTGTATTTATTATTTTACCCTTTATTCTTACACGTGAGATATTTTATTGGTCATTGTCTCTTTTGCTTGAAAAGTTATAGGAGTGAGAGCTGTGAAAGTGACGAAGATAAATCTCACGCGTGAGATTAAAGCCTCTCTAACGTGCGTGACTCTTAGGTGATGTTGACTTACGATTAGACCGATGGGTAATTTTAATTTTACATTTTTATTTTAATAAAACATCTATCATAATCTCATATACTTATAACTTTTAATCAAAGGTCAAATAAAATCAAGTTTGACGTGTCTGTGTGTGTCGGTCTGAGGTATCGTAGCTTCAAGTTTATCAACTATAATTACCTTATCTACAAAACCAAACAAAACTAAAATAAACTAAAAATAAAATAACCTAATGTAATAAATCGCTACCAGTGGGCAGCGTTCCTATCCATCCTATCCTATCCACGCTGACAGCATTGCCACGTTGTATGGAAATGCTTAATCTTTGTGCAAGATATAGGCCAGCATTCTGGTCACGTGTTGCTTCGACTAGACGCCTAGACAAATCTTTAAAAAATTTGTGGGCTCCTGGCCCCCACGGCCCCAGCGTTTCGACCCCAAAAGGCTCAAATAAGTAACCGTTATCAAGGGTACCGTTATCAAGGGTACCGCTATCATTTGCTCCTTTTGAGGTTCTCGGCTACGTCAGCCGCCGCACCAGCCCTGACTTCAGTAATTGGAAGATGGGACGGTGCAAGAGTGTCTACGCACGTTGCATCCCACACCAAAGGCCGTCCCAACTTTCAAGGAATTGTGTCATTCCGATTAGAACTAGTTCTTTTTTTTTAACTTATTTGTGGGTAATATATCTTACTTAATACCAAAATTATGAAATGTTACTTTGCATATTGTCTAATTTGATACAATAAATTATGCGTATGAGCGTTTGGGGTCACGCGTTAGGAGCGTATTATAAGTTCTATACTCTACTACTGTACTTTTTTTTTTTTTTTTCTTCCCAGTCTAGATTTAGAATTAACATAATCAAATTAAGTTTAGTATTTTATCTAGTAAAAATATAATATGCTTAAGTAATAAGTTCAAAATTTGGAGGTATTTTGTTAAATTGGAGAAGCCACTGGCTCCTGACCCTGACACACAGTCTCTGCACGGAAAAAAATGGTTTAGTTGTGGCAACTAAATCTGTTTTGCTGCCTATGTCTTAGCTGCTGCACCGAATATCTTCGAAACACTGGCAAAGTTTTGTTGACTACGACAAAGACTGCTTAGCTACTATTCAAAATAAAATTTTGCTAGGAGAATCACACTCAAGTTGCAGTTACTACAAATTACTTAACTGAGTTTACTAAATTTGTTATCTATATAAACAAAACAAATTCGAATGTTTCAATTAGCTATCAGAGCAAAATATTTTAACTACTTTAACCTTCTGGAGCTGACGTGGTAGTATGACAGACACCGCATAATCGAAAAACATCTCCAGCATCGGTATTTTTCAAAAGGGGTACCCCGCACTCACAGTACCTTCCTGTCGCGGTCTCGTGCGTGCATTAGTGAGCCGGGTGCTGTCGCAGCACGCCCACGCATCGTGTACCGAGGGAGAGTGTCTACGAGTCAACCACGTCAGCGTTAAGGTATGTGTCTACTAAACAACCACGTCAGTTTAATTGTTATACATTCATAGTGTTTCCTAAACAACATATCAGTAACAATGTTTATTTTAGTTTAGTTTGTTTTTTGTGTTTTAGATGGCTCACTCAAGTTATAACCAAGAGGCATGTAGCTCTAAAAGATCGTCGTCTGGAGTTTTTAGGAGTCACGACGAGCAAATCTTACAGTGGTTAGAAGAGGAAAGCGAGCATGAGTTCAACGATGTAGACAATGTTGGCGATGACCCGGATTTTATACCTACCAGAAGTTCAGCACATCGAAGATGATGAAATCAATCAAATCAGTTGAGGCAGAGGATCAAGAAGAACCATGTGCAGAAGAGCAACTTGTTACAGACCGGTCTGAATACCATAAAGGTAAAAATTGCCTACAATGCTCCAAGCCACTTTGTGAAGATTGCCAAAAAAAAGTGTGATTTTGAAGATGTGATTATTTTTTATTGAACCAATGAATGTTTTTCAATTTAAGGAGTCTAATTAGTATAAGCGTTAACTACAATTTAAGTATAGCATTTATAAAAAAAAAGTCAATGTTGATTATTTTTTTCACTTTAGAGTATAGATATCTGATTTTGAAGGCTGATTCTAGTAATATGAATAAAAATTATTTAAATCTACGTGCACTTTAATTTTCGTATTCTATTACTTTTATGATACAAGATAAACCGTCAATAAATAGGTAATAATTAATACCATAGGCCTTGTCTTCAAAATAAAAAAGATATAGGCTGTCAAAATGGTGTCTGGTAGACTACCACGTCAGTGGAATTGTAAAAACTAGCGCACGTCAGTCGCAGAGGGTTAAGATAAATTATTTACCTGCTATTGCTAATTGACATTATCTACATTAACCAGTCTTTTCTATTACAGTTATTTCCATGTCGTATGTGAAATTTTAGACGGCAAGCGGGATATTTTGTGCTGTTCCTAATGTTGTGATCTAATAGCATTGTGTGAGACATATCATTATGTAAAGATGATGAAGATATGTTTTAGTAGGTATGTTGTTGTAGCAAAGTATAATAGCTGTCTTAGTGAATTAATATTTAGCTGCACCTCACAAGAGTTTTAACTGTGGTTATAAATTTGGTTTCATACTGTAACCAAACTACTTAGTTGCGTGATTAATTTCCTTTTTGTAAGGCAGCAATTTAATTAGTGGCATAGAAGTTAGTAGTAGCAACTAAGTTAAATAGCTATCCCACGTTTATATGTAACCGAACGTATCAATTGTTTTACTTTAAAAATAAGTAAGTAGTAATTGAATTTGTAACTGCTACAAAGACTTTAATTATTCGACCAAAATAAATTTTATGAGATACTAGCTGCGCCCCGCGGTTTCATCCGCGGTCCCACAGGAACTGTTTATTTTTTCGAGAAGTACCCTATGTCCTTTTCAGTACCCCAGACAACATGTATGCAAAATGTCAAAACGATTGATTGAGTAGTTGAGACGTGAAAGCGTTACAAACAAACAAACTCACTTTCGCATTTATAATATTAGTTAGGATGTCTGGCGCTCACCGGTCGAGCAAGGTAGATGATGATGACGATTTGTCTGGTGTTCGACACAGGCGAGGAAGAGCATAGGCTCGGGGAGGTGCCCAAAGGGGCTAGCGCTTAGGGCCGTAGTCGTCTATAGCGTTATATCTAAGCGTTCCCGCAGCTCCCGCAGCAGGAGTTTGAGCTCCTCAGCCTTGAAAAAGTAGCCTAAGGATGCCACCAGGCTCCAGGACGTAAGCTATATCTGTGCCAAATTTTATCCAGATATTGAATATTAATTATATTGATAAGAACCAGTAAGTGCGCTGGCGAAACGTACCTAAACTTCGGAGTGACACCTCCCTGGTAGTGTTTACTTACTTATAAACATTTTAAGCCTGTTTCCCACATTATATTTAAGTACTCGTACTCCCTAAACACGTAGGTAACCATTGGAAGAAATGAAATTGTAGCTCAGAATGTACCTAGGTTATCTTAAATAGTAAATACACATCGCCACGCCTTTCCTCCGAAAGGGCTGGCAGAGGTGTATTACAACACTTACACTTCGCCGAACGATATTCATATGCAAATATGACAGGGGTCTGTCGCCTGTACACCGGGCTCTAGTTATACAATATAGCAGATGACATTAAATACCTACGCACATATTTTCACACAATGAACAAATCGGTGCGCTCTTTTGGCTGAAATTGAACCGGCTCCTTCTGAGTTTAGAAGCAAGCCTTCTCCAACTCGGCTAAAATTCAACTAGCGAAAATGCGTAAGAAAAACAGAAAGCAGAGCAAAATAAGCTCTCGCTCGCTCTACTACGACTCATGTTAGCCTGTCTGGGCTAGTGTGTGAGTAGTGTGCTAGTAGTGAGAGAAGTGTGAGAAATTTGTTAAGTACATCTTCATAAGTCTTCGCGATGTAAGCTTTTCGTAGGTAGGTACTTACTACTTATTTCTTCCGCGTTGCAAGGGCACAAACGACGGGAGGGCAGTCCGCGTCACCGCGTCATCTCTGCGCTCATTATTATTGTTAGGTAGGTAGGTACAATAACCTAACTTAGGTAGGTACTAACCATTAAGCATTATTTTATTGATGAAGACAAGAATATTTACTACCTTTGTCTGTGTTTTAAAAATCGAAAACAGTGATAAAAAGTTTGCTAATCGAAGTAAAATATATACCAAAATACGCCTATTAGAAAGACGAAGATAACTGTGTAATCATATCTAAAAGAACTTCAACACGTTAAGTACAATCTCAAAATTATTAAATAAAAATTTCCGTTAAACACTAGTGCACGACGTTCACGAAGCCGCAGAACGGTAAGAACAATAGAAGCCAACCAACCAATCCTACTCCACTAATTTGGTTCTGGACAAAGATGGTATATGCATTAAACAAATTCGGCAGTCTTCGTAACGGCTCGATTGGCCCAGCGGTCTACGGGTTAGAGTATTGACCAGCGCACCTGAGTTCGGATCTCGGTCTGACGCATTGCAATGTGAATGCGTTTTTGCACTATATTTTTGCATTTTGTTTCTACTTTATTATTCCTATGCTAAATTAGTTATTATTTTGCATATCAAAATAGAAACATGTTTTCAAAGGCCATAAACACTTGCACCAAATGTAAAAAAGATTTACCGAGACGAGGATTCTTAACTTGTTCAGACTGCAAACACCAATACCATCTGGAATGCGCTAATGTATCGCAGACTCGATATTGTATAATGGAGCGGAAAGATCAATGGATGTGTACGAGATGTATTACGAAGCCTAAAAAAATAGCTCAAGTACCTCAAGTACTCAAGTACCAAACACCTCAAGTTTTATCTAAACCAAAACCATTTTTAATATCAACGCCGCCTCCGTCGACGTCCTTTCAACCATCAACCGATAAAAACAAAGGGGCACAATTGCAGAAATGCAAATCAATAAGTGACTTGTACGAAGAATCAAATTCAACACTAGCAGACATGACTTCAATTAGTTTACCTGAAGATGGTTTATCTGATACTGATAGCGAAACAGAGGAGTACAAAAGTGAAATACGAGAGTTAAAATCAAAACTTGAAATAGCTAATACTGAAATAGATAAACTAAATTTGGAAATAACAGAACTTACAAAGTGCTTGATAAGTCGGGACTCTAAAATCAAAATTCTTAAATCGATTGGACCCATCGATAGTAGCATAGACATTTCATCTACGAAATCTACACCCATTAGAAAGTCAAAAAAGGCCACACCTAGCAGGAGTTCCAAAAAACGTGTGTGCAGAACCGCTAGCGTTGATGACTCGACCGAAAATGATAAAGTGGAGGTAGTAAAACCGACTGCAGTTGTAGAGACTTGTAGTGATGCATTTGCCGTCGTCGACGCTTATTCAGTCATCGACACGAACACTCTTGGACCAATACCCAGTCAAGATCACAAGATACAAGAAGTCGAGCAAGAAGATAATTTGACAGCCAATGAAGTAAAGCAAAAAGTGGTTATCATAGGTGACGAAGAAGGAAAAGGACTTAATAGAGCTCTTCGCACGTTGTTAGGGTTGAATTTTGATGTACAATCTATCTTAATGCCAGGCGCATCATTAGTTCATATACTCGGCTCTAACCTTAAACACTGCTTAAAATTAACTAAATCGGATTATGTAGTACTTGTCGGTGGATCAAATGACAGAAACCCACTAAATTTACAGTCACACTTGTATTGTTTAATTAGTCAGTTAAAAAATACTAATGTAATCATATCAGAAGTATTTAAAAATATCTTTCTTAATGGCTCTGTTCTTAACTCTATGTACAAATTTATAAGTAACCAATTTTGCTGGTCGACATTTGCAGGATATAACTTATGGGATGAGCGTAATCCTGTCAAGTACCGTTTGTTAAACTTGTCCAGAAGTATTTTGAGAGAGCTTCTCCGATTAGACAATAAGCGGAAATATCTAGAGTACTATTGCTCTCGACCGATTACTACTAAAAATATAACTCAAAGCATGATATCTCAAAGTACCCAAACAGTAGAATCAGAATTTTTTCGTGACCTTACCGAACAAAATTAGTAATGAAGGATTTCGAGTGTTTCATCAAAATATCAGAAGTATAAAAGGTAAAATTTCAGAACTAGAACTATACTTAGCTACTATGCATAAAAACTATGATGTGTTATGCTTTTCAGAAACCCACCTGAAATCTGGCTTTCTAAATGGTGTTAAAATCGAAGGCTATGAACTTGCTACTCACTTCTCACGGAGTCGAACTCGCTGTGGAGGTGTTTGTATATTTGTACATAATTCATTAGACTACCATAAACTAGATTGGGTTTCTGGTATATCTGTAGAAGGGATAATAGAATGTTGTGCAATAAATATACCACAATTAAACATAATAATTGTGGTTATGTATCGTCCACCAAACAGCAACTTTGACATATTTTTTGATAAATTTAATGACATTTTATTTAAGACAATGCGACAATCACGTAAACTTAATAAAAAAATTATAATTCTTGGAGACCTTAATTTAAACCTATTTAAGACTAATAAGCAGACTAAACGACTCGCAAATACGCTTAAGCTATACAATCTTCACTGCGCTATAGACAAAGCGACTCGTGTCACTGCTACCACTAGCACTTGTATTGATCTCCTTATCACAAACATTAAAACCTACAAAGCAAATGTTCTTAAAACTGGCCTATCCGACCATACCGGACAAGTCATCGTTCTTCCATGTAGTTTGAGCTATTCAGAGAAATATTGGTATGAGTACAAGAGGAAAATAGATTCAAATTTACCAATTTTTGTAAAATATATTGCGCAGGTCAGCTTTGACGACGTTTATGAGAAGCCTAGTGTGAACGATGCTTACGACACATTTCTGACCATTTTTAAAATGATATACGACTTGTGCTTTCCCTTGGAAAGAGTAGTTATAACCCATAAACGTAAGCCTAACTGGAAGACTAGAGGTTTAATAATTTCTAGTAAAACCAAGAGACGTCTGTATTTTCAGTTACAAAAAAATAGATCTGTAAGTAGAGTCAGTCATTATAAAAAGTATAAAACGATACTAAAATCATCTATTAAAAACTCTAAACGCAAATCAAATCTTAAATATATAAAAAACAGCACAAATAAATGTAAAGCTACCTGGGGTCTGATAAAAATGCACACTTCACCTACAAACGACATCAAACAAGCCATACAATCCATTAAAGTGGGTGAACGCGAGTTGACCCACCCAAAAGATATAGCTAATTATTTGAATAACTTGTTCATTACACAAAATGCTTTAAAGGTTGATACAAGTAGTAGTAAATATAAACCTTCATATACAGCTACTTGTAATAGTGTTTTCTTGACTCCAACAGATAACTATGAGATTATAAAAATTATCAAACGTCTAAAAAACAAAAAAAGCTGTGGCTATGATGGAATAACAATGCAAGTAATAAAATCATGTATAATATATATAGTAGAACCGTTAATATATATGACGGCGCGAGATATCATTGGATAAAGAAAATCAGTTTGAGAGTTGTTAATCGATAGTTTTAATCTGTGGTTTATGACGATTAATCGATTTGTTTATGGTAATTTAGAGCGGTTAACACCGAATGGAGTTGCGTTTGGGATTTCGGGCGAACGTCATGTCTGTCAGGCAGTGGTTGACAGGACTGGGCTAAAAGCGGTCGCACGCAATGGTCATTCGTAAACCCATTACTCTAAATCGCCAACTATCTTTGTGATCATTCACTAAATAAGTAGTCTAAGTGACTGTATAATTAAAATAGTGAAAAGCCTTCAATGCTGTCCCCTTATTTCAACGTTCCTGAAGTTTGACGCCGACCATAAATGATAGCGAGTTCACGGATGAGAAATCAGACACAACACCTCGGCCTACTAGATTTTCTCCGTCACCAAAAGTGGAAGGTTACAGCGCGGCGGCCTTTCCTATGTTTCTCCGACATCAATGGGATCAGATGCGACGGCGTGGCTCCTCTTTCCTACATTACCCCGATATCAGGAGTGAGATGTGAAGGCTCGGCTTCCTATTTCTCTATGTTTCCCCGACATATATTATTAATCTAATGTTCGAACAAGGCTGCTTTCCAGATCTTCTAAAGGTAGCTATTGTTAAACCATTGTATAAAAAAGGAGCCAAAGATAATCCAAACAACTATCGCCCAATAGCGTTGCTACCTGCTTTTTCAAAGATATTTGAAAGCGCTATTTACAATAGGTTGTTATGTTTCTTAGACAAAAATAATATACTCTGTTCGAATCAGTTTGGATTCCGAAAAGGAAGATCAACAACCATGGCAATCTATTCAATGTTAAGTAAAGTATGGGAGTCTCTAGATAGGAAACAATCTTGTACTGCTCTGTTCCTCGATATGTCTAGAGCATTTGACTGTGTCGTACCATCGATTCTATCGCAACAGTTAGAGCGAGCTGGCTTCCGCGGAACAGCACAGAAACTACTTCAATCGTATCTCAGCAATAGGACACAAACCACGGTTCTTAATACCTACTGTAAAAAAACAAAAGTTGTCGAACTAGCTCAATCTGATGTAGGTAAAGTGAATTTAGGCGTACCGCAAGGCAGTATCTTGGGCCCATTGCTGTTTTTAGTATACATCAATGAATTGCCATCCTTACTAAAGCATCACACCGTTCTTTATGCTGACGATGCAACTATACTATTTGTGAAGAGAGGACAGAGTGATTCTGAATATAATAACACTATCACAACTACGCTAGGAAAACTGATAGAATGGTTAAACACTCTAAACCTTCAAACAAATATTTCTAAAACTAAAATAATGCAGTTTCACAACTACAAGGCTACTCCAATCGATCTTAACATAGATGTTGCTGGTTCATCTATAGTTGAAGTTTTTCAGACGGATTTTCTTGGAGTATCTCTGGACACTCACCTAAACTGGAAGTCTCATCTGGCAAATGTCGATAGTAAAATTTCCAGTCAATGCTACGCTTTATCGGTTTTAATTGATGTTGCATCTATTGAAGTTGCCAAAAATGCCTACTATGGTAACATATACCCTTTGCTGACTTATGGGGTTATTTTTTGGGGAAATTCTGTTAATGTGAAACATACTTTTATCATGCAAAAAAGATGTCTAAGAATAATATATAGTAAAAATAGTGATGAAACATTAAGACAATTATTTAGAGATAAGCAATTTTTAACCCTGACTGGTATATATATTCTTGAAATTTCTCTATTTGTAAGAAATAATAAAGGCTTATTTAAAAACAAATCAGATCTGCGAACGAGAAATAATACTATGAGAGGCAATGATTACCTCTATAAGCCACACAGTAATTGCGTTATTCATGGGAAAAGTACCTTTATGAGTGCTATAAATATTTATAATTTGTTACCAAAAGCGATAACTGACATTCCCAGTACTAAAAATTTCAAAATTGCACTGAAAAAGTGGCTGTTAAATAACGTTTTTTATGATCTGAAGGAGTTTACTGATAGAGATAAGACTAAAGAAATGACATTGTTAAATAAACAATTTTAAATTTAAAACTTGTAAATCAATTTTCAATAATTATTATATATTTCTTATACGTACTATTTCTCTGTTGACATTGAATTTAAAATTTTTGACATAAAATGAATGTAATTAAAATTGTTTATTATTATAAATTTACATAATACTTATTTTGACACGTGCTAATAATTATTGAATGCCCGATGAGGGTAAACTGATTATGACGATTTCTGCAAGAAGAACTAGCATAGATATATTGAATGTATCAGTTATTCAATAAATGTTTCTGAATCTGAATCTGAATTTCATACCTACGTATAATAATAATAATAATAATAATATATTTATTTGCATAAAACATGAGAGTCAATACATTGGCAATGCATAATATGGTCTTATAATAGTAAAATTAGATGTCGCTTAAAGTCATGTTTTACCTGTCATAGGCATGCAAATGTTTTAAGAGATGGCTACCGAAAATAAATTATGAATACAAAAGTCAGTTCTAAATTACAATGATAAAGTTAAAATTCGAATATGTCAACAAAATAAAAATAAAATTAAAAATAATGTCAATAGTATAAAATAAAATATAAATTAAATTAAAATTAAATGTCAGTCAGTACTCAATATAAAAACAATTTCAAGATTCAATCATGTAGGTAAGTCACTAAAATTTATCATTCATAAAAACATTAACATTGTAATAACATTTCTCCACTAGCAATTTTTTAAGCAGTATTTTAAAGAGACCAATTTTCTGATCCCGAATCGATTTAGGTAAATGATTATAAAATGTGCGGCCCCATACACATTACACTCTTATTCATTAGAGCCGTCTTCGAAGGTACATTTTTCAACCTGTTCTGGTCTCTACGATTTCTTGTTGTACAATCAGATAGTTTTAGGAATAGTTCCGGATTTAATTTAACGAACAGTGCAGTTTCTAATATTTACATGGAGTGAAGAGTTAGGATGTTATATTGCTTGAAATAGGGCACACAGCTATCTGTTGTTTGTAATTTAAACATTGACCTAATAATTAACGTAGATGCATTTATGCGTACGTAAGTTGATTGTTTTCTTTGAGCTTGTACTTATTACTTTTGTTCCTTACTTAATCGACCAAGCGAGCATTTGAGCAAAGCGTCTATGCTTCAGCTTAAAAAAAATGCCTTTCTCCACAGGCCGATACAAACGGAATTTCCTAAAATTTTGTTAATAGACTCACTACTTAGATAGATTTAAAAAAAAAATCTGTCTAATCATCGAACCTGCTCACAAAATTTCACGTGAATCGGTTCAGGAATGCAACCTGTAGAGGAAAACAGATGGCGGCCGCGAGGTCTACAGCTCACAGAGCCACTAGTTGTTATTAGTATCTTACCATAGTATACCTACATACCTACTTAGATATTTTTCAATACATAAATAAATATATTTTAACACCCAGACATAGGACAGACACAAATGTTACATAAATGTTTGCCCTAGGTGGGAATCGAACCCACGCCAACAAGCTCAAAAGGCAGGTTCACTACCAACTGAGCCACCAAGGCAGTCGGTTGTTTTTGGTTTTATTGGTTTTCTTACAAAAATATCTATGCATGGGTAAGTAAGTAGGTATACAGGTAGGTATAGGTAATAAGACTACTTAGGCGTTAAACTTCGAGGCTTAGAATTTATAAATTCTGAAATGTTATTCTGTTAGCATTACTGGCCTCATGTCTGCCATGCATGGTGTAAACTTCGGAGCATTATTAGTGCCTACCTGACAAGTGACTTATGTAGTTATCTAATGCGGGACCTACATAATGAGTACCTATATCCATCATCGCTATAGTTGTGCGACACACAACATTTAGATGTACCTACCTGTGAAGTTAGTAATACTAAATAATTCATAATTGGTAGGTGCCGGAACTGTACCATACATATACCTACCTACGTAGGCACAAGTACGTATAGACGCACACAATTTGTTTACCTACCTAACTAGAACAGAATACGTTTTTCTGTACCTACCGCGGTTTTGATAGATTGGTAGATAGGTACCTACTTCTGATCCGTGTCTAAGATTTTGCTAAACACGCTTATTAGGTACTTTACCTAGGTAGGTATATTGTATACTTGTAAAAAAATGTTAAGCTATGATAACCTAGTTTGAGAAAGCCTACCTCACACCAATGTGCGGATTGTATGTTATCTGCTACATAGGTACATGACATGACTGGAGCCCGGTTTATGGCGAAAGGATCGCCCCCTGTCACACTTGGGACTGACTGTCGTCCAGCGAAGTGTGGATGTTGTATTATACCTCTGCCAGCCCCTTCAAGGGAAAGGCGTGACGATATGTTATGTTTTGTTATGATAAAAACATAAATAGGTTTATAAATATTTATAGATTCATTTGTCGAGCCAGTTTTAATTTTTTTTCAAAATAGTAGAGATAAGTTTTTTAGCGATTTTGAAATACTAAAAATACATGAATATATACATATTCACTTACAAAAAGTTTCATTTCATTTCGTAATTCGTATCGTATCGTAACGTGTGTGTTCACGTGAATTTGGTTGCGTTACGGCGTTAAAATTGGAAGAAAAAGTGATTATAGTGTTAAAAAAGGATTTTTCATTTGTGGAAAGGAAATCAGAAGAAGTGAATTCTAGGGCTACAATGCCGCCCAAAGATAAATTCAAAAGTAAGTAAGTACCTACTTTGCATTGCATTATTTTATTATGAGCTTTTATACCTACCTACTATGAGTGCTTGCGTGTCCAGATACAGTAATCTATCTACTGATAAGATTTTCCGTTAGAAAAGTGGCATGCTGCAAAAACCTAGCCGGCTGTACAGGTTTGCATCGCACTGACATCTCGCAATTGATGTATGGAGTTGTACCGATTTTGCCCATATTCACACCTTAGAACCGTGATCTTTCTATTGCCAAGCTTGTAAATTGGCCAAAAGTTTGATGCCTTTATATTGCAAGTTGTTTACGCCAGATATCTGTAGGCATTATAGATAGAAAACGATGCCTACGAAAGCCGGCGGCATCCACAAAGCCGCAAGATACCTGTGAGGGGGGAGGGAGACGTAAACTCCCGGCCTTTCGGCGTGCGAGCATCGCACGCGCTAAATCAGTCAGTTGTCGGTGAATGACTGTCCCGCGCTCTCGCGTCCAAAAAAGTTTAAATTGTTTATATTGAACTAATAGTGCTTTTATCAGTGCATGGTGTACACCGGGTCCAGTGGCGTGGAGTGTCCAAGGTGAGTAGTAGGATTTCGTTATCGTCTGTAGAGCCGAAAGAGAACCTGGCGTGAACTTAGCACCCCTGGCCGAAACACAAGT
The DNA here is from genome assembly GCA_911728515.1 of Peribatodes rhomboidaria. Taxonomy (NCBI): domain Eukaryota; kingdom Metazoa; phylum Arthropoda; class Insecta; order Lepidoptera; family Geometridae; genus Peribatodes; species Peribatodes rhomboidaria. The sequence goes on along the minus strand of OU452171.1, from coordinate 16,747,098 downwards.
ACTTAGGTACCTATAGAACACATGTGTTGCAAAAAAATAACGTAAGCTTTTACAGATGAAAATATAGTAGCTCATCACCTACCTCTATTGACCGAGTATTTTTGGAAAAACTGTTGCCGAAAATAGGACAGCGAACTATATTTGTCACTTTAAAAACATGCAGAAAGTAACTATAACTTATTGCAATAAGTACTTCTAATTGATGTTTAGCATTTTAAATCACTAATAATTGTCGAGTCCTAACATATATGCTGTTTACAGGTAATTCCTAGAAAGAAAGAAAAATTGTTGGGCGCAACAAGTGTGAAGTGTGTACAGTGTAGTACAACACCCATACTTCACCGGACGATATTCAGTTCCAAATTTCACAGGGGGCAATCCTGTTACTATATATCGGCTCCAGTCATTGGTGCGTACCCACCATCGGCTGGTATCACTCTATTTTGCAACAAACTTAATGCATCAAACAGGACTACAATACAGTAAGTATATTTGTGATTTAAACGATTCTGTATGTGTTAATTAATTCTGTTTTGGTCATTATAAATATGCAAGGTTTAATGTAGGGTGCGAAGTGGTGGCGGCGGCGGCGGAGTGAACTAGCAACTCCGATTCGAGGCGACTGGAAAAATGTACCTAGATATTGCCGTCTCTGTTGCGTATGTGCATGATACGCAGCCTAGTGTGAAGAGCCGGCCGGCGTCTGTCCTTCTACTGGTTACCTACATATTTTCTCAACCGAATCTCGTGAAATTTTGTGAACAGGTTCTATAATGATTCCGAATTTTTTAGCTGTCAGGTTTCGGTTTTTTTCAAAATGGCGGAGATCTAGGTAGGTAATATTTATTTTTCAAAAAAATGCGAGCTGTATAAAAGACAGATCCGAACATAGAAGCACAGACGCTTCGCTCGCTAACGCTCGCTCGGTCAACTATGTTTGCTGTCTGACGGTAACGCAACACGTATAAATAACGTATACGCGCCACTATACAGACAGTCATCAAAAGCGAAATAGGTACCTATACCTACTTACCTACGTATGAACGTAGAAGATATCTCTAATTGTAGGTATGCAAGGTATGCAATGGCAAGGGTACCTAAACCTAAAAAGTATTAAAAACAATAGTAGGTACCTAACTTCTATCTCTATTCTATTTGTAGCGTTTCCAAGGCCAAAACGGTTGAACGGAAACTGACGAAACGGAGGAGGTTTACAAGTTCAAGCGTATGTAAATAGGTACGAGTATATACCTATTACTTATATATTTTTGATAATGAGCTAAGTGCCGTGTTATACCTACTCCCTGTTTTTTTTTCGTACTCGCGATCAGAGTTTTACTGATAAACATCGTTTATTTTAAAACATTATATTTTTATGTCAGTACGCCGAGTAGTACCTACCACGGATTACTAACTAAGTTTCTACGTAAGAGATAACACTTCGTCAGAAATTGTCAATACCTATTATTGTAATAGCCTATTCTTTTGAATCACTAGACGCTGTGAACCAAAAAGACCTACGACCGTAAAGCATAAAACAAGTAATAATAGCGTAAAGTGAGTTTCGCACCGTGCCGCCCGCCGCGTGTACTAACTATTTGGTAATCTGTTACACGGCTTTCGGTAATCAGCTGGTATCGGCTGGTAGTTAATCAGCGCGCAAAGTACAGGGGTCTACCATGATGGTTTTGGTTACGTTTTGTTGCCGACGCTGAGCGCCTGTGAGTCATATCGCTGCCCAATAAGGTTCACGGTCGAGTAGCATACGCGCTAAGATCAAATTGAATTGCAAAAATGTACCGCACGGAACGGCAACGCCGCTTTTAAGCAAAAATTTAAATTTTTGGGCGCGAAAACTGTTTTTGATTATTACGTGGAAACTACGAGGTCTAGGAATCTGAAAATGTTGCTGCCTATGTCAGCAATCATGCTTTAATTTAGGCCCTTTAAATGAAAACTCTACGTTTGATAGTTTCGTCGATTCAACATGTGTCAGCTGATGTGACGTAACTTCAGCTTACACATAGGTATTAGCTTATAACTCGGAAAGTATATAACCCAGAGACTTGAAAATTTTGCTGCCAGTGGCAGCAATTATGCTTTAAAATTTGAGCTAAAATGCATAGTCATACCTTCTTTCGTTCGGAAGATATGAGATGAGTAGCAATCTATAAATGGGCAAACCGTGTGTGGTTAGCACACAACCACATCTCGTTTAGGTTTTATGTTATTTTTATTTAAAGCCAATAATGTTTTATGGTTTTGATGATTTATTTATTAAGTACCCACCTATGTTTTTTTTATTTACAGATGGAAAAAAAGTGAAAATGTTTGGAGCAATGACAACACTATTTCCTATAAAAGCTATAGTCATGAAGAAGAAACGGCAATGGAGACCGTCCCGTTTTGGACACAAAGGCTGATGCAATTTTTAAAAGTAAGTATATTATAGCTACAATTCTATAAATATTTGAAACTGTGTTGATTATCATTTCAGGAATAATGAAAAATTTTAACGTTAGCTTTATTGTTACCTTAGCTGTCAAAACCATATAAAACCAAACTACTTGGGTACATGTATTTAATATGTTTTTTTTTTCAGTCTGCCGCCGAAATCCAGTCGCATTACCTAAAAAAGAAAAGTTTCGAGGGCTGAATGTTGGGCCCCAGCTATTTGCCGTTTCTCCGGATGAAGACAAAATCTCTGAGTGCTTTCTGATATTTAATAACATTACAGCCTTTGACATTTTTTATAAATCATTTCATGCCTTGAAGGCTTAAGTAAAAATTTAAGTATATAATGGAAGTGGTGTTCTTATTATTAGTTAAAATCAATTAGAGGAGGGATATTAATATTTGTACTGAATGCAGTCAACTTGTTCAATAACTTGTTTACTTGTTTAACAACAACAGACTCAACAACAGACTTGTTTGTCAATTATTTTTGAGAAGCATTTATTAAACTTCATAAACAATTGTTTTTTTTTTTGTTAGAGCTTCTATTCACCGAATATGCGATGTGTATAGGTACATATATATACTTGAAGCATGATTGTTAAGTATTAGTAGTAAGTAGTAACAGCTCTGTTAATTAGCTATTCTATTACACCACAAATTGCATTTGTCAAGTAGTTTGTATAGCTGTGGCTGTGAATTGTTTGTTACTTGTGCTAAGTGATTTAGTTGCGTGATCTAAAAGCTGCAATTCTGCACATCGAACGTTGATGCGACGCGGCGACAGATTGAGTGCGTAATTTAAGGAAATGTGCCATGCGTATGCTTTATACATTTCCTTGTACATTTTAAAACTTGCACGGTCTCACGCCTTATCTGCTGCCACTTCGCGTCACATTCGTTATGTAGACAGAAGCCTTAATAACACGCCACTAAAATCATTAGCATGAGCCGCAAACTACTCACAGCCATAGCTTAACTACTTATCAGCTGCAGCTACGGTGGTGTAATGAAATAGCAAATAAACTTAGCTGCTACTACTAATACTAATAGTTCAGGCTTCAAAGTATATTAGCTGCCCCAGATAAAAATATTAGGTCTCGCAACTAAAACCCTTAGCACAGGTAACAAACACAATTCACAGTCACAACAAAACTACTTGTCAGCTGTAGCTACGGTGGTGTGATGGAATAGCAAATTAACTTAGCTGCTACTACTAATACTAATAGTTCATGCTTCAAAGTTTATTAGCTGCCCCAGATAAAAATATCAGGTCTCGCAACTAAAACCCTTAGCACAGGTAACAAACACAATTCACAGCCACAACTAAACTACTTGTCAGCTGTAGCTACGGTGGTGTGATGGCATAGCAAATTAACTTAGCTGCTACTACTAATACTAATAGTTCATGCTTCAAAGTTTATTAGCTGCCCCAGATAAAATTATTAGGTCTCGCAACTAAAACCCTTAGCACAGGTAACAAACACAATTCACAGTCACAACTAAATTACTTGTCAGCTGCAGCAAAGTCTTGTTAGTAGTTACCACTAATATTGTTAGCGACCACAGCTAAAAATGGATAAGATCGTTAGCTGCTATAGCAAATATTAGCAAATAATATTTGCAACTACTGCTAATTATTGTTAATATTGTTAGCAACTACTGCTAAGTATTGTTAAGATTGTTAGCTGCAACAGCTAAATTCGTTCAGCTAAAAACAATTTGCTACGCTAACAAAAAACTTAGCTGTCCCTATAGTTTGAAAGGATTTTTGCTACTACAACTAAAATTTAGTAACAGCAGCTAATTTTTTTTTTCCGTGTGACTAGTTTGGGAGCCTCTGGAATCAAATTTGAAATTGTCACATGTTTTTTATACCCAAATAAATTATTTGTATTTGTACTCTAAAACCTGTGTAGCCGTAGACAGGCTGAACCCGAACCTCGTAAAGTATCTACTACTAGCGACCCGCCCCGGCTTCGCACGGGTGCAATGCTGATACTAAATACACTACAGAAAAACTGTGAACGTTGTTTGTTTGTATTTAAAAACATAGCGGCCCACTCTGGCTTCGCACGGGTATAAACAAAATAAATGTTATTGTGGGATATCCTTAAGAGATAGACATATACCATCGCGGAGTTTTCTGTCGACCTCTTCAATGTGTACAAATAATTAGTACATTATTTTGATAAATCACGTAGGGTTCAGCCTGCGTTTGCAATGTAAGCGGAAAAAAATTGATAATTAACGACATCACATTAGAAACCTCAAAAATAACAGTATTTTTCCACTAATTAAATGGATGTTATTAAACATAGATATAAACCTTCCTCTTGAATCACTCTATCTATTAAAAGAAACCGCATCAAAATCCGTTGCGTAGTTTTAAAGATTTAAGCATACAAAGGGACATAGGGACAGAGAAAGCGACTTTGTTTTATACTATGTAGTGATAGTGATCCGTATCGTTTGGCCGTAAAACAGTTCACCGTATTAATTCAACGAGACGAGCTCGCCAGCCCAACGCACCTTTGTCGGCACCTTAACTCAAGGCTTACAGCGAGCCCGCTTCAAAGGTTCGTGAAAAAGCCGACAGGCCTTAAGACCAAATCATATTCCGAAAGTTGGTTTAGTAGATTTCACGTAACACCAGTTGCTACAATATGTTTTCACAAAAATATTCAGCCATTTCGCAGCTGAGTAAATACACAAAAAGAGGGAAATCCCCGCGCATTAGGGTAAAAGCACCAATAACAGGTGGGTGGCCACGTCGCTAGCTGTTTTCCACTCGATGTGAGAAGTAGTGGAATCTGTCTATGGACGGAACAGTAAGACGGGCAGTTTAGCCAGTAAGAGAACTTTACTTTTTTCTGACTTCCTAGGCACTGGCCAGACAGAATAGACTTTGGAGGAGGACGAGAAACGGACGTTGCGGGGACATGACAACTTCTTATAAAGCGAGAAGCGAACCTGCATGCCTAGCATGCGTTCGCGACAAAATTCTTCTCGTCAACTTTTTTCGTGTGAGAACGTGACAAGGCTATGTGTACACATACGTCTGTCTCGATAAAGAGAGCATGCCGTTGTCGCGTTGCGCATGCTAGGCCTGTTGTACTTCTCTGTGTGTTGCATCGCATCTCTTCGGTACATTTTGTACGAAAGTACATTGAAAGGACGCCGCGTCTGCGTCCCGCCCGTGTCTTGTCCTCGTACTTCGCCTTTTCTGTCTGGCTTGCCGCCTACGCATTTTTCAGTGGGTTGGTTTAGACGTCTAGCAGCAATATGGTGTGGGCTAAATTTGTTTCAGGTAGACATGGTAACGTAAATAGAACGTACACTGATTGAAGATAATTTACATAACTAACTACTTAGCCTCTGCTAGGATTATTTATGGCTATAGACTAGTAAAGTAGTATAAGCTATAGGCTCTGTGAGCTGTAGATCTGGCGGCCGACGTCTGTTCTCCTATACAGGTCGCATTCTTCAACCGATACTCGTGACATTTTGTGAGTAGGTTGTCGAGTCAGTTTTTGTAAATTTTTCATAATGGCGGGGATATGATTTTTTTTCGGAAAACTTTCAAGGAAATGTGATACGAGTATGTCGAGGAAGACAGAGATCTGGACAGAGATACGGACAGAGTTCGGAAAGTATTTTTGTCGAAGCTGAAGCATAGACTCTTCGCTAACACTTGCTCGGTCGTAAAGCCTACTGGCTATAAACAGCAATGACCTAGACTAAAATCGAAGGAACCGTTACTGCAAACCAACTGTATTGCGCAAGACCCACTGGTCTGTAAACGAACACGTGCGGAAATTCCCATGTAAACAACTGTGTTGGAAATTAGATCGGAGATGCAGATATTTTTCCCGGAAAATTGGAAACGTAGAAATAATAAGCTCCTTGGAGACTTATCGAAGTTGATGGAGTACTTCGGTATTCTTGCAATATACTCGTCTAACGCTGAGTGCTCGTTGAAACTTGCTCGCGATCGGCTTGCTTTATTGTGTTTTCTATTTCACTGGCCACATTCATTCGTTTGGAGGATCTTTCTAGACGTTTTTATGCAAGATGACACTGAAGAGTAGGTAAAAGTTTTTGATTGAAAAATGAAATTGTACCTACTTGTTGGGGAACGATCGCAAGTTCTTGCTGTTATTTAGTATGTTTTTAATTTGTTTACAATCTTCTCTATTTCTAATGTTTTGTCTATCTTTTTTTAACCCCCGACGCATAAATGATGGGGTGTTATAAGTTTGATGTGACTGTGTGTGTCTGTGTTTTGCATCGTAGTCCCCGAGCGAATGAATCGATTTTGATTTTTTTTTTCTTTGAGAGGTTAGCTTGTAACTTTTGGTAGCGCAGGCCTATTTATCAGCATAGCCTCTATTGGACAGTTAACTCCGAGTTAAAAAAATAACCCTAGCTTCTGTAAATCACCCTTAACAAACGAAGGTACTAAACCAGAGTTAAACAGAAGCCAATGGCTCCAGTGCCTTTTAAACTGCAGCGCATATGCATACGTAACATACGTATGCATATTACGTACATATTAAGTAATATACGTATGCATATTAATTGATACTTACGACTTTTATCTTTGCAAAGGTTCGTTAATTGCGTCAAAATGACTGAAAAGTGATACTTTTTTAACGAGATGCGAGTAATGAAGTAGCATGTTGATGAGTTTAATCTCATCGAGTATTCTCTTACAAAGGCTGCAGAATGTGCGAAAATTGGGATTCGGCTTTCGTTATTATGTTTTAATGAAGTAAACACTTGATCTGTTGTTTTTCAGTAAAAACACTTTTAACAAAAATAGTAGTATGGAAACTGCACTATTAAGTAGAACAAGTCACCCTGACTGAATGAACTAGGGTACTAACTATAGTCGATGCTTATCTGAACCATTAACATTGCGTTATGCTTAAGAAACGGACAAGTAACGGCTCAATATCACTAATGTATCACAAACGTGTCACCGGTAGTCCAGCTGGTACGTTTGTGAGACATTAGTGATACTGAAAGTTCTCCGTGCCTTTAAAAAAAATAAAGATAAAGATTGAGAAAGGGATGCTTTGATGATGATGAGAAGGTTTGGAAAAAAAAGTATCTTAATTATCTATCTTATCTTATCATATCTATTATACCTACTATTTATACTAGATGGCGTTCGTTGCCTAATATTTGTGAAGGGTTTGTTGGTAATTCTCGAAAGACTCAATTGCCTCACAGACACATTTGTACTAGTTGACCCTACTCGTTAATTTCTATCACAAAACCTAAAATAACAATTAAGCCTTTTTCGAAATAACACGTGTTTTTATCTAGTCTAAAATCGTTTGAACCAATTAAAGAAGGCTTTCCACTCGCAATAAAGCCCTCGTGGCGGTAACAAGCGGCGCTGTAAGGCTGGTGCAGCGGGTCTAATAAATCGTGGTTGCAAGCGTCGCCCTAGGTATCTGCCGGTGGAGCGAGGAGAGAATCTGCTTACATAGGACTGTAACAATAGATACGCCGGTTTAACATAGGCGACTTTATAACTAGTACGTTGTTTAACTTTTACTATAGACTACCTTTTTTAACCACCTAAGCAAAAGCGATGGGGTGTTATAAGTTTAAATTATTAAATTATATTATATGGTGTTAATATCTGTTTAAGTATGTGTGTGGGTATGTGTGTGGGTGTTAATATCTATTTAAGTATGTATTTTAAAATATCTAAGTAAGTGTATCAGTCTCTGGCAGCCATAGTACAAGCTTTGCTTAGTTTGGTGTCAGGCGACCGTGTGTGGAAGTGTCCCGAATTAATTATTATTATTATTATCAAGATATTTATTTGTCTTCTTAATTTCTAAGTTTTTTACAATAAATGAATATAAAAAACAAATACTATAAAAAACTTAAAAACTGGGGCGAGGCCCAAGCTACCGGTGGTTAGGGCTGCAGAGTGAGGAACCTCAATCTGCAGCCTCACCTTATTATTATTATTATTATATTAGTGGCATCATAGCTCCCGAAGGAATGAACCGATTTTGATTTTTTTTTTGTTTAAAAGGTGAATTGGTCGGGACTGTTCTAGCTATGTTTAATGATAATCGGTGTCGGGGGATTTTTCATTTTAATTTTTTTTTGTACTTGTTATTGTATAATGTGCTAACGTGTGACCGCCATCACACCTGATGATAAGCAGTGATGTGGCTTACGGATTACGCTTGCTTAGACCTATTCTCACCATTTGGACAAAAAACATGACTTTATCAGTATTAGTTTATTATCAGCGGAGAGATTGTATTTTAATTTAGTTATTCTTCAAGTAATCTACTTTTTCAATTTAAGACATTTAAGAGTAACTACGACTATCTATATCAGCCTTCATCCAAATGGTCCACACTAAAACTTTTCTTACTAACTAAATTAAATTTAAAATAAACTTTGATACGCTGCGGTGTGAGAGTCAGCCGTTTTTAGACTATTCTACAGCATTGCCTAGACAAATTTTGCCGCTTAGATAAGAAAGAAACAGGACGAAAGCCGCATTACGGCTTGCGGTCCCTAATGGGGATTATGGGAGAACGAATGACGGGGTCGAAACCACCCCTGCTTAGTTTTTGGCGAGATAATGGTGATTAAATGAATTTTAGGTGTTTTGTTGGCTACGGTGTGACTGCGGAGTTTTGGTAAAGTTATTTGAGTGAGATTTGAGATAGGTAATTCTGCCCTACGTAAAAGGGAGTATTCTGTGGTAATTCTAAAATTTTTTTGTATAGTTGTGTACGTTTTTGCTATTGTTGACAATATCACATGATACTACTACAAGGCATGGTATAATATTTTGATACACTCTGCGAGGTATAGCGTACCGAGTCAACAATGGTCTCGTGTGCAACACGTAGTGACGTCAATCGATGCTTGAGCAAGACACGATGGAACACGCTTGCCTTGAAGGAACCGATTCACTCGAGACTTGAAGGGAGCCAGTTACTACTTAAATAAATAATAATAATAAAAACTGTTGTTTGTCAATAAATTATTTTTATTCTTAATCTTATATTTTATTCTTATTCTCGTTCTTTTTTTTTGTATGTTCAGCTTTTGTTCCACCGACAGATGTCGGAGACTTTATTTAGCAAAACACCGTTGTATACGTTTTACGAGTTTACACATCATTGCTCGAATAGATGACAATGCTCACAGTTCCGGTAAGCATTGTTCGGTTTACTAGCCTAATTATCATATAGCTATAATTCAATACATCGTCACGCGATATTCAGTCCCAAATGTGACAGGGGGCGGGCTTGTCGCCATACACCGGGCTTCAGTCATGTAGCACATATGTTCACCGCACATATGTTTACACAATGAACAAATTGGTGCGTGCCGTCGGTTGGGATTGAACCCGCTCCCTCTGGCTTGAGAGGCGGGCTTTCGTTAACTAGGCTATCATATAACTATACGTTTTAATATTATAACGAACGATTCCAATCTATCCTCTCTATAATCTATTATAATAAAAAAACAAAGCTTAAAAAACCAACTTCACGTCATAATACATTTTTTAGACTTTTGTTGATTTTTAAAAAACTGCTTGACCGATTTCGATAAAAAGTTTAAGTGAAACAAAAACAAAAATACCAAACAAAAAAAGAATCCTTAAAATCGATTCGATTTGGCGGAGCAATCGCGTAACCAAACCAAAAAGAAACAGTACCTATAATTGAGAACCTCATTCTTTTATGAAGTCGGTTAAACATCGAGTCTAATATAGTTTTCTGCAACAAAATAATGGAAGATTTAAAATTAAAGGTCCTTCTTACAACTGAAAAAGTAGAAAGAAGCAGACGCTTATAACTGTTTTCCAGACAATAAAAACTTGAATAAAATAATTGTTTCCGTAATCCTTCAAAGGCTGTCTATTTTCAATGCAAACAATTTCGTTCGTGTCTGTGAAATATTTATCACGAAATTTTACATTCACATTGCAATTCGATTAGTGCAAGTATTTTTCGCTTTGTTCTCTGGATAAATGAAATTAAACAACGCGTGGATGTTGGTGGTTCCGTAGGAAATTGGTATTGATATTAAATGTGAAAGCATTTTCATGTTTTTGATCCACATTGTATTTACTCAGTTTCTTGTTTGTCTGTTAAATACTTGTGGCTCTGTGGGCTGTAGACCTCGCGGCCGACGTCTGTCTCCTCAAGTCAAGTCTACAAGTCGCATTCCTTAACCAATTCTCGTGAAATTTTGTGAGCAGGATCCAATACGACTATATGGATTTTTTTTTTAAGAGAATCAGTAAGGAAGTGCGAACTGTAGAGATCTAGACAGTGATCCAGACAGAGATCCAGACAGAGATCCAGACAGAATTCGGATATTTTTGTCGAAGCTGAAGCATGGACGCTTCGCTCATTAACGCTCGCTCGGTCGAAAATGTTAAACTCGGAAGCTATACTTTAAAGAAGTCGCTCGAGATAAAGCTGCCCATTAAAAGCTTGGTTTACTTTAGATTTTTTGAATTATTTTATGTAAGTATTAAGTTTTATGTAAGTCGGACGGTAAGTCGATGGAAAAAGCACAAATTGGTGGTAAACATCCAACACAGTATAATAACTAAACCAGTATATCAACACACCTTAAATTTCTACTTTCTAAAAAGATTTTCTACAGAAGATAAATACTGCTGGCAAATTTATTTTCAGGTTTTAGAAAGTACCTAGTTGTGTGGTAAGTATATGCTAGTACAAGGTTTGAAACAAAATGTTCTTTACAATGCTTGCAATTTTTTATTGCTCGTCTCTAGGGCTACTTATCACATGCAGGCTACTGTAACTTGGCCCTTGACAAAATATAATTGTCTTTGTCTGATAGTTGACATCAGTTGCGTCCAGAGCAAGAGAAATACTGTGGCCAAGGGACTTTATTAGTGAACAGACTGAAGAACCTATTTTTCAGCAACATTGTTTGCATTGCGCACGTGGATAAACACTTTTAAATGTGTAAGAGTGTGAATGTACATATCTGCTTACGCTAGGTATAACCATCCATACTGAGTCCTCAATGTAAGATAAAGGCGGTTCCTGATTATTTTCCATGAAAGGTGTTTTTCTTTGAAAAATACAATATTTCAATTAGCTAGATTAGAATTGGTTATCGAATCGACGGGAAAGTCTCGTCTGTTGATTAGATTCTTTGTAAAGGTTGGTGTAAGCTTTTAAGCTCTTTGTTTACTGAGCTTTTCGGAAAGAAATTATTTGAGTGGGTATTAAAACGCAAAAGATCGGATTATTAGGCTAGTGTGTTGTCAATACTTTCAATTTACTTCCATACTTGTAATTTCTACTTGGGTTTGAACTTTTATGGTAAACTAGCTGCGCCCCGCGGTTTCACCCGCGGTCCCACAGGAACTGTTTATTTTTTCGGGAATAAAAGTATGTCCCTATGTCCTTTTCTGTACCCCAGACAACATGAATGCAAAATTTCAAGACGATTGAGTAGTTGAGACGTGAAAGCGTTACAAACATACAAACAAACGAATAAACTCACTTTCGCATTATAATATTAGTTAGGATGTCAGGCGCTCACCGGTCGAGCAAGGTAGATGATGATGACGATGTGTCTGGTGTTCGACACAGGCGAGGAAGAGCTCGGGGAGGTGCCCAAAGGAGCTAGCGCTGCGGGGGCCGTGGTCGTCTATGAGAGCGTTCCCGTAGCTCCGATATTTTGCGCCGAGGTGGAATACCCTAGGGTTTTTAAGGTTTTTAGGGGTTTTAGCGGGTATGCTGCCTCTGGCGAGCTTCCCACATATCTACCCAGCCTGCCCCCGGGGTCAGTGGGTAAAAGGTATTCCCTAGAAAAACTTGCGTGACAGATCACCACGTTCAATTCGCGTGCGGTTTTACACAGCTCAAACGACACCGCAGCTTGCATTTACTTCACGGATGCTTTTGGTTTGCCGGGCTAGACGAAGCTGAAGGTAATAGAAGGTATCAGGCTAGGTAAACAAAAACATTACCATTTAAAACGGAAATTTTGACTATTGTTGAGTGTGAATTATAGCCTACGTCCAGGACGTAAGCTATATCTGTGCCAAATTTTATCCAGATCCGTTCAGCCATTCTGGCGTGATTGAGTAACAAATATCCATCCAAACTTTCGCATTTATAATATTATTTCGGGTTTAAAAGAGTAACAAATTAATATATTTAGATTTCTTGCTGAAGAGCTTATGATCCCGTGGGATGCCACGGGAACACTATATTTTTACGGGATAAAAAGTAACCTATGTACTAATCCAGGATGTCAGCTATTTCCACACTAAGTTTCATTAAAATTGATCCAGCCGTTTGAGCGTGAAGAAGTAACAAACACACACACTCACAAACTTTCGCCTTTATAGTAATTAATACTATTGTACTTTATAGTAATTAATTAATATACGTGTTTCCTTGCTCATCCCGCGGGAACACTATATTTTTAGGAAATAATAAGAAATTGTAGGTACCTATTTATGAAAAAGTGCGTTCAAAACGTCAAATTAAATCTACTTTAAAAAAGCGTATATGAGTAACACTTTTTTTAAATTCCTTGCTCATCCCACGGGAACACTATATTTTTAAGGGATCAAAAAATGTGTATAAAAAACAAAAATGCGTCCAAAACGTGTAAATCTATAGTGGTTTATACGTTTTAGACGCATTTTTTAGCCCACGCGAACAGTTAAATTTTCCGAGATAAAAAGTAGCCTATGTTCTAATCAAGGGTGTCAGCTACTTCTATACTGAATTTTGTCAAAATTGGTCCAGCAGTTTGAGCGCGAAGATGAACGATCACAAACTTTCTCCTTTTTAATATTAGTGTGATCACTATAATGGCTTACGCATAAGATATAGATTTATACCGCGGCGGACTTTTTTGTAGGCCTATTTAAGATGAATATTTCCATCATATATTACACATGTGTACTCGTAACTCTAGCGATTTTTCCAGCGCACGCCAGAATAGCTCGCTAATGGTAGATTTTTTCCTACTTACTTGACTCTAATCGTCATATTTTGGACAATTCACACAATATCTTTATACATTGTAGCCTATGTGTTATTCTGATGTATAAGCTATATTATTGTAAAGTTTAATTAAAATCATCTCCAAAGCTTTTGACAGGGTTTGGCATGACAGTCTTATCAGCAAGCTCACTTCGTTTGGCTTGACCGCTAGGTTTGTTGCGTGGATTTCGGATTTTCTGAGGGGCCGATCCATTCGAGTTGTCGTTGACGGTTGCTCGTCTGATCGAATGAATATAAACGCCGGGGTTCCTAGGGGATCCGTGCTCTCTGCGACACTCTTCCTGGTGCACATTAATGATCTGCTTAAGCCCGGTATCTTTGGGTATGCAGATGACAGCACTGTTGTGGAAAGCAATAAGTCTAGCGCACAGTCTAGTGGGTCTCAAATCCGGTCTCTAAGGGCTGACATGGTCGAGCGCTTGAACTTGTCCCTCCAGGCAGTCTCCAGTTGGGGTGATGCCAACCTGGTCAAGTTCAACGCGGCTAAAACCCAGGCGTGTCTGTTTTCCGCAAAAAGGAGGCCATTCGAACTGGGTCCTACTTTTCGAGGTGTATCCATCCCGATTAATAACAGCCTGGAGCTTTTAGGCGTTTCTTTGACTTCGACCCTCAACTTCGGCTCCTATATTGAGTCTAAGGCTCAATTAGCTGCTAAAAAGCTGGGTAATCCTGGGCTGGGTAAAAAATCCTCTCGAAGGTGCGACGGTACTTCACGCCGGAACAGTTGCTGTCATTATATAAGGCACAGGTTCGGTCGTGCATGGAGTAGTGTTCGCACCTTTGGGATGGATCGGCCAAGTACCAGCTCGAGGCGTTGGAGTCCATCGAGAAACGTGCGAAGAAGCTCATTGGCAACAACTCCCTTGTCCAGACCAAACTTCAAAGTCTAGATCATCGGCGCAAGGTTTGCTGGTCTATCGGTTTTTTATCGGATACATTTCGGTGAGTGTGCATCTGGTTTGCATGACCTTATTCTTCCTAGCCCATTCTTTTATAAAACAACCAAGAGTATGAAAAAGCGGCATCGTTTTATGGTCGACATACCAACAACACGCAAAAAACGCTTTGGTTCGTCTTTTCTTATACGGACCGCTAGAGTGTGGAATACTCTGCCAGAGTGTGTGTTCCCTGACACTTATAATCTGGGTGTCTTCAAGTCTCGAGTGAATCGGTTTCTTCTAGGCAAGCGTGCTCCATCGTAGGCCGCATCACTGCTTATCATCAGGCATGTTGAAGGCCAAACGCAAGCCTATTAAGTTTAAAAAAAATAATCCATTCAGTAGTGTTAAGACATTAGGACTAGAAATAAAATCACCCAGTAGTAATGAATATCATTTACTTTTATATTTATTCCTGCCACATAATAACACTTATTATTTATCAGCAATTACTAATCATAAGCAATTAATAATCATAAAACTAATAATCACAACCATAAATCATAGTATAGTAAGATGTGACCTAAGTCAATAGTAGTAATAATTAAAAGGCCCCAGGTATAATGTGCTATAAAACACAAAAGGTATAAATGAGAAATTATAAGAATGCTGTTACTAAAACTCAAAGGATCTACTATCACAAACTTAAAGTTATCACCAACGGGCACTAAGTTGATAACGCATTTTATACTAGCAAAACTTTAAACATATTGTAACCAAAATCGTGTAAACTCACAAGGAATCAACTGTTAACACTATCGTAGCAATCGCTATGAGCAATTCACGTTTATAAACATACGCACAATTACTTAACTTATTAGATATTAGTACTTAGCTTTTAGATTCACTAGTTCAGATAGATTCACTTTATAACTTCTATGCCTATCTGGCTTATTATTCCACTTTATACTTTTATCTCGATGCTGCCGATGCGATGTCACGAAGCAAAGTGAGGAGCGCGCCCAAAAAGTGGCGCGCCATGGCGCGACCACGTTTTTTCCAAGCACACCCCGGTGCCTTGCCACGATTGGTCGACCGAAACGGATGTTGCCTCCCTCGTCCGAATAGATTTGGCGACCATTACTCAAGGAAGTGAATTAAAGTTGGTTTTGTAAACAAGCAGCGCCTTCCGGTTAAATAAGTTTGAATTAAGAGTGAAGTGCGCCATTTTCAAATTCCTCCGGTTTGTACGCCATCTAGCGGCAGGCACAAAAATCACGTCTATGTTGAACGTTTCTCACACTCGTCCATCCTGACATCTTTGCGTCTCTGCAAAGAAAGAAAACATGGGGTACATATCATACATTAAACAAAAAAAAATCTACACTATTCATTTTGATAAGCTCACTGAAATGCTGTAAATAGGTAAATATGCGAAGGAAGTAATACAAGTATACCAGTCTTTTTTTTTTAACGTAGTCTCATTTGTAATCAAACTTGCAACCAATAATTTTTTTCTGCCCATTAACTTAACAACAACTACAGTATTTTGAGCTCTAGAATTTGACCATGTTAACTTCACCATGTTAACTTCACCATGTTAACTTCACCATGTTAACTTCACCATGTTAACTTCACCATGTTAACTTCACCATGTTAACTTCACCATGTTAACTTCACCATGTTAACTTCACCATGTTAACTTCACCATGTTAACTTCACCATGTTAACTTCACCATGTTAACTTCACCATGTTAACTTCACCATGTTAACTTCACCATGTTAACTTCACCATGTTAACTTCACCATGTTAACTTCACCATGTTAACTTCACCATGTTAACTTCACCATGTTAACTTCACCATGTTAACTTCACAGTCCAATCTTATAAAACTAGTCTTTCAATAAATCAACTATTTTGGTTTTATTTTCATCGTAGTCATCTTTATGATCAGGTTTAGCTTTCTAATAAATCTATTAACTCTTCAGTACTGTCTACGTCACTATCACCTGTGGTAGAGTC
Organism: Peribatodes rhomboidaria; assembly: GCA_911728515.1. Lineage (NCBI taxonomy): Eukaryota > Metazoa > Arthropoda > Insecta > Lepidoptera > Geometridae > Peribatodes > Peribatodes rhomboidaria. Next base: position 16,730,674 of record OU452171.1, on the reverse strand, counting down.
TGAACGAATGCCTTCGAATCTCTTTATTGAGTCAGACGATACTAAGGCAGTAAACCCTTTGTATTTGGTTGGCGGCTTGCGTTTATCGTTGAAATACGAGTACTTACTCTCCGCCTCTGCTCTGCTGCCTCTTTCACCTTTTCAGCCGAACTCTCGCTATCAAAATAATTACTACCCATACCTTGATATCTGCTCCGGGATGCGCTAAACATTAACCTGTAGGGTGAAAACCCCGTAGATGAGTGTTGTAAGTTATTCATCCCCCAGATGATGTTTGGAATTCGAATATCCCATTCCCTTTCGTTTTCTACACTTGTATTTAACGAATCAAGTAAAGTCCGATTATATCTTTCAACCTGACCATTAGCACGTGGACAAGCCACTGCATTGAAGATGTGCTTGATTTGGTTATCCAAAGCAGAATTGCTTGAAACGATTACTTTTGAAGCAAGACCCTTGTCTGAAATATTCTTTTTGGGTAACCAAATGAACAAAATACATTTTCCAACGATGCAGTTACTTCGAGATTTTTTGTGGATTTAACTGGGACAGACCATACAAATTTCGTAAATGAATCAACCATCATCAATAAATAGCTATTACCTGTTAGACTCTTGCAGAATGGGCCTAAATGGTCCACATGCACAGTGTGCATTGGCTCTGGGACTTTCTGTATTGGGTGAAGTTCTCCTTCGGGGCGCCCGTACTGACTCCTTTTGTAAAGGTAATCTAAACATGCATTAACGTACTTACGTATGAACCTTGTCATGCCCGCGAACCAAAATGTTTCCCTGATGATCTGCTCGCAGCGTTTTAGTCCTGGATGCCCTATACAATCGTGATACTTTCTCAATACATTCCACCTTGCATATTTAGGTACTACCAATCGCTCCACGCCATCTTTTATAATTTTGTAAAGTCTGCCATCGTTTATCAGGTAATCTTTACTCAACACTTCATCGCTACCGGACTCAAGCTTAGCTTTGATTTTTCGAATTTTATCATCTTGATTTTGAAGGCATACAATCCAATCAAAGATATCTAGAACGTTTACGTCAACCACTGGAGCTGCATCTACTGGAAACCGACTAAGAGCGTCTACGTGGCTATGTGACTTACCAGATCTATGTTCGACTTCCATGTCAAACTCCTGAATTGATAGCCACCATCTCGCTATACGTGGCATTAGATTCTTTTTTAAGAAGGTATATCTTACAGCTGCACAATCTGTAAAGACTTTAAATTTCTTACCAAACAAATATATTCTAAATCTCCTAATGGATTCAACGACCGCCAATGCTTCAAGTTCATATGAATGGTACATAGCTTCCTCTTTACTAGTTTTACGACTGAAATAAACTATAGGTTTAAAATGACCATCTTGTTTTTGCAGAAGAATACCGACCAAACCTTTACTGCTAGCGTCCGTATGAACTTCGACGTCACCTTCGCTACGAAAAAGAGAGTATTAGCCTTGATGTTAGTACCTCCTTCAGCTTGTCAAATGCTGCCTGTTGTTCCAGACCCCACCCCCACACCGTATTTTTTCAGTAATTTGTACAAGTCAAAACTAATGTTCGCGTAGTTCTGAACGAATTTCCTGAAATAGCTTGTCAGACCAAGAAACATTCTCAACTCATGTTGATTACCTGGCTCTTTGTAATTTGCTACAGCTTCAATCTCCTTTCTTCCAGGTCTAATTCCGTCTGCATTGATCTCGTAACCTAAATAGTCGATTTTATCCTGCAGGAAGAAACACTTTTCTAAATTTAAAGTCAACCCGGCGTCTCTAATGATCTCTAAAGTTAATCTTAAAAGATCCAGGCCGTAATACTTAGTAGGTAATAATACTTCGTCAATATGATAATATATAGAAGTACCTTGTCATAGCGCCGGGAAGCGAAAATTTTGTCAACGAGTCGCTGAAAACCTGCCGGTGAGTTAGTCAAACCAAGAGGCATTCACTGAAACTCAAAATGGCCCTCTGGAGTGACAAGACCAGTTTTTATACATAGAGTCTTCAGCAACTGAAATTCGGTAAAATTTCTTTTTAACTAGAACTATAGAACTAGCATAATTTGATGATGATTCTCTAATTATGACATTTATTAACATGTCAATCTTTTCCCTAACAATCGCTTTTTCTGCAAACGACAATCGCTAAGGTCTGTAACAAAAAGGTCTGTCTGAATTAAGCTCTAAAGATTGTTTGTTGCATTTAGCTCCAATGTATCTGCCGAAAAACCAATCTAGAGTTCCTGAAAATATTTGGTCAACTCTTGTGTGACCTTAGAACCAGTAGAGCCGCAGTTAACCTTATCGATATCAATACCGATGACAGATTGCATCTCATCAAGAGTCTTTTCCTCAGTCCCTCAGTCCCTGTCATGTCATGGTCATCAGCTTCAGCTGAAATAAATACTCGAGCTAACAAGGAACCCTTTTTAATCGGCAAAGGGCCTATCACAGTAGTTAGTGGTTGGCACAGTTTTAACTGGAGAGCAAAATACCGACGCAGGAATATCTAGTATTTTTGTAAGAACATAATCGAGAATCGACAAATATAACGGCTGGACTTTCTAGTTGAGTGTCACTGTAAACCTCCACGTACATTAAAGACTTTGGCAGAATAGCGTTATCCTTGAAAGAAAAGAGCTAAACTTTATCGAGTTCTGTGAAAGTACCAATCATGCTAATTTCGGAATATCGATTCCGCTCGATCGATTCGGCTTTTAACGCCTTCAAGTGTAACTCGAGTCCCAACCAATGAACCTGTTTTGCTCATTATTAAAAATTGGTTGACCAATAGAAACTTCGGCAAAATTGAGAGGTGCATCAGTAACGACAACGTCTGCAACGAATTTTAGATCAATTACAACGGAGACCGCCGCTTGTCCACGAACCCTTTATGGGGAGACCGTTAAAACCTCTTACTAAAAAATCTCAGGTGGCCAATGGTACGCCTAATCTTACAGCACATTCATATCTGCGCCCAGTGCCCATATAAGTAGTGACCTTCGAACCATTAAGAGTTACATCTTTAAAATAGCACTCCTTTACCCACGAAATTTCGACGACGTTCACCTTCTTAAAGAAACAGTTTTGTGATTGCCTTTCCCGCAGTTACCACACCTAGTTGCAGGCTTAGCAGAGGATTTTTGAACAGAATTGAACAATGTGACCAGATTCGTTGCAAAGATAGCAGGACACAGGTTTTCTATCATTATAGATAGCATTACAATTTACAATTGAGCTCAAACGAGTGTATGGCACGGTTGGGTCCTTGAACGGTGCAGCTGCTGCTATATCTGGCTGAATCAGGAAATCGATGAAAAATCCTGTGCGGATAAGCTGGCAACCACCGCTTGTCATCATTCATGCCGAGATCCTGAGAGAACAACTCTCCTGGAGTCCGACGATTTCCTACTCTAGCTAAAGTTTTGAGGTGAAAAGGTAACACTTCGATAATGCAGGACACGGCTTTTCTCCTACTACCTCACATTTGATAAGCAAAAGCAAAGCAAAATTTGGTTTTCGAATAAACCGTAATGACTTAATGAGTCATAGTCTAATTGGGCTATTTTCTTCTTCCTAACATTTTTCTGAATGCTGCAAAGTCTGTATTCTGCGGAAAGGCTTCAAAAAAAAAAAAAAAAAATTTTTTTTTCCATTCATGCCAAGAAAACTCGTAAGAATTTAACGCATTATGCCACAATTTTGCCAGTCCAGATAATCGAGCTTGCATATTATAGCTTTTTACGTTCCATTGTTAACCATTGTTAATTTTTTTTTTAACCATTATAAAGCGGGTAGTGTTTTTCCACGATCTAATTCTGGCACTATGTCAGCTTTCACTACTATATTAGACAGATATGGATGGATCCTACCAGATTGATCCGGATAATCCCTGAAGTTAGGCGTCGAGGAGGCCCGCGGCTCGGGAACTTCTGGCTGTCGCGGCCGCCATCTGCTCGACTCGCGGCGTGATGCACTGTCGCTAGGAGATCGACTGCATGAAGCTCCTCTAACTCGGCCTCGTTCCCTCTTAGAGTCTCACCACACAGAACTGCGTGACCGAGAGTGATCCCACTTCTGAAAATTGTTAAGACATTAGGACTAGAAATAAAATCACCCAGTAGTAATGAATATCATTTACTTTTATATTTATTCCTGCCACATAATAACACTTATTATTTATCAGCAATTACTAATCATAAGCAATTAATAATCATAAAACTAATAATCACAACCATAAATCATAGTATAGTAAGATGTGACCTAAGTCAATAGTAGTAATAATTAAAAGGCCCCAGGTATAATGTGCTATAAAACACAAAAGGTATAAATGAGAAATTATAAGAATGCTGTTACTAAAACTCAAAGGATCTACTATCACAAACTTAAAGTTATCACCAACGGGCACTAAGTTGATAACGCATTTTATACTAGCAAAACTTTAAACATATTGTAACCAAAATCGTGTAAACTCACAAGGAATCAACTGTTAACACTATCGTAGCAATCGCTATGAGCAATTCACGTTTATAAACATACGCACAATTACTTAACTTATTAGATATTAGTACTTAGCTTTTAGATTCACTAGTTCAGATAGATTCACTTTATAACTTCTATGCCTATCTGGCTTATTATTCCACTTTATACTTTTATCTCGATGCTGCCGATGCGATGTCACGAAGCAAAGTGAGGAGCGCGCCCAAAAAGTGGCGCGCCATGGCGCGACCACGTTTTTTCCAAGCACACCCCGGTGCCTTGCCACGATTGGTCGACCGAAACGGATGTTGCCTCCCTCGTCCGAATAGATTTGGCGACCATTACTCAAGGAAGTGAATTAAAGTTGGTTTTGTAAACAAGCAGCGCCTTCCGGTTAAATAAGTTTGAATTAAGAGTGAAGTGCGCCATTTTCAAATTCCTCCGGTTTGTACGCCATCTAGCGGCAGGCACAAAAATCACGTCTATGTTGAACGTTTCTCACAGTAGTTTTACGTGAAAGAGTAACAAACATCCATCCAAACATACAAACATTCGCGTTTATAATATTGGTAGGATTATTATTGCTGCTGTGTTATTATGTCATCTGCTACATGACTGGAGCCCGGTGTATGGCGACAGGCTCGCCCCCTGTCACATTTGGGACTGAATATCGTCCGGCGAAGTGTGGGTGTTGTACACCTCTGCCAGCCCCCTCGGGAGAAAGGCGTGATGATATGTTTATTTACATTATTAAAAATGAACCAAAACAACCAAAAAAGGACCAATTACTTACCTACCTAAAACCTATCTAATGTTATTTAGGTAAAAACGAAGAAATTCTTCATACTCGTAACTAACAGGTAAGTAACCTATCTATGATAATAAAAATAAAAATGATGTATATTTTTGTACGTGCTCCACCCCAAACTCCTCACAAAAAAATATCCTGCCAATATTTAACTTTGGGTCTATATTACTTTAAATACAATGCGTTTTTAACAAATTGCTAGTGCCTTGAAAATTCGTAAAACAGACATAACCGTCAACAACGTCTGCCCCCACGCGTCTGCCCGCGTTCGGGTCGCGCGCAGCGATGAGTGACTTCTTCCCCCTCCTCACCTGCCGTGCGTCGGACCGCCCTTTACTTGAAACTTTTCGTTATATTTTGGTCAATTCACACAATATCCTTATAAATTGTAGCCTATGTGTTATTCTGATGTATAAGCTATATTATTGTAAAGTTTCATTAAAATCCATTCAGTAGTTTTTACGTGAAAGAGTAACAAACATCCATTCTTACAAACTTTCGCGTTTATAATATTAGTAGGAGGATATAAGATTGATTTGGACTTAAAGATATGAAATTTTGTGTCTCAGTTAGTGTTAGTTTAGTTAGTACCAGAAGGGTGTTTTTTTTTTACAACAGACTAGGCATGCTTTTGACCACTGACTCGTCTAATGGGAAGCGTCGACGTGATCGAAGGTGTAACACGCTTGCCTATAGGAGATACCTATTCACTTTACTCTTAAACAGCCCCGGATTGTATTTAGGTGGAGAGACAGACGCAGGCAACGAGTTCCACACCTCTGCAGTTCTTACAGAAAAGTCGACTTGAAACGCTTAGTGCGTTTTAGCGGAATTTCCACCATAAGAGGGTGTCTCTTACTGGTGCGCCTGGTACAATTATAAAATAACGGTGATGGCTGGATCAGGTCGTGCAGTTCTTGTGCACACTCGTCGTAGTGTATTCTGTAGAATACCGTCAGACTGACCACTTCACGCCGGTGTGACAAGCTCTGAACTTAGATTCAACCAACGAGTCATTGTTAATGAACCGTTGGGCGCGCTTTTCGATGGAGTCCAGAGCGTCTAGCTGATACTTGGCGGAACCATGCCATAGGTGGCATACTCCAAACAAGATCGAACTTGTGCTTGATAAAGGGTAAGAAGTGTATTACAGAAAGAAAAAAAATCATTGTACGAGCGCGCCGAGTCCTTCGAGATTAGTACTGTAGGTAGATATTTACACATGTAGTAACGCATAGTTTTCACCACTCATATTGCGATTAGTTCAGAGTTTTTTTTTTTTTTTGTTTGAAGGTAGTGATCTTGCTTATTTCCTTTCTTAGTTGTCCGTCGCCAGTCATTCGCATTCAAGTGCTCAACCACTCTAGTCGTCTGCAAGACTAAGTGTTTTTCACTAAAATATATAACGAGTTAACGACTGACTTAACTTTTAACCATGCCGAAGCGTAAAAGATCATGTGACGACGAAACTCTTCGATATAAAAACAAAGTAAAAAAGCTTCAACAAAAAATTCGCGACCGTACCAATTCAGGTGGATTGGAACCGGACCCAGCAGAGGTAGTACTTCTGGAGGGAGACGTAGAAGCAGGTATTTACCTACATATTTCTATCTTTCACATGTAAGAAATTCCAATAATTAAGTATGTACGTATCTACGTACAAACCAGATTATGCAATCGGGACAGTCATTGGGGCTGTTTCATCGCACTGAATACGGTTTGCGTCCCTTCCATTGGGGATTGTGACCTAACCCATGAATAATTGTTACTTACCTAACAACCTTTGGGTATCAACCCATTCCAAGAAAATATAATATTTATTAATATTTTCGCCTAATCACTGAGGGTACTTACGCACTCGGAGTTATCATATCTATGGTAACTTGCAGGTACTCCTGCTTGACGACAAGATGACTGGTTATTGCAATGGCCAGAAGATCAGGTCACTCATGAAAGCCCTGTCCAGAATACTCTCGTACCTCAGCCAGGCCCTAGTACCTCGACAGATGTACCCCCCGAAGAAAATACTATAGAAGGTCTAGACAACGAACTTCTAGAAATTTTAGGAGTAGATCCGTCTTCTACCGAAAAACTCGGCCCAGAGATACGCTCCGAATTAGCAAACCGCCTATTACACTTAGTTAAAGAAGGGCTGAGTAAAGAAACACAAAAAAATGTATTACCAAATACGTATTACCTGCGAACTGTGTTCAATTAATCCAGAAATTAAGGCGGCTATTCCAGAAACCGCGTCAAAACGCGATATGGGCATTGAGACAAAGCAAAAAAAAAAAAAAAAAAAAAAAAAAAAAATGACCACCGCAATCGCTTGTTTAAGCGAAACTATTAACGCACAAATAAACGCTGCACAAAGAAACAATGTATTGCTACAAAAGTTGATGGATATAAGTCGACTGTTGTGCGACATTCAACACGCTGACTCCATTACAAGAAGAAATTTTATTTTATTCGCATTAGAGAATGATATAAAAGAACTTCTCAAAAATACCAAGATAGACTCATACCTATTCGGAGAAAACTTGGCGGAGACCTTGAAGTCTGCAAAAGCTGTTATTAGATCAGGCGTTGAAATGAAAGCGGAGCCTAACAAGCCAATTAAGGGAGCGGCTCCTAGACCTTTAAACCGCAAGGCTCCCCCGCAGACGCGCAGGCCGCCAGCGGGGTCGGCGCCACTGGTGCCGTGGAGCCGCGAGCCTGTAGCAGCACGCGCGCCTTATTGCCCATCAGCGCCACCACCTCACCAGCCGACGCACGTGCAATCATCGAGAACGTCATTTCAGGCGCAAAACACGACGTATCCACGTCGCCGTTGTACGCAGGACGTTTATCTCAATTTATACATCAGTGTTCTCTTATCACAAATGATCACACTGTATTATCTTGGATACATGGATTCAATTCATAAGATTCAATTTACTTCACCTGTTGTACAACATACGTTACCCCCTAAACGCGTTTATAACGATAACGAAAGGGCCCATTATATAAAAGCCTCGGAAATCCTTCGGAATGCCTTCCGAGTGATGGTCAATTCATATCAAGTATTTTCCTCGTGCCGAAACCGAATGGTAACATGCGTCTTATTTTAAATCTAAAAAACCTCAACAGATTTATTCAAACTAACCATTTTAAACTAGAAGATCTTAGAACAGCGCTAAAGCTCATTTCACACAACTGTCAGATGGCTACAATCGATCTTAAAGATGCTTATATTTTATTAAAAATTCACAAAGAGTCCCGAAAATACCTCCGTTTTAAATTTGATGATAAACTATTTGAATTTACTGCTTTACCATTCGGATACAGCGCCTTATATTTTTACAAAGATAAACCAATAGTAAAATGGTTGCGTTTTACGGGTTTTATGTCGACACTGTATCTTGATAATTGGTTTCTACTAGCCAATTCTTATCAAAAATGCTTAAGAAACATAGATATCACTAAAAGATTATTACCTTCGGTTGGATTTATCGTCAATGAAGCAAAAAGTGATCTACTACCTTCAACTAAATGCAAATTTCTAGGCATGGTTATCGATTCTCGTAATCTTCAACTTTGTTTACCTACAGATAAAAGATTGCGAATAAAGACGCAACTAGAACTTTTTTCAAAATTAAAACGTTGTAAAATCAGGGCCTTTGCACAACTGTTAGGTTCGTTGGTATCATGTTGTCCAGCCATTGAATACGGGTGGCTACACACAAAAGAGATGGAACGATGTAAATATCTCAACTTAAAAAGCCATGATGGTTATAATAGATTCATGAATTTACCTGAATCATTACAAACTGATTTTCAATGGTGGCTAAATAAAATAGATTATTCCATTCATAGAATTAAAGTAGATGATTACCAGGTTGAGATATTTTCTGACGCCTCAACGACGGGGTGGGGGGCGGCCTGTAATGGAAACACTGCTAGTGGCCAATGGTCAGATATTTAACGAAGCTAGCATATTAATTACCTCGAACTGCTGGCTACGTTTAACGCTCTAAAGTTTTTCGAAAATAACTTTTGCGGCGATCAAGTGCTATTACGTATAGATAACACTACGGCAATAGCGTATATTAATAATATGGGAGGTATACAATACCCTCATCTCACTCAAGTTACTCGTGACATTTGGAATTGGTGTGAAAGTAAACAAATATTTGTTGTGGCTTCCTATCATATCATATCATATGTTGTTCATATCAAATCCATATCCTAATGTGAGTTGTCAGATTGGGCCTCTGAAATCGTTAAACACACTTTTGGATTTGCAGAAATTGACTTGTTTGCAACTACTGTCAACAAAAAATGCACTACATATATATCCTGGTACCTAGATCCAAATGCATGAACAATAGACTCATTTACAGTATTCTGGTTCAATTACTTTTTATATGCGTTCCCACCTTTCTCGGTCATATTAAAGACTCTTCGTAAAATTATAACTGACAATGCACGAGGTATTGTGATGGTACCTTTTTGGCCGAAGCAAGCATGGTACCCTATGTTTAGGGCACTTCTAGTGTCTGAACTTATAACTTTTCCTCCTGAAAGCAATGGCTTATTGTCTCATTCCAGCAGCCGGCGGATACAAGACTCAATTACCCTGGTGGCAGGCATATTATCAGGACCGTATTTTCAAGAAGAAGTATCCTAAAGGCATCATTAGATATTATGTTAAAATCATAATCACCCAACTCCATGAAACAGTACGTTTGTCTAAAAAAAAAAAAAAAAAAAAATGCTGGAACTATTGTAACGAACATACAGTTGATGTTTATAACGCGTTTGTACCTCTGTTATTTACTTCCTAACTCAATTATTTAACAATTGTTGTCAATATGGGACTCTGAATTCTTGCAGATCGGCGCTCTGTCTTATATTGGGTCCAATACTAACAAATGACGATAGGCTAAAAAGATTTTTAAAAGGAGGGTTCCGACTAAGACCACCGCGGCCTAAATATAATACCACCTAGGATACTAATCTCGTACTAGACAATTGAAGTTCATGGCATACTTATGAAATTTTTTCTTTAGAAAAGCTTACGCTCAAAACAATTACCTTATTATTAGCTCTGTCTACAGCTCATAGAATTCAAACTTTATAAAAAATCAAGCTTAGCAATATTCAAAACATTTCAAATCGAATAATAATTAAAATACCAGATTTAATTAAAACATCACGAACGGGTAGTCAGCAGCCTATTTTATACTTGCCATATTTTGTAGATAATCCGACAGTATGCCCAGTCACTATTCTCTTATGCTATATAGAACGTACTTCGTCTTTAAGAACATCTGATGCTTTGTTCATTGGAATTAGGAAACCACATAAACCGGTCGGGACACAAACGCTTAGTCGGTGGATAAAACGCACGCTCGGTGAGTGCGGAGTCGACACGACCGTGCTAAGTGCATACAGCACGCGACACGCAGCAGTGTCGCGGGCGTACTTGCTCAGTGTCAGCCTGGACACCATACGTAACACTGCCGGGTGGAGTAGGAATTCTACAACGTTCGCTAGATTTTATTAAAGAATCATTATTAATGATTCTAATAAGACCGCCTTAGCTGATTCAATAATTAACCAAAATCGAAATTAGGTTCTGGCTGTGATCATAATTCATAAAGAGCTTAATTAGACGATATTTTGTTCAAATAAAATGATCTATAATAGTTATTAAAAGAATAATTATTGTACAGTGATTTGTTCTAGATTTAAGGCAATCCAAACACAGGTAAATGAGTACCTACTCACATAAATAATTTATATATAGAAATATTAATATATAGAAAAATAATTTATTTCTAGGCTCTAATAAATCATCATTACAATCATAATCATTTTTGTGATTTGTCAATTAATACTATAAGTTGCTATGAGAATAAATATCTCTATTATCCAAATAAGTTTATAAATCATTGATGATATTCCCGATAATACTCTCAAGGTCTACATGTGTAAATATCTACCTACAGTACTAATCTCGAAGGACTCGGCGCGCTCGTACAATTAATGATTAAACGAACTTACCTGTAAGTGAAGTTCTATCATAATTGTACAAGCGCCGAGTCCGAAGAGATTAGTACATCCCACCCACCCAACGTTGCACCTAGGTACAACATATGCCCCTGTTTACTTCGGTAATATATCAATGACGTTAAGGATCAGGACTAGCTCCAAACTTAATGACTGGCGACGGACAACTAAGAAAGGAAATAAGCAAGATCACTACCTTCAAACAAAAAAAAAAAAAAACTCTGAACTAATCGCAATATGAGTGGTGAAAACTATGCGTTACTACATGTGTAAATATCTACCTACAGTACTAATCTCTTCGGACTCGGCGCTTGTACAATTATGATAGAACTTCACTTACAGGTAAGTTCGTTTAATCATTAATTATTTTCCAGAATGAAACCAAATAAAAATGACATATTCTTAATATGGTAAAACGGACAAAAATCGAGGTAAAATAACAAAAAGCAGTAGGTTTCCTGATTTCAGAGTTGAACTATACAATAGGTATTCCTTTATCTTGTAACGCCAGTCTTTTTAATAGGATATTACAAAAATACTAAGGAAAAGCCAACGTCTATAGACACAAAGCACAAGGATAAATTAAAACACATATATCAGCTTCGTATTTGTTAAAAAATAACTAAGGAAACGAAAAAAGACAATTAGTGACTTCTTAAAAGAAAAACATAAAACTTATCTGTAAACGGTAACTTTTGGACAAAGGAAACTCGGCATACCTAATTGAACCATAATAATATATCTGATATATGCTTGATGATACCTTGTTTTCCGAAATTGATCAATCCGTTTTCCAGTTTCTTTTTTGGCCTCTAGTCTGTATGTACGTCATACAGGCTAGAGGCCAAAAAAGAAACTGGAAAACATTACGCTCATTTAAAAGTCGCGTAAAAGTAAACCACGCTTACATTTTCAGCTCATTAACAACCTACTGAAATTTTGAACCTTACAGAAATAGTTTTAAAGCGCACTCTTACTAAAATTACAGTCTTGATTGTTCTTAAGATAAATTATTCGAGTCTCAAGTTGCTCTTTGCATGGATATAGGGAACTGGATGAGCCTTGTTTGCATTTTATGAGCTACTGAGAGCCTATCGAGCGTATCCACTTTTTATTCAGGATCGTTGAGTTTTTTGTTCGAATTTTAAATACTTAGCTCTTTAACTCTTTATCATATTAAACTTGATGTAAATAAAAGTATGTGAAGGTATTTTGTTTTTACATAAGATGTCTTCGAATTATTTTTTATATTATTTTTTTTTTTATTATATGAATGGAAATTACTGAAGTTACAGCAGGACGACGTATACGTAGTACTATTATTTTTTATGTGGACAAAGTTCACTTTTGCCGTGGACTTTTTTTCGATCTCTATTTTAGCAAACATGCAGCATGAATACGGAGTTTACACTTGCAAGCTGCTGTCAGATGGACTGTCGGACATTTCTTGCGCAAACTTTCTTGCAGGTGGAAACCGAGGTCTGAGACACGATTCTACGCTTGCAGGTTGGAACCTAAATAGTACGGATCCTAGAAATACTTGTGCTCGAAACGCAAGCCTCATCCAGCTTTCCTAAGTCTAGACACATCTCAGTTATAAATGTTGGCCGACTAAAAAGGTGTCGCCTTGGCTCCGACCGCGTCTGGTGCCCGCTGATAAATGTACCCGTACGGCACCTACCGCGGCTATTATAGGTAGCTACTATTTATTATACGCGTCAAGGGTTGATGTGGCTACAATATTTCGGCTGTCTGTAACTTTGGCTTAATAGACCGAGAGAGCGTTAGAGAGTCAAACGTCTATGCTTCAGTTTCGACAAAAATGCTTTCGTATGTCCGGCTGTCTTAATTTACCGCACCGCATTTCGCAACCGATTCTTTTCAAATTTTGTGAGTAGGTTCGATAATTTATACTTATAGTTTTTTTTTTGAGTCAGTTTTTGGATTTTTTCAAAATGGCGGATATGTTTTTTTTTTTGTTGGCAGGTGGATTATTGTTTGAGTAAATGTTTACAGTAAGTTCGCTTTAAATGGATCCGCATATTCATATATTTTCTTGTACTTAATAATTATATTTGCACGATCTACTTGCTTGCAAAGTTTCATGAAGATTGGACCGAAAAAAACTTTCCCATTAGGTTAGGGAATGAAACTGTAGGGTATTTAGTTAACTAGTATTTTATAATTCCTTATTTTTTAGGCAATGTGACATGTCTGCTTTAGGTAGGTATGTTACAAAACGTGTCAATCTCAAACCCGATCTCAAACGGAGTCTGTTAACATTCTCTATTGGCATAGTCAGTACATAAGCTAAAAGCTAAAAGTACATAACGTCGTTGCGCGTGCAAAAGTAGCTATGTATTTTTGACATACTTTACAGGAGACGCAAAAAACTGATTTTCTCGAAAAATGCCTAGAGTATTAAAATAATTTATTCATACTTTGATACATTTAACAAATCTACGTAGTTTTAAATTACTGTTAGATATATAACATTATGAATAATGACAAAAATTAAACATAATTGTCAAATTTGACACATAGAGTTATTTATTTGAGTCGTAAATACAAGCTATGTGAATTTAGAGCACATAACTACTTTATAATTCTATGGAATCTAAAAAAATTGGCTGAACAATGACACATGGCTATTTTTTAGAAAGAAAGTGTTAAAAAAAACAATACATTTCATAATCAAATTATCACTTTATTGAATTAAACAAAATCAATTACAGTGAGATCAAAATGTGGTTAGTTCCACATGTATGACTTAACTTTAAACTTTTATGCTTACTCTAAGAATAAGAAAATATTGGAATTGTATTTTGTAAGTTTCACATAAAATAATTTAAATAAATTTAAATAAATGTTCTATACCCTAAAAATTAATAAAACTAGCATATACTTTTAACACTTTAACACACTATATTAAGAGGTCTTCATCATATTTTCAGAGATACTTCTTCATTTTAAACTATGAAATCTTGAAAAATACGGTGACACTGTCACTGTGTTTTGTGATGATAGTCTTATCTAAGAATATCATATACATTTGTAGGACTGTGGATAATTTTCTATTACAGAGTGATATTATTTGAAGAAGACTACCATTATTTTATGTGACCAATCTTTAAGATGATGAGCATTATGATATTTCATTATTTACATAGATAACTCGATTCCATCATACACATTTCAATGAAGGCGTATTAATAACCTATTATTCCCTTGTTCTATGTTACCGCACGTATTTTAGACTTACGAGTACGTCACGATATTTTATGATAACGCCAAAATGTAATTTTTCTCAGTGTATCAACTTTGTTGACCTTATGTCCTGTATAATATTTTCCCAAAAGCCTCATTTTCTGATTTTTCTTCCTCTTTCTTGTCTCGCTAGTAGCTTCTTCTTCGGGTATATTACTAGAAATATTCTCTTTTTCGATAACTTTAGGCTCTATGCAGCCAGTTTGATCATTTAACAGATAAGATACTTCATTTGAATCACCTGAACTTAGGATTCCATTGCTGGGTATTTCAGAATCGTTTTGGCAGGTGTCAATAATGTTACCATTATCAACTGATGCTGTTGATGATATAGTTTGATTAGTGCCTGTGTTAACTGCAGTAATTTCCACTCCAGCCATTGAAATATAATCAAGATGTTCAGTATGTACACTAGTAATGTCCATTGTACTCGTATCTTGGCCCTCGCTATTGGATGGCAATATTACAGATGATTGAAACAGTAAATCTGATTGTCTTTGGATGCTATTGCTGGGTATTTCAGAATCGTTTCGGGCTATCAGGCATGGGTCAATAATCTCACCAATACCAACTGCTGTTGTAGTTAATATAGTTTGGGTAGTACCTGTGTTCACAGCAGTAGTTTCCACTCCAGCCATTGAAATATTATCTGGTTGGACACAGGTAATGTCCATTGTACTTGGTTCTCTCTGTTGGATGACAACATTTCAGCAGGCTGAAACAGTAAAGCTGATTCTCTTTCGAGCTTTCTGGCCAACCGATTTATAATAAGTTCCTTTCGTTCATCTTCTCTGCATAAAGATACTAGTTTTTTGCTTCTATAAAATCTTGGGGAAGACAAAAATCCGGACAGACATCCGGACAGAATCGAACATCCGAAAGCGTTTTTGTCAAAGCGTTTATACGCTTTGCTCGCTTTCGCTCGCTCGGTCGATTAACATTGTCAAATAGGTACATATTATTTGTTACAAACAATATAATTGGTATAATTATTAATTATCATTAGCGTATATCGAACAAAACAAAAATGTTAAATTTTAAAATAAAAAAAAAGCAATTGAAACATTAGTTTAGCTGTATGATTTCTTTTTAGTAAAATTGTATGTGAAATTGTAATTGTAAATGACTTACATTATTTCGGTTCAAAACTATAATACACAAGCACCTTTAAGTGTATTCTCTTTCGCTGCTAGAATTGTAATGAGCAATCACATCGACAAAACTATCTATGTGAGACTCGACCTGTGCGTTTCGTGATCGAGCGAGTCAGAACTTGACCAAAAATCTCGCTATGTGCAGTGAAGCACATATCGGGCGCAATTTTTTCTTCCGCTTTAGTAAACTTATTTTAGCTATGTGAATTATAACACTTGGAGTGTTTAAATAGAACTTTCGATGTATGAATATCACATAGCTACATTCTGTAACTCTTTAAATATTACGTCTATCACATAACTGTTTTTACAGTACGTGCGTATTGTAATAAGGATTTAAACTGCATAAAAAACCGAAAATGACTAAATAACACATAGCGACTTTTGCACGCGCAACGACGATAAGCTATAAGGAATTACACTAGATATTGTCCAAGTAACAAGTTTGAAGATGAACTTCCGCAAAGTAACGCCTGATTCAATCAACTACATAAGCTATGTTTAAAATAACGGTAAAACTTAGGTTAGAAACAACAAACATTTTTTACAAAACATAACATACCGTCACGCCTTTCCCTCGAAGTGGCTGGCAGAGGTGTACAAAACCCACCTTTGCCGAACGATGTTCAGTTCCAATTGTGGCAGGGGGCGAGCCTGTCGCATATACACCGGGCTCTAGTTATGTAGCAGATGACAAACAATACGCACATTTGTTCACACCAATGAGCGTTCAGCGTCACAGTAATCTGTGGCAATAGGCTGAGTGTTGTCCTTTATGGCTTTACCGCACACGCAACTAAATTTAGTACGTATTAGTTAAGTTAATTTAATATTTTTATAATTATGTATATTGTAAATCTTTAATATTCATTATTTTTGACAAAATGTATCTATTGTATAGGTGTGTGTGGTGTGAGTCAAATACATATTTTTCTTTCTTTTTTTTTTCTTTTTTATCTTAAAATGAACAAATTGGTGCGAGCCATTAGCTGGGTTTGAACCCGCTTCCTCTGGCTTGAGAGGCGAGCCTTGTCCGACTAGGCTATCATCGCTATAATTTTTTTTAGCTTAGTAAAAATATTAGATGATTTGTTGGTTTAACTTAAGTACTCTCTTTCACAGTATGCTATGTTTAGATCAGGCGGCCCAATGCAATCTACAATCTGTGAACCTCGTCACAGCATGCATCCAATTTGCATTGCATGATGCCACGGTTTCGGCAAACTGTCGTATATGCATGTAAGTGACGTGAAATTACATTGATGGAGCATGTCTGGGGTCTAGGTGTGTTTGTGAGAGTACTTGTTTGTGCGTAGTCGTAAGTTGTGTGTGTGATTTACAAGGCGAGTGTGTATGGTCAAGTCGGTGAAGGGCGACCCAGGAAAACGATCAGGAATAAATCGAAAAAGTTTTGATCAGCATCAAATTCAAGACGTTTGGAAAGAAGGCCGGGTTTTTAGTTTTTTTTTTCTAATAATGTTACTTGTTAATGATATTTTACTGGAATGGGTATATGCCTGCGGGTGTATGATTTTGTTTCTGGAATAGGTATCTTCTAGGCAAGCGTGTTACACCTTTGATCACGTCGACGCTTCCCATCAGGCGAGTCAGTGGTTAAACGCATGTCTAGTCTGTTGTTAAAAAAAAAGGAATCTATATCCAACTCCAAAAACTCCACCCGTTCTCACTCAACTTCACTCAACTCAACAACAGTTTATTTATACAGGTACAGCGTTTTGCTTTTTATGATCAAGTTTAAAAAGAATGAATGAAAAGTAAAAGAAATAAAAAGATAACACTGCATAACTCTAATATTCCGAGAATATATAACGTTTCAAGGAGTTATTCGCTTTAGGACAGATTCACTTTACAGCAGAAATTTTTCAGTTAAGTACGCTAAAATAGTGCTTAAGTAAAAAAAGTATACATATTTTCAGACACGAGAGGTATAGACGTTCTTTAAATCTATATTAAACGCAATTCATGGAAACATTTTAGCAGATTTGATGCTTACATTTCTGTTGCCCTGGTACTTTCTTTTCAATTCATGTTTTATAAAACATAACTTAGAACAATAACTATAATGACTATGCAACGTATCAAGAGGTTCAAGATTATCGTACTTATCTTATTTTTTTATTACACTTTCACACACGGTCGCCTGACACCAAACTAAGCAAAGCTTGTACTATGGCTGCCAGAGAATGATATACATACTTAGATATTTTTAAATACATACTTAAATAGATACTAACACCCAGACATAGAACAAACACAAATGTTCATCACATAAATGTTTGCCCTAGGTGGGAATCGAACCCACGCCCCCAAGCTCAGAAAGCAGGTTCACTACCAACTGAGCCCGGTGGCTCAGTTGGTAGTGAACCTGCTTTAATAGGCAGCTCTAACTCAGCGTCTTCACTTCAACCAGAACAAGCAAATTTCAGCATCATTTGATTTGACCATATTGCTTCCTTTCACTTATTACATCCACTTTAATAAACCTAAAGAGCGGGAAGGCAACAATATCAAGCACTCACGAGTCGCTTGTGCAATATACCTTACGAGGCTCTATGTGGAGTCAAAGAGACTTGCTTTCACTGTCTGTAGTATAATATAACGTACACAAAGGGTTGGGTAGATTTAATTTATGGACTTTTAAAGAGTAATGTTTTCATAAAGCCGACAACTTCGTTTAAGCGAAACACAAGATTTTTCAATCGTTTTTACGGAACCCTAGAAATCAATGAAAATTAATTATCATCGGAAACTATGTAAAGGATAAACGAAAGCTATTTTCAATCACTTTTGCGAAACCCTACAATCAACGGCATCAAATGATAGGTCACCTATGCCATAGGATTGCCTAAAGCTTATTTGCTAAAGACGTATCTTTAGTAATTCAATTTCAATTCTTAAGCGTCGTTGTTTTAACTCAGAGTAAAGTTGAAAAGTTATACACGTATGTTATCCTAAATTTGTATTAGCTCAAAGCTAGCTTCTAACTTTTGGTGGTACAAACAATTTAATTTAATGCTTACTCTAAAAACTCATTATACAGCGCAAAATATCGAATCACAGCGTCAATCGCTAGCGTTTCCGACCATAAGCTAAGGACGTATAGAAACTTTTTTACAAACAATGGTTCAATAGGTAGAGATCTCCATTTAGTCCGGGCCATCGATTCCTCGGCTCGCAAGACGTATAGACAGTGTTTATCTTTCCAACTTTGTTAACAACTTTTGCGGCCCTCTTCACGTTTCGCTGAAGTTACGTTTTATTTCGATAACATTTCTCGTGAACTTGCACATTAACTTGTATTTTAAGGAAGAAATGCGTTAGTAATTTTGAACTCTAACCCCTTTAGCAATAAACGTTGTATAGCCTCGAAGTAGTTATACTTACAGTGTATTCTCTTTTTCTATCGAGTTTAAAATATAAAAAGAAGGATAAAAACAAAACACCAGGTGAACTGTGTATGTAGACCACGGGCAGAGACTAACTTTTCCGAAGCTATACCATGTTTATTGCTAAAAGGGTTTTTTTTTTTCATTGATCTTTCTCTAATAAAATTTGGATATTTTGTAGAATGTTAGTCATCCACTTACCAGCTTGAAATATTAAAAGTACCTTGGTTAGTGGGCGAAGCGTCTCTGCTACAGCTTCGACAAAACTGCTTTCGTATGTACGAATTCTGTCCGGGTCTCTGTCCGGATCTTTGTCTTCCCTTACAGGTCGTATTTCTTAACAGATTCTCTTGAAATGTTGTGTATAGGTTCGAAAAACTGACTAAGCAAAAAAGTCTTTATTATTTTCCAACCTGCTCACAAATCTTCACAAGAATCGATTGAGGAATGAGAGCTGTAGAGGTTAAACGTCGGCCGCGAGGTTTACAACTCACAGACCCACTAGAAGGTAGTCTAGGTACAGTGCTTCAACGATCTTTTGACACTTAAGTGAGCACGTCTCCGCTACTTTTGGTAGGATAATCTCCATAATTTTATTGTATGCGGTAAAACAATGTACCATCAGAAATTGTATGTTCTAGGATTTGAAAGTACACCCAAATTCTTATTTTCAACCGTTAGTTCCGATTCCGGCTACACAGCCAAAGATCGTTGTAGGTCTGTACTCTAGATTTTCCCTCTATATCTATAACAACCATAGCTTTTTAGATTTTAACGATAATTAACGATTTTTTAATTATAGCGATGACAGCCTAGTTGGAGAAAGCCAGCCAGAGGAAGCGGGTTCGAACCCAGCCGACGGCACGCACCATTTGTTCATTGTGTGAACATATGTGCGTATTGTATGTCATCTGCTACATGACTGAGCCCGGTGGCGACAGCCTCGCCCTCTATCACATTTGGGACTGAAGATCGTCCGGCGAAGTGTGGGCGTTGTATTACACCTCTGCCAGCCCTCTCGGGGGAAAGGTGTGACGATATGTATGGATGTAATTTTAATGGTGGCAAATAGTTAACAACAAAATTACGATCACACAAAATTTTATTGAATAATTAATACAATATTACTAAACAAGTAATTAATAACCGAGCTAAAATTATTAAAAAATAAAAGTAATATTAATAGCCTTATCTTCAAACATTAATAGGTATAACATAAGAGGTTAAACTTTTGAAAAACGTTAACCAGCTAATTAATTTAATGTAACAACTAAAATTAACTAACCTAATATCACACTAATCAATGTTTTGTAAAATGAGATCAAATAATAAAATTTAGGTAAGAGTTGATGCTAAAATTAACTTTCTTAAAACAGTTTTGCCAAATTTGATATTTTACCATTGTGCACTACTTACAATTTAAATAAGTGAAAATCTGCCCGTGTAAAAAGTCGTGTAAGAGATAAAAGGACCATGGCAAAAGTGTTAGTCTTACCCAAATCGCAAGTAAAAGTTTACTTTAAGCCAAGCTGCTACTGAGGGTGCATTAAATTCTGGCGATTTTTATGAGTGACGACAAAATAGTTGGCGATGCAAGATTATGCTAGAACATAATATATTTAGCAAGCTAAATGCGGGTGCTACACCTCCACCGCAAAACCGTATCAGCGAATCCGCTACTATATCAAATGTAAGCTTGATAGCATGTGATGCAGAGCATTATTTCAAATCACAATTTGACAACGAAAGTTAAAAGTTTGTTAACTTCGCGGTATATCAATGGACAATGTATTGTATTTACATAAGGTGAACATTACAACTAGTAGTGTTTTTGCTTCTACGGTTTCGCGGCGGAGGCGTGATATCGGCCTGAAAACTTTGACTTTAACACTTGTTCACTCATCAAGTCAGAGTAGCCAAATAAGTTCAGAAGAAAATCAACTACACACTCAAAATACTTATAACCTTAACATCGATTCAAAACATGAAGGCCAACAACTATTGCTGTTTTCTTCGTATCAGCACTAGCATCGTATATACACCTAATTCTGCACGCAGGATTCGTATGTAGGCACAACGTATTTGATGTTAATGAAAGCGTCCGGTCCGCCGTATCTCTCTAGTATTTGGAGAGTCTCTTCGATGAGGTCGGCGACGTTTTCGCCGCGGCTCGTGGTGTGGTCGATGCCTTCACCGATGTTATCTAGAAAAATCAATAGGCTCTTTAAGGGTCGGCAACGTGTCTGTAATGCTCCTGGTATTACAAGTATACATAGGCGACGGTAATCGCTTACCATCAGACGGCCCGTTAGCTTGTTTTTCACCTATGGCATAAGAAAAAGACTATCGTGGAAGCTTAAGGAATGGGCAGTCTAACGCTATGTTGAACGCGTAAGGTCCTTGCGATAATTCTTACTCGATACTTTACTCTCTTCTAGACAACATCCTAGTAGAAACAATTGAACATAAAAGATGTTTGTAAAAGACCATTGTGATCAAAGTGACCTGTATGTCGTTTACGGCTGTGATTCGTTCCATGAGTTTAGCTGCACTAGATATTAAGAATTTATTGTGTTAGAGCATTCGTATTTTGCTCCCTCTATTAAATACCACTAAAATTAGAAGCAATATTTTTCAAAACTTGGTTATAGTGGTTATATTACTTAAACCATAACCATCATCATCATGTCAGCCCGTAAGACCTCCACTGTTGGACAAAGGCCTCCCCCAATGATCTTCACAACGACTGGTTTCGCGCTGCCCGTATCCAGCGGCTACCCGCGACCTTCACAAGAATCAATACCTTCCAAAACTGTGTAATTTGTTATCAAAACGAATATTGAAAAACTCACGCAAGTTTACGATATTAGAGCTGTAAACATTGCCTAAAAAAACAGTCTTACTTAGTTTCTTAGTTACGCCGTCTAAAAATTTAAAGAGTATTTAGTAACATCGCACAACCAACGCTCAATAAATTGCCTCAATTTTTGTTATATGTTTACATTCTCTTTGAATTGGCTTGTACGATTTTTGCTTTGAAACGCGGTTTCACCTGAAACACTATTTATTTTCATCCAAAAAGAGAAATTGAAAATGTTTAGCTTTTGATCGTAGTTTACTTTTGCAATGCAGTTTGTTTTTAATATTTACTGAATATACTAAAAGGTTGTAAAATGTTGAATTCAGTGTATTTTCAGTCCCTAACACGCTATCAAAATATTGTTTAATGAAAAAATATAAGTACTATGAAAAATACACAATGAATCACACAAAAATATTTTGAAGTGACATGTCACAATATCAATTCTCAACTTCACTAAATTTCCGAAATATCACTTATCATCAATAGCCTACTTCATTACAAAAACATATTTCATACAAAATTTAAATCTTTCCCAAATTTTGCGTAACCAATAAATGATTCCAAATCTTTGATACACCATCAAAGCCCGACCCGCACAGACGACCGACAAACCCGATCGAGCGACATCAATCAAATCGCGACGTAATTGACAACGCGTCACGTGAGAAGATATTATTTTCGGCGTAATAGACTTGTCGGGGTATCCGAGTACATTAATTACATGCCACGTACGCTGAGCTTTAGCTCTTTGACGTAAGGTCGAGTTTCGTTGTTTTGTTACATTTAGGGAGAGTGACACCTAACCGCGTTATTAGGGAATGCGCGCCAGGCGTCTCGGCTTTTTGTTTGGCGCGGTCGGGAGACGAGCTCCTGAATTGTTGTGGGCGGAGGTGCTCGTGCGTAGGTGTTACACGTCACATCACTTATAAATTAATTGGGACAGTAATACCTGTGTATCTGCTATGTTACATTAGCACTGGTTCTTGACGAAACTTATACACATTTTACGAAAATAATCATACTTATTTCAGGTCATAGCTAAAAACTCAAATCTTTGTACAGCTTCTTTATGAGATCACTACTTTATGATGTTTCTCACGAGACTTAAAGTTACTAAATTACTATTAGATTATTGTGATTAAGTAATACTTACAGTTTCGTTCTTTAAACAGGTTGAACATCGGCAGGATTTGTCTGTAGTAAGGTACTAGAGCCTCACCGACTCTGTCGCACCTAGTCACCAGCATTTGAATGCATTGGAGCGTGTGACAGAGTACTACCGGGCGCTTCGTGGCTAGGGCGTCTGAAAGTTAAATTATGCTATAGAATTTTTTAACCTTATTTATTATTGTGTATGGAAGGATATTGACGAGACAGGTTTACAAGGCGCGTGTGAATGGTCAAGTCGGTCAGAGTCAACCTAGGCACACCTAATTCGACACCTAATTCTTGTAACATAGACTAGTCACAATAGTTAGACTTGTCACAAGAATCTAGATGTGTGCTTTGACTCATTTGATAGCCTGTTCGAAGTTATTTTGTTGAAAAATATATTTTTCAAAACAAGCTTATATTGCTCTAGAAAGAATATTTTTCGAGGTTCTCTCAGCAAGCCCTTTTATTTGATACCCGTATATGAGTACCCAGTTACCAAGTAGGAGTGCATTAAAATAACTTGTCCGCCATTTTGGGTGTTCGGCCATGCTGGATTTAGAATTACGTCACACAACTAATGTATTGTCATCCAAACTAAACGCTGGTACAAAATTTCAGCTCAATCGGTTGAAGATTTCTGCTTCAAAATTAAGTTTCAAGATTCCACCCGAACAAACAAAGTTACATACATGCAAACATACACTTTCCTAGTTAAATGAAAACTTGTAAAAATAAATGATTTTTTTTGTAATATAGATGTTGTTTAACAAAAGAACCTAAGATTAGGAATTAAAAAAGTTGAGTACTAACTTTTGAGAGGTATAATAAGCTGCGGAACCACCGGCAGCACCTTGTAGGACCCCTTCTGGATCAGGTCGTTGATCCCTTTCTCCACGATGTAGGTGTACGGGTAGCTAATCTCGGCGAGGCCGTCGAAGAACATCGGCAGGTAGTGGTGGAAGTCCAGCTTTTCTATTGGCACCTAGGAAGAAAGACGCAAGGTTTGAATGGTAAAGACTCATGAAAGACACTCCCCTTAATAACGTTGTATAGCCTCGGAATAATGGGAATAACATTAATTAAAATGTATTATTTTTTTCTTTTCCATGTTTTAACACGTTGCACGCCATAAGACCCACCGGTGAGCCTAGCGTACCTTTCCGTTCGGGCCAAGCCAAAATCAGGTAATCCGTAATTTTCATCAACTTGAGATTTTTATCACAAAGTATATAAAATGCGATAATTCGTATGGAAAATAAAAATTAGCGACTTTTACCGCCTAGTTTTAGATATATAGCATAAGGCTCACGGGTGAGTCCCGTGGCCTTCTACGAACGATTTTTAAATTTCCGTTCCCGGAGGCCGCGGGGTCACCGCGCGGCTCATCCCGTGTACTCGTTCCCCGGACGCAGCGATCGAGTCTAGCCCGCGAGCCAGGAACAAATTTAGTCAATCATTTCCTCCCGGACGAATACTCGTACAACGATTAAGATTTATCATGAAGCCTAGTGGGAACTCACTTTGACCAGCTCACGGTTCGGCTGTTAACTTCTTCACCATCATCTACATTAGTCAGATGTACACTTCTTAAAAGCTAGTTTTGGAAACGATTGACTATAGAAAAGTTATGAACATCCTCCGACTCCATCATCAGACCATGAAGCTCATTGCTCATGGTCCATATTAAATTGGCACCGAAGATACGCAAGTATACCAAATTCCAGTGCAATCGAACTTCAGGAAGTGGTTCTCATGTGACCTATACAAACATGCTCGTACATACAAAAATAATAACACGGCAGGTCAAATGCAGGCTTGTTTATTTGTTTGGCGGGGCATTTTACGCACTTAGCCACTTGATTGGACCATTGAATGAAAGCTTGTAAAAAGCCTAGCAGTATGCCAAGGAAAAACTGGTTAGTTGATGCATTCAAGTAGGCGATAGAAGCTCTTGCGTAGCTCCTGCTTTGCAATCATCAGGGCATCAGCTGACGATATTTATACAGCCAGCTGACTTTTTTTTCGGGTTTGAAAGCTTTATCTTAACACAACACAATTTTCAATTGGAAGGAAATGACTGTTTTTTTTTTCTACGTGTTTGGGAGGCTTCTTCTTCTTCATGCTCTTCGTTAGTGAAGGTCGTGCCCATCTTGAAATGCCTTCACCGCGGCGTTGACTAGCTGCTGCCAAACCACTCTGCTGTCGGTTTGTTTCAGGGCTACTAATATTTAGTAACGGAGAGCTGTAATCGTCTTTATTTGGTCGGATCATCGGGTAGGCGGTTGACCCCCTGGTCTCTTCTTGCTCTCTATCTTTCCTACAATAACCAGCTTGTCAAGATTATCTGGTTGCCTCCGGGCAATATGACCAAAGTAGCTCAGAACTCTTTGGTATCAGATTGTGGATAACCGTGACTTGACGTTGAGTTGGCTGAAAATAGATTTGTTGGTACGTTTTGTTCATGATATGCGCAACATTCTCCTCCAGCACCACATTTCAAAGGCTTCGTCTTTTCTCTTTGTTTCTTCTGTCCACTGCTCGTATTGACCTCATGGTCAAGCTCCTCGGAGCCGTAAAGAAATTGAGAACACGATACATCGCACAAGTCTCATTTAGTGTTTTTAGAGACATTTCTGTTTTTCTTAATTCTATTCATCGTTGCTCTTTGCTCCTTTAGCCATCTGCGAACATCTTCGAATCTCTCTCTCACAGCCTCCCTGATCCCTGATGAGTGAGCACCATTTCCTGCAATGCATGCAACTCTACCTAACATATTCGAACGCCTTTGTGTATAATCTATATAATACTGCTAAACCCACCACCGGATTCGCTGCTGACGACCACAATAATTTATGATAAATCTATCATAATCATTTGTACGAGTTTTCGTCTGGGAGTAAATGATTGACCAAATTTGTTCCTGGCTCTGGAGCTATTTTGTTACTTTGTTTTAATCGAATTCGGCGGTAATTTTTAGGTTTCTTATAAAAATGATTAATTATTTTAACTAATGTGATATTGAAAAAAAGTGCCATTGTGATTATTAATCTTCATAAATAACTTTGAGAAGTTTGTAATTAAAAAAATATATTTTGTACTATACCGTTGCATGTAATTAGACCAAATCGTTGACCAACTCTAGTATCATAACAACAACCTTGATAAAAACCTGAGTTTCAACTGGATTTGAAAACCACGCTGTCCGATTGTGCTACAGGGCCACACGGCTCACTTCCATACGCGTTTTGTTTGGTAGCTGCTCTTTTCGGCTTGTGGGAAGCGTTTACATTGAACCTCGCACTCGGCTCACGGGTGACCCCCGTGGCCTGAATGGTTCAGTATGGTAAGGCTCACCGATGAGCGCCATGGCCTGAACGGGAATACTCGATTTTTCCCTCGGCGTTCAACGTGTTAATAGTATTCCAATACCTAAGCTTTATAGTATGTGGATATTTGTGTCTGAAATCAAACGATTGTGAATAAATTAAAAGTACAAAGTTTGGTGACGTTCAAAGTCAAAATGTTTTTATTTACTTTGGGTATCAAAGATACCATAAGAGATAAGACTCTACCACCTTGTTCGGATAAAAAGCCTCTACTCAGAGAAACAGGTTACTTACAGGTTAAACAAATTACTGCCTCACAAATTTTGGCTTACAACTAGATAATATCTATAAATACTAGTGGCAACTTGGCGAAAGTGGAAGGCTCCAGACATCTTTGTCTTCTACATAATTCTTAACCTTATTTACTTAACGCTCTTTTCATTTATGCAGTTTTTATATGTGATTTGAATTTTCCTTCAGGGATTCCTGTTATATGTATCGAGGTTTCATTATAAAAACGAACGCAGTTGCCTAAAAACGACTTATTTGACTTAGTGAGTCTAAAATATCTCGGTACAGCTATCCTATCCTTATTTCTAGTGTTACTATTATGATAGTCACAGTAAAATTTTAGAATTCATTACTGTTAAGAGAGTATGTAGCATAGTAATTTCATTATGACACGAGCCGTACGGCGCGCCATAAGAATCGGTGAACAAATTCGTCAACTCACACACCGCTCGTCGATTGCACTCACACGCAGATTCGTCCTCGAATTTGTCGCCAGCGACAAATCCGGCGGATTTGTACGCACGTGAATGGCGGGCTTAACATCAGCCGAGATAGCGGTGCGCACACACCGAAGTTTTGTTTTTTCGAAGCTTTGAGCTTTTGCAGGCTTTCGCAATATAACTTCACCGGCTTGTTGATTCGTGATGATTTTTCACAGTCTAGTGTGTTAGTTAGTTGTGATAATACCGATGCGAACGGTATTATCGTTGGTATTTTGTTTGCGCCTAGTTTGATTTAAAGAATTGTGATGATCAGGTACAGATAAGATACAACTGGTGGAAAAACCAACCAAAACCAGTTTAGCCGGAGCAGAATTTTGAAAATCATTTTACAAAAAAAATATTTCTAAAAAAACTGTTTTAACGTGGTTTTCTACATTTTCAGCTATTACAACACATTCTTTTTCGATTATTTAAAAGCCAGATTAGTTCTCTAAAGTTTAACCGAGTAACTTATTCTTATTACCGAGTAACTTAACTTATTGTTGTATATAGGCCAGAAAATGCAATTCATGCCTATCTCATTTTACCAACAAATATGAAATACGATTTTCAATTCTAAACGAAGCGGCCTAAGTAAGCGTGTGTGCGGGTGGAAAATTGTGTTATGACCGAGCCCTAACATTTTTTTTAAATTTAGTAAAAGGCTTGTGCCTGGCTGGTTTCGCGCTTGATTTAAAAAAAAAACTTTTTAACAAGTGTAAACCACCGAAAAACTGAAAAGCAAAAATAATTAATAACTAAGTTCTTAAACTAATGTAGGTACGAGTATGTAATGCAGTCAGCCTAGCATTGAATAAACAATATAAAAAACAAAGCTATGGAAACAATATTTTAGACTTGTGTTGATATTTTAAAAACTGCTTGACCGATTTCGATAAAATTTATTTGAGACTAAAGTATGATCTACCAGCAAGCAAAAAAAAGAATCATTACAATCGATTCAGATTTGTCGGAGCAACAGCGTAACTAAAAAAGCAAATAAACATACAGTCGAATTGAGAACCTCCTCCTTTTTGGAAGCGGGTTAAAAACAAAGTAAACGCTACCTTCCAAGCCAGCATTCTCCCTGCGTTGGTGAATTCTATAGCGATGGGGAACTCGCCCCGCTTGTAGCACTTCCTGAACAGAGTCGGCTTGGCCGGCAGCGGCTCGAACACCGTCGATTTCGGCGGCGGACGCACTTTTGTGTTTCTTTGCATCGCTGGAAAGAAACACATTTAGTTTTATTACGGATAGATTTTGGAAAGGAATTTTGAATACTTTACTTAAAAATTAAAAAATCATGAATACAGCAAAACCATTTTACTTAAGTAACAAATTAGTTTTTAACACCCAACGCAAAGACGACGGGGTGTTATAAGTTTGACACGTCTCTCTCTCTCTCTCTCTCTCTCTCTCTCTCTCTCTCTCTGTGTGTGTGTGTGTGTGTGTGTCGCATCGTAGCCCCGAACGGATAAACCGATTTAAGTTTTTTTTTTTTTAATTTTTGATTTATAATTATCTGACAATAACTTCAGTAGTAGGTACCATTAAATTAATCCGATATTCATAAAATTTTCCAGGTAAATAGTTCATTAGATGCCATATAACTGAGCCATACAATTCTTAAGTTATAAAGATCCAAGTCATTCAAGGTGTTGTATGGAAATAGTGGTTGAAAGATCTGTTTGAGGTGACCTAGATACTAGTTTGCATAGCATCATAATATTACTATTAACTAGCTGCGCCCTGTGGTTTCACCCGCGGTTAAAAAGTATCCTATGTGCTATTCTAGACTATAATCTATCTCTGTGTCAAATTTCATCCAGATCTGTTCAGCCATTCTAGCGTGAAAGAGTAACAAACATCCATCCATTCTTGCAAACTTTCACGTTTATAATATTAGTAGGAAGTAGGATAGTAAATACCTTGTATGGTAAACGCGGGTACGATCCGCGGTTTCTTAGCTTTGAATCCATAGGGATAGTTTGGACTCGGTTTCTTCAAACTAGCCCTGAAGTCCTTCCCACACTGCTCCGGGTCACAAGGCGGCAACAACACCATCTCGATCGATTACACCAATAAACAAATCAAAAAAACATGATACACAGACAGTAATCCAATAATATAGGTCTGAAATGTTGACACGAGTAATAAAATAAGAGAGTAAATTTGCTCAAGGGCCGGGCTCGAGTTTGATTTTGATTGTTTATTTTGCAATATGATCGGTTGCTAGGCAACGCGGTGGCTATTGATTGGTCGAGGAACGGAAAGGTTCGGTTTTAGGACGGTTGGGGCGCCACTGTCGCGCTGCTGTTAGGGTGAGTGTACACGAGAGGCTATTGCGTACGTGACCGGGTATGTCAGGACTGTTTGAGGTGCTGGACGATGTTGGACTGTTTATTTTGTCGCTGGAAATAGAACTGTATTTGTGTTTGTGTTGAGAGTAAACTTGAATTAAGTGTTAATGAAGAAGAAAGCTAATTTGTTTTGAATTTTTTTATTTATTCATGCCGCTGTTGTCAAAAATGTTTAGAAAATACTTATTACTTAGTGGCCTACTTATTGAGCATTTTTAATAAAGTATGCTTCAAAAATACTTTAGAGGTATCCATGTGTATTACTTATTCTTTTTAATTTTTGGTAAAATAATAAATGTATTTGACCAATTTTTTATTGAAATAAAAATCTATGTTGATAAGTCGAGTTAGCTGCCGTATGTCGCTGTAACGCCGACGCCGCAAAATTACATTATCGACGAGTTTTATTACATTTTAATATTACGAGCTATTTCCCCAATTTTGCACGAAATTTCCATCAGATATTTGTCTTTTGTAGACGGCAAAAATATTCTTTGATTACATTTATCGAACTTCGAGGGTTTGAAGTAGTAAATGTTGCTAGCATTTTTAGAACTTTATTTGCCCATTAAAGGCCTTCTTACGTTATATTAATGTTTTTTATTCGTTTTGTTTACAATAGTTACGTTAATTACCGATAGCCCGATCGAGCGTTAGCGAGCGAAGCGTCTATGCTTCAGGTTCGACAAAAATGCTTTCGTATGTCCGAATTCTGTCTGGATCTCTGTCCAGATCTTTATCTTCCTCTACAGGTCGTATTTCTTTACCGATTTTTTTTTAGTTTTGTCAGTAGGCTCGATAAATAAACAGATTTTTTTTGTCGAGTCAGTTTTTGGATTTCTTAAATTTCCGCTAGGTATACAGCTTACAGAGCCACTAGTAGGAGTAATAATTATCTACAACATACATAAAGTCATGCCTTTCCCCCGAGGGGACTGGCAGAGGTGTAATACAACATCCACACTTCGTCGCACGATATTCAATCCCAAATGTGACAGGAAGCGAGCCTGTCACCATAAACTGGGCTCCAGTCATGTAGCAGATGACATACAATACGCTCTCACATATGCTCTCACAATGAACAAATTGGTGCGTGCCGTCGGTTGGGTTCGAACCCGCTCCTTCTGGCTTGAGAGGCGGGCCTTCTCCCAAATAGGCTGCCATCGCTCATTATCTACAACAATCGATGGCAAAACTGTATTCAAGGATCTTTTTGAAAGATAATAATCATCATGTAAAACTATTTAATAAATTAAGAATGCAAAAAAGTTTACCGTTATGAAAATTTAATAAATTTCCAAAGCGTGGCATCAATATGACATACTTCCTCGCTAAACTTACGTGACTTTAATAACGTACGCAAGTGAATGTTTTACGACTTGAGTAGTTTTATCAGTTGAAAAGTTTTATATTGCTGACAACCTCATCAGAGTTCTGGTTCAATAGGTTGGTTCAGTTTTTACAGTGTGTTTAGCTGTATGCTATTTTAATAGTTATTCTCAAGCTTCGCAAGCCCTATCTAATTATCTTTAGAACAACATCAGGCGGTTTTGCTCGATTTAAAATTTGTATTATCGTGGAAATGGAATCAACCGTACGAATCAATCAGCTACCACCTAGCTATATCATAAAACCTATTCACCTCTATTTTTATGTACACCACCTACCCTTTTCATATTTCTAAAAGATCCTCTCCATCCGAAGGTTACCTGGAAGAAATCGCTTGGCGATAAGGTCGCCCTTGTACGGCCGAAAAATGTATTTTAGTTTTTAGGATTTTCATAGTAGTTAGTAGTTTGTTAGTAGTTTTTTGGTGTGCAATAAAGTTGTATTGTATGTTTTTTTTGTCCAAAGGTAACGCAAGCAAGCCTTTTTTGTCTTACTCCTTGTTTTAAAAATGCTTTGCACGCTTAAAATAAAGCCGTATTGCCATACATATTATTTAAACAATAATATGGTATTCAAAAAAGTTACTGGCACTCAAACACCCCAACTCACTAAAATTGAGTAGTTGATTCAGCAACAAGACACTAGCTCCCACGAGCAGACAATATCGTTTTGCACAAAGTATCAACACGGAAAACATAAAACAGATAATCTCAGACCCGACGACCTTTCAAATAGACCCGATCAATCCGGCCGATAACGTCGGCCAATTTTATTGACGGTGTGTGTACGCCTTTAAACGTCCGCTGGAACAGAGATTTCGCGGTAAATTGAATGTCGTTCGAGCGTTCGATATTTAAAATTTAATTTTGCATCAGCTGCCAGGAGCATTATGAAAATTTTTATATCGTTCTATCGTTCATCGTTCGGTCTCGTTCGTTCAAAGTTGAGCGGAGCTTTGGAGCTCAACTGGGATATTTCGTGGAAAGTTCCGTTGTTATCGGCGATCTCGCTTCGCGGATGTTTATCATTGGGATTCCTTCCGCTTTCTTATGAATTTATTGAGCAATACGGCCCTATTCAGAACGCTAAATTGCTAAATTTAAACTAGCTAAGAGTATTGATTTTCTTGTCTAATATGCAGAAATAACAAAGACAGGTATATTTTTAGCTTGTTGTTTAGATTTGACAATTTAGGGTTCTAAATAGGGTCCTTCCTAATCAGAACTGCCAAGGAGTGGAACGCGCTTCCTGCCTCGGTGTTCCCCAGCAATGGATACAACCTGGGTCTCTTCAAGACAAGAGTGAGACGGCACCTCATGGGCAAGCGTGCTCCATCTTAGACCGCATCCTCACTTTCCATCAGGTGTGTTGCGGTCAAACGTGGGCCCATTCAATCATAAAAAAATTAAAAAAAATAGGGTCTATAATGTATTTAAGCGCTTATAAATTATAGCTAAGTTTTAGGCCGCTTGAAGACCAGTGAAGACCAGATGTCCGTTGTTTGAGCCTGGTCCCTCTGCGTTCATTTAAATTGTCATGCACAACCAACTTCCAAAGGCGCGTAACAACTAAACTCGCTGACGGTAAGTCGCTACCACGCTATCCTCATTGTAAATTTTGAGGTGTAAACCAGCCATAACTAAAAGTTTGTGAACATTTGTGTTTGCTCTATGTCTGGGTGTTAATATCTATTTTAGTATGTATTAAAAAATATCTAAGTGTGTATATCAGTCTCTGGCAGCCAGAGTACAAGCTCTGCTTATTTTGGGGTCAGGCGACCGTGTGTGGTAGTGTCCCGAATTTATTTATTTATTTATTTGTCTCTAAGTAATTATTTATAATAATTTATTTGTATATAAGTATTATAATTTATTTATTTGTTTATTTATTTGTCTATAAGTAGTCTATGCCATTAGCACATAGACTACTTTTTACCTCGGAAAATTAATAAGGCCTGCAAGACAGCGGATGGAACCGCGAGCTGCAGTAAGATTCACCAATCTGTATCTGTTTCACACTTAAACCAAACCTCTCTCTCACACATGCACACATACACAAGTATTGTTTTGTTTAAACTAAATAATACTTAGTCCTCTTCAGTCATAATTTTGAAATCGGCTACAGTCTCCCGCGATACAGGCTGGCCCTAGTGCGGGGACTATTGTTAATTTTCATATTGTATATTGTGTAAGAAGAAAGAAAGAAATATTTTTGCATTGCTGTACTCACTTATCTAAACTCCACTTACGTTTGCGTTGGTTGTCTTTTTAATTCGTCTTGTCTTTAATCGTCTTGAATCAACAAGAGCTAGAAGCCATCCTTGAGTTAACTCAATATTAGAGTAACATAAATAGCATTTTAGACAATAAATAGACAATAGACAATTTTTTATTTGTGAGCAAAAAACAAGTAAGTACACAAAAAAAAAAAAAAAACGAAAAATAACAATAAAAATTAAAAACTATACAAACAATGTGTTTTGCCACAAACCGGTTCCAACTCAGCATAATGCCGGCTATAGCAGCCAGCGCTGGTCTTCCGTTGGAACCTTTTCATTTCATCTGAGACCTGCGTTTAAGAATTTAACTCAGTATCTTTTGCAAGGGGCTCGAATTAAAATAAAGAAACCTAAAAACAGAGGCCGCTGAAGTGGAGGGCAGAGGGAGTCAAATGCCTCCCCTAAAATCGAAATGCATCCACTTACCCGGGTCTGATATTGACAGCAATGGATGACAAAAGAGGTTTGCCCCTCCCCCTGCCATGGAGAACTCCCGCGGTCCCTGCCTAGAAAGACATACCTTTCAAACCACCACAGCTGTACTATTGCAAGCTCCTATTCTAATAATTAAGTTAATGGAGTCCAGCGGACACGGAGCAATCAACTAACCCAACCCATTTTAATCTTTGCCTCTCCAGGGAGGACTGAGTGATATTGTTTCTTTGAAATACTTGTGTTTTGTGTTTTATTCTGGGGTAGTTATTTCAGCTGTTCAGTAGTTGTTTGTGAGATTTAATTAGTAAAATGCTAGGAAATTTAAAATAATCGCGGTGCAGTGTAGGTAGTAGGAAAGTATGTATTTTATATGTATAGGTATTTATCAGTTTGGGCGATTTGTGGAAAAATAAGTTTGTTTTTTGTCTTTTATGGGATCTAGTCGGTTTTTTCTGTTTTGTACCCCTAGGGAAAAATGCTTGGGAGATGGCTGGAATGGGTCATACCTACTAATTAGTGAAAATTTAAACAAGTTTTTTTTTTTACAGAAAACTGGATATTGAGTTGTTTGCTTCTATTAACAGACACATTAAATAACTATTAATGCAATGGTAGCTTGGTGGAGAAAGCTAGTCTCTGATGCCAGAGAGAGTTCGATCCCAGCCGACGGCATGCACCAATTTCTACATCGTGTGAACACATTTAAGGCATATTCAGTAACTTCTGCTACATAACTGCCCGGTGTATAGGGACATGCTCGACCCCTGTCACATTTCAGACTAAATATCATCTGTCGAAGTGTGGGTGTCATATTACACCTCTGCCAGCTCCTTCAGGGGAAAAGCGCGACGATATGTTTAGAAATATTAAAAATGTTACTCTATTAATGCATAATTTAAGGTTAGCGTTTAACTCTTGGTAGCGCAAGACAATTTATCAGCCTAGCCTCTGTTAACACCGAGTTAACTGCTCAACAGAGGCTTAAAAAGATAACCCGAGCTTCTGGAAATCACCCTTAACAAAGGTAGGTACTAAAACAGGGTTACACAAAAGCCAATGGCTCCAGTGCCATTCAAACTACAGTGCAGGCAGAATTTAATACTCCCGCCGCCGAAATACAATTATAACTTCCAACGGTCAATAGGTTCTACGGTAAAACCAAAAAGGGGGAAACCGTAGCTGTCGGCTTTCAGCCAATACCTGCGTTTTGGAGGTAGATTTCACTATTTTATTATGGAAACTGACGTGGTTTTCCCACATTATGATTTTATTAAACGGTAATTACTCACGTAAAGTTAAGCCGGTTATTCCGACTTAGGTTTCAACCGCATTCGGTGGTCTTCATCAATTTTTGCGGTTTGCGAAAATGCGGTTAAAACTGTAGTCGGAATAGTCGACATAATCGTACGTGAGTAACTCCCGTAACACAAAATTTACAAAAATTATTTTGCATTGTCATATTTTGACAATATTGGCTTTCGTTATTTACAATATTTCAAGCATAAACCATACATTTTTAAATGATCAATACTTGTAATAAGTAATTCATTATTTTATACAAATAACATAAAATATCGTATTTGCCGAAATTATGGCAACTAGATCTTTGGTGGCTTACATACCAAAGTCCCGTGTCGTTATTTGTATGATTCTTCGATTTTGGCTATTTTTCCAAGGCAATCAAGTGTCCCGAATCTTATTGTAATGTTAATCTTAGGTTTATTAAATGTCAATCATGAAAGCCACAGAAAGAAGCATACTACAAAATGCTCTAAAATAAAAATCATGATCGGGATTGAAAAAGTAATCGCTTTCTATCCGGCTTGCAACAACCCACTTGTACTATTCACATTCCCACTCACACTCCATAATCATCACGAACAGCCATACACTCATTCTAAAGTATTAGAAAACTGTCGTCATCAAATTAGTTAAAATCCCAAATCTACCTCAACGACAGTGGCTGCCACCGTCGCTTTTTTGCCCTGAATCAGTGCTAGGTAGGCAGAACGAAGCAATTTTAAGCCCAGCTCACTTTTATATTGAGAGACGATTTATTTCGCTCTGGCTTACGTGAAAATTACACCAATATAATAAACGGTGTGCTTACCAGTTTATCTGTGTAATGTGTAAGACAAGAAAATTTTATTGACATAATATTTTGCACAAAAACTTTTTTTTTAGAATCAGAATCAGAATCGTTTATTGTTTAACTGTGTTACAAAGATCTTAAAATAATTTAATTACAGTATCAACAGCTTCGTCCATAGCAGACATACAATTTTTAAATTTGTCAAAATTATACAATGTCAGCTACTTATATTATTTGTTAAATATTATTTGATGGAATAGGTCGACGTTTGACCACCAACTCGCCTGATGTTAAGCGACGTTGTGGTCTAAGATGGAGTACGATGACCTAGAAGGTACTTATT
Organism: Peribatodes rhomboidaria; assembly: GCA_911728515.1. Classification (NCBI taxonomy): domain Eukaryota; kingdom Metazoa; phylum Arthropoda; class Insecta; order Lepidoptera; family Geometridae; genus Peribatodes; species Peribatodes rhomboidaria. The sequence goes on along the minus strand of OU452171.1, from coordinate 16,694,476 downwards.
CATTCTAGCTTTGAAGAGATCCAGGTTGTAGTTAGTCGAGAACACAGACGATGGCAAGGTGTTCCATTCCAAAGCGGTTCGTATCAGAAAGATGGAAGCAAACCGTTTAGTATGAGTTGGTGGAATGTCGACTCTTATGATTGTAAAATTTGAGTGGCTACAACGATGTCAAGAGCTTTTTACAACGCTCAGAAACTACTTAACAGAGTAAAAATTCGCCTACAACCTAGACAGTTTTTTTATTATAGCAATCCCATTCAGGAATCTTTGAATCTTCAGTAAATATTAAAACTGTTTTTACCGAAATAGTAAATATTTTGTAAAAAATCGCTCGATCAATTTCGATGAAATTAAAAGTGCCCTGGGAAGTGTAACAGAAAAAGATGTTTACAAATCAGTTCAGGCGTCCTCAAGTAATCGGTGAACATACATAAAATAAAAGATTTCGACGAATTGAGAACCTCCTTCTTTTTGATGTCAGTTAAAAAGTGAATAAAGATAGAACTTTTATCCCAAACAAACATGGTTTTAATAAATCAGAGTTTACGCGTAAATATCCACACGGATACATTCCACACCATATCCACACAATAATTAAGCTGATATTTCGATGGACCTGGCTGAAGTTTGATGCGGGATAATTTTCGGATTGTATTGCCTTAAATAGACGTTGCAGTTTTAGTAATTTCATACTATAACCATACTGTTGTTACTTCTTTTTAGTAATATACAAAATTGGACCAGTAATACAAGGTGCTGATTTTGGGTGTAGTAACACTTAAGAGTGTTGTTTTACTCGTCAAAGTGAACAACTTTTAGAACTTCAGTTTACAAAATTTAGAAGAAAAACAACAGAGTCTCCATACAAAATAAATAGTCACGTGAGCAATTTTTTATTTTTTTATTTTTTGGGTAAGCAAACAATAACAAATTGAGTATGTTAAAATAAAGTAATCTTATTGCTAAGTTACACTAATTGTGGCATCAGCACCGCTTACCACAGTTTACTTATTTTGTATGGTGACTCGACTTTTTGTCTCGAACTTTGAAACTTGTGTTCTAACAGTTGTTTATTTTTACTGGTAGAAAAACACCTTTAAGTAGATATTATTACACCTAAAACCAACACCTTGTATAAAAAAAAACAACTAAGGTACAGAGATGCCTAAAAATATGCTTGAAAACATGCTTAAAAGTAGCACGCTATGCTAAATCAAACGAAATAAAACCAACAATCAAACAACATAAGATTTTAAATTAAACGACAGTTGACTGTTGAGCATGCTCGAAATAAGCATGCTAATTACTAGCAACACTTTGACACACATATCACTGAGTAGCAATTGCTCATCAATGGCATGCTTTAGTGCTAGTAATGAGCATGTCTATCTGTACCTTAATAATTCTTTATAATAATTAGAGTAGAATTAAATCTAAGTTTGTTAATAGATAAAACAATGTCACGAAACAGCAACGGAAGACTAAAGGTACCGATATGCATGCTTAAAAACAAGCATGCTTAAAAGTAGCACGCCCAGGTAAATCAAACGAAATTAAACTAACAAACAAAAAAACTTAAATTAAATATAATTAAATATAATATAATTAAATATAATTTAATTAAATTAAATTAATAGTCAAAATGGCTAGTGTTCCGGCGCTACTGGGAGGCCGCACAGAGAGCAAAAGCCCAGAAGACATAGTTAATTTTATTAATTTCATTTATATGTATGTTAGTCTGTAAGGTATTAATTTTCTATGGGCCTCTATAACTTGCATTGTATGCAAGTTATATTGCCTGAAATAAATGGATTATTATTATTATTATTATGAAATGACAGTGGATTTTTTAGCATGCCCGTAATAAGCGTGCTAATTCCTAGCAACACTTTGACACAGTTTCTGGGTGGTAGCTCTTTTTCCGAAAAGAGAGAGAGAGAGGGGGGGGGGGGGTAAACCCATTTTCATAATTAATCCTCGATACCCAATTGAATAAAGATAGTTTTGACTTTCACTCATACTACTGAGTAGCAATTGCTCATCTATGTCATGTTTTCATGCTAGTAATGAGCATGAGCATGTCTATCTGTCCGTTAATAAAACACCCTATTGCACGCTTATCCAAAGCAACGTAGGTGAGCCGTACAGAATTAGTTTCGTCCAAAACGACGACACTAAAACCTCGTCCAGTCGTCCACTAAAATCTTAGTCCACTATTACGCAAGAGTAAGACGTATGGGGCATCGTACCCGTTTTATTCTTAACGTCTTCGCCGTGGCTCGAATCTGTTTTATGGTGGAAACGTGGACTGGACTGTACTTAGATGGTCGTAAATCTGGCAGTACTTCTGCTCTACGTACCTACCTACGTATGTGTGAATTACTCCTATAGTGCATGTCCACCACGGTCGTAGGTATGGTTGTTGTGATTTGTTGCTAGACAGAGTTGTGTAGTGTGAGTCGCACACTAGATATAGTATTCAATAGGATAGTGTTCCGACCAAGTGAAGCAAAGGTGTCAGACTCTACGGAGACAGCTCGGAATTCGTATCCATCCGACTAATATTAAAAAGGCGAAAGTTTGTGTGTGCGTTGTTAGTTCTTTACGCTACAACGGGTGGACAGATTATGATGAAATTTGGTAGGTATATAGCTTATAATAATACTTTTTAACCGCGGGACGTAGCTGGTGTTTAAATACATAGTAGCTGCGCTCCGCAGTTTCACTCGTGCTCATACGGAAACTGTTTTTTTTTTCGGGATGAGAGGAACCTTTTATCTTTTTTGTACCTCTAACAACCTGTACGCAAAATTTTATGATGATCAATAATTGAGTAGTTAGAGCATGAGAGTGTAACAAGCTCCCTTTCGCTTTTAAAATATTACTAGTTCTTTTGCCTCTGGCTTTGCTCGCGTTTCATAGCCTATGTCACTCAGGGATAACGTAGCTTTCTAATGGTAAAATATTTTTTTGACATCGGACCAGTAGTTTTTGAGCTTATTCGTTACAAACATGCAAAGTTACCTCTTATTATTAATATAAATATTTCCTCTTATTAATAATATAATAGTTTATTAGTAGTTAGGACTAGAATAAGGAAATAAGGATTTGTCTGACAATAACTTGAGTATTGTTGATCTGATTTTCATGAAAAGAATCTCGTAAGTTAATTTAGTTTATGAGCCTTTTCGATTTAGGTGTTGTGTAAGTTCTTGTGACGGTTCTTGTGTGGTCTAATTTTGAAGTGAACTACCAACCGATAATTGTTCTTGAACATTTTAAGATAACACGAGTCTCCAATATCCTAAGTATCTGAATAAACAAACTAACGAACTAAACACAAGCGCATTTTGGACAAAGCGACCCGCCCAGGGGATGCGATGGCGACACGCTGCGACGTCCTAATGAACCTCTTTATTTGTCGTTAGAATCGTAAATAACGGAATTCAAAGCGCACTAACGACGCTCTATGTTATCCCTATTCGCAGCTGAAATGTGATACACACGGGCGGGCACGATGACATACTGACATACTTGAAATGCTTGTAATATTTCTTGAAATTTCAATTTAAAAAAAAATATTTTCATTTTCATCAAAACCCATTTTTTTTGTATTATCATTAATGCCTAATTAATAGTTCTACATTTTTTTTATTTCATATAATTATCAATTAAGAATAACGTTAATCAACATAATAGTATTTTATAATTAGAGAAGGGATCTTAATTTTTGAAGCAATAAAACTGTTAAGAATTTAATGATAAAAATTGAATGTAGTGTATTTAATTTTGAAATTTCTCTCTTCTCATTTTAAACAAGACGTCAAAAAAAAAATGTATAGAATCGTATTTTTCCTAAACAAAATTAAGATCGAAAAATAATTCTGCGCACTTCATAGTCCTGTCGTAGCACGAGTCTATTGTGCTACGGTTCTACGACTTTCGTAGACACTACGCAAGCAAACGCACATAAATCTGCTAGCTGATCTTTTGTATCGTGTGTACCATCTTTTGAGCATCAAGACATGTTTCTCAAGCATAAATCCCGCTCCCATACGGTTACGTGTATATCATCTGAACGACCTGTACTAAATTGAATACAACCTCCTTTTCACCCACTCCTGCCTATTCCACAATCCACTCGATACATACTACATCCTACTCTGTACCATTTCCGATACTAACTATGTCGTGTTCTGTGATAAAAGTTATCTATTTCGGGCACGGTAAATACATTTAGACATTTTTATTGCTTAGGTTATGGATTTTGGGTTCGGGATTATCGAAAGAGAATATCGGTTTAGTTTGCTCGGGATCTAGATTCTTTGAATTGATTTTGGTGACTGGAGTTGAGTCTGGCTAGAATTGAGTTTGACTGCAGCATGATCTAAAAAAACAAGGTCTAGCATTCAGTCTCTTTCGAACTATTTGTAAATAACATATTTCGGTCTTGTTTTAGCATGGCGCAGTGTGGATGTATACCTTTGCCATTTGTATGAATTAAGCATCGATTGACGTCACTATGTGTTGCCCACGACATGTCCATTTTGACTCTGAATGTACCTGGCGAAGTATATTATTTTGCCTTAGATTGGAGTTGAGTTTAACTGGACACACCAAAATCTCCGGTCCACCGATACAGCCTGACGACATGACATTTGAGGCATAATTACTTTTGGAATTTGGCCGACTTTAAGAAACATAGCCGGCGAGATCATGTCGGTGACTGTCGAGTAGGCAGTAGAGTCATTTTTATAACTTTTACGTTCATAAGTGTTTTTCAATACTTAATTGAATAAAAACACTTTGACTTTGAAGTCCGACCAATATTTCAGTAATTTGTAATCGTCCGGTTACATTATCGGCCTTCCGCGATAAATCGGGCAATCGCGACAAGTATAGCCGGTTAGTTCGTCACTTAGCAGTGTGACATTAATTATAACAATGAAATAGTTGATAATGTAGACAATTATACATTTTTAGGAATGACTCTTGACAAACATCTAAATTGGAAAATGCATATTGATATACTCTGTAAAAAACTTGATCGCTATGTTTTCGCTCTAAAAAAGATAAGACATACTGTGTCTATGGAGGCTGCATTGACGGCATATCATGGCCATGTGTCGTCGTTACTGAACTATGGCCTGATAATGTGGGGAAACTCCGTCAACGTAGACAGAGTGTTCAAAATTCAAAAACGATGTGTTAGGATTATAAATAAAGCATGGTTTTTGGACAGCTGTAAACCACTTTTTAGGGCAAATAAGATACTTCCTCTGCCTTGCATGTACATCAAAGCTATTTGCTTATTCGCGAAAGAACATCCCGACTATTTTAAGAACCGCAGCCAAGTTTTGACTCGTCAAAAAAGACTAAAGTTCGCTAACTTATTATATCAACCGCCTGTCAAAAAAGATATTTACAAACGCAATGTGTATAATATGTGCATTTCAATTTATAACAATATTCCAAATAATTTAAAAATGTTAAATGGACTCGATTTCAAAAAGTCACTGACTGAGTGGCTTCACCATAACTGTTTTTATAGCATAAAGGAATTTTTAAATTTTAGCGGTAAAATAAAATTATAAGAAGAAATAGTTTAAAACATTAAATATTTGCACGTCTGCATGCAGACATAATACACTATACCTAAGACAATAACTTTAAGACCTTTATACCTATGTGACTGTATTAAGCAAATAAACGATTTGATTTGATTTGTCAGACTAATTATCAAACAAGTTAATTCCACAGAAAGGCGACGAGTTGACCGTTAATGTAGACAAGAACATTTCTATGACGATAACGATGATTTTAGGGCGACAACGTGACACATTAACTATCGCGTACTAATGTAGCCGCACCATAAGAAATTGTCTTCATTTATGATTTTTTTAATTAGAGTATTAATCTTTATTTCAAGCAACTAGGTCCACATTTATAAATACTCTACTAACTAACATGGCTAGGTTAGATCCATATAAAAAAATACATTATTTTATGTGGAGTTTTGTTTCGCGCATCACCTCCCAGTAGCATCTTAAGTTATTTCGGTTTCTTCAGTCACTCAAACATATTTGCACCACAATTATTTATTATATTTCTTTAACGTACCATCTGAAACCATATCCAGTATAATTACACCCACTCGTTTCCTAGACAACCTGCCTGGAAGCCCCCAGAGGGGCGTCACTAATAAGCTCCTGACAAATGACTCTCTGTTTTGGTAAAATGTTATACAATGTTCTAATTATGTTATGGACTTACGAGTGTTATGTTACATGAGCCACATGACCAGAAAAGATGGCGGGAATAAGAAGAGGTTTGTATACGGGAAGAAAAAGAGTAGGACAAAAACTTTAATAGTTTTTCTTTATCTATCGCGAGAATGGAAATTATCAACATTATGATTGTTTCAATTAATACACAATAATGATCGCATTATAATCATCTGTTCTAGTACTAGATCAATAATGTTTACCCACTAATCGCGATCCGTTCCGGTGTTCCGATATTCGGAACGCAACTATCTCTGTAAACTAGGGTCGCCCTAGTATGCCGTCCTACTGCGAGTGGTAGATTGCAATGCGTTCCCAGTATTATAGAGAATGCATGCGTTCAGATCGTTTATTATAATTATCAGGTCGCCGGTACGGATCGCGCTCAGAAGGAAAAAGCGTATCGCTATCAGAACTCCTTCGTAATAAGAACTGCCGAGGAGAGGAACGCACTTCCTGTCTCGGTGTTCCCCAGCAATGGTTACAACCTGGGTCTCTTCTAGACAAGAGTGAATAAACACCTCATGGGCAAACGTCCTAAATCTAAGACCTCATCGTCACTTTCTATCAGGTGTGTTGTGGTCGATAATAGCCTAGTTGGAGAAGGCCCGCCTCTAAAGCCAGAAGGAGCGGATTCAAACCCAGCCGACGGCACGCACTAATTTGTACATTGTGTTAGCGTATGTGCTTATTGTATATCATCTGCTACATTACTGAAGCTCGGTGTATAACGACAGGCTTGCCCCCTGTCACATTTGGAACTGAATTTCGTCCGGCGAAGTGTGGGTGAATTTTGATGGTCAGTTCATGCGATATTTAATTTAACAATTGTTTTCTTCAATAAAGTGAAAAAAATTCACGAACTGTAGTCGAGAAGCGGAATTTTGTCAGCTTCTTCTCTTGCTCTATCTGCGTTGTCCCGTTCTAGTACAAAAAGCAATAGAAAACGCCTCTGCTGATGCTGAGCTTCTCTGAGACCCCTTAGGATCTTTAAGCTTGTATCAAAACACTCAATTACTTTCAATTTCTCCATAAAATAGGCACAATTGACTTCTGTGAACATCTAAGTAATACCCACTTGATACTTAGAATTTATAAGCTTGTATTTAGAAAATTCTCTGAAAATATACCAACTAATTAAATGAAATACCCTCTGATACTTGAGTGTTTTCTTCTGAAGTCTCGATATTGTTAAGAGCATTAACGTTTTTTGTTTGTTTCAGGTAAGCTTCACTTCTAAGTAACAAGAAGGTTGTTGTTCGAAGCAAGTTAGTTAAATAAGTAAACATAGAGTACGAATAATTTTTTTTTGCAGAGAAATAAAAAAATAGCAAAATAAATTATTTTTTTCTTCTAAATAACATTCCACGGATTTCGGGGACCGTGACTAACTGGTATCTTAATTATTAAAATTTAAGGAATACCTTTGCAAAAAGAGTTGCAAAGGTGTTGTTGTACAAAAATATCATCTTTAGAAAATGTGACTTTTTTAATGATCCAGTTCATACATTTTCACACTAGTCACACTATGGGCGGTTGTAATTATATGGCCACTTACAGAAGCTCTGGTTGTCTTTTTAACTCGGAGTTAACTGCTCACCAAGAGGAACCTCACCTGATAAATTATCTAGCAGGAAACCATGACTTAACGCGTCATTAGAGTGACATATAAAGGGTCCGCCAGATTACTTTTTATTTTAAATGCTATAAAAAAACTGCTGAATATTTTCTCAAATTTCTTTTTTTTATTTGAAAGTACAATCCTTCCGGTTAATAATGAAAAATAATTTCATTCGAACGGCTGCCTCGGCTGACCATGCAGTAGCCTACACGATCGGTACAATTTTTAAGCACATTATCGATTGTGTGCAGCTGTACTTCACTAATGGCTTCACGAATATTGTCCTTTAAACCTATAAACCTGTTAACCTTTAACCTATTATTAACCTTATTAACCGGAAAGATTGTACTTTTAACTAAAAAAAGAAATTTGAGAAAATATTTAGTAGTTTTTTATTATAGCATTTTCAAAAAAAAAAGTTATCTGGCGGACCCTTTATAACTTTTTAACTCTGAATTAATTAACCCTGCGTTTAAGAATTTATCTAGTTATCTTCCGAACTAGAATGAGAACGAGAAAGAGATTGTAAGAAACCAGCCAAGTGCGATTCGGACTAAGGGTTCCGTACCTAGAAATTGCGCGCAAAGGGCGCACAGACATGATTTTTTTGCTGTTTTATAGGTAAGGACCTGTAAAACAGCTAAAAAAATCATGTCTGTTCTTTGGAAGCCACCTTAAATATTTATTATTATTTGGTATTTTTTGTTAAATGTATATAAATCATCTGTGAAAATGTTGGCTGTCTAACTATCACGGCGTATAATATACAGCCTGGTGATTTACGGACGGACAGCAGAGTCTTAGTAATAGGGTTTCGTTTGACTATTTGGGTATGGAACCCTTGAAACTTAATTATAAAAATTGGTTAACATTAACCCAGTAAATAGAATATTCTTCAAACGACTTATGCAACCGATTGCCGTGAAGTTTGGCTAATAGAAAGCTATAAGATGAAGACGAAGCAAGAAAACCTCTAGACGAAAAATAATTGTAGGTCAAGCTAGTTTTTTTTTTTTAAAACGGTCGATTAGAGCTACCATACAATGACACCACACCACAATATATCTGTAATCGGTACATCGAGCACATCTTATCGCTCTCACTTAGTACACTGAATGTCCAGCACAGCTCAATTCTAGAGGCTTGCATTAGCAGTCCGCAATGCAAAGCGTTCGACGCAATCCATCACGCCTGATAGCCGTGGCTTCGGTACGTCATACCAGCGTCTACAGCTGAGTTAGAGGAAGATTACATTATGCAGGTGTTTGATACAATAATAACTATAGTTCGGTTCAGATGGATTATGGGATAATTTCGTTGACCTTTGTCCCATTCTTAGATCAAATTGCCCATATACACGATTTTATTACACTTTTTAAACAATAACAAATGTACACAACTTTTGACACTAATTCAACATATTATCATCTCGCCTTTTCCCCGAGTGGGCTGGCATGGGGTATTACTGGTGTAATACAACACCCACACTTCGCCGGACGATATTCATTGAATGTGACAGGGGGCGAGCCTGTCGCTATACACCGGGCTCCAGTCATGAAGCAGAAGACATACAATACGCACAATATATGCTCACGCAATGAACAAATTAGTAATAGTTTTTTTGTTGTAATAAAACATATTTTAGTTGAACGGGGCTTAACATAATTTGCCATACTATGTATATTATGTTTAAACTTTACACTTACATTTATTTTCCATGACAATAGGTACGACATTGTTGTCCACATGCACGAAATATAAGAATTGCCTAAGTCCTTGTTCAACTAGTATAATCTACCTAAATTTTTTCACACAAACCCTAAGCCATTACTTAGGAGAGTCATAACTTTATGTGCCCGGTAAGCGAATAATTCGTAAGAATTAGTTTAAAACTAGTTTAGCTAAGGACTTAAGCAATTCTTATATTTCGTGCATGTGGCCAATAATCTCGTATTATCACGAAAAATAAATGTTCGTGCAAAGTCTTATAAGACTCGGTTCAGTAGAACTAGTCCAAAAATCTATCCCAAGATTTGGCCCAAAAAGCAAACAAGACAAGCTAAATAAAACCGTTTAAAAATATGTTTGACTAAACTTTTCGATTGTTAAAGCACGACATTATTAGATTTTGAGAATAAATATGAATTCTTATAAGTCTAAGATTCTTATAAATAAACTCATGCGCGAAGAATGTGAGAAATCTGAGATATTACCAATAACGGAGCTCTGTTGAATATCCATAAAGGCTCAGTCACACTTCAAGCGGCAGGATTACTGCAGCGATGATATGTGCATTTACGTGACAGTATCACGCTTCATATCGCTTGCTTTACTATTTTTAATGCAATCTACCAGCCAAAAGAAGGTGCATTTGATCCGCTTCTAGTATGGCGAAGACTTAATAAATATTTGAATATCACAAACGGTATAAAAACGGTATAAGCGGCTTACGCACTGTCGACAGAGCTAATTAAATTGATATTGCTCTCAGAATCGTGTACAGACAGCGTAATGCGAGAGAGACCGTGCTGGGGCTTGTTTTGATCAATTTTAAATAAAATGTGACAGTCTAAAGTCATAGTATGAACAATAGCATGCCAGCTTTTCAATTGCTCGTAGTAGCGTAGTTTGTAAGCAAACGATGTCATTGTTCAGGCTTAGGATGAATGACTGCGAGTGGTATTAACGACTCAGCGCTACCGTCTTTTGGATGATACGTCATACCGTAGGCCCCGATTGTTTGTTCAATGACAAGATATCAGAGGCCTATGGTCTAAAAACTTTGACGGCTCTAGGCCAGCTACTCGGCTTATATTATGAAGTACGCAGGTGGAATTAGCTTGAAAGACATGTAGACAATATAATTGAAATATCGATAGATCTGAGACATTGCACATGATCCTCTCTATTTCTCGAATATAGGTATTAGGTTTTAGGCCATGTTAATTTTGATGCTGTCAGTACAATTGTCGGATCAATTATTATAATCGAATGGGTATAAAAGCCTGTAGCCGTGAGGGTTTCAGTGCATCCATTAAAGAGATGGAAGTATAAACTCTGGGATTATCCACTTAATGCAGTTGGAGCTTTTCGGAATGGGACAAGTTGTAAGTTAGATGTGGTTAGTAGGTTAGTAGATAATAGCAAACTAATTTTTTATTTGACTTAAAGGCCGGGTGGTCAGCAAATCAAATCAAATCATAGCCAAATTTTGCCGGCAAGATGTGCCGAACAAACATACATTAGTACATACATTACATAAAACATTCATAGAAACAAACATACATACTTTTCGTCATGCCTTTCCTCGAAGGGGCTGGCAAAGGTACACTTTGCCGGAGGATATTCAGCCCCACATGTAACAGGGGTCACCATACACCGGGCTCCAGTTATGTAGCAGATGACATTATGAACACATATAATGTTCTTAACTGAAGCCCGGTGTATGGCGACAGGCTCTCCCCCTGTCACATTTGGGACTGAATATCGTCCGGCGAAGTGTGAGTGTTGTAATACACCTCTACCAGCACCATCGGCGGAAAGGCGTGACGAAATGAGGATCATGTCCAAGGTATTAGTCCTTGCTTAGAGGATTTTATTTATGAACATTTTACAATAAAAATAGTTATAAATACATATTGTATATCCAGGGTATACCCTGCCTACAAGATTTTATGTAGGAACATCATGCAATACACATACATACCTACATAACTATTTTTATTATACAATTTTTATTATGGAAACTGACGTGGTTTTCACACATTATGATTTTTATTATATTATTTAGTGCCATTAGAGACGCAGCCGCGCGCGCACTCGCCTTGATGAAGACCGCCGAATGCGGTTGAAACTATAATCGGACGGAATAATCGAATAAATCGTACGTGAGTGATGCCCGTTTTATAAATCGTAATGTAAATAATATTTTCATCCAATCCTGTAAGCAGGCTATACCTTGGACATGATCCTTAAAGTTTAGCCGTATGTTCTCGCGAGCAGTAAAAGTGACTCGATAATTTATCGAGCAGGAAGTAAGTTGGACCGCGGCGGTTCAGCTCGCAATCTCACCTGGAGGAGTTAAGGGCTTTGTCGACGGATTTCTAGAGATTTCAGAAATAGTAAGAGTATTAACTTTTACGTTGGTCTACGACATTAGACATTCATTCAGGATTTGTAAGACGAATAGACAATTTTTTTGCAGCAATGAAAATGACGATGAATGCAAATGAAACTTAACACAATAAACAAACGAAAAACATACTATCGTCATAACGTCACGCCTTTTCTCCGAGGGTGCTGGCAGAGGTGTAATACAACACCCACACTTTGCCGGACGATATTCAGTCCCAAATGTGACAGGGGGCGAGCCTGTCGCCATACACCAGGCTCCAGTCACCTCTGCCAGCCCTCTCGGGGGAAAGGCGTGACGATATGTATATTGTTATGTTGAAAACATTAAAAAAAAACAGATTTCAGCCATTTCGAAATATGCAAAGCTACAAGGGACGTATTTTAGGAACATTCTCTTGTTAGTAATACTCGATAAGGAAGAATTAAATGCCCTTTTGGTCCACATAAAATGCTTTACTATACATACCTACTACATATATTACATCTCGAAGAATTATCGACTGAGTGAGCGTTCGATGCTTCAGCTTCGACAAAAAAGCTTAAGTAAGTCCGAATTCTGTCCGGATTCTGTCCGGATTCCTTCCCAGATCTCAGATCCCAGCGGGGCTATTCACAACCATTCGGAAACGTTTCCGTTCGGATTTCAGAAATTTTAAACCTAAATTATTAGAATTTCAGTCCATATTCATAACTTTTAATTGTGATTAATTCTTCCGATCGGATTTATACTTGATTCCTCGAAAATGTAATAAAAGTAGACTGAGATTCGAACAATATGAGTTTGAAATTTCTAGGATCCGATTGGAAACGTTTCCGAATGATTGTAAATAGTGCCGCTGATCAGTCTTTCTCTACAAGTCGCATTTATTAACCGATTTTCTCGAAATTTTGTGAATAAGTTCGATAACTATGTGGTGTTTTTTTGTCAAGTCAGTTTTTTTTCATTTTTGGAAATGGCGTAATTTTGCGAGGTCTCCAGCTCACAGAGCCACTAGTTTACTTATAGTGAAGTTTTATACAGGGTTATAGGTAACTTACCAAAAACCTCTTAACGGTTCATTGTACTCATCAATATGAACAACTTTTACTATGAAGCCAATCCTGTAATCACGAAAAAAAACAGCTGTTCCATACAAACAGTTCATTGGCCTGAGACAAAATGTGGAACAGCTGATTTTTTTTTCGCGATTTCAGAGTTCGCCCCATAGTGAAAGTTGTTCATATTGATGAGTACAATGAACCCTTAAGAGATTTTGGTAAGTAACATTTAACCATGTATAGGTATTTACTCAGCAGTAACATAAGAAAGGCTGTGAAAGATGATGATGTTATAGGTAATATAACGGAAAAATAATGTTTCAATGGTTGTAAAAAACTTTTCAGACGCTAAACATAAAATATAAATCTTGAAACCGTCTGCTATAAAAACTGTATAAAACTTGAAATATATCACCAGTCCACTAGCAATTGACGGATACCAGCAATGGGCGTATTGCTCCAGCAATAATATATTATTGCTGCAGCAATACACTGGCAACGAACAGTAAAACGGTTGACGAACCAAGTTTTCATGGCGTCTTACGGAGATTTTTATGGTCTTAGCTTACGAAACTTAAGTCTTTTAAGTGCTACTGTCTGTCCCATATTAAAAATTTTGTGATAATTTTTGCGGGAAATTTATAGTAGTTTTTCCAATTTTAAAATTGAGTTTATGGTTATTACAATTATAAACCTATCACTTACTAATCATAAATTATTCAATGTCTCTTGAAATTTATTTTTAAAAGATTGCTACAATTATTGCAATCCTAAAATAATTTGTTAATTTATTAATTAACGAACGAATTTATTATTATTAATTAATGAACGCACAATCATTTTAGGATTGCAATTAATACATAAAATAATTTGTTAATATTAACAAATTATTTTAGGATTGCAATAATTGTATAAATCTTTTAAAAATAAATTTCAAGAGACATTGAATAATTTATGATTAGTAAGTGATAGGTTTATAATTGTAATAACCATAAACTCAATTTTAAAATTGTAAAAACTGCTATAAATTTCCCACAAAATTTATCACAAAAATACTTTAACTACGCAGCCAAACCAAAACTTTAAAAAAATTGGGTATTACTAGTTTTCCCAAAATGCCAAGTAGAGTTTTTAGGTTTTTTGTAATATTTTAAGCCTCAACGTTAAAAAAAAATATATCTAAGGCATCGTCACCAATTGCCCTATCCACTTCCAAAATGACCGTACTAGCACAGATTAAGAAAGTTACAGAAACGCAACTCTATGAAAAAAAGGAACTGTAAGTAAAACAAAGGAAGCTTTTATTTGGGATTGTTTTATTTGAAAAGAAACGCGCCGAGTCTAAAGGTCTAAACGTTTAGTCGCATGTCAAATTCGCCAAAACGTCTTTGTGGTGTGACGAAGTAGTTTCATAGCCGTCCTGTGAAAATGCCGTACTGTATTCACTGTATATTTTGTGACAGTAGTGAAAGATAATAAAATAATTAATATTCGATATAATAAATGCACATTTAAATAAATGTCCTAATCATAAAGTTACTCACCTACGTCAACGAAAGCGGATAAGGGATAAAAGATTTTTTTTAAATTTAACGAATTAATTCTCATTCTCTCACTCTTACCCACTGCTGAACATAGGTTCTTGAATCTTGAATAGGCTTCTTTTCTTGTACAATCTCGTCCAAGTTCCAGCTGCGATGTTTCAATGTCGCCAATTCAACGGGGTGACCACACGGCAGATCACCAGCACGATGGACCGACCAAATAAAGACTGCACCTTAACGGTCCCGTGAACATGTACCCGGGAAAAGCTGCAATTTATGACTAATGGCGAAGGATTGTAAAACGAGTCGCCACCTTAACTGGAGACCACAACTAAGCGAACATAAACGACTAAGAAAAAGAACAATGTTATGGCCGATATTATCCATCTGCTTCTTTGTAATCTTAGCTAACACCTACTACTCTAGAAACTACTCCATACTCATAAGGGTACCTTTACCATTGGACGGCTTTCGCTCAAAGTGAAACAAAACTTTATGGCTCGATGCTTTTACCTCAAGCACTCTATATGTGTATATGCAGGTTGTATTTCACTTTCATTGTGACTTTGACCCGCCTTATGCGAGAGTGAGGTACTCCTTTGAGTAGAGAAATGTCTAGTTTTTGTGCTAGTGTTTTAGGTAAATAGTGATATGGTGTATGAAGAAAGCTAATATTATGTAGGAATTTTGTGTAAGAAGTAAGAAAGTACAAAAAGGGAAAAAAAGAAAATACAGTAAAGTTTAAAACAGACTCTGATGTAATAGGTGCTTAAAAAGAAGTATTGTCAAACGTTTGCACCAATAACTTAATCCTATATGACATTGAATGAATGTAATAATATAATGTAATATGTATACTTAATGATAACCAATTTAAAAAAAAGGCATGCCCTGGTGCTAGAGCACGGTGAGACTAAACATTGTTAAATTACAATCTATACCAACCCTTGTTTCTACATTAAAACATCTTGAATTTGAATTGGATTAATCCTTAAACCGAAGCTAGGACTTTTTGCAGCGGTTTCCTATCTATTCGCATAATATTATTAGCCATAATGTTGATAGTCATAAAATTGTATGTTCTAATAATAATTGTTACTAATAATCCGTATCCATAATATCACAACCCCTACTATCACTTGTTCTAATGTCAAAACTAAATACATTTGAATCCCATAACCTATATTGCCAACAAGTTATAACTACATAATTTTTATAACTTAAATATTATCATTCCCTACAATTGTTGGCCAAAAATATGAATCAAATCTAATATTGTAAACTGAATAATTCTACAACAGTAGCTACTCATTTAGACAGTGTTGTGTTTCAGCATTTAATAATATAAATATGGCTTAAGGGTGGCCCAAGGTCACACCTCGCCGCGCCATAGTCTATTCCTCCTGAATAATAATCACAATTACTGTTAATCACCTAAATCAAAATCACCTAAATATCCACCGAGGCTGTGGAAGAATATGGATTAAAATCCACAAAGAATATGGAGATGAATTTACCCCGCACACAAAACGCGGCAGAATGCTTGCACCACATACTAAATACCATCGTGGGAAAACATCACTTGGGTTTTTTATAACATTGGCAATCATTTGTTTAAAGACATAAAATATAACTAATGCTTATTAATTTTTGAACCAGTTAATATTATTACATTAAATGATTGTGAATAAAACAAAATATGCGCGTCCAATAATATGACTACAATACATTATGACGAGTGATGTATTTAGAAAACTTTATGACAAGTAAAATTATTCGAATGAATGGGTCATCTTTTACAGTAAATGTTAACAACAATTATTATTTTTGCAAAATTAAAAATGCTTACTTCGATACGTCATAATTAGGTTTTGTATTTAGTTTCAAAAATAATATGATGGTCCATGCCATGTTATGCCATACCTTTCGAATAGTAAATTTCATGTCGAGAGGTAATTCAGAATTTAACAATTATCATTTTAGAGTGACCTATACATTGTAAGTTAATTAGGACGTAAATAATGTTTACTCAAAAATAAACACAGATTTTATAGATGTACTTTCCTTATTTATAACAGCTAATACATGCTTGTATAGTCATGACCGAAAATACCACTTGCAAAAAGCCACCACTCCATTAAATTATAAAAACCCAACACCCCAACCTAGTTCAGTGGAAGCCATACAACTATAAAGAGCTACACTTCAATCATAACAAAAGTTGGCTCACGTACACAAACACACCTCTGGTTGTCACGCCAACGGACGGTGTCACACGCATGCGCGCCAGCACCAAACTCCGCCCATCAACCAACTGTTGCTACCGTGTCCAACGCCAGTTCTCTACTGACCCCTTAGCTGTCAATAATAGCTGTTAATATTATCAGTCGTATATCAGTCGCGAGTCGTGCTAATGGACTTTCAAAGAGTGAGTTATCATCGCGCTCCACGCAGCCACGGGAGGAGGGACGCGCATGAGAGTTGGAGATATCAGGTATGGTAGCGTAGTGATAAGAGATAAGACGGTGTAAACAGCGAGCTGGAAACGTGACGTCGAGGCGTCGCGGTTATCTAGCACGTATACACACAACTTCTATTCGTGCATTCATTCTTTGGATCATTTGACATGTTACTATTGTAATTTTATGATAATGTTCATAATCATAATAACTTTGTGAAAAGTTGGTCTGGTTGTCTGAAATAATAATTATATTTTGTGTAGTAAAATAATATTTTCAAAAAAATGCTACTTGTAATCACACACTCGTTACCACAATCATGTCAAGACAGATTAACTCGGTTATAGTTTAAAAAAGAAAACAATTAAAAAAATCGAGAAGCAACTTTATTTGTTGTATTAATTTATTCTATGTAAGTACGAAAAAGTTCTAAAATACGCAATAAATATTTCTTTCTCTTTCGCTAGAGACACTGCGATAACTGTCATTGTCAACATGTCACTGTCAACTGGCTAATTCACAAATTATTACTTGCTGCATAAACCCATCATTTTGGTTTCACTCAACAAAACCTTGAGAATCGCGGCGGCATTTTTATTTCACACGTACAAATTAAATTTCAGAAACTTACTTTCTAATATTAAAATTGGCAATTTGAAAAATAAATAAAAACTACAAAATATTTTTACCTCATTTTTCAAGTGCCTCTGTAAAGTTACTTAGAAGCGTAAATTGATTGATTTGCGATAAAAAATAAATAAAAACAATTAACGCACATACACTCACTCATCCACACTCATCTCCTTAAATTAAACACATTTGATGATGGCGAGATTAATATCCCAAGATACCTATTTCATAATAGTAAGTTCCAACAAAGGACGTCACTCGCCTGTGAATAATTTCCCCCTCACAGTAGCTAATGTCGAAACCAGCGCCCCCTAGGCCATGTGAGACAGAGAAAATTGCGACATCAGTCTTCACTCTACATTTAAATTAGATTGTTTGCGGACTCAAATAAATTGCTACTCGTGAGCACTCTATAGGGTTCTACGCGCTACCTAGAGTTCCTAGAGTGCTCACTGCTCAGTCTGTAGAGTAGAACTGTAAGGGCATAGTTACACAGTGATCCGTTTTACAAGCTCGTTTTATCGCATACTCTATTTTTGGCGATGGCGTATGAAGTTTAACGAGCAAGTTCACACACGCGGAAATATTTCGCATAAGTCGATGCGTTATTTACTGTATCTTGTATGACGTTTCCGCTAAAAATTGTCCCGAAGTTGCGGTGTGAAGGGTTATCTTCTAGTAGCGAAGGATCTTCCTGCGCTGCGAGAGGGTAGTTCGCTCGTGGTTTTAGGTTACTGTCATTTCCCGGATTTTTCTCGTTGGTAGTAATTGATTTCCCAGAAAAAGGGTAATGTTTTTCAAGAGGATGTATGTAGATATGTAAATTTGCCTGTTTGTATATGAACTCTTGCCGCCTAAGCGGCTACATTTTTACATCTTTGCATATTATTCAAAATGACGGAGTTATTATTATTTTTAATTAAAAAAATGTTGACATTTTTTTACATGTTGACCGCTGTTTTGAAAAAAAAAATTAATACCGTCTTAAAAAAAAATCAAAACGACGGAGACAGTATATATTTATTTTTTAACAATAAAATCTTATCTCCGCAATTTTGAAAAATGTTTAAAAACTGGCTGGGCAAAAAATTTAACATCTCTGCATTTTTTCAAATTTTACGGCGGAGATGTTTTTTTTATTTATTTAATCATAAAATCTCTGCAATTATGAACAATTTTCAAAAACTGACTGGACAAAAAAAATCTATAATTGTCGAACCTGCTCACAAAATTTCACTAGAATCTGTAAAGCAAAGTGACCTTTACAGGAGAACAAACCTCGACGGCGAGGTTTACATTTCACAGCCCTACTAATAAATGTATTTGGTGCATTTGGCGCATAGTCTTCCGGGAATAATCGGCATTTGTTGGTCCGACGAAAAATTAAGTACCGCTGATCCGATCTCTATAAAATTTTGCAGGCAAGTAGGTCATGTAAACATATTTTTAAATATGACCTAAATCAGACGAGGGGTTATGGAGGTATGCGAGGTCCCAGTTCGAGGCGAATTACTAGTATTAAAACCATTGTACGAGTATGTATTAATACAAAACTTTTTGTTTTCATTACTAGCTATAGCTAGCAGACGACTACCAATAATGTAGTAATAACATGTTGTAGACTGTATAATATTACTATGTTTACTATTGAAGTTAGTCACAACATTTAAATAATGTTTTTCTACCCTTAAAAGCCAATTTGAAGTTCTCAACCTTTGGATCAAGGCAAGATAAGCATCTATCTTATAGTCTTTTACCTGGGAGTAACTTTCATTTTAACTCAATAAGATTTTATCTAAACGTTAAAAGACAGAGTCGAGCTCTTTGATTCTTTTTGAATCTATTGAAACACGTCCTAATGTTCTTTCTGTAGTGAATGGTGAGATTACAGTCTATCGCCAAAGGAAAGTACAGGTGGTAGAGTTTCCTTTAAATCTTTAAAACGTTGTCTTGGTTACCATCAGTGCCGTTTGATCCTACTATTTAGCTTATTAAGTTGAAGTTGGTCTTTGAGGTTCTTTGTGTGAAAAGCTCAACTCGAAGAGCTTGGGAGTTTTGAAAAAACTAAAGGGGAAAATCAGTTAACCAGAGCCGATATTTACCTAAGCCGTTGACGATGCGTTAGAATTAAAAACACGAATGAGGAACGGCTCAGTATCAATAACGTCTCATTAAACATGACCAGCCAGCTAGACTACCGGTGACACGTTTGTGAAACATTAGTGATACTGAGTCGTTTCGCGTTCGTTTTTTTTACAGTTAACGCAACTGTAACGGTTTATTTAAGGATAGGCTATGATTAGCTGAATTTCACCTGATTTCTATTGGAAAGCAGCCTTCAGCTTGTAGGCACGCTAAGTACAATATAATTTAGGTATCACTTAACTTTTTTAAGTTTAACAGTAGAAATCTTATGTTGTATTGCCGCGAGAACTAAATGTGTGTAAAGGTTCATAAAAGTCGGCTCAGCGGAAGTAGTTGAAACTCAGCCCCATGTATGTTCATTTGCAATAAAGTAACATGATTATTAAATTCGGGTGAAGTTAAATAAAACCGCTAATAAAAAAAACTATTTACCGTTGATTTTTAACCCCCGACGCAAAAACAACGGGGTGTCTCTGTGTGTGTGTGTGTGTGTGTGTGTGTGTCTATCTATCTGTGTTATTGTATATAGCTCCCGAACGTATAAACCATTTTTTTAAAAGGTAAAGTTAAGGGTCCCGCGACGCTCTGAAATTTCCATATAAACGCGCTTGTCAAATTTCTTGAAAACTATTGGTCAGATTATGATGAAATTTAGTACGTACAATTAAACAAACTATATCTTCGCCTCTATGTTCTTGTTTTTTTAAATAACGTCCTCAAGAGAAAGTAGAGCTATGAAAAATATCCGTATTTGTAAGGGGTCACTTTTGACTGATTTATTCAATAGATAAACAAAGCAAATCAAAAATCCTTTTATATAAAAAGGTTATCTACATCATTAGCTATTAAATGAATCCATAATACAAGGGAAATTCGAAGTTATATAAGAATGATTAAAGAAGTACAAAAGACATTAAAAAAATTGAAATACACTTTGTAACTGTAGAGGCTCGTCAGTATCATGACTTGCTCTCTTCGCTCGTAGTCTTCATCTAGACAAAATGGCTATAGAAAACATTAAGCCAATGTAAAGTTAGCCTAAAGTGGTCGCCGGACTCTTAAGTTAAAGTGTTTTTTTTGTTAACATTACATTGTAGGCGGGCTGCACCGGCGGGCCGCCGTCTTTGGTGTGTAGACTTCTTTAGAATTACTTAACAAACGTAACAAAACCTAATTACATTTAAATACAATGTTTTTGTTCCGATCTCGAAGGATACTTCGTAAAATAAACACTTCTCGAATAACAAACAGAATTGTTCAAAACAAGTATAGAAATTCGGTTTGATTAAATTTTGTTTATACATCGCGTTGCAAACAAAAACAATCTGAAGAATTTTAATTAGGTCATCGGGTAATTGGCTCCCTATTTTAAATTGTTAGGAAGATCTAATAAGTAGGCACTCAAGATTCAAGATTCAAGATATTTTATTTCACTCTTGTACTCTTAGAATATTGCTCCTCTAAGATTTCAAACTTTAGTGGCTTTTTTTTTTTTGAAACCATATTATATTTTTTGGTGATCACTAAATATATTTTTGGCACCCAATTACAAAATAAAGTTTTTTTTTATTTATTTATTTCGTAAAATATATACCTACATTTTAAGACACAAAGTATTGAAAAAACTTAATAGTTTGTATCAATACCCTTATCGCTACACGCTACAATTCTTAATGCAAACTAAACTACTTTAAAAAACTTCCTAACCTTACAATTACTACTACCTTCTATAAATTATTGACCTTGTATAAACTAATTATTAGGTAGTAATTTATTTATATTTATATCTACACGAGTAAGCATCTATTTATCGCAGTTCATTATTCTACCTCATTTTACAAGAACAAGCGACGTGAAGTTAGGTCCAAAACGCTCGGAATCGGCCGCCGCCTGCGCCGCAGCGCGCGGTTTGGAGTTTTGAATTATTAATACCAACTAACAAAAACAATAACGTACAAACTTAGTTTAAAAATAATGATGGTTCTAAGTTCAAACCAATTTCATTAATTTTTATTTTAAGTTAATTAAAGCTGGCTATGGAATAGTTAAAAGAAATACCCTAACACCAGAACTAGCTTACTTAGTTAATGTAACGTTCCAACTTGTGTCTTGGCCATCGCCACTAAAGTCAAAGTCAAAGTCAAAATGTTTATATTAAAATGGATATCAAAGATACACTTACGAACGTCAAAGTTTTTCAATAGACTCGACCGCCTTGTTCGGAAAAAGAGCCACTACTCAGAAGAACAGGCAAGAAACTGAGGGGCATTATTTTTTTCAAATCGTTTTCAACACAAATACACTGCTACACATAACTGCTATTTAATTTTCATATTTCCATTATGATGCTATGAAATTCAATCTTTTTCATTTTCCGTTGCCTCATATCTATTGTGAAAAAATTCAACATTCAATATTTTTATTTCTTTAATTAATTTCGGAGCATTTGATCGACGTAGTCGGGAGGGTGTTTTTCAACCGGCCGTTGTTTCGAATTGAAGGCTGTCCAACACAGGTAATGCCACGGGCGGCATCAATGTTGCGTTCGTTTCAATTGTTGCCCAAAACAAAACGGGTGCAATGGAAAATGTGTTGTATTTCTGTTTTTTTTCTTTTATGAAAGCATTCAAAATGTTTTACCGCGAAAGATGCATATCAATTCGATCCTATTTAATAATCGTAATCGAAATGGCGAACATCATGTATCCCATCTCGTTTTATCCTGCTAATGCGGGGTA
This sequence comes from Peribatodes rhomboidaria, assembly GCA_911728515.1. Taxonomy (NCBI): domain Eukaryota; kingdom Metazoa; phylum Arthropoda; class Insecta; order Lepidoptera; family Geometridae; genus Peribatodes; species Peribatodes rhomboidaria. The sequence goes on along the minus strand of OU452171.1, from coordinate 16,671,883 downwards.
CATACCAACGAATGTCAAAGAATGCGCTGCATCCCGTTTCGTTTCAATAAAATAAAACGAGTCTCAGCATACCATTGGCCTTCGTTTGCTTTGGTCTGTACCATAATACTACCATACATGTACCATAATACCAGCATAAGATAATCTTCCTTCCATGTACCTTCCCTCTGAACTTATTTAATACTCATGTATACTCGTACGTACCGAAGATGGAAGTGAAGTTGCATCAAAGGGGAAAATAGTAAGGGGGGTTGCACTTCAAGGAAAAACCAAAGGCTGACTTTGAATGTGTTCCCTCCTGTATCCCTCCTCTCAATATTTTCGAATTAATAAATTCGAAAATATTGGTTTTATCAACCCCCGTGATCTTGACTACTGTGTAAAACGTTTTTTATGATTGCCTGTTGCACTTTTGATGGATATTGTGAATCCTGTAGTATTGCCCTTCGAAATAAGACGAGAGCTATGTAAGCCTCTTCCATTCACTACTTCCTTTGAGGTTTAGTAATTTACTGTGCCGTTAATAATTAAATATGTGTACTAACGCGGATACAAAAGGGAATTATTAAAATAAATTATTAGTTCTATCCTCTAAACTTGCGTGATTCTTAAGCTGTATTACCTTGAGAATATAGGTTTGCCATCATCATTTTAATCTTGACGTGCAACTTGTAACTTAAGTGTTTTTCAATAAATGGTTTGCATAAGTAATATATCTACCTAGATATTTAGCTTTTTGGAGGCAACTATTTTTTCTAACCCAGATTAGTTCTTTTGAAAACAATTCGGGATTCTTAAATAAATTTTTGAGATTTATAGAATGACGTTTTATTCAGATCGCTACATCTTTCTCTAGAAAAAATGAATAATATTTCTTCAAACCATGAAAATTCTTAAAATTGCAGTAAACCGAAATATAAAATCGACTTGAAAAATCTTACGGAACTCCGAAAACGAGACGTCACGGCTTCGTAAGAGGTTTTGTTATTAAGTTAGAATGGTCAAGAGGACTCGAGCCAGATGCTTGTAGTACATTGCAGGTTTTCTTCCTTTACTATAAAACGTTCGGCATGGCGGGAGAGCATTGTGGAATGCACAAAGCGAAGTACTCTTCTCTCGAATATGTAGTTATGAAAGGTGAATTTCACAAAGTACAGGGTTTTGCAAAATTCCATTAGGAGAGAATGAAATTTTAATTTCGGAGTTCCGTATATTTTGGGTTGTTTGGAAGCCTAAAATAGAATTGTATCTCATGTATTTACTAACAGAGTACAATACAAACCGTTGAATTTAACATGCTAGTCAAAACAAATTGCAATAACCTATAATTATCACCAACATCTGCAACCATTTTCCGCCCATCACTGCCATACAAATACAGAAGATACAGAGTTTAAAGTCTTAAACACAGGGTTAATTAACTAAAAATTTAAATGTCACTCTAACATTCTGTTAAATCAAGGTTAACTTCTTGCCAAGAAGATTATTATTTATCAGTTTAACTTCTGATGACCAGTTAAATCTGAGTTAAAAAGAAAACCCGAGTTTTACTATGGAAACTGACGTGGTTTTCACACATTATGATAATATGAATGCGATTGAAACTAGTCTGAATGATCGACTAAATCGTACGTAAGTAATTCCCGTTCCATAAAATCATAATAACCCGAGTTTTGTAAGTCGCATTAGGCACAGAATTAGTAAATTACAAGTACCTAGGTATTTATCAGTGCTTAAATTTAGGTTGCGTATCTATCAGAGGATGTGCGAACGAACATAAGCTACGAGTATACGCTAGAAAAAAATCACCTCAATTACACAGCGGAGCATCCCTTTTGGTGTTTTTTCTCTCCGCTCTGTTTAATCGCACATCTTCATTGGAGCAACCTCAGCGCTTTCAGTCTCCAATACCTCCGCACTGCATAACACGCCACGTGCCAGCGACCCGCGACGAATTTAATGAATATTCCGATAAATAATAGAGCTCGTTAGGTGGGAATCTGATTTTGACGCGGCCATTGTTACAGTGATTGCAGCGCTTGTGCCGTGATTATGGTTTAGATTTTAGGTTTGTAAAGCACAAATATAACGTTCCTGGTGGAGTTGTCGACTTGTTACTTTTTAGAGGTAGGAAGGAAGGTACGGTTTCGAGAAATGTAGAAGTAGGAGAAGCTGGGGGAAATTGTGGATGGTACAGTGAGAGATGAATACGTTTTTTTTTTCTTTCTTTTTATGCCATAGGTGGCAATCAAGCTAACAGATGCTAACAAGCTGATGGTAAGCGATCACCGTTGCCTATGTATACCAGTAATACCAGGTGCATCACAGATACGTTGCCGACCTTTATGGACTCTATTGGCAGCCCTTGAAGAACCCCGTGTTGTAGTTACTCAGAAATACTGCAGGAGCTCATTCTACAGATTGCAAGTGTGCGGTAAAAAAGATCACTCAAAACGCACAGTGTGGGTATGGATGAGCTTTTAGGCAGTGGTGGCTGGTGCGATAATAAAACCACGATGCAGGCATCAGTTCGAAGCCCACCGATTATCAAGTTTCTTCTACATAGTTATGCCCTAGAGCCTTCCATGCTGTCTGAAAAACTTAGTCTGTCAAAACCTGTCTGTGACTGTCAAAGAAAATTGACATGCATAGTTGAAGATCGTAGTTTTATAAATGCGCTTTCGAGTAAATTACGCATATCTCGACGAAATTGACGGATAGTAAATTGTTCTAGGAGAAAAATATAAACCACCAAAGACAAAACAACTTGTAAGTTTTCAAAACAAGAGTCTCACCTCCTGTCCCCTTCGTCGGTGTGATCACAATACGAAGTAGACTCACGTAAACCCCAAGTAGTATCTAATCGTACATTTCCCGAGCTACGTACACATTACCGTCTTTGTACGCTCCCGCCGCTCACCCCCTTACATCTGTCGCAGTCGACGCGTAATGCACATTTAATCTCACTTCTGAATCTGCCAAAATGCTTTATTGCCGCGCAACTTTCGAGATAAAACTTTACAGGCATAATGAATCTTAAGCGCCGCCAATTTCCAAAATTGTTCCAAGTTTTGTTTTAAAATAAAACTTGGGACGTTTGGTCGGAATTAATTTTGGCTTTGTTGCGTAATCGGTTACCTGGATGATGGCTTAATATCTTCTTTTTAACTTTTTTGAAGTTGCTTTCGAGTGATGCTAATTTGATTGTGAAATTGAAAAGAATTAAATTTAGGTATACGACTTTAAAATTGTATCCGAAGTAAAATCGTTTAAGTTTTTATGAAACATTCAATTGGTTGGTCTCATTGTGCTGTTTCTTTCCGAGTTTTAATTTTTACATCATTTGTTTTTTTCGGATAAGTTTCGGATGTGCATTACATTAATGTGCACGGAAACTTTAAATAAAATTAAGCTGGCGGCGGATTATACAACTTTTCACTTCACTGCAGTGAGGAAAATTAGGTGTTTTCGTTGCATGCAATCATTTTACTGGCTAGTGCAATTATTCTAAAAATTTAGGAAGTATTAAAAAAAGTAAATTTAAAAGAAAGTTTCGAATTTTAAAAACGTTTTCTGTACTAGCAGATAAAATGCAATTTTTCACTCAGATTTCGAATTATAAACATAATTTTTCCGGTCTTGTGAGGTGAAAAATAAATTATCAGATCAAAACCGGCACATTGTCTAACAACACAATTATAACAAAACTAGCTGCGCCTCGCTGTTTCACCTGCGCTTAAAAAGTCCTATGTGCTTTTCTAGACTGTTGAGCCGTGTGAAATAGTAACATCCATCCATCCATCCATTCTTACAAACTTTCGCGTTTATAACATTAGTAGGATAGGATTCGTTAGACAAAGAACACTCAATCCAGTTTGTGTGATTCTTTCTAAAGCCCGTGCTAGGATTAGGCTGAACTAAACTTTTAATCCCAACATCCTGTGATCCCGGGTTCCTAGGAAATGAAGTTTCGAGCCCGGACATCCGGTGCTTTCAGCTTTATTCTTTAAAAAGATTCTGAAAATAGTGAGTGATGAACGTGGAGACTATGTTTACTGAAACTCTAGCCTCCTTGCTAATAAACTTTGTATAGCTTCGAAAAAGTTAAACAGCGTTTTTTCTTTTATCCATCTTTAAATAGGTATTTGTTTAAAACAAACGAATGTGACAAAACTACATTAGATTCCGTAATAATTATTTATCTAATAAGATCCCAAAGAAGTACAAAATCAAATCTTTTGAAAGAGAAGTAATCTCCAAACTGTGTAAGAGTTAAAACGCACACCCAACTCGTTAAAAGCCTTTTGTCTATATAACTCCAAAACTAATTTCCAGTTTAATTGTCCAAAGTGACAAAACATTTGTCGCGAGCAAATAAAATTTATTAAATTCAATTGTCAACAAAACGAAAATTATTAATTTGAAATTAGTGAACAGCTCTGTGTGCTCCAAGTTCGTGAATCAATACGGTTCTATTTTACTTTATTGGGGCTGTATTTAGGTGTTGAATAGGAATAAGCAGATGGGAATGTTGAAAACTAGTGTAATGAGACCTCGAAAATCCAAGATGGCGGTCATGATGGGTACCGTCGCGTCGCCATCTTTTTTTGAATAGCGTCATGGGTGTCATTTTAGGTAAAACGTGGGTGGTGATTCTAACTGGTAAACTATAGTTAGGATATTATGGTGGTCTCTCTGCTAGGTGACAAGGTAGGGTTGTTTCACTTGTCCCCCACTTTTCGCCCCCATTGGGGGCCAAGAGGAATAAAACTTCCTCCTGTCCCCCAATATTAATAAATCCCAAGAACAAACATTAGTTCCTGTTGGCCCCTACTTTAACAAAGTAGGTACGTTGGTGATGACAAGATATTCTAGAGATTATCAGGGGCATAAACCGCATTTACTGGTACTGTAACGAAAGTAAACGCAATCCACTTTAAATTTTACATACAATAAAGAAATATAACCATATTACTCCGCTATCGAAGCGGTTATAAACTCTTGCAGAAGTTTACTCTAGAAGTCTGTAATACACTTGAGGAGGCACACGAAGTATTCATCCTGTTTTTTTTTATTTGGCAGCTCGGCTAGTTTGATCACAACTAATATAATTGTGTAGGTTAAAGGCCCCAAACACACAAAGAAAATTGACTCAAGTGAAATAGCTGGAACCACTCTGTTAGATCCCTGGCGACAGATTTTTAACTTGAGGGCCCCAACGAGTCAGCCGAGTACCAAATTTTTTATTGTTACTAGTCTGTTTGCATCTAATCTGAAATTCAGGTTTTAATTAATTGTCAGAAACTGTGGAGCGTTTGATTGAAACACTTCTGAAACTTGTTTGCTACTGTTTGGACAGGTTTCAGTAACGATGCCTGTAGGAATGAATGTAGACAGTCTTCTCGTGTTACTATCTTCTAACTTTATAACTTTACAAGTAGCTTTTTGTAGTTCCTGAGATGATCAGAATGTAGCGAGATTTGTAGTAAAATGAGCTTATCTTAGGGAATTTTAAACAAAGCATTTTGAAATGCTTGATTAATACAACTGAGTTGTAGGAAAAAGTATAATTCGGTAATATTTGCAGTGCTCTGTCTAATCAATTCTATGCAGTACTATTTTCCTGTGCAAGCATTGTAACAAATTTGACATTTGCCGTAGTCGAAATCACTGAGATTATAATATTATAAGATAAGTGACATTGTAAAAACAATAGTACCATTGAGCTGACCCTCAGTTCTACTAAGTAATTGATTTAATTAAATTTTTTATAAAATTGCCCATTTTTGGCATTGCTGGTATCCAAAAAGTGTTAATTTGAGGCACTTCAGGTCAGGGGCGATTCTGATGATGCTGTCGAAAAGTGGCCATAAAAAGTGGCAAAAGCTTGTTACATTCACAAAACGTTCTAAAATTAAACCTTATTAATTAACTAATACTGCCTATTCACTAATATTCATACCAAAACTAACCTAACTACACCCACTTGCTTACAAGCACGATTCAGGACCGTACGAGCACCTGAAATGATAATGTATTCAAATTGCTCTAACTCCGCGCCGGGCTGTATCAAACTTGTTATTTGTGTGTTTTAAGTTGCGATGATTTACGCCTTACGGATTACGAAGGGACACACGGTTCAGGAAAACTACAAGTGCTGTACAAAACAGATATTTTATAAGTATAGGCAAGCGTGCTCTATCGAAAGCCGCAATACTGCGAGATGGCAGAAAAGTGCAAACCAAGCTGTTGAAAGAAAGAAGAAAAATACCTTTGTGTAAAACTATGGCGGTGATGGTATTGCGCAGTCTTGCTTACTCGCATAGTGCGAGTATATTGGTGCGAGCTGGATGACAATCGACGGCCATCGCCATTACGCTGAGACAATAAAATTCTAAGTAGTATTACCTAGTTCGTTAGGTTCTAATTAGCCTCTCAATAATTCGCAACATATGTTGTTATGCCGACTACATACAACTGATTACAATCTCAAACTTCAAACTTACTTGCAAGGTACTTGTAGTAATCAGCAACACAGAAATGCATGCATGCATTTTGACATATTTTATTGTATTGCACGGTTATAAAAGCAACTGATTTCTTCAGTGAAATTTGAAAGACTAAACGATGTGTTTCAGCTTTATCACGGTCCAAACAATTAATCATAGATCAGGGTCTGATTGCTCTGAATGAAAGGTGACAATCAAACAAACCCACTCCCACATTTATAATATTAGTTGCGATTAAGATTCTTAGAATCGGATTAGGATTACCTAGGATTAGGATGATGTGAGTACTTTAGTTTGAATTTAAGTTGAACTTAGCTTAAGTTTGAACTGACACCATGTGGCGAAACGTCTATCTACTCTACTGACTAATTTAAGAATTTCTTAAATCTAGACCATTCTAAAGTACAGTGTGTCACACAAGTTAGTGAAGCAGTGTTGGTGTAATTGGTTCGAGTGCGCCAGGTGGCGGCGCCGTGACTTACGGCGTTTGCACGACTGTACTACTACAGAACATTATGGAGTGTGAATGTAGTGCGGCGTGTCTGATGTTTTGAGTTTTGTGTTTGCTGTTAGTTTGATGATCAGCTATGAACTTATTACCTACCATTGGTACTTATTTGATTTAAGTTTCAGTTGGTCGCATTTGAGAGTGACCACACTCAGATTTATGATTTTACATGACTGTGTTTTGAACTCCCGACGCAAAAACGACGGGGTGTTATGAGATTGACGTGTCTGTATGTGTGTGTTTGTGTGTGTGTGTGTGTGTGTGTGTGTGTGTGTGTGTGTGTGTGTGTGTGTATCTGTGGCATCGTAGCTCCTGAACGGATGAACCGATTTTGTTTTTTTTTTAAAGGTGAATTAGTCGGAGAGTGTTCTTAGTTATGCTTGATGAAAATCGGTGTTGATGAAAATCAGTGTCGAAGGTTTTTAAAATCTTTAATTTATACTTGTCGTTAAAATTGTTCATTGTTTTAAAGTGGTTCATTGTTTGTAGTTTGGTTAGGTTAGAACGAGACCTCGCATATCTCCATATGTGTTCATCCGATTACACTCATACTCGTACTAGAACTTAAAATTGTATTTGATAAACGACTTACTTGCAAAAACTCATGAAGATCGGATCACTATACTTAAGTTATCGTCAGACAAACAAATGCCGATTTTTCCCAGTGGACTCTGAGATCTCTCATTCGGTTAGAAAAAACTTTTTTTTTATAACCATTTCATTAGTAATATCAATTACTTATATATATTTTATAATTATATATGAGTTCTAAAACTGTATTTGTTCGAAGCTATTTTAGGTACATGCCTGGATCTATTAATCCTGAGCTACCAATCTAAAAAGAAAAGCTTAAAATCCCAACCTTATGGCCCCAAAACAAACCTACTAACTCGGTTTAACTTACAAAGTATGCCAGTCCGCATTCTTAATTTAAAAATAGCCGGTTCAATTTAGAGGGCGTCCTAATTAATTGATCTGAAGATTCGCGGGAATTGCCCCCTTTCCCCCACTACTGATGCGGAGTAAAAAATCTACACAGAAACAGTGTTTGCTAAATGTGTGTTAAGTGTTTGCTTCACCATGTGTAGTGGTTCACGATTACGAATTACGAGACACTATAAGAATCGCTGAGGGTATATGTCAAAAAACGCCATTTTAAATGACATTATGACTTTATACGGGCTTCAAACGGGAATGTACATTCTCCAAGTTTATCCGCTGTTGTCATCTGACAGCCATACAACATATTTATCATATTATGTGGCATGAACCTAACATAAACATAAAATAAATAGCAAATTACAAATAACAATAACAAAGCTTAAGTCAATATCCGCGGGTAAAAAGTCCAAAAGGCTGGCAACGTTACCTCGCTGAATAGCAATACTAATTCTCTGACCGAGGTAAGCCCCAGCCCTTTGGTCGTTTAATTTCTCTGTCAGCCTCTTTGACAGCTCATTGAAGAGCAAATTATTATAGTCCAGTAAAAGTCTTTCTAAATAGTCACAAAATTTGGTGAATCGTCGACACAGTCCGCCGAAAAGACGTGTGCGGCTTGATTTCTTTTAAAATTTCCTTAATAATATGACAGCCAATGTCGAGTTATACAGCCACCGAAATCAAGACGGTGGCTGACGTTGACTCTGGTATGTAGCAAGGTCAAAGATATATTGATCAAAAATGTTTTTATACTCTAGACGAATTCTTAACCGACAAAAATATTTAATAGAATAAATCCAGTTCGAATAATGTTTACAATTTTATGTAAATTACCTTTAAGAACTGCATGTACCATAATGCAAGCAATAAATTATTGAGTATTGAGTTTTAACATCTACCAACCTTCCAAGAATATGACAAGATTGTCACGTTCCTATTTCATATCAGTACCGAAAAACGCTACGCTACCCTCTGGCGTATTTACTACTCTGTATTACTGGTTTCACTCCCACTTTTCCCTCAACAGTGTATCTTTAATTTAGAATTGTTAGCGCAAAGGGAATGCAATTTAGGTGAAATAATTGTTTGATTTCAAACAATTCGCGTTCTGAACGAGGCACAGTTGTGAGGCTTTCAAAGTCATACATTACGTATATTAGTCTGTTGTCGTATTGCATCATTATAGCATCGAAATACCAACTGGACTAACAAAACATTCTTAAACACAAGATAAATTTAAATTTTGAAAAAAACTCCGACAAGCCACTTCCTACTAATGCAACTTAAAAAAATATATTTATAATTGGTTCATCCGTTCGGGAGCTATGATGCCACAGACACACACACACACACACACACACACACACACACACACACACAGAGAGAGACACACACACGTCAAATTTATAATACCCCGTCGTTTTTGCATCGGGTTTAAAAATATGAACCGCCGTCACATACAACTATAGCTTTTATTGTCAAATGGATAATGTCTCATCTTATTTACGCGACCAAACTTCTCAAGCAACTTTTTCATTTATGCTAAAAATAAGGAATCTAATGTTTCTAGAATTTAGGATTTGTCTTAACTAAACAAACTGTGGCTGAGTGTCACTAGCTTACTCTGAGTCGCATATTAGGGCTGGCTCAATATTTAGTATGCGTCAAAGTGTTAAACAAAATACTAGTCGGACGCTCACTGAACGAGTCAGCAAGCGTTACGCCGCATAATGTACGCGGCGTTCGGACACTCCATTTAGAGAGTAATAGGGTAGTGAACTGGAGACTAGCAGTCCACCACTTACAGTTTGTTCAGTTAGCCTTATCTTAGGGGCCAATTCTCACAAAATAAGAAATATTTCAAAGATATATTTTTGTCTTCACGCTTTTCCCCGAAGGGCTGGCAAAGGTGTACAGCACCTACACTTTGCCGGACGATATTCAGTCCCAAATGTGAAAGAGGGTGAGCCTGTCGTCATTCAACTGGCTTCAGTTTCGTAGCAGATAAAGATTACATTTTCTTTTTAAGGAATAAAATATGGCTATAAAAAACATAGTTAAGGCTTGCCTTAAGTCTTGTATCGAGTTGTTTTAATTATGTACAATAACGTAAATTTAAAATAAGGTAGGTTTTAGATCAGTTGTTTGAGACACGGGTGCTGTAATGAGATCGGCTTTGTTTTTTGGTTTGTAACATCGCAATGGGGTTTTGAATCCAATTGTTTTTGTGGTTTACTTTGAGTTTGGGTCAGAATTAGAGTAGGGGCCTCGTTTATTGAATTAAAAATCCTTTTCCAAGAACTGGAGGGCTATTCCTACGCGTGCGATGAGATGAGATTTTATCTTGGTCACTCTCACACCTATGAAGTTTCAAACGAGAGCAACAAGAAGGAAAACAGGTTAGATGAAAATCTCAAATCTCCGAATAGGGCCACTGGAGGCTAGGATAATTTCTAAATTCAGTACGTAACTAGTCTAAGTGCTGGTGTTTCCTATGGTTATCTTGTATCTTATTTACTGCCTTCGTGATGTAGACAGAGAGGATCGAGCTTCGCGCTTACGATTTATTATCGGATTACTGGTTATCATGATTTATGTGAAAGTAAAATAAACGTAAATATTATAGCAATTTAGTTTTCACGATGTTTTGTTGATACAACCCTTAAATTTGGATAAGATACTTCTTACAGTAAAATGTTGAACACAAATTAATTTTGTCATTCAAAAGAGTTATTTAGATTGAATGGTGTAAATCGAATCAATAAAAACTGTAGTTATGATTAAATCTTAATGGACCCATAACTATGCGCGAAAATACTTTATAAAACTGATATGGTAAAACATAATATTTCCACTACAAAAGGTTGGAAAAAAGTGCTAAATTAAATGTTTGAACCACCTGAAACAAATCTCTTTCAACAAACATGTCATACTTAAAAGCAACACCTCCAATTTTCCCTGTATTTTTTAAAATAACGAAATGCAAAACCCTTGCATAATAAATTCAGTATTAAATCAAGCACGAAGCATTCCATCAAAGCAAATAGCATCGTCGACCGAGTCCCGAATCTGTTTGCCAATCTGTTTACCCACCGATCCATCTTCTGCGTCCGTCACACGCGGCATAATGCATAAACTTGTTTGTTTGTCTGATGAAAAATCAACAGATTCACGCAAACACTGGAATATGCACGGGTGAAGCAAGGCGGGGCTGATTGCGAAGTTTGTCGATGGATATTAAAATTTTAAAAAATGTCAAAGAACATTATAATCTTTCCAATATGTAAGGTTTTCAATACGTTTTCCCTAGTTTTTGCGGTAACTTGTCCAAAGTTGCCGTAGAAACTGGGGAATTAACGCTTTTGAATGGCAACACGGTGCGCACTTAGCAGAGCGCGGGCTCAGTCACTCACTTTCCTGTTGGCGATCGAAGCGTACGGACGTCGGTCGAAGTTGTCAGTGACACTTGGTTGCGCAAATCATATCTTGTGATAAATCGTTTTGAGTGTTTTAATAAACTGCATCGACTTGTATAAATCTCGGGTGTTTTAATTCTAATCAACATTAGAGTCTGCAATGGAGTTAGGAAGATTGTTTCTACATCTCAGAAGCCAGGGATAAACAAAAAAATTGTAAGTACACGCCTGCAACTTTTTAATCTTATAGTGATAAACTACATTCGTATCTTGCCTGAGAACTTGTGGTTATAGTGTCGGACGTCTGATTTATAGTTAAAAATGTACTAGTCCTGTTAATAATAGTAGGAAAACCGGTATATACTAGTCTAAGTAAATTTTCTTACCGAGCTTTCGATCCCGTTCCACGTATCAAATACGTGACGAGCGCTACCCACAAAAAAAAAATACCTACATTAAAAAAAAAAAAGTTGCCTTCTGGCTCACGGTACTGCAGCATGGTTTATTAAGGGGGTAAAACTTTCGTTAGTTTTTGCGTAGGTAGCACAGTTTTCGAGATATTTTGGTTTTTTCGTTCGGACCTCAATTTTTCTTAAGTGTTGTTGAACCACTTCTAATGCATACAATTTCATGACACGAGTTTAAGGAAATGGAACCGGGAGATGCACGGTGTGTGGAAACTCCTCGACGCAGCCGTTCACGCTCCAGGCAGAGCTCCTCTCATGGCCATGGTCAGGGCCGCACTCGACGGAGTCGTCGCCACAGCCGCAGCAGCAGCCGCAGTCGCCGCTTGCTAGAGCGCGAAGTGGCGCTGAGGCAAGATCAGGAGCGGATTCGCCTGTTGGAGCTCGATTTACAACGAGAACGATACGCCGAACAACGCCGACATCGAAGTGAGCGGCGTGGATCACGACACGAGATGAGGCGTGGCAGCCGCAGCCGCAGCCGCAGCCGCAGCTACCGCGACTGCAGCCGGCGTCGCCTGCCTGAAGTGGACAACGCAAAAAGGTCACGTAGTCCTTCTTTTTCTACCAAAGATGTAACCCAAATTATTCAGTCTATTAAAGACATCCTTCCATCGCAGCCAGGCCAGAGCACACAGTTTTCGAACAGAGATAGTAAAAACATTATTCCTGAATTTAACCCTTCAGAGAAAAACCAGCGTATGGATACTTGGCTAAAAAAGGTAAACGAGTGTGCAAAGGTTTACGGCTGGGATGAAAGGGCCATAGTTCATTTTGCTATGCAAAAACTGTCAGGGCTAGCTAAAACCTGGTACGAAAGTCAGCGTTCAATATTACACAATTGGGAGGAATGGCAAGTCAAATTGTTAAACGCCTTTCCGTGCGAACAAAACTACGGGCAGATGCTTGAGGATATGCTAAGGCGCAAGAGTAGGATTAACGAACCCATTCAAAATTATTTTTACGAAAAGCTAGCACTCCTCAATCAGTGCGACCTTACCGGTAGGCGCGCAGTCGACTGCATTATCCACGGCATCAGTGACAGGACCTCGAGGTCTAGCGCTTTAGCGCTGCGATGTGATGAGCCCGATGAGTTATTAAAGTTCCTAATCAGCGATAACAGAGAACTTTATACTCCCCAACCATTTTCTACAGACATAAATCTAAATACGAGTGATGATAAGTCAAGCAATCGGGCGAATACCAGGTTCGATTCTGGCTTGTTTTGTTACAATTGCAAGGACAAAGGACACCCGTTTTCTAGATGCCCAAAGCCTCTAGTGAAATGCAGTCAATGTAACAAAATAGGACATAAGTCTGAACTGTGTCACTCCAGACTGGTTACTTACCCTCCAGTTGGGAGACCCGGAGCTATGTAGGATACGAGATATTGTCAGCAGCAATTTAGATCCTAAGGGATTAGATTCTCTGAAAGACAATTATGTCCTAAATAATAATATATTGTTTAGGTGTGTCAGGGGCGACAAAGAAAACATTAAGTGGGTAGTCCCAAAGGGTGCAAGGTGGCAGCTGTGCAAGATGAATCACGATGACATAGGCCACGTCGCTTTCGAAAAGACCTTGGAACGTATAAAAAGAATTTATTGGTTCGCAAAAATGACGCGATTTATAAAAAGACTAGCTGTGACCCGTGGTTTCACCCACGGTCCCACAGGAACCGTTGATTTTTCCGGGATAAAAAGTACCCTATGTCCTTTTCTGTACCCTAAACAACATGTATGCAAAATTTTAAGACGATCGGTTGAGTAGTTCAGACGTGAAAGCGTTACAAAGAAACAAAGAAAATGAACAAAGACTCACTTTTTCATATTATATGTAGTACCTTTGATTTTAGTCTAACCTCAAAGCAAACACTCATTGACTTCGTGTTACTTAACAACGCCATCTGCTGTTGTGTCGTTAAAGCAATTAGTTGCTCACAAAAAAATAGTATTTTTATTCGCCAATAGATGTCAGGAAGAGTCATATTTTTCAGTTGAGACTACTCAAACGCCTCCTTTTTGTTATTTTTCTTCCAAGTTTATGTAAGTTGATTATCGATAAAACACGAATAAAATGACATTTTCTAAAAATGATTCCTAGCTAGATCGATTTATCGCCCCCGAAACCTCCTTTATACTAAATTGTATGAAAATCGTTCGAGCCGATTCCGAGATTGTATATATATGTATATATACAAGAATTGCTCATTTAAAGATATAAGCTATGTTGGCGCATGTATCGATTGCGCGTATGCCAAGAAAACTGCGAACGGGCGAGAGGAATTACTACACCCCATAGAAAAGGTCGCGATTCCGTTCCACACCTTGCACCTACAGCAAAGGTGATCTAGTTAAAGATCACGAAAGTGGCGTTCCAAAACAAAGGTCAAAGTACGAAACTAATGCCTGCTTATGAAGGCCCCTTTAGGGTTATAAAGGTATTGGGGAATGATCGTTACAAGATTGCTCCAATAGTGGGGTTTGAAGGAATAAAAGAAAAAAACGTAAAACTATGTTTGCCGCAGACAGGATGCAACCATGGATTCATGTGGCGTCCTTGAGTCTAGATGATTCGGATAATGAGCAAAGTGCTACCGAGTAAACTGGTTGATCATTATTGCAAATCTTAATATTATTCGGTTTGTTATTCTTAGGTTGTCCGATATTTAATATGCCCCGTATTCAGGATAAGCATTTGATAATTTTGTCTCGAGAATACAACTACATATTATGTCGCTTTGTGTTGTTTCAGGTCGAGAGTGAGATACTTACACGTGTCTTGGCCTGAAACCACACAAAGTCTCTTAGAAGTCCAATTACAAGTTTTATATATACCTACTTGTGAGTAAAATCGCGCTCAATCATCGCCCGACGTTTTGGCTAGGTAACACTAAAATATATTAAGCAAACCATTAGAAGTATGTACATATGTATAGATTTCACTTACCTGTTAATTTCGTTGATACCTATTTAGCTACGAGGCTATAAAATATTTAATTAATTAAAATGATAAATAAAGTGTTAATGGTTATAAAGTTAAAATGATAGATAATAATAAGTTATTTTGGTTAAAAGGGTAGTTATAAGATGCTTGGTTATTTGGTTACAAGGTTACAAGGATAGATATAAGATATTTGGTTACAAGGTTACAAGGTTACAAGGTTACAAGGTTACAAGGTTACAAGGTTACAAGGTTACAAGGATACAAGGATACAAGGATACAAGGATACATGGATACATGGTTACAAGGATAGATATAAGTTATTTGGATACAAGGATATATTAAAATGTTAATTTAATTTTGTCTATGAAAGTAAGAAAGGGTCTCGACAAGTCTTGGCTGCGAGAACAGAAAGGATCTCGACAAGTCTTGGTTGCGAGAACAGAAAAGGGTCTCGACAAGACTTGGCTGCGAGAACAGAAAGGGTCTCGACAAGACTTGGCTGCGAGAACAAAATGGGTCTCAAAAGATGTTAAACTGATTACCTACATATTATTAAGTATTTTGATTTATGTTGTAAAAGGACAAGTTCACATTTGAAATAATAAGCTAACTGAGAACTTGAATCCTTCAGCTGAGATGAATAAATGGTTATTTAATGTAAAGTTTACTAAACCTGGCTGAAGATAGAAATGGACTGAATATTTTTATAACCAAGTAATCATAAGTTTAAGCGTAAGTAATGGATTTGATTTTAAAAATAAATTCTAGATTGTGAATCAGCTTCTTTCGTGCCAATAGATGTCTAGATGATTAAATTATTAATATTATGTCACTTTATAGTACCTATTGTATTGTCTATATTGTTTATATGATTGTCAGCTTTATGTTAGTTTAAAAAAAAAAACGTGCCCCCTCGTTCTGCCAAGTGTAAGGTTTAACCTGGTTCCACCTGGTGCATGTATGAGGACATACATGTCGTCAGGATGGTCGAGTGTAAGGTTTTCAATACGTTTTCCCTAGTTTTTGCGGTAACTTGTCCAAAGTTGCCGTAGAAACTGGGGAATTAACGCTTTTGAATGGCAACACGGTGCGCACTTAGCAGAGCGCGGGCTCAGTCACTCACTTTCCTGTTGGCGATCGAAGCGTACGGACGTCGGTCGAAGTTGTCAGTGACACTTGGTTGCGCAAATCATATCTTGTGATAAATCGTTTTGAGTGTTTTAATAAACTGCATCGACTTGTATAAATCTCGGGTGTTTTAATTCTAATCAACATTAGAGTCTGCAATGGAGTTAGGAAGATTGTTTCTACAAATACAATACTTTTATTTTTATTTTACACGAATAATACACAAAGAAAAAATCAAACAGGTAGCCTTATCGCTAAAGCCATTTCTTCCAGGCAACTTAAATAAGTTTTTAACGTATAACTAATCGACGAACGCTGGCTGCACGCACGAAAAAGGATACGTTACGCTCATTGTAACGTTACGATCAGAGCGAGAGCGCTACACGAGAAAGAGATTTTTTTCATGAATCTTTTTTCATTTAACAAGAAAAATACTACCCAGTTACAAAAAACTCAACCATTTTCCACCCACAGCTGAGTCTAAATCTTCTCCACAGGTCTCTTCTTCACCACGCTATCCAGTCATCTGGTACCTTATCCACTTTTTGTTTAATCTCACTTGGTTGCAAGTTCAAAAACTTATCATTTACCAAACAAATTTTCAAACACAAATTACAAAAACCTTAACACCAAAACTAGATGTAAGCAATCTAAAATTCCTTTAAGTTATCGAAAACGCTCTATGCATCTCGACTTACTCCTTCCATCCAACTTGTAATTTGTTGAGCAACGCAATTAAACAGGCTCGCATCAAGCAGCCGCGCGGTATTCCAACGCTTCGATAGTCAAGAGCCAAGTTTAAGTTGTGCGAGAATTGTGAGATAGAAAGAAATTATGCAGATGTGAACACAAGAAATGTTAGCGCTTTTCAGCTGTTTTAGTAATTCAACAGAAATGTCCATAAAGATATTTATAGCTGTTAGTAGTATTGACTGGAATTCATTCATGCATATTAATACAAAGTACTCAATTTGCATATTGATTTTACATGTTGTGCTTGGTGGGTTTTCTCCCGTGATTGTCGTCAATTTCATATTAGACCCGTAATTTTTTATCTCAAATATCAGACTATTATGAAATTTACTGTTTTTTTTCTGTAAATATCTATTGTTTTGCATTCCCGCATAATTTGTAGAGGTAGGTATACTCCACTAGCAGAGCACGAATAAACAATGAGGCAACTTTGAAATCGAGAAAAAAGCAGCTGATCCATACATTTTGTCGACGATTACCGAACTTTTTGTATGTTTTTTTTTCTCAGGATTGCCCCATAGTTTATTCATGCTCTGCTAGTGGAGTGCAACTACCTCTACACATTCTTCTGGAATTCAAAACAACACGTGGTACCTATATATAAGTAATTTGATTGTGTTGTTTTAGTTAAAATGAAATAAAAATTATAGCTGTCACATCACATTCACACACTAATATTATAAATACGAAAGTTTGGATCGATGCAAGGATGGACGGGTGGATGTTTGTTACTCAATCACGCTAGAACGGCTGAGCGCTAAGATCAAATTTGGCCTAGATAGATTATAGTCTGGAATAGCACTAAATATACTTTTTAACTGCGGGTAACACCGCGGGCGCAGGTAGTCTTATTATCATAATAAAAAATCTCCACCATTTGTAAAAAAATCCAAAACCTGACTCGACAAAAAAAAAATCTAAAATAATTATCGCACCTGCACACAACACTTTACGAGAATCGGTTGAAAAATGCGATCTGTAGAGGAAGGCCGTAAAACAGACGTATAAAAATTATTCATGCCGAACCTGAAGAAGAGACGCTTTGCTCACTCTTGCTCGGTCGATTAGTCCTTAACCCCTCAACAAAACACTAAAACCGCTACACAAGTTGTAAACAACTACACACTCAATTATTTTTCTTCCCACTCAACCGCACCCATCTACTACAGTTGTTTACTTCAAACAATTAATCAGCTATGACGAAGGTGAACCAACAAAGGGTACCTTAATAAGGCACTGTTCAGCCGGTTTATGCGTATGAAAGGGCTATTGTGTAAATGAAGCCTAAATGTGGAGCTCGGGATGTCTTAATAGGAGAGAAATGCCTAAACAATGTATAATCTACTTGTTATGTTGGATACTATTATTGTGCTAGTGGGATTGAGGAAATCTTGACAGCGTGAGTGTTGGAAAATATTCGTGTTTTCGTGATTCTGTTTAGAGGAAAATTGTCTTTTTTAAACATTTTTGATTTTGTTAGTTTTTTTTTAGTATATCCCGCCAAGCACAGCAATCTGTTGTGACATTCAGCTATTTCTATGTCCGAACTTTTCTGCGTATTTTGTGTCTTATAGCAGTAAGGAGTCCACTGACACCTCTCTCGCGAATCTTTGGTGAATAGATTTATGAGACTCGGAACGTTATTTTTCCTCAGTTTTGCGTAATGTATACTTCCGGAACCTGTTAATTTTGCTGCTAATGCATTAACATGAACTGCTAGTTTCCGTTGGTAATTTTGCCTGTGGACAACCGTCTTCTGTTTTGCGTTGTTGAGCCTTGATTCGTTAAGGATGTTTTTGTGATACTTTTTGGAATATTTAATTTGAATCTAATAGCTTTGGTCTAAAATCTTTCCACAATTTCTAAATTGCTATTAGGTACTTCCTGTTTCCCAGAGCTCTATTCCATATGTCCAGACCAGCTTAGTGATGTTAGTGAAATTTATCACTTACATACATTTTCTTCTATTTAATTTTAGAAAAAAATCGAATGAACATGTATCTAAAGTGTTTTATTTTTTAATTTTAAATAAAACAACTTAAAATATTTAAATGTCAAACTTGAAGAACAAAAACACAGATAAACCTCAATTATATTTCGACTAGATTTTGCAAATCAAGCTATGTCGGGATAATTTTAGCTAGACCTCCATTTTAACTGTTTTACAAAATATTTGGTATCCTCTTCTGACCGTTTCCCAAGACAGTCTAAGGAAGATGTCGGGCGATAGACCGGTATTTAGAGACGTCAACGTACCGTGTCACGTTCACTTTACGGCCTGTTTGGTCCGGAGCTGGTGTGTAGCGTTACGTTACAGCAGTTTGAGGCAGCTTTCAATAGAGTTCTAGGAACATGCAGCAAGTTAAATGACAGTAGGTGTTCTAAATACAAATTCAGCACGAGAATGCTACTCTTTTGATGATTGATCGAACAAAGTGTTCAGTTTCAGCTTGGGCAAAATGATTTAGTGTGTCCGGAGGGCGACTGTCCGAATGTTCTTTTCTACAGGTCGTGTTTTTCAATTGATTCTCGTGAAATTTTATAAGCAGATTCAATAATATAGAGTTTTGTATCGATTCATTTTAGACATTTTAAAAATGTCAGTGATGTGGTTTTTAACCTCCGATGTAAAAGCAACGGGGTGTTATAAGTTTGACATGTATTGTGTATCTCCATGTGTGTGTGTGTGTCTATTTGTGGCATCGGAACTCCCGAGTAGCGTTGATTTTGTTTTTTTTTTTTTTTGTTTGAAAGGTGATTTAGTCGGGAGTGTTCTATAGAACCGACTTGCTTGCTGTGAAATTTACCGGTTCTAAATGTTTAAAAACCTTTTCCAACGCGTGGGAGAACTTCACCTAAAACCGTTTTGACCTTTATTTTGTTACCTTTCTAAGCAAATCTTACTGTTTTGTTCTATATTTAGAGGCATTCTACCACTGATTTCCCAATCCGTACTCTCACCACATCTCATCAGCGGCAAATGAGCGCATAAAACAGCGTGCGGTCGCTTAAAGCGCTGGATGTGCCGTGCGAATGGCAAGTGGTCGCGTTGAATGGCCTTGCGGTCTCTATGCTGTGGTTTGAGGAAACTGGTATGTTGCTGTAGAGAAATAGGCCTAAAGCAAATCAATATCAAGTAAAAAATTAAAAAACCCCCGAAACTGGTTTTCATCAACACCGATTTTCAACAATCATAGTTAAGAAAAGTCCCGACTAATTCACTTTTCAAATAAAAAATTCAAATTCAACTTCGGTTCATCCGTTCGGGAGCTACGATGCCACAGACACACACACACACACACTTTCACACACACACACACACACACACACACACACACACACACACACACACACATAAGCTCGTAATGGCTAAAAAGTGCCCTCGTGTCAGTTTCTTGGCTGTTTGAGGATTTCTGACAAGGTACGGCAATTTGTTGTAATAGGACAAGCCACTAGGCCAATCATATTTTTTATTGAATTCGGAAACAATTTAAAAAGAAAAATTTAATTGTTTTATGAATGTTAAAAATTAATCATTCTAAATGTAGCTAACAAAATGTGTCAAAGAAACTAAAAAGCCCCGGTATTGCAGGTATTTATAGTACAGTGATCGCATATGAAGTCTACACAACAAAGTGGTCGAGACCGACATGACGTCGACATGGCTTGATTATTTTTTAAATATGGCCGCCGACGTCTCGAAACTTTAACGCCGATGTGGGCTGTCAACGACATTGCTTTTTAGACTTCTTACTACAGCTCGCCTGCTTGCTAGCCACCTAAGGTTTGCCTTAGGTGGCTAGCAAGCAAAAAGGTGCTTAAATAAAGTATGATGCTCTAAGTACTAGTATAAACCAGAAACTCCATAAAATAGACCGTCAAGTCAGCTACACAGACCGTCCGGGTCGCGTTGCGCTGGCCCATCAGATACGACCTATCGATATCATACCAGCGTCATATTTTGCAAGCTTCGACCGGTGTGGCCCAAGTTTTACATTAACAGGCTGAAAAGGAGAGTGTTTTTTTATTTTAATTGATCTATTTTAGAAATTGAAAACTTTATTCATGCTATAAACTACAATACAATGTAGTCACCAAATTTTACCATATTTTTTCGGTCTTCAATTTGGATTATGCCTAAATGGAAATAAGTATTCCGAAAAAAAGAAGTTGGTGATTTCCGACGGACCAATCTAAGTTGCAAAATTGTTTGTAGGGTCAATTAAAGGATTAACTTGCTTGACTGGTAATGAATCAGCACTCAAGCAAGTTAACCCTTTAATAAACTAGTGGCTCGATGAGCTGAAGACCTCGCATAAATGCTTTTTGACGGTCGGATGGACGGACGTACGGACGGACATACATATCAGCCTAAACGGTTGTTCGTATACGCCGGGTATCCAGCACTAACGTGAAGCTTTCAGATCGTCAAAACGCCTGTACTCACCGCCATCCGCTGGTATCCCGCTCCTCACGCCCCACCGCCACACGTAGTGACGCGATACATCAGCGTACCATTGGCACGGTCACACCCTCCCCCTTGTCCCATTTGCATGTAAATTGAATAACGACGTCGCAGAGCTTTGGACGTCCGACGGCATTTTGTCCTTTCAAGATGTTACGTTGTTCGCCGGGATGGTCGTGTTGCAAGCTGGACTGAAATATTGATTATTGTCATCATTTGTAGTTTATAGATACGTCTGATACGTTCTTTTGTTAAAGAAAGTAAGTAATCATTTAAAAAGGATTTCCGAAAACAACCTTTTAAATGATCTTGTTACGATCTTACCATCATCAGACATCTTATTGCCGCTAGTCGTATCGCTGCACAATAAGGTTCAATGTCGCGCAGCATCGAAAACAAAACGTAACTATCATGACAATAAAATATCATGGTAGTAGTAGCCAGCTCGTTGGCATCATCATAATATTTAACTGTCACCGAAGTACAATAAAATATTTTATCAAAATTGTTAAAAACGAGCATGATAAAATTCAGCTTAACTTTTTTTCAATCAGCAAGTGGCTGAAAATAGTTTTTAAGTTTTGAAACGACCAACTTACTTCCCAACATACAAACACTAAGTAAATAAATACTTGCAAAAAATAGGTCGAAGGACAAAAAACCTGAAATTCTATAAGGCCAATCAGAATCCAAAACAGACAAGCGAAGGCTTTTGACATGGTGGTTGTCGTTACAAGACGAACAACCAGGACTTACAATTTAAAGCATCATTAGGCCTCAATCATACAGGCCGGACGCAAGGCAAAGATGCGGCGCGGACACGAACAGGCGTGAAAACTGTGAAAGGTCGTGCATGCACCTAAATTTAGCGTTGAGAACAAGCCGCTTTCACACATTTCTAAGCACAAATTTTGAAACGTCACCGCGCCTGAATCCACGTCGCATCCTTGCCTAACCTGTATAATCCAGGACAGACAGTCAGGTACATATTAATCACTTAACAATAGCTGATAACGATGATAAAAAAATATGTGAGATGCGTGTTTGTCATCCGATTAAACTTCTTTGACATTAGTTGTCACTGACTAACTAATAAATTCAAAAAGCAAATCCCATCAAATCACTTTGATTATTCATTTGAAAAGTGGCAAATAATATTCCAGTGGGCGGCGCATTTACAATTCAAAACAGCTGCTGTCACTATTAACTATCTCATTCAAAAGCAAATGAAGCATTACCAGTTTGCTTTAGCATTTATTTAATGACTAAGCTCCAGCTGGATTTATTGCGTGGTTTTAAAGGAATTTTTAAATTTTATTTAACTTTTTGAGTAACATTTCGGAACATTGCTAATTTTTTAAGTAGACAAGCGGACAGCGTGAGGTTTTGAAATTCGGAATTTCGTTTTAATCATGAGACTATTTTAATTTATAATGTTTTATCTTTATGTATAATCATTTTATACTTTAAAAATAATCTAATGATACAGGTATCAATAGACAACGGTGATCGCTTACCATCAGGCGGACCGTTAGCTTGTTAATCAACAATGAGATTTTTTTTTAATGACAATTATTGTTAAAAGCTACGAAATATATTGTAGACTACCTACGACGTAGAGCGTCTACGTCGTAGTGGCACTACGATGTAGAGCATCTACGAATTAGTCTTTAATATAGCATTACAAAAAATATTTTCTATTGATTTGATGATTTATTTTTAATATAATGAGATTCCTACTTAGGTAATATTTAATTGTAAAAGTTTATTTATGTGCGTGTGTGTGTGTGTGTGTTTGTTTGTTACTTCTTCACGCTCAAATAGAGAGGCGTAGCAAGTCATAAATATCCTACACCTTAGATTAGAAAAATTGTATTTGGATGAATACTTACAAACATTATTTTGAAACGAAATCAACACTAACATTTCCAGCACTATACAAGAGGAAATACGTCGGTTAAGTTATTACGACACTTACCACGCTAAGAGCATTAAATAGAGCCCTCTAAATATTATATTGTGGGAAACGGAAGTAGACACTTCCGACTCTAGTTGACCGACGATATTATAGCGACGTCATTGCTGAGTTATTATAGTTATATTTTATTTGTAGTTCTTTACATTCATATACTCGTATGTTGTTGTTTCTTGTTCTTGACGATTTGCAAAAAATTGTGGTTTTTAGTAGGTGTCTGTCTAGGGTACGGTTTGGGTCACTAAACAAAAATTGTCATTTTTTTTTTTAATTTAAAATCAATTTGACCGCAACCCTAACCGGTCAAAGATGAAACGCATTTGCACATGAGCTGCATAAGTACTATTCTCTTGAATATAAATAGGTTGTAAGCACTAAGGGATACAGTACATCTTTATTGCACACCAAAAATACAAAGTAAAACAAACACAAAGAGAATTTTAACATAAAATATCATTCGGCAGTAAAAAGGCGGCCTTATCGCCTAAAGAGATTTTTTCCAGGCAACCTTTTGATGGACAGGACAGAACGAAATATTACAAACGGTCGGTGGCATACATAAGTAAAACAGTAAGCAAATATAATATGGTAAAAAATATCACTACTGAGATACTTGGGATTCTGAGCCGGGAAGTGCGTTTGACTCCTTGACAGTTCTTATTTCTTTATATTCGTTTTTATTTGTCATTAAAATAGCTGTTTATTATGTTTTTGACCCCCGACGCAAAAACGACGAGGTGAATAAGTTTGACGTGTCTCTCTCTCTCTCTTTGTGTGTGTGTGTGTGTGGGTGTGATTTTAGTTTTGTTTTGTTTAAAATGTGAATTAGTCAGTAGTGTTCTTAGCTGTTTTTGATGAAAATCAGCGTTAATGAAAATCAGGGTTTTTTCAATTTTAAATTTTGATCGATCCTGTATAAAACGACTGAAAGTAAACGCACATAGTCGACCGAGCAAGCGTCAGCGAGAAACGACTCTGCCTCAGCTTGGGCAAAAATGCTTTCGTATGTCTGTGTTATATCTGTCCGGTTGTCTTTCACTACAGGTCGCATTTCTCAACCAATTATCGTGAAATGTAGTGAGCATGTTTATAAAATAAATAAATAAATTCGGGACACTTCCATACACGGTCGCCTGACCCCAAACTAAGCAAAGCTTGTACTATGGCTGCCAGAGACTGATATACATACTTAGATATTTTTAAATACATATTAACACCCAGACATAGAACAAACACAAATGTTCATCACATAAATGATTGCCCTAGGTGGGAATCGAACCCACGCCCCCAAGCTCAGAAGGCAGGTTCACTACCAACTGAGCCACCGAGGCAGTCAAAGAGTTTGATAGTTATATACTCGTAGATGTTCTTTTTTTGTCGATTCACTTTTTGGAAACGGTCGTAAATGTTTAAAAATGGCAGAGATTTAACTTTTTTCGTTTTTTTAAGCTAACAGAGATACTAGTAACTAAAGTTAAAGATAATTCAATCTTGTACTACTGTTCTTAATTTGTGTCAATTTTAAGATTCCGCAGCTAACTAAAAAAGGCACTTAAAACCACCCTATGATTTAAAAAAAATATGACGAGTTACGACTAATTTTCTCAATTACTTATTAATAATTCTTTGTTTCATTTCAGGTAAGTGCCACATTAGACTATCACATAATGGTGCTTCGAAACGTTAGACAAATGGTAAGTAAATGACCTAATAAATCGTTTGCCATAAACTTTACCCTTATAAATAACCTGTTTCTATTAAGGTTGTATAAGATACTTTGCCCCATACAATTTTGTGCACTGTTTTGGGTGCAGATTATGGAACAACAGATTAGGAAATCCGAAGAAGTAGCAACTTAAAATCTGGGAAGCTATTTACTGTTCTGTTATTAGTACAATTTATTTTAATTTAAAAAAAACATAAATAATAAAAAAATAACGAATGCCATTTTCAACATTTGGTGTTATAATATTATTTTACAACTATAATATTTGCAGTGCAAAAAACTTAGTTGAAAGACATAAATTCACATAAAAAATAATACAGTACAATATTATTCAACTAATTTTATTACTTACGAAAAACTGCAAAACAAGTAAAACAACAACCGAGGAATCAGGTTATTTTTCTTACTCACACACATACATTATACTGTATATGTGAGTAAAGTACTTGTGTATTGATAAGTCCAAAATCGCTACTGAGTGGCTGCCTTATTAATTGAATCCAGTGCGGTTCACAACGGAGGACGGTAAAAAAAAATTTCGGAGTGCTATAGTGCTTTCTGGGATGATTAACAGATGACAACAATTGTTACAACACAAACCAATTGTTACAAAATCCCTAACTAGCAGCTAGTTTAAGGTGTTCAAAAAGTTGAACCTCTGATATTATTCTGCACTGTATATAAATACCGCGACACACTAACAAAAACGCTCGAGCCCCTTAACGAGTGTTAAGACGGCTCTCTAATTTAATGAGCTCTAAAACACAGCCTCTGTAAGAAACAAAAGGACGTTGAGTACAGCCTTAAAGTTCCATTTATATACGTGGGACGGGCTTAGAATAAGGTTTTCGGAAGAGCTTAAACGAAGATACGCGACAGTATTTTATTCACTTTAAAGTAAACTATTAAAGAACTTCTTCATGTGCAAAACCAAATTTGAAAAAATATTTTTTTTTTTGAATGTTTTCTTTAGGCGTTCTTCTGTTAATATTTGTTTGTTATTACAGAATCAGTTTACAAGTTTTCACTTAATAATAACAACCATTCTCATTATTTCACGTTAAACAATAAAATATAACCTGAATCTATTTTTTCACAAAGTTCTTTCGTTGACAATGCAACCTTTCGTTTTCACAGTAATTGGGGCCCGGCTATAGAGGAAATGTTACTTTAAATTCACTCAAACAACGTTTTTTGTAAAATGAGTTATTAGTAGATAATAATAATAAAAAACGGCAGTTTAATACCCACTTGCACTGAATATAAAAACTTCCTAAGTCAATGTTTAACTATTTTAAACTACTCCGAGCGAACTATTTCGAACCTTTAGCGAATTCTATTCGAATTCGAATAGCGATTTCTATTCGAATTCGCTAAGTTCGTACTAAAAAAACGTGTACACTAGAGGCACTTAAAACTAGTTAAGCAACAACTTAGGCAATTCTTATAACTAGTGCAAGTGGCTATTAAAGTTTTAGGCCTTTCAAAGGAAAGAATTCCACTGATTACAAACTGAGTTGTCTAAGAAGAAATAAAAATCAGTGTGTGAATATTCCCGTACAATCTCATTAGGAGATTCTATAGTAGGTACTTACTTAAAACGCCAGATTCACGTCTGAAAAGCTAAACGTATGTTCCTTTGTGAGACAGTCGCGAGCTAGATAATTAAGATTTTCTCCATTTATATTAAAACTAGCTGTTATCCTTGACTTTGTTCGCGTTTATTCAGGTAATAGTATATCAAAGCCTTCCCCGTGATATACTGTAACTAATTATCAAATTTTAATCAAGATCCATTCAGCTGTTTAGCTGCGAAAAGCCTACAATTAAACAGACAGACAGAGTTACTCTCGATTACATAATATTAGTATGGATCTACATAGGTTAAGAAATATATACGTACTATAAACAACTTTGTGACTAACAAGCATCTCAAGTGATGAGTATACACATAACATTTGATGCTACTCAAATGTGTAGAGAAATGATACGGGATCAATACAAAGCGCGCACCCATGTGTGATGAGGCGAGTTTCTTCTATGCCACGGTCTCAGAAAATTGGCCATAAGAAAGAACTCCAGTCCATTTTGATTATACATACATTATGTATTTATAGCGTAGATTAGTAGGGGTACCTGTAAAACGGGACTAGCATAATCGCACAGCGACTAAAGCCCCTAACAATAAAAAAATGAAGTGCAAATTTATTACACTAGATTAGCGATTCAAGTAAGTATGTTCGATTGATCTAATAATAATGGTAATAATGTTTTTTGTTTATAGCCTAGGTCGGTTTGAAGTTGCGTGCGCATCGACGTTAATTGTTGCTTAAAAGAAGCCACTGAGGTCAATTTAAATTCTAATATGTGTCGCTTATCCCACTTAGGTTGCAATCTGATAATGGCCCTTATGCTATGCCATAATGATACTGGTACACCACGACATTGTTTTTTTCTTGTTAAAGTAATAAATGTAAAACGTTAATTCATGGAAGTAGAAAAAGCGAAAGATGTGTGCCAGGACAGTAGTTAGTGTAGAGAAGTAGTCTCTGCCTACCCTTATGGGGAAAAAGCGTGACTATTTTATTATGTATTGTTTTCATTTCTATCCCTAATGGGATATAAATATTAACAACTTATTAACAACAATAAAAATGAATAATACTTAATATTGATCCCAAGCAATAAAATTACGAGTATGACAAAATATAACACAAATTAGTTCATCGAAGCTGCCGTGCTGTGGAAATATCGGTCTCATCAATATAGTTTGAATATTCAGTGTGAATACTGGACAAAATAACGAAGCACGTTGATTAACGCGCAGCTTATACATTATCTATGTATCTTTCAAAATTGCTGCACAAACATCTGCTTAGCTAAATCCCGTCTGATTTGCTTTAACACGCGATGCACCAGCTTTACCTAACCTTTGATGTCTAATGAAGCCCGTGTCTCTGTAGAATATGACAGGCTTTGTATATTGATACAATACAACAGTATCGGGTTATACTGTTGTCCAGACCACCCTCTGTCTTCTAATAGCTCTGACTTGGTCTGGCGTGTTAATGAGCGAAGGAATATACGTAGGTGTTTATTAATGTAGCCGTATTCAGTTACAAAGTAACTTTTTCTAAATTAATAGTTAAATATTAGATGGTGTGCGTATCGCCATTGTTCAACGCTTCTGTTTTTGTGATATCGCTTTACTGTCTGACCTTAGCAGATCTTAAAATTTGGGTAACCGAAAATAAACCTAACTAATCAATAGTAGAGCTTAGTTTAGCACTGGGGAGTCTACACACCAAAGATGCCGACCCGTCTATACAGCCCGCAGTCATGACGTATGTGAAGCTAGTTTTCTTTTGAAACAATGGCCGTCGATTTCATGAAACATGCTAGCCACCGAAATCATGTCTGCAGCTGTGAGCGACTCTGGTGTGTAGAGTCCCTTAATTTATATATTTTTTTACTTTGTATAGTTTACCTAAATAGTTAATATGTACGACTTGCGTTTTTTAAGTCAAATTATTTTAAGAAACCCACCCAGTCTTTGCATAAATGACTGCAAGTAAAAGTAATAAACTTGCAAAGCAATGTTCAAAACTCACACCACCAAAAGTTTTTAACAATACAGTTTCTAGAATAAAAACAAGTTTAGTCCCTAACTCTACGGTTAAAACATTTTAGCAAAACATAAACATTTTAATCCTTTACGTCGGTGAAATGTCTTGAAGGCACACAGCGTGCGAAGTTTCGCAAAACAAAGTTCAGTTCAGATGCAAACTCTTTAGAAAGGCATTCTGCTTAGTTTTCGTATTTCTTAATACAACGCTAATGCTTTTTGCATTTCATAAGAGCCAGCGTTTTTTGTACGGTTCAGATGTAAATGAATCGAGACAATGAATCTTGCGAACATGAGTTAATGGACTCAACTTAACTTACTAACTTAAGTCCCTAAAGTATATGTCATGTCATTTTCTTCCAGAAAATCGTTTTGTGAGTCCTTTAAACTGGTTGTTAAAATGACATTAGCTATTAAGTACATAAATGCTTACTTACATACTCAACTTTTATGTATTTATTCATTTAATTAATTCACCATTTGATTTACAAAAGTAATCGAAAGTTTTTTTTTTAATCTTAGATTATTAGGTGCTTAGGTTGCTACGCGATTATGTCTTCCATACTCTTAACATTCTCTTAACCCCTACTTCAAAATGTTAATTAAATGGTCAAGTAGGTTTGTAAGTTTGGGTGTGGCACTCTGTATCTAAATTTCTACTAACTTATCTGTTAGTAGAAAAATATTAAAAAAGCATTTTCTAAAAAGTTTCACAATTACTGAGTACCTACTAGACTGCCTCGGTGGCTCAGTTGGTAGTGAACCTGCCTTCTGAGCTTGGGGGCGTGGGTTCGATTCCCACCTAGGGCTAAAATGTATGCGATGAACATTTGTGTTTGTTCTATGTCTGGGTGTTAATATGTATTTAAGTATGTATTTAAAAAATATCTAAGTATGTATGTATATCAGTCTCTGGCAGCCATACTATAAGCTTTGCTTAGTTTGGGGTCAGGCGACCGTGTGTGGAAGTGTCCCGAATTTATTATTATTATTATTACTATAAAATGTGAGTACAGTCGTGAGAAGGTAGCTAGTTACATTCAAATACTTTAGATTTACTGTAATCATAATATGGTAACCAGTACCTTTATGTCATAAAGATCTAATTTTCCAATAATTTTTTTTTCCAAAAATATCTTAGGTGTGTAAACGCGCATCTCTCCGCCCCGACACCACCCCACAAACCTAAGCTCGGATGAAAGAAACTGCACCTTAAGCGAATACGTGGAGTCAATTTGTGAATAAAGTTCTGGAGTCGCGATACGAGACTCGTTCGGCAGTTAGCGTCCGTAAGAAAGTCTCCAACTTTCAGAGCTCCTAAATGGCGAGCGATTGTCTGATGCTGTAAAAAGTTTGCGCGATTTGGATGTTTGTGCGTCGTGCCGCCGTCTTTGTTGCTCTTTGTGATGTTTAGCTGGTTTTAAGCATGTTCTTAGTACGTGCAAATTTGGAGTTTAATATGCATTTGCAAATAAATTAGTTTACGGAAGCACCTGCTTACTAATTAACGTTGGTTAACGTTAGTCTAACAGTGATTTTTTTTTCTTTTAAATTTTTCGATCGAATAAGTTTTTTTTTTTTTTTGTTGAAATGGTCCATATTATGTCCATCTATGTTGTGCGAGTACATTAAAATAACTTGTCCGCCATTTTGGGTGTTCCGCCATATTGAATTTAGAATGACGTTAGTAAGAGGGATAATGTTATGGCGAGATCACCACTGCACCGTTTTCGATCTTTTGTATCTCATTTTCTTCGGTCATGCACCACTGAATATTTCAGTGAGCTCAGTGCTTGTGTACCACTGGTAATAATGGTGTGAATCAATTAAAAGAAAGTTTATAATTATTTACTAACCGAAAGTACTAAAATTGAAAGTCTCGATATGTTTCGATTAACCATCTTAGACCACATTGTTTTTTACATCAGGTAAGCTAAAGTCAAGCACCTATCTTGTCAACTGTATCAATGAACTAACACTATAGTTTTCAATAAATAATATTTAAAAAAACGGGTCATGAGGCCCGGACAAAATGATAGACCTAACCCTCGAAAACGGTTTCCTAAAATAAAACAAATAAACATGTTGGTATAAACATCTCATTTTAAAAGTCGAAAACTCAAATCTTATAAATTGCACAACTTAACGCACTCCAAAAACAATTTACGGCAACTTTCTGTAAGAATTCCAGACAGTACCTTCAAGAAATCACCAAGTTAAATGGCATCTTAAACTTGACGCAAAAAACCCGTAATCCCAATCTTGGCGAGTCGTCGAACACCCGATGAAACACTCGCTTCGCAAATCCTGTACGAAATTGTTTTCCTCCAGCCCAGTTGGTACCTTGAGATAACCCTTGCCTCAGAAAATTGGGTAACTATGACAGATGAACTGACATTATCCAGAAACGCGACTCTATAATCAGTATGGGAAGTTCTAAACGTGGCATTGTTATTCAGGGCAACGACTAGTAAATTGGGAGTGAAATATGGTATCTAATTTTATTGCTACAATATCATCCAGTATTCATCTAAATCATAAATACTTTTTCGTCAATAACTTCTTTCATATTCTTGACACCGATTTTCATCCGATCAAAATAAAAATCGGTTCATCCTTTCGGGACAGACTAACACACACACACACACACACACACATACACACATACACACACACACACACACAGAGATAGAGAGAGAGACAGGTCAAACATATCCCATTCGTTTTTGCGTCGATGGTTAAAATTCTGTTTAAAAATGCATTTTTCTGTAAAGCGATAAAATGAAGTATATGAATACTATAAGCTGAAAAAGAAAAAAATGTGATTGATAACCTGCCATTAGTGCTTTTATAGACAATGTATGTTACTTCTTAATTTAATTTTTCACCAACATCATCAACTCAAATCCAGCTACTGCACAGTACTGCAGTGCTTAAGTACTGTTTCTTCCCAAGTTTCAGGCTTGAATTTTCGATATAGCTGTAGAGCCCTTACTGTTTCTTCATTGTCGGTAAGTGTGAAAGTATGTACTTTACTCCATTTGTGTTACTTTTCTTTTTTATTATTATTTATTTCTGCCCGCGCCCTTTTCCGTTATTTTGGAATGTAGGGCGGGTTAAAAATAGCCTGGTTAGATTATAATATGGTAAAAGGGTAAACAAAGGGAAAATGCAATATCTAGTAAACATACTATGGTTGAATAGTTTATTTTACACCGATACTTTCTTTGAAAAAATGGCTTTTTAGTTTTCATTTGTATTTTGTATCAGGTCGTCACTAAAACTTTAACTTACTTTGACTAGAAATACATAGTTTTTGGGCATAGTTTTCAGACCTAGTTCAGCTTTTTGTAAGTAGTTATTAAACTAGAAAACTCAAAACTATTAAACTACAAAATTTAACACTAATTGCTTACATATTATTTTATTCATACATCAAGACTAACATTAAAATTTACCTCTAAACTTTATTCATACTCCACACAAAAATTATATTATGATATTTATATATTATATTATATATCCATGTATATTATAAAAATGAAAGTAACTCTGTCTATCAGTCTGTCTGTTTGAAGGCTTTTCACGGCTAAGCTGCTAACCGCGTGATGAAATCTGATAATTAGTTGTGGTATATCACGAGGAAGGTTTTGATGGATACTATTTTTTGAATAAACGCTAACGATGTTGTGGCTAGTCTCTCATTAAACAAAACCAATTTCTGCGTCTGTCTGTCTCTCTATATGTATATAGTGCGCTACTAGCTACTACTACTACTACTAGATGCTAGTAACTAGTAGCTAGTATGTTAGTAGCTAGTATGTAGTATGCGCCCCGCGGTTTCACCCGCGGTTAAAAAGTACCCTATGTGCTATTCTAGACTATAATCTATCTCTGTGCCAAATTTCATCTAGATCTGTTCAGCCGTTCTGGCGTGAAAGAGTAACAAACATCCATCCATCCATCCATTCTTACAAACTTTCGCGTTTTATAATTTTAGTAGGATATCCGCTAACTCCTCCTAAACCACGCATCGGATTTTGATGCGGTTTTCAGCATCAGTTAGATAATTTTTCGCGAAAGGTTTATAAGTACCGTGCTAAGCCGGAGCGGAAAACGATTGTTATTTATTTCTTTGAACAGTTTGCGTGCAGAATCAAACTATTCAAATCAAAATGGTTTTATTTAAGACACAAAAATCCACACACAAATTACATTAAATTAGGATTAAACTTATTGTGATAAATTAAATTACCATTATTATTATACTCATTACCTTCCACAGATTCTTATTCAGTACAAAGTAAAAGCTATAAAAAGCGCCGTCAGATGTTGTAGTTGAGCACAAAAATGAATCTCATTAATCCAATTAAAATAATCCCATTAAATCACTACACGGAGGCGACAAGCGATCGGTTGACACGTACAGCGGTAATGCCGTCATGAATATTAATGACGTCACTTTATTTGCTTATTTATTAGCTGCGAACCTGATAATAACTCGGCGCGATGTGGCTGGTTTGTGACATGATTTGGGGCGGCAAGTCACTGTAGTCTTGCCAACACAGAATGGGGTTTAGTGATTATGAGCGACAGCAGCGGAATGCGCTTGTAAATTTACAAGTCTCATTTCTGTGACGTCA
The DNA here is from genome assembly GCA_911728515.1 of Peribatodes rhomboidaria. Lineage (NCBI taxonomy): Eukaryota > Metazoa > Arthropoda > Insecta > Lepidoptera > Geometridae > Peribatodes > Peribatodes rhomboidaria. The sequence continues at coordinate 16,638,786 of OU452171.1, read as the reverse complement.
GTTTATTTTCTCTTGCGCGATTTTATTGTGACAGCTAAAACGTTTTATTAGCTTTAAATTTGATAATAGCTGAGGTCAATGATTTAAGAGTTTTCACTAACTTTTAAAATAGAAAGTCTATTTATTTTTTTCGAGAAACGCATGTCATTGTCATTTGTTTGTGTTTTTTTATGGTGAACAATAAACAAAACATCAATTTGTCTGTTGAGCTATTTACATTTTTGTCGTACAAATAACACGAATTGGAACCCTAATGCGTTATAATTCTAATTCCAGGAACTACGAGTATGCTTGCAATTCTAACGTTGTTTTACAGTAACAAACTCATCAAATATTTGCATACAGCGTTCCGTATTCAAACAAATATCATTTCCGATGCAATAGGCTCGAATCTCGTGAGAGTAACCGATCTGAATCATAGTGGTCGCACTGTAGGTACTGGTAGGTCTGATCGATTTCATGACATGTTTGAGAATATTATTGTGTTTGTTTGTTTCTTGGTAAATATAGATATATACAATAAAATACAATACAATACAATACAATACAAAAACTCTTTATTGACACCAAATACAAATAAATCTAAACTAAACACTCAAAATATAAATATTATATAAATACATATATATATATAGTTTGAAGTTTTCATTTGAATGAATGCTTGTAAGGTATTTTTTTTGGTTCAACAGTAAAGTTTAAGAAAAGAGAAGGAAAAAGGGAAGGTTTACCAACAAAAAACTGTCGTTTCACTAACACCTTCCCTTAAACTTCTTAAAGAAAATATTTTGGTGTTGAATTTTTTGAATTTAATAAAGAAAAAAATCGTTTATTGACATTAATTAACTTTACCGAAAATCTTTAACAAACTTTTACGAACATGGCGGTCGAGTCTATTATAAAACTTTGACGTTCGTAAGTGTATCTTTGATACCCAAATTGTATTAAAACGTTTTGACTTTGACTTTAAATATTGCATTAAGCGTTGAACGGCGCTACAAAATCATCAAATTCTCATAAACTTTCTTCTATCGAACCTAATGGCGTCAAATTTACATTCGTTCTAAAACCATTTAAATTTCAAAGAATATTTGCCAATCCAAGATCAAGTTCCGAGAAAACAATCAAGTAAACAGATAATCAAACTGAAGCGGAGCGGTTCAAACTAGATCGAGATTCGCAAACAACTCTTGGATTGAAGTCCGCTGCGTAAACTCGGATCGGGTTTCAAACAGCGGAAGTCGATCAATTAAACAGCAATATAATAAATGTATAATAGCTGAAAATAATAAAAAAAAGAGCAGATTATACAAGAAAGAGAAAAAATTCTTAGTTAAGAATAACTGCATAGAAGAAACCTCCTTCCTCATTGGTTTCTCATTTCTCATACGGACTGCTAGAGTGTGGAATACTCTGCCAGAGTGCGTGTTCCCTGACACTTATAATCTGGGTGTCTTCAAGTCTCGAGTAAATCGGTTTCTTCTAGGCAAGCGTGCTCCATCGTAGGCCGCATCACTGCTTATCATCAGGCATGTTGGCGGCTAAACGCAAGCCTTTTAAGTAATAAAAAAAGAAAAAGAAGAAAAGCTAACGAAAAGAAATTAGAGGAAGAGGATGACATCAATGTGGACCAAAAAAAGTGCAAGATGAGACATATCGTAACCACTATAAGTCAAACCGGACCCACATAGCAGGAGACTGACGCCGATAATTTTTAAAAAGGTGTGGATGACGGTTATTTTGATACATTTAGGAGCAGACTGTATTACGAGAGTTCTACGTGCAGCGTTCAGAATTCTTCGTTCTTTGTAATGTAGATATGCAATACCTTGGACATGTAGAATAGCGATGAGATTGCAACAGTCTGTAAAGAAACTCGCGTGAACTTTAAACTAATGAAACTCGCTCGCTTTCTCACATAAAATAGTATTCATAGATTGGTTGTTTAACTTAAGTTTCAAATTACTTCTTTACCCGATTCTTTATTGACGAGTTCCGAAATTCTATTTTCTAAAAATAACTTCAAAAATCCAACTCTATTTCATTCCGGAATCGTGCCGGAAGCTTCATTTGTTGCTGCAATCTCCCAGATATGATTAAAGTACTGCATAGGATCCGTCCTACGGGAAATCACGGCGGACGCACAGCATAATTAGCAGTTGCAAAGGAGATGGTATTCAGGAACGAACCGTGTCGTGTTTGTTTAGACTTTAGATGTTTGAGTTGTTTCAAAATGTTTTTGTGACGAGTAAATTGATAGTGACGAAATACGATAGCGTAAGCACAATAACATGAGAGTTTGCAGGTCTGCTTGGATCGATATAACTAAGCATCAAGGAAATGAAGCTGCTTAATTTTGTCTATTATTGTACTAGTGGCTCTTTGAGCTGTAAACCTCGCGACAAACGTCTGTCTTTCTCTACAGGTTGCATTCCTGAGCCTCAACATAGACACAGATTTTTTTTTGGCTCGGCAAAAAAGAACTTTCTGGAAATTCTTCAAAATTGCGGAAATATGATTTTTTTATCCAAAATTTCCATTAACTGACACAACAAAACAAAATCTACTTAATTTATATTGAGCCAACTCACAAAATTTTAAGAGAATCGGTTGAGGCGACCTGCATATGAAGACAGAGATGCGGACAGAAATCCAGACAGAATTCGGACATTTTTGTCAAAGCTGAAGCATAGGTGAAGCGCGCTCGGTCGATTATCACCGTCAAAAAAACGTATTTACTTCTTCAAAGATTCAACTCAATAAATACGACATGACAAGATACTTCATTTCGTGGACGCCATTAATTTAGTAGATTTTTCGAATACAGAAAAGAGAATTTGAGAGTCTAGCTCTCTTCCATGTACTTATGTGAGGGAGAGAAGCGCAAACATTTTTTTTAGTATTTGTTGTTATAGCGGCAACAGAAAACATCATCAGTGAAAATTTCAACTTACGATAGTTACACAGCAGAGCTCGGTTCATGGGATACAGCCTGGTGATAGACGGATAAACAGACAGACGGACAGACAGCGGGGTATTAATAATAGAGTCCCGTTTTATCCTTTGTGGACGGAACCCTAAAAAGTTTGGTAGTCATTCTCCTTGAATTACTACCAAATGAAAAGTCTACAGGTGATGGTTATTAGATTGTGATTTTTAATCTCAAAAGATTGAGTCAAGCAACCGTGTAGTCATAATACACAACTAACTTGAACAACTTGCAGTCCCTGATCTGATAGGTGTATTAAACAAAACTGATGAACTATTCCGTCATAATGGCACGCTAAGCCACCCCACCTTACCACCTCAGCATTCATCGCGATAATAGATATTGATGTGTCTGTGGCACGCCCATGCCCAGCTGTGGTCGGCAAAAGGACTCGAATTAACGCGCTGTCACCGGAGATGATTAAAAACCCTTGCAGCGTATAATTGATGAACAGTATGGATGGTAACTATGAAGTACAAGACTAGCTAACTGTTAACCAGAAGTAGGTGACAAGGAACAGACTAAATGACTATGACTGTGTCAAACCATGGCTATGACTAGATGTGTGCTATTTGTGTGTGTGAGTCTGTATGTGTGTTAATTAATTGGATAAAAACAAATACTTTCATAGTAAGTCATTTCATTCATTTAACAAAATGCAATGTACATTTTTTGCTCAATGGTACTCACGGGAAACAGTAATACCTGAGTGGTAATCGAGTACATAGGTACGTGAAATATTAAAATTTCATCTTTGCACTATTTCAGCTGATATAATAATAAAAACATTTTTGAACAATACATAAATACTTAGAAAGAAGTAAAAGATAATAATAAGTTTAATTATATTTTTTCACAGCTAAGTTTTTGTCATAGTGATTTACAAGCTAATTACTTATCTGAAGCGTAAAAACCTGTCCACACCCGTATCTCCAACTAAAATCGTGAAGTCACTACTTTTTATGATTGATGAAAGTAAATGACTGTCCCATCCATCATTGTTAATTTTATTGAAGTGTCGTATACGCCACGTGACAAATTAGACCGCTTTTAATTGTGTAAATAAATAGGTGTGTCCGTTTGTTTTGGTCTACTATAATCAACTTTTGATTGGTTGAAAAGCATTAGAATGAGTAATTAGCGTTTTTATCAAGATGTGCTGTTTGTTGTAGACAAAGACATGTCTTTATCGCCTATGGCATGTTTACTTGTAAACTATTCAAGATTCTTCTACTTATAGTTACTAAACTAGTGCTCCTTTCGAGCAGGGAGGATGTTACCGCCGTATTTTTGTCTTTGCTTAGTTTTTTTTTTCCTCTATAAATCATTAAGATACTTTCGTGGAGAACTAACAATATTAGTAGTATTTGTAAACAATATTTAATCGTGTCATAGCAAACAGTTTCAATTTATCAAGGTGACTTTTCTTTATTTCAACGATCCATGATCTCTGCTCTCGCATTAAACTTTAAATAATACAATTATGTCACCCAAGCAGCATCCACGCGCTGTCACATTACATTACACCTAACTCACACACGCACAACACATAAATTCGTTACAACTGATTACGAAGTTCGTTGGAAGTTGTCATCGCAACTCTTCCACCACGTGGGGGAGAATTTTTTCATTGTTAACGCTATATCTCATACAGTTTGGCATCGCAGTTCATGAGAGCGAAGCACGCTGCGCGCCTCCGTACGTGTTTGGAATAGCGCCTCCTAATATTCATCGCTTTAAATCGACTTGATGCGAGAGAGAGAGACCTCGCTATGTACCAGAAAGAGACAGCTCCTTACCAAGATTTCGTGACCTCTCAGCAGCTTCAGTCCGCAGAAATATGGACGGTAATAACATAAATCCCTTTGGCATATAAAACACTAAACGCCCCGGAGTGTCCCATGGTTTTTACGGCGGAATTTGCGGGTGTAAAATGCTGGGCGGTTATGAAAATTTTGCAGGTTGTTAATTGTGTTGGTATGGACTTTTAACGGGCTGGAAATGGTTTTTATTAATGGGGTCGAATGTCGTATAAAAAATGCGATTTTATTTTTGTTTAGACTTAAAACTATGTACTTTGTCACACTGATAAAGTTATTTTTGTAAAAGCAATAGTAATAGTTTTTTAGCAACATGGAGGTCTACAAATTTACTTTATAGTCTAATTACAGGTATAGCCAATCGGCCTATACATTTTCTTAAATGTGCCATAGTAACCATGGGCTAATAAAGTACACGGTTCTATTTACGTAAAGCGAATTCGATGCAAAGATCAATAAAAATACCTGTCATGTAAGGGAAGAAATCGTATATTTCAACTGCCAATATTTCCAAATGATTTGTACATAATGCACGCATTATACGGCCGTATTTCCAACCTGTTTCTGTACTCTCTGCTCGTAACGTAATCAAGGCTTTCCTTGTGCCAGCCAAAAACAAAGCTCGTAATTTCGTCATCTCGACTTCCGATGAGTATTTTCGTACATGGAGTGTGACAGACGACGTGGAAACGTGCCACAGGGTTTACTTGTATGTAGGCAGTATGCAATGTTACGGGATTTTCACATTATTGACGGATAGTTTGTTCTCCATTATTAGTATACGTAGTATGGCCATCAGTGTATTCTCGGAATAGTTATATTGTCTTTTTCTTCCTTTTAAATTTTTGAATGCAAACTAAAAAGACAAAACACAGTAAAACCGTGTCATGCCGTGAAATGACCTAGTCGTGTTTCGGGATGTAGTCCGGTGTAACCGTTCCGAAGACGGGTCTGAGCAGTAGCGCACCTGTAGCACCTCACTCAACTGCCGTCTTAGTACTTCTTCACTCTACAAAACTTCAAGGCTAGAGTGAATAAGTACCTTATAGGTCGTCGTGCTCCATCTTAGACCACAACGTCGCATAACATCAGGCGAGTTGGTGGTCAAACGCCGACCTATTCTACATAAAAAAAAAATGGTCTGAAGGGGTGTATGTTTTCAAATTTGTATGTTTGAAAGAGTTAATCTTCGGAATTAATAATCTGATTTTAAAAAATATTCACTAGTAAAAAGCCACATTAGGTACAATCACGAAAAGTTTGCTGTAAAAATCTTGATTGTCCTCTAAAAGTTCAGCATTCGGCTATAAATTGATTGATCTAATTGTGACAACCAGTCAAAATACTGCACAAATATTTAATGACAATTTTCTAAATAACATCTGTACGTTCGAAATTAATCAAGCCCAGTAATATAATTATGATGATCTAACCAGTACAGTGAGTTGATTCAAAAGCAATCAAAATTGTCTATCACTGTCATTCGCGTGTCCAATCTCCATGTCAATGACAGTGACACGAGACAAATAACCTATTACCTGAAAATAGGATCATTATAGTTTTCGGTCAAATAGAGCCCTCAAACAAACCACATTTTGACATGAAACGTTGAACTAACGCACCCAGGGGAGGACTAAAGTGCCCCCGAGACGGTCAAACGATTTGAGTCAAACGTTACGCGTTTGATGCAAGCGTTTGAAGGTCAATCAAACGGCACTGCTCAGTTTGATTCTGTACGCCGCCGTATTCAGACTTGTGTTGTGACACATCAGTTATGAACATCCACAGAGAATGCTAAAATACCGCACCAGATGATTGTAAAAACTTTCCTCCGACATATTATTTTCCGTACACAAATTGCATAAAACGAACTTCAAATCCGTGAATGATTGACAAACCTCTTAAAACATCTGCGTTAATAATCAAATCGGTTTGAATCAAACCAAAATTTTGTTTGACTCAAAACGTTTGACCGTCTATGGGGCTCTTAAGGAGTTCAATCCTCGCCCTTCCCCCTCAAAAGCATGTAGGTCCAATGGTAAAAAAGGGTAACAATGGTAAAAAATGTGTTTTTTTCTTTATAAAGCCAACACTCAGCTGTATCCAGATCCAGCTCTTCCCTAACCAAAATCCCGGATCTATATACTCCTGAATAGGTTTCAAGGTTCTAAACCATCAATATTGGTCTACCGCTTCGCTCCGCTACGACATCTTCATTTGTATTCGTCGGGCAATCACGACCTAATCATAAATAGGGCATGGGAAACGAGCGCCTTTTGAACGATGCCTCGCTGGAAGGCTGCGGTAAAGGATGCAATGTGTGGCTTCAGAGCTAATTTTGGATTGATATATTTTATGGCAACGCTGGTTTGGGATGATTTATATTATAATAATACCAATGCATTAAGAAAATAATATGAATAGGCACCTCATGGGCAAGCGTGCTCCATCTTAGACCGCATCCTCACTTTCCATCAGGTGTGTTGTGGTCAAACGGGGGCCCATTCAATCATAAAAAAAAAATGAGATTTTGAATGGTTTAGAAACGAAAGAATTCAATTTCTGACATTTCCCTTCTTTTCTTATTATGGGTATATTACGAGTATTTTAATCTAACCCATAATAGCATATGAATGCGCAAATATTCTGTATTAATGGGCGATTATTCTGTATTAATGACTGCCTTGGTGGCTCAGGTGGTAGTGAACCTGCCTTCTGAGCTTGGAGGCGTGGGTTCGATTCCCAACTAGGGCAAACATTTATGTGATGAACATTTGTGTTTGTTCTATGTCTGGGTGTTAATATGTATTTAAGTATGTATTTAAAAATATCTAAGTATGTATATCAGTCTCTGGCAGCCATAGTACAAGCTTTGCTTAGTTTGGGGTCAGGCGACCGTGTGTGGAAGTGTCCAGAAGTTAGTTAGTTAGTAGTTAGATGTAAACGCTTTTAACAGTATGTTGAGTCAAATTCTGTATGACTTGTGACTCTCGACTAAAAAAACACAATATTTTTGTACTAACATCATGTAATATCATGTACACTGAGTCGCTAGCCCTAGTGTCAAAATTATTTGATTTCTGGCTTAAACCTGCCTTTAAATTCAATTAATGAGTTTCATTTTATTATATTTGCTACTTTTTTTTATATCACAACAATTGTTAATTAAAATTATATTGATCTCACATAAACTTACTTAACTTATGTTTTGGAGTATGGTTCAGTTTCCGCCACTTTTTTGTTGTTGTTGACTAGTTATCGACAGTACTCTATTAGTGTTAAATTAAATAAAATAAAGAGGAGATTCTCAGTATTTCAAGGTTATTTTAACACTGTAATTTGAGCTCCTAAAAACATCTCCCAAAGCCACTAGGATCCCGGTTTCTCTGCAAAACAGCGTGCATTTGTCCCTCAAAGTCCCGATGTTCATAAAGCTTGGGACAGCGCGACGTAAATCTGAATAAGTAAATGATCGAGGGATAGTAGATGGGTGATTGATTTGCTTTAGAGGTGCAAGGAGTAAGGTTATAGCGTATGTAAAACAATATATGTATTAATCACCCGCGGTCTCACAGCAACCGTATTTGTTTTTGGGATAAAAAGTACCCTATGTCCATTTCTGTACCCCAGACAACGTGTATGCAAAATTTCAAGACGATTGGTTGAGTAGTTGAGACGTGAAATCGTCACAAACAAACAAACGAACAAACTCACTTTCGCATTTAGTTAGGATATAACAAAAATAAACTGAATTCGGTACTGCAGTAGTAACACTTGTTTCAACGTTGAAAGAAAAATACATAGATAATTATAAAATTCAAATTGAATGGTTTTTAGTTATTGACTTGTGAGCTTTAGTCTAGTCGCATTCCTCAACCAATTACAGTGAAATTTTGTGAGCACGTTTGATAATAGTGCAGATTTTTTTGCCAAGACAGCTTTTGGATTTATTTTTAACTAGCTGCGCCCCGCGGTTTCACACGCGGTTAAAAAGTATCCTATGTGTTATTCTAGACTATAATCTATCTCTGTGCCAAATTTCATCCAGATCTGTTCAGCCGTTCTGGCGTGAAAGAGTAACAAACATCCATCCATCCATCCATCCATACATACTAACTTTCGCGTTTATAATATTAGTAGGATCACGTAGAAATGATTTTATAAAAATCATAGAAGCCTCCCTCGCTTCGCTAATGCTCGCTCGGTCCATTATGCGAGAGAGAAAAACTTTACGTTTTTTCTCTCTCGCATAACAGAATCTAATAATCATGAAGACAAGTTATGATTTTTTTGAACTATGAATTCATCTTATTCTTCTATCTATCTATCAACATAGTACTTCTAAAACAAAGTAGCTTTCTTCGCCTCTCTCTCTCTCTCTCTCTCTCTCTCTCTGTCTGTATATCTGCTATCTCCTCCTAAGCCACGTAACGGATTTTGATGCGGTTTTCATCATTAGCTAGATATTTTTTCACGGAAGGAAGAATACGAAAAATATTTCAGATTACAAAATATTTTATTGTTGTTTTAAATTTAATTTTGTTGAACAAACTTTTTAAATTTAGTTTCAAATATCCCGTTCAGGCTGACAACGTTATGTGTCATAGAACGTCTAGTTTGCTAAAACGTCCATGTCGCATTACGTCTAGTCTAATAATGTCTATATCGTTATATTTTTATTATTTAAAAAATCCAAAAAAATATCTGACTTTTGCGTGTTCATTTTTTTGCTTTTGTACCAACCAACCAACGTAGTCATGTTTATACGACGGACGAGTTACGACGTTCACGACCCCGGGAGTGTCAGATTTGCACTTCATAAAGTGTTTAGCATACAATTCTAAGCTTTATTCTCTAGACAGAAAGTTTATTTTGTAGCTAGTGTAAATTAGAATTTAAGAAACCCTGACCAATTCCGAAAAGAGGTCGGAACTTTTAAACAGCGAAATCAGTTCTCATCAAACGTAACTACGACAGTGGAAACTATTTAAACACATCTTTTAACTAAAAAACTGCATCAAAATCGGTTCAGCTGTTTTGGATTCCCTGATCCCATACGCATAGCCTATTCATTCCATCGCGAATAAATAGTTAAGACTTTTGATATAATAGCTGTATAACAGTGATTTAAACAGGCATGTATTCTATATCTCTTACTAATAAACGTTGTATAGCCTTGGAATAGTTATGAGCACAGTGTATTGTCTTATTCGATAAAGTAAAAAATTGAAAGGAAAGAAAAAGACTAAACACTGTATAGTTATACAGTGTTTTGTATAGTTATACAGTGTTTTGTTCTTTTGTTGTTCAAAATATTGTATAGCCTACTAAAATACGAGTACGACATTTTTTAGTAAGAGAGTATGTTTATATGAATGTACCTTTTTTAAAGTTATGTTTTAAACCTAAAAGAATGGATGGATGGATTGATGGATGGATGTTTGTTATTCTTTCACGCCAGAACGGCTGAACAGATCTGGATGAAATTTGGCACAGATATAGATTATAGTCTAGAATAGCACATCATATAGCAGAATACTTTTTAAACGCGGGTGAAACCGCGGGGCGCAGCTAGTTAGCAATAAATGTCCTTCTTGCCCAGTAATGAATATGTCCCTGTATTTTGGAGTACAGTAACCTTTCTATACAAGTAACAGATTCGTATCAAATTACCACCAAATAATTTCCCAAAACCCATTCAATGCTCGTCATAAATAAATAAAACTCTATACATTCGAATGAGACTCGATTTATATTCACGTCTAAATCTAAAAGGCCGCCTACAGAGATGCTCATTAAATCTTTCAAAGGTAAAGGTGCCGTCGTAAAAAGACGGCAAAATTTTCATTGCCAGTATCACGCAACGTAATGATCGGTCCACCATTAAAAGTATTATCTGGGACGGTATATAGCATTTCGTCCACTTACTAGCTCCTAGTAATTATGCCCCTCAGTTTTATGCCTGTTCTTCTGAGTAGTGACTCTTTTTCCGAACACTGCTGGTGAGTAAAACTTTATTAACGTTTATAAGTGTATCTTCGATACCCAATTGAATAAAAATATTTTGACTTTGAGCTGAGCGCCCGACTGCCTTGAAATGGTGTAACTGAAAAACGACCTTGTAATTTGCGGCAAAAAGTCGTTTTCAGATCGAGATGCCTTGAGTTGCTGACGAGCTCACCGCCAGTAGACTGGCAGTCCGATCTAAAAAGGACTTTATGCTTTACAGCATAAGTTCTTTTTTTTTCGACTAACATCGAGCTAAGATATATAGCTCGAATAAGTTCGAGCATTGGGATACTCTGAAAACCAGCTCTGCGTAGGCTGTCCAGCCAATTGCCAAACTAAAATTGTTGCTTGTTATTTATTTTTGTTTAGTAATTTGTCTTTTTTATTTTTTTAGTTTTGGCAATAAATACCTTTTTATTTATTTCTTTACACCATTGCTAGGCGGTCGAGCGCTTGTAAATGGACGGAGGGCTTAATCTGACTGCCTCAATGCATAAAGAACTATAAACGTCTGATACCTATCATCTAATTGAAGTTAAAGTAACGGCGAGAGGCGAGCCCGTTAAAACGCCCAAGGTTACGATCGAGAGGAACTGTTCAAGTGTAAAATATTCAAATTTAACGGCAACAAATGGAAGTGGAGGTAGAATTGGAGATACAGGTTTTAATTAAAGCGGAACGGGCAGTGTTTGGATTGATTTGATTTTCATGAATTTATGATCGTTCTCTGGTGATTTTATGACTGGCTTTCGTGATTTTATGGTCAAGAAATTGGTATCTGTCTATCTGTTATTTGATTTTGACTATTGAGACAAAGGAAAGTGGGAAATGGTACTTTAATACATTACTCGTTTCAGAACAAAGAAGTCTGTTTATTCGGCAGACATTTTCTTGTTCGAACTTTTGTCAAATTTTTGGATAGAACCAAACTCTCATTAGTTAGTACGAAAACTTGGCCTGAACTCTTTCACTGACATAAATTGTTCCATAAACGCCGGAGACTTGGGAATTTCATATCCCAAACAAATTTCTGAAGTAATGAATTCCTCCCAGTCGGGAAGGGCAGCTATCGAACGACAAGTCATCGGGAAATATTTAAAATATTTTATTTGAAAGCTGCGTGCATAGCATACCCTCAACATTGTCAGAGAATGCGTAGCCTTAAGGCTTCGTCCTTACTGAGTACTGTAAGCGGCTGACTGTTTGCTTTCAGATCGCTATCCTATATTATATTTTAAACGAGCTGCAACCCGCTGTGTTACACACGGTTAAAAGTGGCCTATGCGCTATTCCAGACTTAATAATATATCTCTGTGCACAATTTAATCCCAATATGTTCAGCTGTTCTAGCGTGATTGAGTAACAAACATCCATTTATCCATTCATCCATCATAAAATTCCATTTACATTCATAAAAGAGAAGTGAGATGGAGTGTCGGAACTGAAGGGCTATTCCTACGCGTGTGATAAGATGAGATTTTATCTTGGTCACTCTCACTCCTATGACGTTTTAAACAAGAGCAACAAGGACGGAAAAAGGTGATATGGAAATCTCGAATCTCCGAATAGGGCCCCAGCGCGTACTGAGTACGCGCGTACTCAGTTTGCAGCGTATCACTTGCTGCTAAGCTGCTGATTGCCGTCGCCTGCCGCTTGACCGCTTGCTACAGATTGAGTTCGCCCTCAGACGACTCTATCTGACTCAGAGTCAGCCAGCAAAATCTCATCTGCTCGCAGGTCACTTAATCAGGACTAAGCTTTAATTTGACGCAAGCTACCCGAGTTCGCCTTTAGACGACTCTAGCTGACACAGAGTCAGGCTGCAAAATGTTCATGTGCTCACAGGTCACTTAATCAGGACGAAGCTTTAATTTGACAAAAGCTATCCGATATTGTTCGGACCATGGTACCACTTGTATTCTCCGAAATATCATATTACGAGTATATCCGAAATATGATAGAGAATTTTTTGTTTCGTAAGTATTTTCGGATTAAATAATGCAAATGTGATCCAAAATAAAACAAAGCCATGTGGTCAAGTATTATGAAATTATTGTAATGAAGTATATATTTTCCATTCATAAAGTATCCGTTTCCAGCCTGATATTAAATACAAGCGTTATTTACTACGGTTCCTCGATACACAAATATTAAAGGGTGCGTGCCCTTTAAGGGAATCAATGAGACTGCCCTTTGACCGGATGTGTACCTATAGGGGTAAATAAAGGGTGTTTCCTGTGACAAATATTAAAGCTTCCCGAACGTTACGGCTTTCATAAACGTTGAAATATTTTTGGAAGGAAACGCTGAAGGTCGCCGGAAATTTTTATTAAACCCACATTTTTCGTGTATTCAAAAATTCTTGCATAAAATCTTGGAGGAAATTGGTGCTTTCCTATTTTACCGATGTTTGAATGCCAGCAAGTAATACTTTTACGAAAGTTGACTTCTTGCTTTAAAATCTTAGTTCAGTCTTACGAACATCTTTTTCTTCTTCTTATTCTTTATCATGTTTTTTTCATAATCATGACAAATAGTAAAACGCTATAGTCTTATTTTCTTCTCTACGTGGCACTTATACTGTATTAGATATTGTCGGTATCAAAATGAATCTCTACTTGTAAAAAACAAAGTCGCTTTCAGCGTCTATGTTTGTTTCTCGCTAACTCCTCTAAAACTACGCAACGGGTTTTGATGCTGTTTCCTCCATCAATCAGATACAAATTTTCACAAACTTTTTTTTTTTTTTTGGATGACTCTATGCTGTTGGCCACTGAGACCTCGACAGCGTACCGGGCATTAGGCAAGCGCAGATGGCGCAGGGCCTCAAAAATGCTTACAAACTATGGGCGACGAGCGCAAGGGCACCTCTGAGGTACGGCCTCGGCTTGGGCTGTCGCCGAGGGAGGGGCATCGAATTGCCCTGGCAGCCCAGAAGGGGCGTGCTCTAGGGCCCTAACGGGGACGGTTGAAGTTAAGGTTAAAAACAATGACTCGACCGCCTTGTTCGGAAAGGGAACCTCACCTCAGAAGAACAGGCAAGAAACTGAGGGGCGTAAAATAAGCGAACACTACGAGCTAACTAACCGATCTTCTAACAGACCTTGTAGGCAGTCTTCGACCTCGCCGGCGAGGTCGGTGTATGACAGTGTACCTTTGGTAACCGACGCCTATACCAAAAACTGAATACTTCCTGTTGCAAGGAGCTGCCGGGTCGGACGACCCCAGCGCCGCCGACGTGACGACGGCGATGGGGTCGTCCGGGTCGCCTAGGATGTTCCTAGGGCGCCTACGGAGAGGGAATTTTCACAAACAAATTTTTAGCAAATTTCAACGTTTCTGTAGAACAGGTTTTTTCGGTTTCTTAGAAGCAAAATTTCTACTTGAATCTCTCTTTTAAAAAACCTGGTAACCTGGTTAATCTGAGGGCGCACTTTATTTTTGTATTTCTTAAGTATTTTTGGACCATTCTTTTTCAACTTCTTTCTTTAAAAGCATGTCGAACATCCTATGGGTTTGAAAGACGAAGATATTTGTTTCACCTAGCTGCAGTTCTAAAACAGAACCAAAATAATCACTCGAAGCTCATTCCCAGACACATCTAATCCAATTAATGCGACAGTTGATCACATTACGTGCGCCTTGCTATCGCAGTATGCGAGCGAGCGACGGGGCAATTCAGCTAACCATAGCCGATGCTGAACTAAACCGTTGATGTTGCGTTTGTCATAAAAAAATCAAATTCAAAATCATTTTATTACATAAAAAAATTACAGTAATATGTGTAGCCATGGCCGCCAAACTAGGTGTATTAACACCTGTATTTTGGTGGATAGCCTTCCATTGTGTTATAATTGTATTACATGTACATTATAATTACATCTCATTTCAAAAACATAAAATTAAAATAATAAAAAATAAATGTCACATTAAAAATTGGATTTAAACAAAAACATAAAATATAAAATTGTCTCAGCATTCAGTCAGGGTACATTTAGCCTATTTTAATTAATTCTATCCATATAAAGTACTATGAAGTCAGTAGGAAAGGACTAGCGAAGCTCAATATCACTTATGTCCCTAAAAGGTGCTAGCCGGACTACCGATTACATGTATGTGTAACAGTAGTGCATGCTACAGAGCCGTTGCTCGACAGTTTTTTTTTTTTGTCAAACGCAACACCAACGATTTTTGTAACATTAGTGCATGCTACAGAGCCGTTGCTCGTCAATTTTTTTTTTATGATAAATGCAACACCTACGATTTTGTGTAACATTAGTGCATGCTACAAAGCCTTTGCACGTTGGTTTTTATTTAAAAAAGGCGACATCAACGATTTAGTAAAGTATCAGCTATGCTTAGCGAAATTGCCCCGCTCTGCAAGCAAGTCGTTTCCATGTAACTTTAAATATTTGTTCGCGCACCACTATTTAAATAAATGTGCAATGTCTGTGCTTTGAGTTCGACGTGAGCTCCTATCGTATTACTTAGTATGCTATTTGAACGTGTTTTTCCATTTAGTTAGGTGAATCATGGTCTTTATCATTTAGGTTGGTATTTACATGAGAATTACGGGTTCGTGAGCTTTTAGTTGAATTTGTTGGGATTTGTTTTGGTTTTGTTATTGTTTGAAGTCAATTGTTTACCTTTTTTCATTTTTACGTATATGTAAGCTGGTCTATAACTTAATTTTATTCAGGGTTAGGATAATCTGCCTTTGATAAGACTTGCTTTAATAAGTGTCTGTACTTGGTCGAATAGATTAAATTAGTAATATCATGCATGACGTGTACGTAAGTATAATAAACTATAATATGACTTCATAATATACATAATTTATAACGGAACAAAGACGTTTAAAGTACGAGTAGATTAAAAATAAAAAATATTATCAAATTTCGTTTACAAGTCCACATTAATTACAAATTAGTCAAGTTGCCTGGAAGATGTCGCTTTAGGCGATAAGGTCTTCCTTGTACATTGTACAATGATTTGTTAATTCGTATATAATCACTCTTGTGGTTTTTTGTGTACAATAAAGTTAACTATATTGCATTGTATAAGTATCAATAACACTAACAGTAGTTAAAAGTTAATCCTCGACAGAGAAGCACATAAATCCCGTTCATTCTCGGATTCCCGTTCATACCCGGATCGGTGTATTCCGGATTTTTCTGGATTCGGTAGGAATTTTCGGCGCTGTCAAACAATCCGCGGTTCGGGAGGAGTGTGTAAACAAGCGATATGGCGTAAAAAGTTGGAAGTAACAAGGATTTGATTTGGGTTTGCTGCAACGAGTTTTGGAGCGGATGGTAAACATTGCGGGACTTTGTGTTGCGAAGTGTGGGCTAAGGAATAAGTACAATGTTGTTGAAGGACAACAATTTAACGTGGGATTATTTTGAGCGAAATTTGGTTTTGTGGCATGGCTGCTTTTGTAGGTATTTGATGTTAATGAGAAGAAAAGGGAAGAAGACTTTGAACAAAACAAATTAACAATTAACAACAAAACAAATTAATATTAACAAAATACAATCAAAGTGAGAAATGACGACAACATTTAACTATTTTTAGGCTTTTGGAAGTCTTGTTTTTTCCTCTCTGGAATATCTAAAACTAGAATAAGCTACTTAGCTTATTTTGACTTAATGCTGACATTCACTCGTAAAATAACTTTCAATCAATTTTTTTTCTATGATTATTTAATTTATAGCTGAGCTATTTACGCTAACTGAATGTCTCAAACATCTCAGTCTTGAAGTTGTGGTTACGACAAAAAAACGACCCTACTCTTACGCGCAATATATTTTTTGGTCTTTACCTCTCTCGTTTGAAATGTCACAAGAATGAGAGGGACCAAGATAACATCTCACATGTCAGAATACGACCAAATCTGACAGCTGATCTCGCCAATCGACTAATTTAAACTTAAGCATTTTATAATGAAAAAAAAAACTTCCAAAAATCGCGCATAACATCACTATCATCTATCACTATCAAGTCTCTCAAAAAATGCTTTTCCGACATTCATTTCATTTCCCTACCGCTAATATGACGTCACGAACTTTCCCCGGCTCCTGTTCCCCGCTCCGAGAATTAATTTTCAACTTTGACGCGAAATAAATCACGCGTCTAGCATGTTGATTAGTCTGCGGTGTTACGATTTAAAATCGATTCACTGTTTTTGAAAACGAATTTGTGCTTGGGCTTTTACTGTGGGCGATTGGAAAATAATCGGGTAACTTAATCAGATTAGGTAGTTTAAGAAAAATGAATTCTTTTTACTAGTATTACTTTTTAAACTGACGGGGTCCATAACTGCAACCAAAATGTAATATCATACCGCCTAAGTAGGCACACATACTGCAGAATACTTAAATCAAATGAATAGATGAATAAATTAAATTAAAGATGAGTTGACAAAAAAAAAACACTAAAAAAGTTTCAATAAGTTTGTCTAGGACGAATTACTTGCCATGTTGCAGAACTTAAGGTTTTCTAAAAGGTATTTGATGTAACTTGGCAAATTGGTATTGAAGGAAAAAATATCTAGAGCTTTAAAATAAAATAATATAAATATTAGTTAATAATTTAATAATTTCTGGTCTAGATTCAGTTACACTATAGAATTAGAAGTTGAAGAATTAGAGCGTGTACCACTTAATTCAGATATGGTTAGAGAGATAAGCATGGACGAAACAAGATACGCAAGCCGAGTTCTAAATTTAAACACACTTTAAAAATTCCCCGATACTGATTTTCATGAACACCGATTTTCATCAAACTTAGCTAAGACAAATTCACCTTTCAAACAACAAACACAATCAAAATCGGTTCATCCATTCGGGAACTACGATGCC
Organism: Peribatodes rhomboidaria; assembly: GCA_911728515.1. Taxonomy (NCBI): domain Eukaryota; kingdom Metazoa; phylum Arthropoda; class Insecta; order Lepidoptera; family Geometridae; genus Peribatodes; species Peribatodes rhomboidaria. The sequence goes on along the minus strand of OU452171.1, from coordinate 16,621,111 downwards.
ACAGACAGACACGCACACACACAGTCACATCAAACTTATAACACTCCGTTGTTTTTGCGTCGAGGATTAAAAATGGAAAAGCGTTAGGATCAAATGGTATATCTGTGGAAGTTTTTAAAGATAATACACAGATGGAAATGGCTGATCGTTTACTTACTCTATGAACGATAGCACGTTGCGGCTGATGGCCAAACTATTTATTTTACTTGAGATTATCACTTAACTAGCTGCGCCCCGCGGTTTCACCCGCGGTTAAAAAGTATCCTATGTGCTATTTTAGACCATAATCTATCTCTGTGCCAAATTTCATCCAGATCTGTTCAGCCGTTCTGGCGCGAAAGAGTAACAAACATACATCCATCCATCCATCCATACACACTTTCGCGTTTATAATATGAGTAGGATTTACTACAGTTATTGATGATTGCGTATTTTAGTGTAAGACAATTTAGGGAGCTGCCGAAGTTTTAACACATAATTTGTTATCGCGACAACTTTCAAGAAACAATTTATCTATAATGTCACCCGCACCAATGAAAATAGTAAGTACCTATAGTAGAGTAAGACTATATAGTATAGTAAGTAGAGTAAGTACTTATTTAAAACTATTGTTATTTGCATTCATTAACTACAAACTAATTCCTATTTCTATTTTAGTCAAATAAAATGAGACTAAGTATAATTTACTACAAGCTACAACTTTAACTGAACCTCATAATCTCTCCCTATGGTTAATAAAGCTACAAATATTAATTACTGCGTAACCCATAAACATTCGACTAATAATATATTTCACTCGTATTCCAACTTTCGGCATTATTTTCGGCAAAGTACCTCTACAAGGGTCATCCTTGACTCGCAACAACTTTTCCTATTAAACAAACATTAATAACAACATTTTGAACAAAATAAATCTAAACTTTAGATTAAAATAAACGAAACCCGCGGATCCCTCACCGCTTGAACTCTTCCGACGAATTACCTCCACGTAGATAAGTTATTAAATTTCATTATTAATAATATTTTATAATTTCAGATCCAAAACTCAAGTGGTCATATAGGTTTGGTTATAATTGTAGTTTACAACATACTACAACAGGTTAGTTGTAAATTTGTGAAACACCAAGAAAAATAATTGTACAGCACCATTTTTTTTCTCGTTTTCACTTTTTTGTTAAGTACACTTACCGTAATCATTGTAAATCAACTATACTAATCTAGGTACCTACAAAAACTGGCTGCCTTTTCAGTCCGAACTAATCTTAACTTTAAAGTATTATATATAAAGTGCAAAATCTAAATAGATTTCCAAAAAAGTATCCACCCACTGCTACAACCCATTTTGATCCATATCCTCAAGAATTTCCAATTAATTGATTCCCAATTTTCAAATTCCCGTCCGTCAGATCCAAACATTACTCATTTCCGGTAACAAGGCGAAAAAATTAAAAAGTCTTCGAGCCCCAAATACAAATAGCAACACCTGACAAAAAGCTACTGATTTATTGGAAGCCACCGAATGTTTGCGGAAAAATCTACCGCGTTTGGTCGACGATATTCGAGAGAAAAGCGGTTCAGTAGTACTTATTTATGAAAAGTTAAAAAAAAAACATAATTACTCGTATACTTAATTTATATATGTTTGTCGTTTTTTTTTCACATTCTCGTATGGCGTCTCAAATAATGTTAATCAAATCAAATCACCAAGCAATCAAACAATCAAATCAAACATTGACCGAAGTCAAACAATGAAAACAAACAAAATGTTCGTTTTAAATTATACTCGTACTTGTATATTAATTATACTTAATTATAATTAAATAGCGGAATATTTGGTTCATGTCAAAGTGTATCATAGTTTTAGAACGCCAAACCTCGTCTACTAATCTACAAATATTACTGCAAAGTTGTAATAAGCAATAAGTGCTTTTAGATACATTTTGCGGCGTAAAAGGTCTTAGTTGCCATTCATGCGAAGATTGACTGAATTGATCATCATTAACTTTTTTAAGTGAAAACTATGGCTATGCAAGCTCGTATCAAAGTTATAAAGCAGCGTGGTACCATCGCTATATATGTATGTACTATAGAGTTCATCATCCGAACATTGGCTTTCGTCCACTGAAATGTACTGCAATCCGCACACCTTACATCAGTGATGCTTCGATGTGTGGTTGTGTATGGAGCGAGAAAACTACGCTTTAGCACTCCATGTGTGAAGAATTTGGTTAGCCGACAAAACAAATGTTTTAGCGCTGCATCAAACCTGTAGTCACTTGACGCGGGCAGGCTCTACTGTCATCAAGTTGCGCAACGTTTTTTGTTTGCAACAGCTTCTCCAGTACGTAGTACTTAAATCCAATACGTGATAATAATTTATTTTTAGCAACTGAATGTTTGCTCTGATAAGCCCCGCGTCGCCAACGAGCCCTGAAAACGTTACAGATTCAGTAACTAGGCATTGTGACGTTCGACTCTTGCCATTAGGGCGCTTTGTTTCCGCGGCGCGTGTAACGAGTGGTTTACGATGACGTAATGCTTTAGTCGATGAGGTTACTGACGTGAAGAAATGGCTTTACTTAACGAGGTTACAGGGTTAGAGGAATAAATTTAAATGTAATTTTATCAATAATCAGCATAATAAGCTTAATTGTGAGATATTTATGCGTATAAGGTACTCCACTTTGGTTATCTTCTCTTTTTTTTGTTTTTTACCTTAGGAAAATCCTTTATGGATACCACCAACAGCCCAGGTGCGGACACAGAGTGGCTATGTGGGAATCCCGAAACTGGCAGCCTACTCACTAAAAACCCCAGGGGTGTTCCACCTCGGCGCAAAATGTCGGGGCTACGGGGACGCTTTCGCACTTTTCCGTGGCCCCGACAACGTCAGCCCCTTCGGGCACTTCCTTGACCTAACGCTCTCCCTCTCGATGACGATGTTTCGAACACCAGACACATCGTCACCATTTACCTCCTCGGGGACCAATTTGCCCGTGGGCGCCAGCCAGCACCCGTGTCTAGGCACCCATGGTCCCCATGCGATGGGTCATAGTTGTCTTCATCTACGTCAACACTACTAATTTGATTAAGAGGCAACATTTAGTAAGTTTTTTTGCGTATGCAGCGATTCTTTCTACCCTTCATTTTTTTACCCATAGTAGTAGCGTGATTACTTAAAATAATGTAAAGAAATATAATCTGCACTTATGTGGCGGAAAAGCGATGATAGCCTAGTTGGAGAAGGCCCGTCTCTCGAGCCAGAGGAAGCGGGTTCGAACCCAGCCGACGTCACGCACCAATTTGTTGATTGAGTGAACATAATTATGTGCGTATTTAATGTCATTTGCTTCGTAACTGGAGCCTGGTAAATGGCGACAGGCTCGCCCCCTGTCACATTTGGAACTTAATATTTTGTTAAATATTTGATTGACACGAATATTTTTGGTATTTAAATTTAACCTAATGTACTTGACTAAAAAAAAAATAAGCTAAGTGTATAAGTTAATCTAATAAAAAGTATTTAAAACGGTTCAACCAATATATTTGTTTTCCAAAAAAATGATGGGTATAATGAGAACTAACATAAACAATTTCCAATCGCAAAAATTTCGTTACTTATAAAAAACATAACAAATCTCTGCTCGTATAGTACACAATAAACACTCAATCTAACTTTAGAGTATATTACTATACCATGCTTTTAGTTAGGTACCTAAAATATTAGTCGAAAAAGTTTTCAAATAAACTAGATTGCAAAGCGATTGATCAAAATGGGTATGAGCTTCTGTAGATTTACAGACGGTTATCTAGATAGCTTCATAATCCTTTGGCTGAAGTTTCTCGATTTCAATCTCAGCTCCGATACAACTTGTATCAATGAGCAGACTATTAACAAAGATGGAACTTGTACTCACCTCTAATAAAATAGGTACATATTTCGAAAACTTCTGCATCGGAATAATATCGATGTGTATCAGTATTGTAGTCTTTGACATAAGAAAGTTTTAGTCGATCGAGCTAACGTTTGCGAGCAGAGCTACTATGCTCAAGCTTAGGCAAAAATATTTTCGGATGTCCGCGGTCTGTTCGGCATCTGTCCGGCTGTCTTCCTCTACACAGGTCACAAAATTTTACGAGAATCAGTTGAGAAATGTAACCTGTATGTATGCTGTATGGCCTGATAATATGTTTGGCGGTCCCAAGGTTTTCAACTCAGAGAGCCAAAAAAAAGTTTTTTTTTTTTTTGATAAATGACCAACTTTTCAATCTCATTATGCTTTGATCTCTTTATAAGAACCCATTCGATGTCAGTGTCATTGAAACTCATGTTCTCATTTGCTGTTTACCAATAAAATATTATAAATGGACAAAAAACAGAGTTACCATGCTACCACAAGCTTCATCATCAGACCTTTGTTGCACCCTCTGTTAGTAATGTGCTGATCAAGACTAATATAGCGAGCCCAAACTGACTTGCATCGTGTTCTTGCGGAGTTCCTATGGCCACCATCCGAGAGCATCGTCAGGCCAACTTCATGGTACCATTTTATTGCGTTGTCACCCAAGTTCCAAGAGCATCATCAGACCAGCTTCATATTAGTGCATTGACAATGGACTAATATGAAGCTGGTCTTTCCTCTCTCAAGTTTCGTAAGTATTTTAAATTTCAACTCAACCACATAACGGGAATTGGTTCAAACTCGCTGGCTAGACTTTTAGTAAAAAAATACACATACGACAGTAAAGTCAATAAAATTCTTGTAAAACTGGCGTCGAGAGTCTGGAGTTGAGACGGTTTCTTTCATAATTAAACGCTTTTTAGTGCTTCTCTAAAGTTCAGTGTAAGTGTTGTCAAAATGGTTTCATCTGGACAAAAGACTGTAGAATTTTAGCAAGCGTAAAGGCTCGCTCACGTTGATTTTTCCCTTGTCGTTATCTAACGCAGTTTATAGGTGTAGTACACACATTAACTCGGAAAGAGATAAAATCTGTTAAGAAATGCCACCTGTATAGAAAGACAAAGATCCGGACAGAGACATACGATGCATTTTTGTCGAAGCTGAAGTAGATATGCTTCGTTTGCTGACGCTCGCTCGATTGCTAACAACTTCTACCTATCTAAATTCAAGTCCTAGCCGGTAGCCACACATCAGCAACTCTGTAACCTCACCAAAAACTAAGCACAAAAATTCCACCCTTGTGTTAAGAGCACAATAATCTCAAAAATCTTTATGGCCTTTCCACTCCATTCAGAAGCGTAAATAAAATTTCGCACGGCGCTCCAGCAAGGCCCTGTATCATGCAAGCCGAAAAAAAAACCTTCAGTTATTTATGAAAACGGCAGTGTTCTGTTTTCTTTAACGTCCAAACTTGTAGCCCGTTTGCGAAATTGTTTCAGGTTTTCCAACGATGATGGCTGTAAACTTGAATGGTTTATCGTGATTCTGCTTAATTTGTTTTACTATGGTTTATTGGAGTTTAAAAGTGGGTTCGGTAAGTGCTCGTGTGAAAGTTGGGGGAATCTCTTAATCCTAGTTAAAAACTATTTTTTTTTCTGTAGTACAGAATTGATCATATAACGAAAGTGATATTCGTTTGGAGGTTTGAATATTTAAATTTTAGTGACTATACTATTTACATTTTTTTGCTATTATTGGCAAATAAGCTAACGGGCCGCCTGATGGTAAGCGATCAGCTTTTATTGTTACCCGACTGCGCAAGAAAGAGAACTTGTTTTACAAGTGTTTACTTTGGCCCTACAGCCTAATCAGCTAAAAAATGGATTTCGAAATGTGAGGTGTCATTTGAATCTTCTTGATAGTGGAAGTGATTTAGGGTACAGCATTTTTTTTATATCCGGAGTATCAGAGTACCTACATTTGCTGTCGGTTTTTTTTTGTTCTTTTAACAATGTTATTACTTGTTTATAAAAACTTACCTACTTAGTTTCTATTTTAAAATCTCTTTAAAAAAAACTTGAGTTGAGTTGACTATGCCTTTATTTTAGTTAGCGATTTCAAAAACTCTTTTCTATTCTTTTTTGAATAAATTAAGTATTTATATTTTCTAAGGGTAAATGATTTTCAATCTCACAAAAGACAAAGGGCTAAAAATCTAATACACTAAAAGGCGGCCATTTTAATATGTCACAGGCTCGGCGTTCCACAAGGGGCGAGCCGCGGCCCGCTATTGTTATTCAATACCGATTCATGAAAAATGTATGTATTGTGTGTGATACTGAAACGTGCACTTTATATGGGAATGGAAGGGTGCAGGATTTTGTTTTTGAGTAGTTTCCCTTTTTGGTATTAGATGCTCGCTTTAGTGCATATTAACTACTATAGCGAGTTGTTAGTCATACAAATAATTCCAAAATATTCCAAACTTGTATGTCATCTGCTACATGGCTGCAGCCCGGTGCATGGCGACACGCTCGCTCCTTGTCACATTTGCTACTGAATACTGTCCGGCGAAGTGTAGGTGTTGTATTACACCTCTTCCAGCCTCCTCGGGGGAAAGGCGTGACGACATGACGAAATCATTTTAAATAAATTAATTTAGGGTGTCTGTCTGTATGTAGTAAACAAACAGACAGACACCCTACAATCATCATCACCATCATCTTCAACAAATGTTCAGCCTTTGCTTAGTAAAGATGGTCACGTTTTGTTTTCGACGCCGCGCTACCATGGACCTTATTGCGTGGCGATACGACTCGCAGTCGCGCAGCATCGAAAACAAAACGTACCCATCATGGTAATAAGATGACATGGTACCTGATCTTGTGCCAGTTGTATAGTCTCGGATTAATTATACAGTGTTTTGTCTTGTTCGATCGAGTTAAAAAAATTAAAAGAACGAAGAAGACAAAACACTGTAGATACAACTATTTTGAGGTTAATATTATATTTTATTATTATTATATTTATTTACGGAAAGACACGTTGTTTTGCAGGTTTTCTGTTTACTAAATGTTTGTTAGTGTTTTGTATTCAGTAATCAGACATCCGCAAACTCGTGTCCCTAATAGCCAATCTCTTCAAAACAATTAACCGACGAACCGAGACAGTGAAGGCATACCTCATTAGGGAAGACACAGTATCAAAACAGTAGTAAAACTCCAGTCGCTCGCTGTTTTTAGAGTTTTGTACCAAAATGGTAGACAGTAATAAAAACAGAGACAAGCATAGATTTATCTCCTTTTTAAGGCGGTTAAATTGTAATCCTTTTGATCACAATTCATTTTCGTTGTGTCTATACGTACACTGCTTTTTTATGCCATTGGGGGCCAACAAGCAGACTGGTCATAAGATAGTAAGCGATCACTGTAGCTTAGGTTATGAACTAGATTGTAACAAATACAATAAAACATACTTGTATTTCCTGTTTGGCCAAACTACAAGATCTGACTAGTCCTAAACTTAAACCTCTCTAGTTCCTAGACCTTTTGGGACGGTTGTCCTTTTGATGCTGTTGGCGTTTTGACACAGTTCCATTTCAACCCAAACGGGTCCTTAAAATATAATATGTACTTGCTTTTTTTTAACGAGCCCTTTTCTATTGCGCAAACATTATAGGTAGTCAAAGTTTTAATTTCCAAGTTACTTGCAACGTTCAGTTAAACAGTACCTTCTAATCATTAACTTAGTTATGTTTATGTTTAGTTAAAAAATTCAAGTCAGATAATAATTAACCCCTGTATTCGCAAAATAATTATATGAGCGCTTGAACGCACAAGGTACCTACTGATAATAATGTATGGCAGCTTTCATGTCAATGTATATACAATGTATGTTTAATACAACACTCATATTTCGCCGGACAATATTCATTCCCAAATATCACAGCGGGCGAGCCTGTCGCCATACACCGGGCTCCAGTCATGTAGCAGATGATATACATTACGCCCATATGTTCACACAACTTACTTTAAATAATTCATCAATTAATCGACAAATTATATCTGATATAATAAAACTATACAGAATCATTAGCTTTAAAACCATTTTGCTTCATTGTTTCCCTAAACCTGTTGATCTTTTAACATACAAATTACAACATATCGTCACGCTACATCGTCACGCTTTGTGTTTGAAGCGGCTGATAGCAGTGTATTACACTTACCCAAACCCACACTTCGATTTTCAGTCCCAAATGTGACAGGAGTCAAGCTTGTCGCCATACACCGGGCTCTAGTTATGTAGCAGGTGTCATTCAATACGCACATATTATTATGTTCTTAGATGAACAAATTGGTGCGTGCCTTCGGCTGGGATCGAACCCATTCCCTCTGGCATGAAATGCAAGTCTTCTCCAACTAAGCCATCATCGCTATGAACTTGTTTGTGTAGTATTTCTGCTTATGCTGTACTGTACCATGTGTACTTTAAAATAATTGCTTATCGTTATGATTTATTATGCGTTCACTGACTCAATATATCACTCGTTGCTGTGAGTTTAATTCTTGGGAGCTTCTAAAAGTAAGGCTAAAAGTATTGCTAGCTCTGGAAGCAGAATTTTTAGATTTAGATAAAACAAATAATAGTAAAAATAAATAGGTAGTCAAATTATAGCAATCAAATACTCAAAAATTGAATCAAATTAAAACTACTACTACTGTGTGAACTGTAAAACGATAATAAGTAGGTTACAATAACTTATTTCTATAGTATTTCTTGTTTCAGGTAAGTTCAAGAAAAATCCCCTGCCAGGCCTCAGGCCTCTCGGAGTACAACTCAAACGTTTAAGAATCGAACTTAAACGTTTCCATTATGTGAGTAATGCTTAATTATGATAAATTATAATAATATTCGGGACACTTGCACACAAGGTCGTCTGACCCCAAACTAAGCAAACTTTATATCTATGGCGGACAGAGACTGATAAACATACATATATATTTTTATACACATACTTATATAAATTATATAATTAACACTAAAACATAGAACAAACACAAATGTTCATCACATGAATGTTTGCGCGAGGTGGCAATCGAACCAAAGCCCCCTGGCTCAGAAGGCAGGTTCACTACCAACTGAGCCACCGAGGCAGTCAATTAAAACAATTATGTTGTCGACCATTTAATAACAGATCAAGATTTAACATATTAGAAAGAGTACGGTTTTTCCTAAATCTCCGCCATAGTTATTTATCTTAAAAAGTAGTTATTAATCTTAAAAATTAACTTTGACATAACATAATTTTTTGAAGCTAGCACATACTTATGCTACTTTGTGATACCGCGGAGTAAATCTGTTTTCAGAGGTTTATCTTCCATACTTGTAGATAACTAAAAATTACTGTTGAATAAACTTTGTCTATTGTCCATGCCGGCATTTTGGATGGTTTTGTTGAAAATTTTATTGTAATCACAAAAAATATGAATACTTAATGGTATTTTGAGACTAAAAATATTTTTTCTAGTTAAAAACTTGTGAATAACACCGGAAGACTAAACAAAAAAACATCCTACTTCAAAAAAAAAATGTATAGCCTCGGAAAAGTTAATATCAATAATTGACTAAAATAGTATTTTTTTTTTTCGATCGAGTAAAAAATTTAAAAGAAATAAAAGACAAAACACTGCATAAATATTCCGAAGCTATACAACGTTAATAAATAAAGGGGATAGTGAAGATAATACGAGTCGACAGACGGTCATTGCAGTCCTTTAGGGCGTGACGCTGCAACTTCTAGAATGTTCCAAAGCTCCAAAAAGAAAACCAAATCACCCTCGAGTCTGACTGCATTTGTTTGACAAAAAATGACCGTCTGTTTGACTTGATTTTCGCTTTGTGCATGAACGTGCATCTTTTTTATGGAGATGACTATTTTTATTGTTTTGCAAAGGACTGCAATCGTAGCGCGACATTCGTTTGTTGTTCACGTTTTATTCCGCTCTTTTAGCAGTTTAGCATTTAATTTTTTATGTTACAAGCTTGGCTCTAATTGCTGTTAGATTCCTGTCAATGCTTTGTCTGCAAATAATCCAGCTATTTTTTTTTTCAATCCAAGCAAATGTTGTTACCAGTTAAATCTATATATATAAAATTCAAAGTCCTGACTGACTGACTGACTGATATATCAACGCACAGCCTAAACCGCTGGTCCTAGAAACATGAAATTTGGAGGATATGTTCTTTGTACAGTGTAGGCATCCACTAAGAAAGGGTTTTTCGAAATACTACCCCTAAGGGGGGGAAATGGGGGGTTCAAATTTCTATGAAACTTTTTATTCTCTGGGTCGATTGACTTAAAAATTGGTACAAATATTCTTCAATTAAAATTATGAGACACGTATATCACAGTTTTTCCAAAATCATCATCATCATCATCCACCGACAGAGTCTAATAGGGCTTCTTTTTACTCCGATAACTTTGTTGAGAAAGTTGTTAACCCACTACAAAAGACGCTGTTATCATTCTTAGGGTTCCGTACTAAAATGGTGAAAGAAACCTTATCATGAAACACCGATGTCTGTCTGTCTGTATGTCTGTGAGCTGATTATCTTGGAAACTGTAATAGCCAGCAACTTGGAATTTGGTACAGATCTAGATAACGGTAGTAGCTACGTATAGTAGGTAAAACGTCACGCCTTTACCCTAAGAGGTGCATTACAACACCCTCACTTCGCCGGACGATATTCAGTCCAAAATGTAATAAGTAGTCAGCCTATCGCCATACGTACACCGGGCTCCAGTCATGTAGCAGATGACATTAAATACGAAGCTATCATGGAATTTTCATATGAATCTCCGTGTAAAATATGTGAACTATATTGCTGACATTCTATCAAATTTCAAACCTACTTAATCAGTAAGGGAAAAATACAAGAATTAAGTCCAAGCCTGTCAGAAGATTACAAACGGCAAGTGGAGAGATATCTGTCAATAGAGATCAAGTAGATGAGCTAGGAGATGAAATGTATTATTAGTGTCTGTCTGATCTTAGAAGAAGTATTTAGTAAAAATAGACAAAGTCAATAGAAGAAGCTGCTTTAGTATTAGGAAGACCAAAACCTACAATACGGGTTGCCTTTTTTTTTTATGTAAAATAGGTCGGCGTTTGACCACCAACCCTGATGTTACGCGACGTTGTGGTCTAAGATGGAGCACGACGACCTATAAGGTACTTATTCACTCTAGCCTTGGAGTTTTGTAGAGTGAAGAAGTACAAAGACGGCAGTTGAGTGAGGTGCTACAAGTGCTCTACTGCTCAGACCCGTCTTCGGAACGGTTACACCGGACTACATTCCGAAACACGACTAGGTCATTTCACGGCATGGCTTGGTCCTGTGGGTGGTAACTAGCCACGGCCGAAGCCTCCCACCAGAGTTAGCACTACCCGGGGACCACGTGTAGGGAATCAGAATAGAGTACACTCCTACGGACGTGGGTAGCTTCGAAGGTCTTAACTTAAGGTCTGCCACCATACTGACTGGTGTGGTTTCCGAATGAGTCTGTGTATCCTCAGCTGAGGATTCGTCTAATATCTCTAACACCATCGAACTACACCTTCGAGCTAAAAAGAGTGCAGTTTCCCCTTAAAGTCTGTTTTGCAATGACCATAAATAAATCTCAAGCCAAACTCAAAATTTACTAAATTGCTTTTCACACGGTTAGTTATACGTGGCCTGCTCCAGAGTAAGCTCATGGAGCGGCCTGGTGTTCCTAAAAAGAAAGAATATGGTTTTCGTTGTAAACAATATTAATTATCAATTATCTACTTTTGGTTGTCTCCTAATTTAATCTTTTCACACACGCTTTAAGCTCTGTTGATACCATACTACTACTACTACTCTCATTCAATAGATAGTTTGGTGAACTAAAGAACTTTGTTCTTATTGCTCTGTTTGGGATGTTGTCAGTTTGTGTATTCAATTGAGAGCGAGTGTGACCGCTTATAATATTTATTTCTGAAGATAAAAACGTCATTAATTTCCTGTAAGCCACGCGGGCGAAGCCGCGGGCAGAAGCTAGTTGTTTATAAGAGATCAAAACCTATGACAAAATTAAAGGTAATTCACGAACGGCGTCACGCAAAACGGCGTGTTGCCAAGCATAAATTTGATAGTGAGTGGGGAATTTATATGTCAAGACGATGACTGAATGAAAAACTATGACTTTTCAGATAGCTCCAAACCATCACGCCAAACTTATCGGGAATGCGCAAATTGACATTCGTTTTGAAATAAAAAATAAACATATAAATAATAATAATAGTTGATGAAAGTGATGCCGTACGGGTGTGCGGCATCAATCTATTTGACTTAAAGTCATTTGGAGCCACGCTAAGTTGCATTCATGGTGTGACCACAAATGCCCACTTTTAGCTTAAAACGAAATGGAATTCTTAAGTCATTCCCATCGCAATTAAAAGTGAAGTGACAATTTAGCTCCAGTAAACTTTTAGTACCGTCACCTCACAACTCTAAAACTATCTAATATTAATTTTATCAGCACAGAATTGCGTATTAAACTTGAATATTGCTTCTAAATTGGCGCTACGTCTGCAATTACACCGCATCGAGCATCGAGCACGCTCGACTGCTCTGTTGCAGATAGATACGACGTATTCAAGACGACGACGTCTTTGGTAAAGCGTAACGAACGTCGCTTACCTATTCACCGTGAAATCTATTTAACGCACGAATATGTAACGTTGACTAAGTTTGTTACTGCAGAGGGTAATTTTGTAGTGAGTAACAGGTTGTTAATCAATGTTGTAGTTTATTATATTTGGGATATTGTGATATAAATTGATAATGAAATGATGTGTCCGTTTGTTTATCAATAAACAATTCAAATTTGTATTTGTGTATCTAAATTCATGGTTATCTGAACCCGACAGTTTCACCTGTTATTTTTAAAAAATAAATTGTTAATTTTACCGGGAAAAAAAGTAGCCGGTGCAAAGCGAAGATTGAGCTATGTCTAATCCAAATTTTTCTTATACACATGACATTACAGAAATCTAAAGTATTTAGATTTAATGTGTCTCATAAAATTGAGTATATTTCGACTAGATCTGCAGACTATACTTTGCTATTGAAACGTTATTCAAATAACGTTTCGAACTCAAATAAATCACAATTACATTCGGGTGTAACCACGGACACCATTATTCGAAGGCGACACAATTTGTGTGCGCGGTCGAGCACGAAGCTCCGCCTCAGGTGCCACCAATAGCCGATCTAATTAAACGGGAAAGAACAGAATGCTCGCTCGCCGAGTGAATTAAAGCGGTGTCGGCGTTCGATTGAGATTTACGGTCTGAGAGACGGACGGCGACAAGCTTAGTGATTGTTTTTCTAGGCAGCGTAATGGTCCTTGAATCTGTTGTTGTTTTCGTATGTTCTAAATTTAGGTAGATCTAACTAGTATAGTAGAATCAAAAAACATATAAAAATTTTTTTCTGTGTGGAAACTTTCATAACTGAAGTCTTGTCTACGTTAGTGAAGAGATGTCTCTACATTTTTTGTTCCAATTGTCTAATGAAAAATTCTACCTGTTGGTATACATATACCTTCATAAGTAAGTATACAGAGTTATCGGTATAGGGTGTACTAAAGCACAAAGGGGAAATTTTACAAAATTTCGTTAAAAAAAACAGCTGTTCAAAAAGTCCGTTAATCGTCGACAAAATATATGGAACTGCTATTCCATATATATATTTTGTCTATTTAGCTGTTATTTTTTCTCTATTTTAAGGTTAACCCTTTAATAAAAGTTGTTTATAACGATAAGAACAATGACCCCTTTTCAGCTTAGTACGCCCTTTCCTGATAACCTTGTATTATGTTAAATGTAATGATAAAGGTTGCCTTTAAATAATCATCCCAAAATTTTAAACCTTAAATTGAAACGTAGAAAAGGTTCTACCAATTCCACCGTAATAGGTAATTTTGTAATGTTACAATACCCTGATATCCAAATCTTATAATCACACCGGCCGAGTTGAGTAAACTATACGAGTGCCAGTGGCTAATAGCGCTCGCTTAACTACGGATTACGAAAGTAAACAAAGGCCCTTTAAAGTTAATGCTGAGTTAACCCAAGGGCCCGAGGCTTACCTATGTGTACCTTGGGTTCCTCGTCTATCTACTCGTATTCTACGATAGTTATTAGCTAGTTAGCAAGCTATTCTGAACTTACTGGTTTAAAAAACATAACATCAAAACGTAACATCGTTGACTTTTAGTTTTTACATGACTATACTAGTTGCGCCTCGCGTTCTTGGCCATGGTTAAAAAGTAACTAGTGTGCTATTTAGTCTATAGTCTATGTTTCTTTTAAAACTTCATCCAGTTCCGTTCAGCCGTTCTGGCGTGATTGAGTAGCAAACATGTATCCATCCATCCATTTAAACTTTCGCATTTTTTTTAAATAGTGTGATCATTACACACTAGTTAACCTATCCACGGCTTCACTTGCGTTTCATAGCCTATGGCACTCAAGTGATTGTGTAGCTTTTAATTTGTAAAGGAGTTTGTTCCAACTGGACCTGAATTTTCGAAATATACCTGAACATCCCTTTTCGAAACATACCTAAAATACCCCTTTACAGACATACAAACTTCACCTATTTAAAAGCCTAATAAGTTGAAGATGTCGCAAAAGAAAACCTAGTGCTTACTTCAAATTTATTCTTTTAGTCGTTTCCTATCCCACTGTTACAGCGTATCCTCAAAATCCCGACCACCAAAGTGACCAAACAGACCAAGAATTTAATATCCAAATGCTACCTCAGTCCAATATAGGAAAATCGGCTTTGCTAGAGCATTTGACCGGAACGCGTGACAACCCCGAACATCAAAGGCTAGGGGCAATGTAGCTCGGGACAGTTGATGAAGTATGTACAAGGTACAAGCAAGGTCGAGCGCATTCTTAGGACTATCATAAAATATTAAGATACTATAACAAATGTACCTATAGTGTCTTATACCATAATATAGTTTTATAATATTGCCGGTCATATTATAAATGAAGATACACACGACGAAGATAATTATTGTTACGTGCTCTCTAAAGATACTGAGGCTTACTGAGCGAAGGCAGGTGTATTTTAATATGTCTATCACATCATAGGTAAATATGGCATAGATAATAGATTACAAAGTAAATGTAGCAGCGATGAGATGAGTGTATTATTTTCGTGTCTTCATCATTTGTGTCAAGCTTGCAGATGATCAAGGTACAAATAGATCTAAAGTTAGAGTTATACCGTTTTAAATTTATTTTTGCAACCATATCACTAAATGCGAAAGTTTGTGAATTTGTAGATGTGTTAGTTTGTTACTTCTTCACATTTGAACGGATGGACGGTGAGGATGACGGACAGAGGTATCTCATCCCTGGATTAGCACGTGGCTATTTTTTAACACTGGGACTGAATATCATTCTACGAAGTGCGGTAGTTGTAATACACCTCTACCAGATATGTTATGCTAACCTAAAGATATGTGCTATTTTTTAACAAGCGAGTAGCATCGCGAAGCACAGCTATTCAAGATATAGAAGCGACCTGTGTCACTCGTCTACTGTTCAACCTCGTTCACTGCATTTAAGTTCCATTGTACGGGTGAGCCGGAATTGTATTACTGTCAGTCGGCAAACACGCTCAGATGTTAATTAAGTCCAATCAAACGCACGCTCGCGACCGTCGCTCGTGCGAGCATTCGATTCGGTGTGATGGGTGGTCAGGCTAAGGGCGGGTATAGGAAGCGTGAATCACTTTCGTTTAAAAAAAAATTACAAGTTAAAGGGACTGTAATTTTTTTTTATTATTTTAACTAGTGCTGCGCTGGCTGTGTTAGTTTAATTTCGGAGGAACTGTGTGATAAATATAAGATAAAACAGTGTAAAGAAAAAGCGTTTAGAATAATACTTCTATAAGACTTTCTAATCAATCTAATATAATTGTAAAAGTATCACCAATGTTTGTTATCTGTATACAATAGTTGACACTAAGTTAAAGATTTAAGTAAAAGATTCGGATCAAAAATTAATTAAACTCGAGATACACAATTTGTGACATTTATCCAAATTTATTTAGTTGGATTATTCTAGTCTTCCAAAAAAAAATAAAGAACTTTATACCTATCGAATATTTGGTATTCCCATCCTACTTTAACTGCTACTATTCCCATCCTACTATTTTGTATTTCTTTCAACAATTTTTTTTTTGGGTTTAACATCTGCATGCCAAAACTGATTTATTGAGTTTAAATTCAGCAGAGGAGTAAAAGTGAATAGCGATATTAAACGTCTTAAGTACCTACCTGGTTCGAAGCATCAATGCATTCGCATTAGACAAAAAGTCCGTTTAAAAAATCCTCTTTGTTCAATTATCCCACACATTAACTAGTGCCACTCTCTAACAAAATCAAAAGTTTCATTCTGGCGCGGCCGCATTTCTGTCACTCACTCCCATGACTTTTCTAATTAGAGAAACAGGGATTGAAATCATATCGTGCGTGCAACACTATTAGGCCCTGTTTCAATCAATTCATCAAATTAACGAAAAACTCAATTTGTCAATCCGGATTTTACTAGATTCAACCGGCTTCACTGGACGGGATTAAAATTAGCCAGTTTCGGTATTCAGATTAGCCATCGGACGTGTGAAAAATTCAATTTATTCGGGACATGTCAACGTCTGGCAGGGTAAGGAGGGCAAATTGGGTTAGAGGGGGCGCTTGAGTACTAATTTGGGTAAATTAGGCACTATAATTCGATGAGTTTAAGTAGATGCAGATTAAATAAGGCTTTGCGAATGTAACTATTGCTGGCTATATTCTGGGGGGATTTTTGACTTAGCGAAGCGAGGTCTCAGAGTCTACTGGGGTGTTTTGTTTGTTCGACGACAATTTGATCCGATTGATGATTTTCATGAAATTTTGCAGGCAAGTAGATCATGCAAATACTTATTTATTTATGAGCGAAATCGTAGTAAACCGTTTGAGGCGAACTACTGGTTATTTAGTTTTTGGTAATGAAATTGAAAGTAAAACTTATCGGAATCGGATAATTCATTCGTGTCAAACAACATTACTATTGGATAGTAATGTTGCTAGCCTTTTAGCCATTGATAATAGGTATATTGAGCCTTGTTTGGTGAAATGTAAAATATTAATTAACCAATTTATCGGAATACTTGATTCGAGAAAATATTTTAGAAATTATTTCTTGCTTTAGATTACTTAGCATTTGGCAATTTGTTTGAAACAAAAAGTTAGGTTACAATAATAATTTAACAATTTTCAAAATAAAATGAGTAAATAATACCTACGAATGCAAACATCCGTACTTAACTGATACGTCGATTTGTTCTCTATAACATAACTTTAAAAGTCAATAGAAATAAGAAATAATATTCTTATTACAATTAACCAACCATTTCTGAGAAGACGTGTATGAAAATAGTTCTAGCGATGTAATCAAACTGCACCCCGTATTCACGAGTTCTTGCACCCTAGCCTCATTCTTACACGAAAAAATCTCTAGTACCATGTCATAGTTTCACCAAACGTCCTCAAAGAGAGACATATCGACGATCGATATGAACTCGCCCGTCCGCTTCGGAGATAATAAAAAAGTTCGATGATACTGTAGTACCCTGTCCTCCCCTATCGGGAACATGAGATGTTTCTACTTATAGGTATTTATATTTGTACACAATGGTAAAATAGTTTTCTTACTTTTTGTGACAACATTTTTGATTTGAAAGGCGAAAAGAGTAAAGAAGTTGTTTTGGTTAAAGATAAATTTTGATAAGCTAAGATCGTAAGCAGGTGTCTCATATTACATTTTGTTTCATTAAAATTAAATGTAACTTAAAGCAAAATTCAAAAGGAAATAAAAGACAGATAGGTTGAAAACCTCTTTGTTATTTTCAACAGACATTACAAACAAGCATCTATACTATAATAATGCTCAAGCCAGTCTTATCGCTAGAAGACATTTCTTCCAGGAAACTTTAATAGTGAGTGGGTAAACAAAACGTTTTTTTTTCTTCGTCTTTCCTTTTCATTTTAGTTTCCAGCCACAACACGGGCCGGCTTTCCTCCGGATAGCGTACTTTATCCGAAATCTCTTACCGATGTCTCGTGTAATTGTGGATTACGCAGGCTTCTGTTTTCATTTGTGCTGCGTTCCGTTAAGTGCTGCTCTGTTAGGGATTGTTGGGGGTTAGTAATGCGTTTTGTTATACTGTCGTTAGTCTATAGATACCTACTTCTATACCTACTAACAATATTATAAAGAGGTATTTGTAAGCTTGTATGTAGGGGGTAGTCTCAGAAACTACTTGCCGGATTTAAAAAAACCATTTCACTAAGGGCGCTAGACAGGCAATATTTACTACATCTAGTATGACTGACGATGGCCGGGCTACAGTCTGCAATATTGCCATTTTGCCGGGCCAGTATTGCTGTAAAAATATGGCCTGTTTAGGAACGACCTATTATTGAACGTTACATGATTCGGATAATACCTACTTTAAATTGTGGCTTGATTGAGGTTCTTTTCACTGGTCCCGGTAAACTCGATAAATGGTGCCGCTATGCCCATTTTTTTTTTTTAGTTTAACAAACATTTTTGGAGAAACCTTTTGACTATCCTAAAACAAATAGACCATTTTAGCCATGTCAGGGGCCATTGGGCGAAGGAAAAAATTTATATCTGCGCCTTCCTATACCTTCGTCTATGAAAAACTTAATTATTTAACTCATAGAAAGTCGTCAAATACATTTATTTACAAAAAAAATGTTAGTTTGGATGTTAGGTGCCGTGTCAGTTACTATTTGACTCGTCATGCCTTTGATTCAAGCAAGCAATACAAATAATGTATATCTCTAACTACTACTTACTAGTCATTACAAAATAAAGACAAATAAATATGAACGTCGAAACTTCTCATCAGAAACATGAGATCACGAACGATATGAAGGTTTAATGTGTAAGTGCACGTCTCCTCACATTCAATGCACTCTGTAACGAGCTCGAAATCCTGCGGAACCTAAAACTGAATAAATAATTCGTGCAAAGCTAGTCTCGAATACCAAACTCGTCTGTTACCAATTATCGCGACTTTTCCGACTAGGGTGGCCATGTAGTTTAAATGTTTTCAAACAGTGTATGGAAAACGAACGTAACAAAGCGTACAAGATGAAAACACAATGACAGAATTGAGCAAAAGTTTATTTTTACTTACACTCTATGAAAAAGATGTGAGTAACTTAGTATTTACAGATTTGACAATCGTAAGTAAAAAAGTATTTTTTGAAGTTAGGCTTAGTGGTAATTCAAAGTCAAAGTCAAAGTCCAAGTGATTTTATTCAATTTAGGTATCAAAGATACACTTATGATCGTCAAAGTTATTTGAATAGACTCGACTGCCTTGTTCGGATAAAGAGCTTCTACTCAGAAGACTTAATTGATTATAATAATTGTCATAATTGGTAGTGATTTGCTATTATGTTTTGGCGTAACATAAAGAAGGCAATTCATCTAACTAATAGCCAATACTAAACTGAACCGTTGACGTTACGGAATCGGAAATGGAAATAACTTACTATTACTAATTTCTCACAAACGTGCCAGCTGTACTACCGGTGACGTTTATGAAACGTTAGTGATACTGAGCCGTTTTTTTGTTAACGCAACGTAGCACAACGTCAAAAGTATCGAATAAGGTTAGGTGTACTTCCAGAATAAATGGCTGTAAAACGCAAGCCTAATACTGAAAAAAAAACTAAAATCATAGTCACAATGTTCCAACACACCTAAAGGCCTTAAGTCGTTTTGTAACTAGCGCAGCGTGTGTGTTAATAATTCTCTTTACAGCGCTGTAAGCCGCTTAAAGCGCTGAGCGACTTGACGAACATGCATTACAGGACTCAAACATCTGGATAGTATTGGAATTATTTTGAAAGCATCGTACTTTAGCGCTTTTAGTGACGAAGAAGTTTGGAAACTAAGGTTGATAGAAATGTTGATGAAGTGGAAATGCGTATAATTGGCTTAAATACTCGTAGAAGGGTACAGATAAGTGTTTATGGTTGTACTTTAGCAGATAGGTGTATTGGAATTAAAATTTGTATTTAAAAAAAAACTACTTTCCTTCATCAGAATGAAATTTAGGAAACAATTTTTAGATAGTTGATTGAATCAGGCGTTACTTTGCGGACAATTTGCATCTTCAAAACTGTTACTTGAACCAATATCTCATGTATTTCGTTTAACGTCAATTTTTAGATTTTTGTTAACTTTTTTTAAAACGGTTTGACCGATTTTGTTTAAAATTCAAATGAGACCGCCTTAAAAATTAACTAAATACACCTTTTGAAACAAAAAAAAAAAATTCTTCAGGAAATCGGTTCAGGCGTCTTCGAGTAATCGGTGAACGATCCTTTTTGGAAGTAAATTAAAAACTGCCAAATTATTGCAGCAACATTGCTCAACATAAGGCAAGATGGCAACCAAACGCAAACCCAATATTGAATCAAAAAAGAACAAAGTAGACGTCAACAAGCATTTAGGCGTGTTTGTGGCATCCTTGCCAACATTGATAAGAAGCAGCCTATAACATTGGAACTTCCTGTTTTATTGAAAATTAAACGAATGGCTCACGTCACATATGTCGATGTCAACAAAAAATAAGTAGTCCAGATGTTACACACATTTTCCGCTTTAACGTTCTCAACAAATTTTGCAGTAAATGACAACACTCGACAATATAACCCTCCTTCTTGCGCAGTCGGGCAAAAAACCGTTCTTCAAAATGTAGTGTATGAAACTAGCACAATATAGGCGAATCTAACGACATCTACCGACCTATCATAGGAAGGAACATAGGGATGGACATACATACAGACACCACATACAGGTCAAATAGCCCTCCTTTTAGGCTTCGCTACAGTCGTGTAAAAATAGGTTCACGAAACGTTTACGAAAATTCCGAAACACTTCTCTCAAGACACGCCATTTAATTGCATCAAAAAAATCGATTGCACCCTCAGCTACCTTTTACTTTGTGATCACGTTTCCCAGTTATTGGTACGAACCTGCCCGGCGATTGCCTCCGAAGCCTCTTTAAATAGTTTCTGAAAGGTTTATTCGCGAGGCCTTCTGCTCGCGACTGCTTTCCCCCTCTGCTTCTTAGGGTAGCATCGCACCAGGCTTTGTGCACTTTATGAAGATCTGACAGCTGCAGTCGATTTTGAAAAGCTCATTTAAATTATTTGTTTATCTATTTAATTAACTAACTGCCCCTCGTGGTGTTACTTACCCGTGGTTGACAAGACATTTATGTGCTATTTCTGGCTAAAATCTATGTATATGCTAAATATGTAAAATATATATCTGCATGCTGTGGCATACAGACGGACAAAGACAGTCGGACGGCTGAACATAACGAAACTAGAAAGGATCCTTGGTTTCAAGAATTAAAAAAAAAACGCCCGTGTACCACACTATACTGTGCAGTTTAACCCTCCAGGGGTAAGTGTGCCCCCACCCGTCCGGGCCCCAGGCCTCTCCAGCTCCGTTCTTATTTACACAAGGCGAACCTTCAAAGTCTCGACTCGGTCGGCACTCTGCCTGCTCAATTTTAGAACGAGGTAAAGGAAATTGGTAATCAATTGTTTTAGGTTTGTTTTAAAGCATAGGTCTCTGAGATAAGATTTTGAACTGAGGAAATAATTTTGAAAATTGTTTGAGCGAAGTTTTGGGGATGTTTTACTTCCCTTTTATGTCCCTGCGTGGTTTGATGTTGTTCTGTGTGGGAGTAATTTTAATTATGGTGACTTTTTAGAATTTCCTTCCAATTAACGTGTAGGAAAAGCAAGTCCGCCAGCGTCTTGTCTTCAAACTTTAGAACAAGCGGCAGGTATGTAACTGGCAAGCACTTACCATGTTCCGTACAACATAAAATAATGAAAAATACACTAACATTTTGCTTACTTAAAAAATAAAAGCGTACATACTAAGCTTGTACGACAAGACAGACTAATGAGGACCATCATAAAAGGAAAAGTAGGAGGAAAATAAGTTTTTTTTGGTTGAAAATGTATAATTTAAGAAGTGCATATTTGAATAATGAAGATGATGAAGTAGAACCGTGAGCTAATCAAAATAGTACACGAACAGTCTACTATCGAGGAATTCCTCTATGGCACCTCCCGATTCCATCATCAAAACAGCTCCGTGGTACCATATTATTGCATTGTGACCAAATTAATTTAGCTTCCAAGGTTTAACCATAACGTTAATTTCAATACTAACATGGCAAGTTAAATAAAAGCTTGTAAAACAAATATGAATTAACTTTTCAACCCAAAAAAAAAAAAAAAAAACCAGTTCATCCGTTTGAGAGCTAAGATACCATAGACATACACACACAAACACACATACGCACTCACACACGTCAAACTTATAACACCCCGTCGTTGCCCTAGGGGTTAAAAAGGAGAAGACAGGATGATGTACATGACATCAGCCTGCCTTCTCCTTTTAAACCTACAAAAAGATGAAAACACTGGCAGAAGACCGCCAAACAGAAACTAGTCCACTGACAAACGCAGCAACAATCTTAAATAGAACAAATGAATCTTACTAAACACCTTCATATCCATAGAATCTACCATAGATCTATTTCTCTCATCATTTCGCCTACATACAGCAACAAAGCACAAAATTGAATGTCGTTACCTAATTGGATTGATATTAGTCATGCGACAAAGCCCCCCGGCACAAAAGACCTTTGACCATTCACATGTATCGGGCGGCAGTCACGATAGTCCGAGCCCGACTGCATTTTCGAACGGATCTATGAAAAGTTCGAGCTAAATCGACTTTCTAAATTAAAAGTTGATGATAAACAATGTTGCGAGAAATAAATTTGTTTTTACCCGACTGCGCAAGAAGGAGGGTTGTGTTTTTCGAGTGTATGTATATATATGTAAATATACGAATATACATATGTGGGTTTCAGGTTTCTTTGGCACGCCCTACAGCCGAAACAGCTTGATGGATTTGGCCATGTGAGGTGTCATTTGAATCGTCTTGATAGTGGAAGTGACATAGAGTACAACATTTTGCAGCCGGATTTTTTGTTTTTCTTTGAATAATGTTACTTGTTTAATAATCAAGCTGTAGCTGTAGCTGTAAGACTTTGGAGTAATTACTTATTTCATACCAAGCGGAACAATTGTACCTACATGTTTCTTTTCTAACAGAGAAAGAGATGGAGAAACAATGTAATAAGTATTTGATTTCAATTTTAACCTACTTCTTTAGGAAACTTTGCAAATATATTTGTAAAAAGCGATGACCTAGTCGGAGAAGGCTCGCATTTCAAGCCAGAGGGGGCGGGTTCGGACCCAGTCGAAGGAACACACCAATTTGTTTATTGTGCGAACATATGTGCGTATTTAATGTCATCTTCTGCATAACTGGAGCCCAGTGTATGGTGTAGGCACGGCCCCTGTCACATTTGGGTCTGAATACCGTCTGGCGAAGTGTGAGTGCTGTACACTTCTGCCAGCCCCTTCGGGAGAAACGTTATATGTCATGTCATGTTATAATATTTGTAGTTCGGATAACAAAACTATAATTTTGTACTTCGAAGCTGATCCAAAGCTAGAGCCAGGAGGTGAAAAGCTTATTACGTAGTTTTTTAATTTCCATTTTTTCGTAAAAGCGTTTTACGTTTTCTCTAGTGAAAAACTTCAAATAAAATTAATGAATTCGCTTCGTAAAACTATCGCACTCTTACTTTTCTGATCAATGGAAAGTTGACACAAAGAAGGGGATTTCAACAGGCTTTTGATGTTATGGGAGTTGCTTGGATGAATAACCCAAGTGACATGCTACTTGCCCATTATTCACCTTCACCCTCCTTCTCCTGCCATGTACTGAGACTATTTAACCTCGGTTCAAGACTAGAAACAAGTGTTTATAGTACTAGAATGAAAGTATCAGACAATTGCTGTCGATTTAGATGTATCATTTTCAAAAATAAATCATTTACTGTTCATAAATTAGGAAATGTAGATTTATTTACATATCTCTCTGGTCGCTTTTTAATGGCTGAAGATCACGACCACCATTGTTTTTTTCACATACCGGTTTGTCAGACTCTTCCACTCGTGCACTCTGTAACCACTTCCTCAATACAAGTAATTGAGAAAAATTAAGAAATATATAAGTACTTAGTTTTAAAAACAAGAAACAATAACTTTATTTTGGAAGTAAAAATCATTGTTTCTGTCTTTCTGAATAATATTTGTAACTAACTAATTAAAATAAACTAATTTAAAAATGTTACATATAAATAAAATAAAATAAATCTATAGAACGTAAATTTTTTGTATAAAATAAAATTTGTAATTTGTAATTTAATTTGTAATTTTTAATATGATAAATAGTAATTTAAATTTTGATTTTATTAGTAGTAATTAATTAATTATAAATATTTAACATTTTATGTACATAAGCATGACGAAACTCATTGTAGTAAAAGTAGTAATAACTGGAAGAACTAATCCCTAAGATACAGGTGGTTAATTTTACCTAGTTTGGGGATTAGCGCTCCAAAAAAACAAGTGTCCTACTATGAGCAAAAAAAAAAAAAAATTTGTACATGGTTTTTGCGCTTCATGTTCAGTAGTTTATACGTCCGTGGTGAATTTGTGGGGCCTCATACAGTGAAATTGAAATAGGGCTAACAATATTGGTTACTATTTGCGAACAATGAACGTACAGGATTTAAAAGGAAAAGACAAAGGAATAGACACAAAATTGCTGAAATTCACAATGAATGATATATGTATATTACTAATTGGAGAAGAAGATTTTATAACGACAAATAACTATTTTGACTTGGTCATGAGCATTCGAGATACATTAAAGAAAGTACAACATACGAACATAGTGATATGTCTTCCTACATATAAGTGCGGGCAGGTCTCAGAAAATTTATTATACAACCATCGAGTAGAAAATTTCAACAACCTTTTATATCTGGACGCATTGACCCATGAGTACGCATACATATTTGACTCGAACCGAAAACTAAAATATGATTATACTATGTTCCTTAAGAATTCTGGAAGTATCAACAACATTGGACTACGACAAATTTTCAAAACACTTAAAAACTATATTGCTGGGATAATTAACTTAAAAAACAAAAATCATACTACAAACTCACAAAGTACAAACAACAATATAAACAAGACAATGTTTTTTCGTGAATGATTATCTCCATATTCTCCATCAAAACATTGCTGGACTCGTCAACAAGACTGACAGATTAGTGACGGCTCTGGATCATCTCGCTGAGAAAAATATTATACCGGATGTAATGTGTATGACAGAACATAATGTTATGAGTGGCTATGAGCAACATGTACATGTTCCTAACTATACACTAGCTGCATCTTTCTCTAGATATAACGTAAAAAAAGGCGGAGCATGCATTCTGGTCAAAAACGGACACGAATGGAGAGAAGCACCTGAATTCAAACAAAAATCCCTGACACTTGTATTTGAATGTTGTGCAATTGAGTTAATTAGACATAAACTTCTTATAATATGTGTATATAGAGTTCCAAATTCAACGAATCTAAAATCATTTCTATGTAAACTTAATAACATGTTAAATATGACAAATAACAAAAAATACGAACAAGTTGTAATAACTGGTGACTTTAATATCAATATTTTGAAAGATTCTATTGTAACGTCTGATTTTGAATCCTGCTTAAGAAATCATAATTTTAAACTAGCGGTTAAACAATCGACACGCTTTGCAAGCCAAACGTGTATAGATAATATGGCATATAACATTAACAAAAGATGTAAAACGGAAGTGCACGAATTAGTCTTATCTGATCATAGCGCTTTGATAATGAAGTTTCCAGTCCACAAAAACGCAATATTGAAATACTGGCGCAAAAAACAACGGGACTATTCTCCGGACAACGTCGAAAAGTTTAAAATGTGTCTGAGAAAAATTTCATTCTCAGACTTATACAGCTTCTCTGACGCAAATCTCGCATACGACTATTTTATAACCAACTTTAAACTATACTATGATCTTTGTTTCCCACATAAAACAGTTGTTATTAGAGTTAACAAACGGATAAAATGGCTACCTCGTGGCATAAAGACTTGCAGCAAAAATAAAAGAAAGCTTCTTTGGAAGTTTAGACTTAACCCAAATAGTACCAATAAAATTACTTTTCTCAACTACTCTAAGCGTCTTAGAAAAATTATCGCATTAACTAAACGTGCGCAAAACAATTACAGCATAGAATCATCTTGTAATAAATCCAAAGCGGCGTGGCGAATCATAAATAAGACTAGATTAAATTTACCTAAAGATTCTATAACAAAAATTAAACATGAGAATAAAGATATAATTGACCCAAATGACATAGCTAACGCTTTTAATAACTTTTTTGTGGATAAAATAAAACCCATTACAAACTCAGGAAACAACGTCACTACTTATGTAAGAAGTCGCAAAGATTCTATGTTTATGGCTCCAAGTATGCCACAAATCGTCGGGAAAATTATTAGAGATCTTAAAAATACCAACAGTGTCGGTGTTGACGAAGTATCGACTAAAATAATAAAGTCTGTCAGTGAGTATATATGTGCACCACTTAGCTATATTATTAATGTGTGTATTGCAACAGGTACGTTTCCAAATTCCTTAAAGACGACTATTGTAAAACCTTTATTTAAAAAAATAAATAAGGAGAAAATGGAGTGCTACAGGCCTATCGCACTGATATCTATTTTTTCAAAAATTATTGAGAAATATATTTATAATGAGTTAAATAATTATTTAGAACAAAGAACAATACTATGCAAAGAACAAAAAGGTTTCCGAAAAAATAAAAACATTAATATGGCTATCTACGATTTTATCAAACCGGTTTTATTATGTGTTGATAAAAGTACTCCAGTATGTTCAATATTCTGTGACATGACACAGGCGTTTGATTATGTAGATCACGGGATATTAACAAGAAAATTAGACGCTTATGGAATACGGGGCAATGTTTTAGACTTAATTAAATCATATCTGACTGATAGGATACAAATCACAGAAATAAGTCGAGTTAATCTTGAAACCAAGACTGAGGAACTATTTAGATCGTGTGAACGTAAAGTTACGTACGGAGTTCCTCAGGGCAGTGTTTTGGGCCCACTGTCATTCATAGCCTATATTAATGATTTACCTTGTGCCACCACACAACCTATGACATTATTCGCAGATGACAGCACAATTACCATAGCATGTAAGACACCTGACTCATATGAAAATGACATTAATGAATCCTTGACATCAATAATATCATGGCTGGACAATAATAACTTAAAAATCAACTTAGATAAAACAAATATCATGAACTTTAGACAAAGAGAATCATTACTTAAACATAATGTGAATTTAGTGTACGATAAAAAATCAATAAAGGAAGTAGTAACTGCGAAGTTTCTCGGTCTAACTATAGACAAGAAATTAAATTGGAAACCCCAAATAGAGACTCTTTCGAAGAGAATAAGCAGTCAAGCATATGCGCTAGGCAAATTAGCTCCCACTGTAAATACAGACGCTCTACTAACTGCGTACTACGGCCTAGTCGAATCCATTCTAAGATATGGTGTTATTTTCTGGGGCAACTCAACTAATAAAGAGGTCATTTTTAAAAGGCAGAAACGCTGTATTCGTGCTATGTTTACGCTTAAAA
Source organism: Peribatodes rhomboidaria (assembly GCA_911728515.1). Taxonomy (NCBI): domain Eukaryota; kingdom Metazoa; phylum Arthropoda; class Insecta; order Lepidoptera; family Geometridae; genus Peribatodes; species Peribatodes rhomboidaria. The sequence goes on along the minus strand of OU452171.1, from coordinate 16,593,337 downwards.
CCCGAGATAGTTGCAAACCATACTTCGAAAAATACAAAATTCTTACACTTCCGTGCCTATATATTTTAGAGACAGCCATATTTGTAAAAAAAAACCTAGAGCGATTCCCCACACTGTCTCAGACTGTCGATAGAAACCGACGCGACCAGGACAAACGTCGCAATCACAAAGGGAAGACAGCCCTGATGAGAAATAATATAGTGTGTATGGGACCTCTGATCTACAATAAGATACCAAAATCTATAAGGGAACAGAATTTTAACCTGTTCAAGAACAAGCTAAAAATATTATTATTGATCAAATGCTACTATACTATTAATGATTATTTGAATGACAAACTTTAATGTACAACTGACATTTTTATTATCTATTCCCTTATTTGACATTGGTGGTTTTAATATTATTTTATTGACATTTAATTCTTACTTTAATTTTGAGATCAACTGTTTTTTGTTATTTAATTTGTTCCTTTAATTGTGTATATTAATTTAATTTGTACAATTTTGAAATTTTAATTTTATTATTTTGACGAGCATAGTGCCATCACTCTGACATTTGTACGCCTATCCGGCACAACATGCTTGAGCCTTTTTGTGTCAATATTCCAACATCTTTTATATGACCATGTTGTATGCAAATAAATATTCTTTATCTTTATCTTTATCTTTAATCTTTCGTCATTTTATGATATTGTGCCTAATTACAAAAGGGTGATCTGATCACTAATTAAGAGTAGAATTTGAAGGGCTTCGTTTTGTATTCTGTAAATTAATATCTGTAAAATCAATCGGAAATTTGAAGGCAATTAAATTTTGAAATGTTTTGGTATTTCATAAATGTACATTTTGTTATTTGATGTAGTACTTATTAGTGTATTCATTGAGTGAACGGAGCTTTATATTTCGAAAAAAATGAGCAATTGGTCGAAGAAATGTGTAGTTTAAAGGTTTGAGGTGAGTCAGAACTTAAAGGTCGCTAGATTGAATGAAATGACTAGTATGCAATCTATGAGTACCTATACGTCTAGACAGAATTCCGTACTGCGAATGAAATAAAAGTGACAGGCTAATTTTTATACTAGTGTGCGTGGTAGGTACGTCTTTTACTAGGGTCCAATCATACATTTCGTTCATTTAGAACCTTACAGTTGGCTATTTTTTTTTGGACCCGTGCAGTGCTTTTGCAGTCCATCTGGACATATCATTTATCAAAGTATACAATATATTTTTGGTTTGGTCTTCAGAGCTGATTAGTCCGTAGTAGATGGTCAGTGGTGCGGATGAACCCTGAAAATTCCGCATATCAGGCGTCTTAGTAAAAGTCAGTTTTTTTACCTTTGACTGCCACATTTAATGACATTAAACGAAGTAAAAAACCAAGCAGTGAAGTCTAAAGTACTGTATACGGTCTAAGATGCGGCAGTCAACCTTGTAAACGAGTTTAAATAACAAAATACATCCGTCACACACACATACACTCACACACATATACACACACAGAGACACGTTGATACACAGAGAGACAGGTTATAACACCCCGTCGTTTTAGTGACGGGGGTTAAAAAAAGTAGTAACAAAACACAAATTTTCAATATAGCAATATTAGTGTAGCTATATATTATCATCATTAGCTATATATTATTATACAATATTATTAGCTGTAGAATTTACAATGCAACTACTTTTAACTATTTTACCAATATTCAAACTGGAACTTATAATTTTCTTCAATAACCATCTTCCATTTTCGTCAAAATCGTCAACTTCCACGAATCTCTTCAAAGTAACCGTAGTTCAGAAAAACCGTCTCGAAAACTCAGACGATGGAACTTGAAATAATATCATCGCGGAGAATCGCAAAATTTCAAGTTCATGAAGACTGGACGGCCGGCGCGGGCCTTTTAGTCCCTAGAGCCATTGAGTGGCAGACAGTTGTGAAAGTCTACGTAAATAACGTATTAATTTAATTGGCAATTATTGTAATGGAAAAACAATAATTGTTATTCAATTACTTACAGTAGTAGCCAATTAAACCAATACGCACCAACACGTTTTCAATTTAAAGAATATTTATGAATCGACGAGCTGTTTTAATATTTTTACTATTGCATTTGCATATATTCCACAACATATTGGTTTAATTGACAATTAGTGCCCATTTGCACGGTGCAAGTTTCTTGTACACTGCAGAGCAATAATTGAATGCACACCCAATAATTTACCATCAGCAATTATTATTTTGACGATGCAAGAAATTTGTTGATTCAATAATGTTTATAGGTACGCAACAGACAAAAACTTGCAGCGTATAAATCAGCCTTTATTGTAATTGAAAAGCAACAAGAAATTGTTATTTAATTACAACAATTGCCAATTAAACTTAAAATTACGTTGTGGCATGTACACAAAATGAATGCAAAAATATTAAAACCAGTTTTGTCAAGTTTTAGATGTCTGTCAAGTAAAATTGTAACTAGTAATAATAGAAAAATGTAGTAGATAAATAGTAAACAATAGTAATGTATATTTCAGAATTATACTCGTACCTACAACATAAACAATGTCTAAATATAGCTAAGTACATTGTACATTAGCTCCCAAGACTCCTATCATCCTGGGCTTGTCAGTTTTAGTAAAACACGCAGAAAGTCATCAAGTTGCTTGTTCATGACAAGCGTAAATAATAGGCAGCTCATGGGCAAGTACTCTGTCTTAGACCGTATCGTCACTTTGCATCAGGTGAGTTGCAGTCAACCGTAGGTCCATTTAATCACAAAAAAGATTGAAGAAAGAACTTGCATTGCCAATTATTCATTGGTACTAACTCAAAAAGGGAAGAAGTGTTGTGACTAGTAGATAATTAGCTACATGCTATTTTATAACCCCCTTAGCAATAAACGTTGAATAGCCTTTGGAAAAGCTAAATAGTTTTTTTTTCTTTTTCGATCAAGTTCAAAAATGTAACAGAAAGAAAGAGGCAAAACACTATAAAACTATTCTGAGGCTATATACAACATTTATTGTTAAGAGACATAGAATAGTATAAAATAGAATATTTTTATTTCATAAACTGAGTAGCGTTTTACGAACATACTGTTTCAAACTACATACCTACCGTCTTACTAATAAACGTTGGATAACCTCGGAACAGCGACAGTGTTTTGTGTTTTTGTTTTCTTTAAAATGTTTGAACTCGATTGAAAATGGCCAAACACTGAAATGAAATCCATTGAAATGTTACACATTTAAGGACCTAATATTGCATTTTTTAGAGGACGAAATTTTATTTTTAGGACATGTGTGGGTCAATAGAAGCTTAACCCCAAGTTTGTACGGTTGCCGCCCTTGTTCCCTGGCCGCCATCTTGGAAAAAGGGGTGCAAACACCTTTTTTGCAATATTTCGGAAAGTATGCGTTGAATAAAAAATTCGTTTAAACACAATTTGTAGCATATATATTTATAGCTTTGCCTACAAATATGCTCATTTAATTTTTTGCCCTAAATTTAAATTAAAGAAGTGAGAAAATTTAAAAAAAAAAATCTTTTTTTGCTCGATAACTTTTCTTTTATTTAAAACTATTTTGAAGCTATACAACGTTCATTAATACGGAGACTACTATTTCTACATTTTTTTCAAAACGTTTACCTATGATGTTATGTGTTTACTGTTCATTAAAGCGTTTCAACAAAATTAGCGTAGTAAATTTTCAGATAAACCTTGTTATACCTGCACTACTGCTTATACCTACAGCGTAACCTACGGCAGGCGGCCCATACTTTTATCGTCATATAATTGAATTTCCGCGCACCGCTACAGAGCAGGAAGTTCCGCCGGATCGCGTTCAACGCTGAATATTGCATCCTCCTTGATGGAGTTATTATTGTACGATGTAATGATTTCACTATCTTTTCTACGATCATTTTCTGAAAGAACTTTTGTTAAAATGTGTTTTGTTTTGTTTATTATGGAGTAAGTATATAGGGTCAGAACGAATGTGTTGCTGTGGTTACAGGTATCCTTAGGCAACGGTGATCGCTTACTATCAGGCAGATCGTTCGTTAGTTTGTCACCAATGCGCAATGGCATAAAAAATAATAATTAAAAAAAATTACATGATAAGTAGATTCACTCCTGGCAAAAAAGTATAAGTCCCGAATTTTTTAAAGTCAAAGTCAAAGTTGTATGGCAACAGGATCGCCGTCTGTCAGATTTTGGACTGAATATACATATATCGTTCAGCGATGTGTTGGTGTTGTAATACACCTCTGCCAGCCCCTTCGGGGTAAAGGCGTGACGATATGTATGTATATGTTATGTTAATGAAATTTTCTGTTGTCATATACTCACTTGTAGCTCGACTATATTTGTAGATAGGTGTTTGTAACCGATCATCGAAGTTAGGCAACGGACGACACAATCAGTCTTTGGATGGGTGACCACGGGTGGCATTTACAATTGACCGCTGCCGTGACATGGATAACACGTTATATTGTTGGCTCTGGTTGTTTATTCTATAACCAACAATAGTCTAAAAACTCTGAAATCAAGGCTAACCACTCGACCTATACGACCTTACTTGCTTTGTTATAATTACGCTACCCGTAACGGTAATACATATTGAAGCAAAGTCGATAATTAAAATCGAGTTTTTCACTTTTATGTAAGCCAAGAAGATAGATAGGTATTACATTGCAAACATATCCTCAAGTGACACAATAACCGTCAATATGAAAACTTTCATAACCCGCAGCGATGCGGCGTTTACTATACATCGCTCGCATAAAACCGACGTCTTACTGTAGAATGGTAAATAATATTTCGATAGGGAATCGATACACATAATGCAGTATTTAAAAAGCGCAACTTCACTTTAGTAGGGAGAATTCAGGTCTTTTGTGCAACTTTTGAACCGGACAGACGCCGGACAAACGCATTTTTGCCAACGCTGAAGCATAGGTACTTCGCTCACTAACGCTCACTCGGTCAATTATGCACTTTTGGTGTTTCAACTGAATTTACATTTACATGATCTGTCGTTCCGTAAGTGGTATTAGGTTTCAGAGGAAAAAAAAACCTTTAAACTAGAGTGTAGCTTAGCTACTGTAAAAAAAGCGAGTTAAATTTGTACAAGCGTGGCTATCGTCGATTTTTGTTATACATATCGTAATATAAATATCTAAACCAGCCTACATTTTTCATGCCACCATGTCCGTTTTGTTTTTATTTAACCCTTCGTAGCACGTGCGGTCAATAAATCCTGGAGTGCTTAGCGCCGTCAGCCGCATTGCCTCACGTCGAGTGCCAGAGTGTGGCCACGGCCCAATTGGGCGGGCGTCACTCCACTGCCCAGTTTATGATTTTATCGAGAAGACACAAATTGCCGCTTAGATGTTTTTGTTGCAAAACGAGCAAAGAATCACGAAAATTGTTTTAAATTCTTCTTTTTTATAGTTTGAATGCGGAAGTCACTGTTTAGTTTTAAAGATTATTGTTTCATTGCAAAATGACAAACTACGCAAATCATATAAAATACGTAGTATTTTCCTAAATAAGGTATGAAAATAAGTTCCCCGCTTTTCGAAGTCCAGGCAATGTTTATGTTGTATACAAAAAAGGAAACTACGCAAATAATTTCAAAATCTATTATTTTGTACAGTCACTAAATTTTTAAAATTGCAACAACGCTAAAAAAAGCATTCAAAGCGTTAGACAGAAAACTTATTATTAATTTATTTGCAATTTATACACAAGTTGAGTTTTATAATTATATCTGCATCCGACATACTTTTTATTCATATTTCTTTATTAAATAACTTGACCGTAACTGGAAGCTATATATATATGAGAGTGCATTTCCGTTTCCGTCGAAAGTACCAGCGTTTTCGTACTTTTAATGCCTTCTAACCGGAAGTCCTAGGTGGCGCCACCTCTGCATTCGCGCTTTGTGAAAATATCGCGCGCCATTTTTTATCATTGGCGTTTTAAGTTTCGTCGAAGTAACATCGCCGCAGCCCTAGCAGCTTGCGTCGTGTTGCATAATTAGTTAATACAAAGTGATAATTTGTTAATAATTATGTGGTAAAATACTGAAATGTAGTTATTTTCCTAAAATAACTCGGTGTTAAGTATACATTTTACGCAGTAAGTACCTACCCACATTATATTTCATTTCTTCATTTCATTTGTTCAAAATGAGTGAGTAGAATTTGTTTTAACGGTTTTACCGTTCGATTAATTTGATATTTAAAATTTTTTGTGTGCCTAAATGTTTTTAACCATATGTGGCTTACAATATGGGGGTCAAACGATGCCTCATACCAGTGTTTTGTCATTATTGAAGTGTTTTTAGGTAATATTTAAGATTATTCATCATATCGTCACGCTTTTCCCCCGAGGGGGCTGGCAGACGTGTTGTACAACACCCACATCGCCAGACGATATTCGGTCCCAAATGAGCCTATCACCATACACCGGGCTCCAGTCATGTAGCAGATGACATACAATACGCACATATGTTCACACAACGAACAAATTGGTGCGTGCCGTCGGCTGGGTTCGACCCCGCTCCCTCTAGCTTGAGAGGCAGGCCTTCTCCAACTAGGCTGTCATCGCCTTTAAGATTATCACCAGTTTTTAACATAGTTTTGCTTCCAGAAACGTATAAATGTTTGCCGCCCAAACGCCCAAGCTACAGAGCACGGGCCGTGGCGGTGGTTCAGTGAAAGGTGCGTAACAGCGTGCTTTTACGATTCTACTAATTCATCGGTATTGGTTGACGTGCTGGCCGATAATTCAAGAAAGTTGGTGAGTGAAAAAATCCTTTTTATAAAAATAATGGTTTTCAAATGTTGCAACAGTGTATCAATTGCTTAACTACGAGTCATACAAACGACTCGACCATATCTAGCGATCTATCAGTTCGTTCACTTTATAGCTTTAGTTACTATAAATTTTTGATACATCATGGCAAATTATTTGAATACATGTATTTTAGAGGCTAGGTAATGCCTATTATTTTGGACGTAGAAATAGAAAGAAATAGAAGTAGAAATAATCATAATCTAGGTATCACAGACCTAGGAACAAACAATAGTGGGGGAGAAAATATCTTACGTCACCTAGCCGTATGCTGCTACGTAGTAGAAAACTTTTCATTAAATAAATGCATATAAAGGCTTTCTTAACCCTTTTTTTTTTGAAATTATTTCTAAATTAATTTTCTTTTGTGGATATATTACTCAAAATGTCACTTGATCTTTTGACATTGCGTTTAAGTTTAGAGGAACAAGTATTTCATTTTGAATTTATTCCTTTTTACCATATTGTTATGCAAACAATCAGTTCAACGTGCTTTCGCATGGTTATAATAGGGAGATACAGGAGTACCGTTTTTGTACCTCCTTACATTGAATTATGCAATCAATACAAAATACTCTGAAATGCTTGAAACGATACGCCCTCGCAGGGTGAATCTCTTTACAAATATCATATTACATTGCCTTAAGCAATCAATACATCATACATCATTGTATGCTTGTAATAAACCACCCTCGCAGGGTAGGTAATCTTTTGCAAAAGCCACCCTCGCAGGGAGGCTACCTATTTGCAATTGAATCATTGCTTTAAGCAATCAATACATCATACATCATTGTATGCTTGTAATAAACCACCCTCGCAGGGTAGGTAATCTTTGCAAAAGCCACCCTCGCAGGGAGGCTACCTATTTGCAATTGAATCAAGCGATCCATACATACACTATTCTTTAGTACGCTTGTAACGATACGCCCTCGCAGGGTGAATCTCTTGACAGATATTACATTGCTATAGGCGTTTAACAGAACGTATTTTAATATTTTTTATGGTTATAATAAACCACCATTGCAGGTGAGTACCTTTTTTGCAAATATCATATTTCATAGTATTAAGCAGTTAATACAACAGACAATGTATGCTTGTAATAAATAAAGCAAAACTCTATAGTTGTGCAAATGTATTTGCAAAATATCAATTTCATGATAAACATAGTACAAACTTGTTTGGTTGTAACAAACCATCTTCACCCGATGAGCATCTCTTTGAAAAATACAATATTTCATTGTATCAAGTAAGTATCGTAGGCTTATTACAAACCATCCTAACAGGGTGATTTTTTGATCTTAATAATGTTGTATGTTCATAACAAAACCTAGTTTTATGCTGGATGAAATATTTCAAACGTATTTTATTGTTGTTGTAATGCCTAATCTGTCTTTTATTCTTCATGAAACTATTAACATAGATACTCTAGCTTGCTTGTAATAAACTACCTTTTCAAGGTAAAATAAAAATATACCTTTGCAAAAACTACCCTCGCGGGAATGTCTTATATAAGAATAAAATTGTAATGAAACAGGTTCCAAATCAATAAATTAACAGACCGTGAAAATATTCTATGTTACAGCTAGACAGTCTTAAACGTAGTTTTTTACTATTACTGCTGAATCCAGATTCAATCTTTTAAGTTTTTAGAAACTGATAAATTAAACGCTCAAAGCGAGGCTTCAGGCCAGTTTGTTGCAGTCTGATCAAGAAGTTTTCGATATGAACTTATTATGTTCCCTGTGTAACGTTAATTTAATTAGAAGTAAGTCACCACCTCGAGGTGGGTTGCATAGTATTGAATCAACTGCAAAGTGAAACATGTTCTTTCAAAATTTCGAAGTGAGTCTTACCCCCTTACTTGATTATTTATTGAACAAAAGTGCTCGATGAGCACAATAACCTTAAGAGTTCGTGCAGTATTTCCTGCGACTCCAATCACAACGGAGATACCTGCTACTTGGTTTAAAACGATGTCTTATCTTGTCGATTCTTGCAATTAGGTCGTTTTTAAAACGACATTATGTTATGGATAATGTGACGAGAACGAATGTTGTACTAATTTTGTTAAAATCTCATTTTCTCATTTAACTCGAGGCAAAGTAAGGTCACACGCGTGTCCCCTTTTTCATAATATGAATATAAGTACATAATTATATACTTATTTATTTATTTATTTTTTAATTACTTAAATAATTTTGTTTGGAACAGCCTCGCAATACCTGAATGTGTGGCCTATTGTCTGTCATACTCAGTGCGCTATCGCATTGACACTAGCAACCTCTCGTTCACAATGAACGATTTGAATTACACAATTATAATTTAAAATATGAAATTAGTTAAATATTTTTACGACTCTGAGAGAAAAAATTGTAGGGCGTGGGTGCTTATATCAATTATTTTTCGCACGACTGTGACTTAATCATTAGAAAATTGTATGTTTCAAATTGCCATAAAAGCTACCTACCGCTATAAGATATAATGTGTTTGCAGTAAGTTAAGATAGTAGCTCGCAACTACCATCGCCCATTCCTTTTAATTACCTACCTTCTTCCAAAGGTGTTTCTTATCTTATCTTACAATGTAAAGACTTGCACTGCGAACTGTGACGTGTAACTGTTAGTTATAAATAAATCCTGATTACTGGCTTATCGTAAGTTGCTTAACTAAACTACCAACAATTTTCTTAGGGCAATAGGTATCGGAGCCGAAATCCTTCCTATATTGCATTTGATAACGATAATTATATAATAAACGAAATAGTGTTATTAAAGTGATAGATTATTTATGAGACTACGCTCATGATAAAATTACGTTATCTTTGAAAGTCTAGCGTGATTTTCATGTTTTACATATATTTTACAAAATCATCACAAACACTGATGATTAATGCATTGACTTGGAAACTCACTATCAAAAATTCAGTACATGCCTATTGAAGTTAAGAGATGTGAAAGTAAACCTAATTTTCGCTATAAACATTAATATTGGCATAAGCTGCCTAAAACTTGATGTAATTGATTTTTAGTATATTATTTAATATTAGCTGTCTCCCACGTGTAACTGATTTGTCAAGTCAGTAAAGTTTTTAGAATTATAAATATTCTTGGTTTTCGTTAAATTTACTGAACTGTTGAAATACATATATTGAACTGGCTTTACGGATTCATCTTTTTTACTCACATGATTTACGATTGTTGTTGTTGCCATTTTAAAACAATTGCCGATTACCAGAGTCGGTCTGGTTGAAAAATATTTCTATCGATCTGGACATTAACCTGTCACTTAAATTGTCACACCACTTAGTTATAGTTGACTATTTAAACACTATCTACAGAAAAAATGGTATCACTGCTTGTCCAAGAAGTTGTTTGTTGGTCACCTGCGATAGTAGGCTACAAAATCTTTTGGATCAACGACCTGTTGTTGATTTTTAAAACAATTTTAACCACCAACATATTATGTATGGTTCTGTATACAAACTTAATGCAAAGGGAAAGTATGACATAAAAAATTATTTATACATTGCCTGAACGTGTCAGACATTCTATGGAATGTATTCCCAAAGCATTCTATACAATACGGCATCATACAGATGCTGGTGACATACATTTTACAGATGGAAAATGTACTATTTAATGGTAATATACGTAATTGTTTCAGACCAATAGAGAGAAAACATAATGCCTTGCTTCCGGTTTCATTATATGTAAACCCTTTTATTTAAGTTGTTTTTCCAACAACATTTTTGAAGATTGAAATAATTTTTAATATTATTTACAGCTCACATTGGCGTTTCTTATAACAATAAGTTTTAATAGTTTTAATACTATAGGTGGCACCACCAGGCAATACCAAACAGGCTCTCATATATATAGCTTCCAGTTACGGTCAAGTTATTTAATAGCAGCGTTTTACCTGAAATAAAACGCATATTAAAATACTTACCTAACTGGAAGCTATCACTTTAATTTCTGCCTGGTGGAAATTCGGAAAATTAAGCCAATGATAAAAAATGGCGCGCGATATTTTCACAAAGCGCGAATGCAGAGGTGGCGCCACCTAGGACTTCCGGTTAGAAGGCATTAAAAGTACGAAAACGCTGGTACTTTCGACGGAAACGGAAATGCACTCTCATATATATATAGCTTCCAGTTAGGTAAGTATTTTAATATGCGTTTTATTTCAGGTAAAACGCTGCTATTGCAGCAAATGGAAAACAAAATGCACAACTGAAATGTTGACATTTTTTTATTAAATCCAAGTAATGAAAAGCTTGCTAAAACTAAACAAAAACGCTAAAACTGAAGTATGTTTCAGAACATGAGTTTAAGTTTTTTTAAGTGTTCATCGTACCGTTGATTTTAGCGCTAGCGTCGCGGATGTGTTTTGTTTTCATAAAAAAACTGCTTCCGGTCACCGATTCAAAGCTCGCTTTAGTTCTCCGGTACTTTTTAAAGCTTTTAAATTATAGCAATGCTTGAAAATGGTGCTTTACCTGTGTCAAGTTTAACTATGTTAGTATGACTAATCTACATTGATAGTTTTTCACCAAGTTGTATTCAAAAGCTGTTGTTTCGTTTCTGAAAATGAAACAGAAAATTAGTCCTTGCTATTTTCGGGTTGAAAAGCTTCGCAGAAAATGAAGTGTTAAAAGCGTAATGGACTTTTAGTACATTGCTATTTATAATCCAGGGTCCAAAGTACAAAAAAAAACATTGAGTCAACTGGGGCAAATGCGTCTATGTCGCAATTGCGTCGTTCGAGAATTACCGACAAACCCTTTACGAATTAGGAACCACCTATATCTTTTTTTTTCGTTAGTTGTTTCTATCTGTACAATATAGCGTTAGTTGCTTAATTTGTAAAGGGTTTGTCAGTAATTCTCGAAAGACGCAATTACCCCACAGACGAATTTGCCCCAGGTGACCCTACCACCTAACTAATAAACATTGTATAGCCTTGGAATATTAATACAGTTTTGAATTCCGTTTCTTTATTTTAAATTTTTACTTGATCAAAAATAAAAGACATTGTATCACTATTCCGGGGCTAAAATAACGTTTCGTGGTAATGGGATTCAACTATATTCTTTTTTTTCAACCATTATTACCACAATCTTGATTTTTATATGATGATTACATTTAACTGTAATATTTTTAAATTTAAACTGAAGCTCAACTCACAACCATTGAGATAGAACTTCTCGGTAATGTGAAAGCAAACACAGATACAGGAAGCCACGACACGAGAGTTCCTTATTAGTGACTACTTCCGGTTGAGCAAGGGACGTAAAGGGAAGTGGAGTATGGGCATTAAGCCGGATACAGACTGTGTGCAATGAAACATGACAATGTGCAAATTTGCAAGGTATAACATTTCCTTGTATTTTTTCTTTCTGTGAAAATACAGAAGTACGTATAAATTATTTTCGATTACAAATGTATAAAAGTTATGTCATCTGCTACATGACTGGAGCCCGGTGTATGGCGACAGGCTCGCCCCAGTCACATTTAGGACTGAATATCGTCCGGCGAAGTGTGGGTGTTGTATTACACCTCTGCCAGCCCAGGGGGAAAAGGCGTGACGATATGTTATGTTAAAAGTACAAAGGATTTTTTCAAATGTCAAAACCAACAATAAATTTTGCAAATAAAAGGACATTGCAAACATTAAATTTGGAAGAGCAGAAATATTTTGATAAGGGAAATAAAATTTTCTTCAATTAAAAAGTAAGGAAGTTCGTATAGACCGAGAGCCTACCCATTTTCTTTATTTAAGTCATTAAAAGAACACTTATCTGTGTTACAGTGTAATAGTTCTACATTGCTACTCAAGTCGAATATCGTTGATCACTTTCTCCTATGATTGAATAGGCCCACGTTTGACCACAACACTCCTTGACACCTTATTTCCATGATGGTTAAGTTCTGGTACCGATGCTGCGCGAGCGCAAATTGTATCGCCGCGCAATAAGGTTCGTGGTCGCGCAGCGTCGAAAACAAAACGTTACTACCATTATTACCCCTTGATAGCAAGTAACGATGCGGTTGACCTGATGGCTGTTGTTTTTTTTTTTTTTTGTGAATGACTAATCCTGTTGGCCACTGAGGCCTCTGCAGCGTACCGGACGTAAGGCAAGCGCGGATGGCGCAGGGCCTAGAGAGTGATGGCACTTGTTCTTCGCGTTGCACCTAGTCTGTTCACGGCTTTACGTGTTCGAAACAATATGGAGAGACGGCGTTTCTGCGACGTAGAGTAGGCCGTGACCTGGATAATTCAATTTCATTCATGTATCAGGGCTGCTGGTTTTGAAATACCTACGTTAAAGATCAGAGGGTGCATTCGTATTTGAAAATAAACGAAGAAATGTACTACAATGTTTCGGGCACGCTGCGTAGATTGAAAATAATTGGCTGTGACATACAGACGGACAGGCATAGAAATCTCACCTTTTGTGTTTTTCTTTGTCAATTTAATACAGAACCCTATCAGTTTTATTTTCAAAGAGACATTTCCTACATTAATCACATTCTTTTTTATGATTACTATTATTTTAAAGTGATATGGTGTTACACGACGTTAAGGTGACGAGCAAGAAAAAAATACCTTCTCAACATCGGATGGAAAACGATTGATGATGAGAAATAGTTCATAATTTGATATATTTAACTTAAAAAATAAAATAGCAATGCAAGTTCACTTATTTAGCACAAATGTCAGGTGAACCCGCGTTTCTAAGCTACTAAGCTCCAAAGCTTCGTACACACTGTATCGGGCCGGAAATTCCTCGGCGCGGCAATGTCGCACCTTAATTAAATTCTATTATACGGCGGCAAAGATAAATAACTCGCGCCGGTAAGACGCTCTGTGAAGTTGAAATTTAGAAAGAATGAAGTAATTTTCTTCTGTGGGGCGTCTGAAACGGGAACGAAACGTATTTGTAATTGGTTGTAAGTTGGTAGGGTTTGTGTATCCACAGTTGTGGTTGTGTCTACGTACAGGTTTGGTTGTTTTTGGTTTTAGTATATTATTATCTATTGGGTGTGTTCTGGGGTTAGGTTGTGAAATGGTGGACGCGATGATTAGATAGATGTCAAAAAAAAAAATAGAAATTAGGTTGCCATACAAACAGCACGGGATTTTTGTGCAATGGTAATGAATGAGTAATGCCACTTGTAATGAAAAGATTAAACCAATTAACTAATGAATCATAATAATATTCGATTAAATGACCATAAAAGTATTTCAAATGATATAATGAGTCAGATGTGAGTAGAGCTTTTAAAGGCTGTTTTGATATTTTCTCTTTGTATTCTTAAACCACTGCTAAATTACTCCATTATCCTTTAAAATGGTCATAAAAATTAAATACCAAATTCCTACCTAAAAACTAGAATAAGCTACATTCCACCGCTAAACAATAACGTACACGACTTTGCAGCAAATCGAACACATCCATTTCAGTTCAAAATAAACCCAGTAGATTTTATCTAATACCATACCGTCTGGCACTCAGCGGACGTTACTGACGGCGTGGACAGTGGACACTTGTGCTGGGACAATAACCTTCTGCAACTAAACGGACATAAAGGTCCGCTTTCCAGATGTTTAGGGATCCTCGCTTTGGTATCAGACGCTCTAAGAATGCTTATGTTATAGTGCAAAAGGATCTTTAGTTTTGTACTCTGTCTTTGTTTTCTTCTGTACTTATCTTGATTTTCAAGTAAGTTGCTGGTGGGAATCAAGTTGACTCTACTTATACGTAAAATATAAAGAGTTGAATATAAAGGGAGGAAAGAGAAAGAGAGAAAATGTTGCCGCAAGTAAAATATTTTGCTTGTGGATCTCTATACCTAAAAATGAATCACTATTTCCCTTGGTCATCGCATCACGTGTGAACAGATGGAACATTTTCGCTATTTTTTACAATTTTGTTTTTTTTTACTCAAGATATTTGAGTTTGTGTTCGTGTTTTGTGTTGCTGTTGTTTGAGATCATGCTTAGTTAAAACCTAACTTGATTGGCTTCTTTTTTCCCCTACAAAATCAAAGTCAGTTTACCACATAAGCGACAAAATCCCTAAAACTATAGTATAAAAACAACCTCCAAAACAAGTCCGCTCGTACTTGTCCTCCTTCAAAAGGTTCCGTAGGAAGCACGTGGCCATTACAATTTGTCGACACTCGTTTAGGTATCGGACCTTTGGCAGTTTGATTTTATTTTGAAAATTCCGGGAAATTGGCTCGGAAGTTATGATGTTTGGACGCTGTCTGTAGCAAACGTGTTTACTATATCTATAGGTGTACATGTTATTTGATGAAGTAAAATGTGTAAAGTTTTAAAGATACATTTTTAAGATTTTATTAGATCTAAGGTTCGAATAACATTCGTAGAGATTTATAAATATAGCTAGTATAAAATATAAACAAGGGTACTGTTAATTAATTAGCATCCTTTTAAGGACATATTCTCTGCATCATCAAACAAATATTTTTTGTTCTACGACTTTTAAAATTTCGTATTTATTTTTTTCCATACAAAATTTAAGAAAATAATTTGATCCGTCTAAACTTAATTAACTCTTATGTAAAAAGCGCACGCACGCTTTGAGGCACGTGCCGACATGCCGACAAGCGGGCGGGGGCTCAGATGTTATTCAGAGTTATGAAGTGTTAGAGAGAAGCACAAAAACTTAAAAAGAAAATTTCGGGAAATTTGTTGAGTTTTGGGAAAAGCTGTAGAATTTGTTAGTTTTTTATTTTGAATAGAATATGCTCGTAAAAGGATGCTAATTGATTACCAGTAACCCTGTATATTTTTCTGCTAATTGAAAATATCGTTAAACCAGATTTCATAAAGTAAAAAATCGTTCGACAAATATCACTAAAGCCTATAATGTACAGGCCGGATATAAGGCAAGGATACATCGCGGACACGATTCAGGCGTGAAAAATTTGAAACGCGTGCTTGCACTGCGCTGCTTGCCCTTTGTCCGCGCAGTTCCTTCGTATTCGTCCAGCCCGTACATTTCAGGCCTTAAGTTGAGCGAAAATATTTTTTCAGGAAACGTAGGTTCAGCTTTTACATTGAAGAATTCATTTTGCTTAAATTTCGCTCGCGTTTTGTTGTGTTCTTTACACGCTACCTCGCATCAGAAGGAACTGAAATAATGAACTAATACATGGAATGAGCCACGAGTGCATTACGATTATTAATTATTATTTTAATGAGTGACTCAGTGGCTTAGTTGGTAGTGAATCGGCCCTCTGAGCTTGAGGGTGTAGATTTGATTCCTACCTAGGACAAACATTCGTGTGATAAACATTTGTGTTTGTTCTATGTCTTGGTATTAATATCCATTTAGTATGCATTTAAAAATATACATTGCATTTATCAGTCTCTGGAAGCCATAGTACAAGCTTTGTTTAGTCCAAGGTCACAAATACCCCGAATATTTTTCTATTCGCTTATATTATTTCCTTCAAAGCCTGGTAAAAAACAAAGCGGAACAAAAAAAATATGACCTAATAGAGACGTTGACGTGAACGCTCGCCTCACCTCGCCTCGCCCCTCACAAGTGCAAATGAACTATTAGCAAACTACCAGGCTACCAGGAAACTAGAAGCAGATGACAGTAACACTGTCCCAGCGAAATTGGTCACTCGACGCTCCTCCGCAACTGACACACAAAACTACAGTAATTTAACTTGCCCCTTATTCACTTGGGAATAGGCGTCACTTCCTAGTTCTCTCGTGTGTGGATTCTAACTGTAAGTAGGGCTGTCGCGCAATAGGCCTTTCCTTTGTTGACGTTAACGAAAAATTTCTTACTTGATGTACATGGTGTGATGAACATGTGAGCACATGCCAATCGTATTTTTGGTGTACATTAAAGTTGTATTTTATAGTATTGACGTTATAGATCTTTTTACCACTAAAGTACGGTACATCAGTCAGAAGAAGATAAAAAAATTATAACGAAAGTCTTACACATATATTTTTAGTGGGTATGTCAGTTAGTTGTCGTGTTATGTCTCCAGTTACTAAAGTAGCACACGCATATTCATACTCGTATCTCGCAAATTTGAATTTAAAAAATTGTGAAAAAAACCTTCGTGTCATAATTATGTTTCCCTATGCTTAGTAGCAGCCCTAACGTTGGTTAAGACAGACGTTCTATTACAGATAATTTCGTTAAACTGCGGCACGCGAGCAGTGACGCGTGCATTCATAACTCGATTTAAAAATACAAGTACGAGAACGGAATATGGTGAGGTTCCTTTGTTAGTACTTAAACTTCATTTTAGAATACTGTGCTCTTTTGTGTCGTAAACGGGTAATTTTGTTACGGTTATCGTGGTCCAACAAGCATTGTTTTGCAATAAACTGCGAGTGCAAGAAAATTTATTTTTCTCGTAGACCATAATTAGTAGTAAATATTTATAATGTCTATTTAATGTTTATCATTATGCTGGACTAAGTTTTCTTATTGAAACATGTTTCATTCTTATCTCGTATCGACACAGAAGAAATAGTCGTACAGATGAGAACAACGCGTCTTCACAGTAACAAATACAACACACTACTAAGCTGTAATAACGATCTTAGGCCCGTATGCTAAAACGAGATTCAGTCATGAATCTCGATTTGAAGATGTTTTAAAATATAGTAAAATCTTAAATCGAGATTCATCACTAAAAACGTTTTAGCGTTCGGGCGTTGCAGTATAGAGCTTACAAACAATATTAGAAGAAAAAAGTATTCTGTGGTGTCGAAAAGTAATCCAATCGATTTCGAGAGCACTTGGCCTAGACGAGAGCATTAAGGAGAGAACAGTTGTTATTTCGGAACCCTTAAACCGCAACCTTGTTGAATGTAATAAATTCATAGTCTTATACATGCCATATTGTACTAAATACAATTTGACAGGTTCAAGGCGAGTTTTTATAGTTTTGTCAAAATTTCTACATTTGTTTCTAATTGTGTTGCTTCGTTAAGCTGGAGAGTTGCTTAATAAAAAGTAAAAAAAATGTGATCATGTTTTTTTTTCAAACTGTAGGTACATCCGAAGTAGGACAATCATTTCGTAACGTAAAGCTGGTGTCAGAGTGCGTCTTCGGTATCCCCTGCAAAAAAAAGGTAACTAAAAGATATTTTTGGCTCGTGAAGGCAGATTTGGGGATCTGACCACTGGAATGAGCCCAGCGCCCATGGCATCGTGCGGGGCCAAATTATTCTCGTCACTTTTTGTTATGCGAGAACGTGACAAGGCTATGTGTAAACATACGTCTGTCTCAATAAAAATGCCTTTGTCACGTTGCGCATGCTTGGCCTACATGAAAGATAAACGGCGAGGCCTGCATCGTTGTGGAGTGGAAAGATGGACTAACGTCCGGGAAAGGTGCTTCAGGCAACGTGCTAAGGAGGCACCAGTGCGTTCCTATAGTTATCCCGGTGTTCTCCGTCAAACACAGAAGCTGGCCACCGAGAGAGTTTTAGTGGGTCAACTCCTACATAATCTAGATGCACCACAATGCAGCTGGGCATCTCTTTGAAAATTTCCCTCGAGACATAAAAAAGGGCAAACCCTTCGTATGTAGGTACTGATAGCTTTTTTTACACAATACCAAATGGCAATACTATATTTTGTTCTTCTACAATAGTACAAAAATACTACCTTTGCTAAAATTTTACTTCCATTTTTACAAGCAAATCATCGAGTTTGTTTTTGGCAGGTCCAAATGAGTGATTGGAAACGGGAGACCCATTCCAATGTTGCCATTTTCTTGCCATGTTCTTAGCATTTTCTTTTGTTTCGCCGGTTCGAAGATTTGAGGTAACGCCGTAAACTGAAAAGCTCGAAAGTATTTCTGTGTAAGATGACAGGTTGATGGATTGGCTCTGATTGAGTTATTTACGGCTAAAACAAAGGGAGAACAAATGCGGGGCTTGCATGAAGTTCGGAAGTTTCTTGGGTGGTTATGCGCATGTTGTGACTTTTGTTTACACCTGTTTCTAGTTGATTGCTAATCGTAACAATGTAACTAATATTATAAATGTGAAAGCGTGGATGTTTGTTAAGCTTTCACGCAAAAACTACTTGACGAATCATCATGAAACTTTGTACACTTATTCTGGAAGGTACTAGAAGTAACATAGGATACTTTTTAATCGCGGGTGAAACCGCGGGGTGCAGCTAGTATCTACATATCCCTACATAGTATGAAACAAAGTCGATATCCGCGTCTGTCGGTCTCTCTGTCTGATGTATTTCCGCTAACTCCTCAGTGGATTTTGATACGGTTTTCCCGATCTGTTGGATAATATTTCTTGAAAGGTTTACGGGTACCGTGGGAAGCCAGGATGCGTCATTAATAAAAAAATACTCACATACGGACGGTCATAGAAAGTCCTTTTATCTAAGTTTGTTAAGAAAAATAATTGGTAGTCTTTAGTAACTTTCTAATTTATGCATGTTTTTGTTTCAGGTAAGTCACCATGACGACGCAACGTCCAGCGTAGTTGTCTGGTTGTACTCGAATATGCAGTAAAACTTTCAAAAAAAGTAAGAAATCTATAAATAACCAGTTAACCACCTTCTTACCCAACAATTTATTTTCTCCGATCAAAATTACGAAACCAAATTACGATCATCGGAGCATCATCAACAAAAACCTCATTTCCAAATAGATCATGAAATTGAGATTTAGGGACGGAATCGGAAAAGTTTCCTCCGCGAAAAAATATTCATTATAACTTTGGTACACGCCACTCATACTAATTCTCGAAGGATGTGTCACACGACGAATAGAAGCAAAAGCAATTTTCTATGTTATTACGGCATCCCTTACTTCATTTTGCACCTGACTTGACATCAAAACTTGTTATCAGAAGGTTAATTTTGGTAGCAAATTAGTCTCGCAATAATAATTATAAATCATAGCTAGTATATGGCTTGTTCTGCGAAACTGAAATGAAACCTTGCCGCGTTTGGAACGTAATCATAGCGTTTTAATTCAAATCGTTTATGAACGATCTATGTAGGTTGGTAGATTTGTACGTTATATGAAAATTGTTCCTTTGAGTAAGTTGTAGGTACAGGTAAGTGTGGTAATGTTTATATTTAACTAAGGAGCCAAAATATGATGAAACATTTTAATATTAGTATTTTGAAGTTCATAATTTTTATTATTAAAAAATCAAATACACTTCACATATACTTCGTAGTTTTATTTCAGAACGACGAAAAAATAAATACCTAAAAATTATTTTTAGCGAAATATTTTCAAAATTTATTTAGCTTACTTATTTAGGTGGCGTCAAGCCTTTTTTACCTTTAGTTGAGTTTAAAAATAAAGATAAAATAAACCCGAAGGAAACTCCTCAAATACTTTGTTCCCATCGTACCGGCTACATTGAACGGTCGGCACCATCAATTGCAAGAAGTCTCTTAAAGAAGATTGCACATTATATCGACTCAACCTCGACTCAAATAAAAGTTAGGGACTGTTCGAAAAGATGACTATGGTGGCAGAAACGGGGACGTATCAAAGAAAACAAAATAAGTTCTCGTCATATGGAAAAAAGATTTAACAGAATGGCGCCCTCAAGCCCCACAACAGAAAAGGCTCTATAAAATTTTTGTCAGCTTCTAAATTAGTAATTTATTTCGTGTTTAAGGCGCCGTATGATCACGAAATCAAGGAAAACAAGTATTATGTTTGCACCTAGTTTGATATGAAGAACTATGATGATCAGATGCAAAAAAATACAGCTGGTAGAAAAAACAACCAACTAAATTTTAACCGAAGAACAATTTTGAAAATCATTCTCATTTTGGAAAAAAAAAATTACAAAAAGTATGTTCCTAAAAAAAACTGTTTGCGCGTAGTTCTCCAAATTTTCAGCGATTACAACGCCTTTTTTTTCGATAATTAAATAGCCAGATTAGTCCTCTAAATTTTAACCGAGCAACTTTTTCGTATTTGTGTTCTTTTTACGATTAAAACCAATAGAAACGGCAAGAAAATTTAATTCTAGGCACCGATTCCATTTTACCATAAATATGAAATGCGATTTTCAACATTAAATGAAGCTGCTTAGGTAAGAAATTGACTACGACATCCGATTTAGTCGTCGAGCAGCGCTCGCGTGAAAGGTCGTTCCCGGCCGCTCTGTGGCACGATCCGGCGTATAATTTGATCACATAATTATACGTCGTATATTAATTATAATAGAAAATTATAAATAACTTGAATATAGCAGATTGTAGGTCGTTGTAAATAGTGACTTTATTTTTTTTTTGAATATTTAAAATATTCATACTGGTAAAATGACTTTGCACTTTAACACGCTATAAATAGAGTCCACATTGATTGTTTCAAAAGCATGAGCCCTCGCGTTGAGCAGGTCGAGCGCCGCCGCCGCGCCGACAGTATACGGTATGACAGTACCTTATATGCTACACTTTCAGATACATTATGATGACGTTATGTACCTCGACGGAGAAGCGAAAAATGACGGTACCAAATACTGATATTAGCCAACCAAGTACCTCAGAAGAATTAATGTATAGACCAATGTAATGTATAGACCTACGAGCCCAGACGGGCTAGCATTTATGAGCCTTGAAAATAATCCCTGTCAGCAATGTTATTGCTCTGATTGCTTGCTTATCTAACCTTCAGGGGTGATCCTTGGTAGTCTACATTCAAAGTGGCAACCAAAGACTGCCGGTGCGGTAGCCGCCATCTTGAATTTAATGGGAAATATTTTTTTATCGGATCGTTTTCAACAAAAAACAGGACTGAGTTGTTATAAATTTGATTCTTTCTACAGCTTTAGTTTTATTAACCATTTTTATCGTGCGATCGTTATTTTTCAAATAAAGCCAAAAAAATAATACATTGATCATTCATTTTAGGGCATGTTCAAAGTTGTGTAAAATAAACTAGATAGAGACACACTGCAACGTAAAATTGTATTTGAATTTCTTTCGTTCGTCTTTAGTTACCTTTTTTTGGGACTAAATTATAATGATTCAAATTTACAACGACTTAAGACCTCACGCATTTCACAAAAAAATAACTTTTTACATAATTTTAGGTCAAGCAATCAAGACTTAAGTTAAATGACGTCAGTGGAACCAATTGTTGCTTATAATAATAATAAGTAAGATTACGTTTTACATATTGAATTAA
The DNA here is from genome assembly GCA_911728515.1 of Peribatodes rhomboidaria. Classification (NCBI taxonomy): domain Eukaryota; kingdom Metazoa; phylum Arthropoda; class Insecta; order Lepidoptera; family Geometridae; genus Peribatodes; species Peribatodes rhomboidaria. Next base: position 16,571,275 of record OU452171.1, on the reverse strand, counting down.
AAGTTCCCATTTAACCAATTTATATTAGAGTACTAGAAATTGCAAAAAGACAGTACACATCTCTATGTATCAAACGCGCGCCGGCCCCGTCAAAGAAGCTACTACGTCGTTGTGAAGTCAAAGAAGCCGCCGCGGCCCGCTGCAGCTGTACTTTGCTTGTGTACGTACGCGACTTCGTACAACATATGGTTTTCCTAACTAGAAATATATTTTCTAAAATTTTAATTTTTTTGGTGATGATTTTTATAATGAATCGCGCTCTGTTGGTAAAGTACACCTACTTTTGTAAATTTGGCGGAAATGCAAAACAACAGATTATAGAAAAATGCTTGCACATAATAGGAATACTCAGTACAAGTACCTGCTAAGGGATGCTAGGCGTAAATACTTATGAAGCACACCTTTGCGTAGTCGAATAGTTTGGCTTAATAATAATAATAACTCAATGTTTTATACTTTTGTAGCGTAAGCATCGAGCTCCCACCTGAAATAGTTAATTCGATAATCCCAGATGGTCCTACAAATCTTATCTGCAGTGAGTGAGTTTGCTTTATATGTATAATACATATCTATACTCCTATCTGTATCTCCTACATACATTTATTTATTTATTTATATAATTATGATGACATAAAGTCGAGTTCTTCCAACTCTCATCAGCGTATACATTGATTATTGGTAATTTACTTTCTATTCTGCTACATTTATAACTGTGTCTAAATCTGTTTCATATTCTATATTATGTTGAAGTAAAATAATGAAAAATATTAGTGACGATAATTCCCGAAATCCCCATTGGAGTAAGTAGTGAGGAGTTCGGGAATGGCCCATTTTATCCTCTATCCTGCAAGAACGGTTATTGATTATGAAATCAATCAAAAAATTTATCTGCATGTTTCACATGTACTGTATGCAACGTTCCTTGTGAATAAATGTGAGTATAAGTGTGGACCTTATTGCGCGGCGATACGATTAGCGGTCGCGCAGCGTCGACAACAAAACGTAAGCATAAGATATCGTGGTAGGTCTCCAGATAGCTGTTGCACTACGTACGCGCACCGTCGTCCGTGCGTTTCGCCAGTTCTATCCGCATATGCGCAGGTAGAAAATGAAATTCGAATCGCGATTATACGGGGCCTTAATACTGTGTAAAGTTTGTAGGTACAGTAGATTACCTAGGATTTACGATTACAATAAACGAGATGTCCACGCCATCCGTTGCTGACGTCAACGCATTTACATAAAACTTGGCGTTTTGAGCCAAAATTCATCAAAACTGCTTGGAGCCAGAGTTGATAATTATGTGTAATTTTTTATTGTCATCATCATCATTATGTAAAAAAAAACTATGCTGAGGTCTTCTCTTTCGCGCGCCTTCTTTTCCAGTCCTGTGCCAGCCTTATCCACTACTTGTCTGCCAGCTTTAAATGTCGAGCTGAAGGACTGCTCGACCTGGTTTATTAACGTCAGTTTGTTCGACGTTAAAATTCATAACATTTATAATTAGCACACTTGACCGAGCGAAGCAAGGTTGCAGCAAACTGGGATAAATGTTTGACTGGCCTTCTTTGTTTGTTCGACAACAACTTGAGTAGCCTCGACCCGATCCACATGAAATTTTGCAGACTTGTAGTTTGTCTCGACAATTTTTTAAAGTTTATATTAAACAAGCTGTGCCCCGCGGTCTAACCCGTGTGTTTCTAAACCCAAAAAAAACAGTATGTTTTTCGGGATAAAAAGTATAGTCATTTTGTAACTCAGATAACGTGTATGCAAAATTTCACGATGATCGCTTGAGTAGTTAGAGCGTGAAAGCGTAACCAACAAACAACAAAACAAAGAAACAAACACACTCACTTTCCCATTTACAATATTAGTTAGGAAGTTAAGCTAAGAAGGATAGGATTAGGATAGGATAAGCTAAATCGGACGAAGGGTTATCTCCGTGCGAGGTGAACTACTAGTAAGTATATTCTGAGTCGAGTGAGAGTTGAGTCGGTATGTTCTGAGTCGAGTGAGAGTTGAGTCGGTATGGTGTGTCAACTCCACCGACGGGTCTCTTTGTCCGCTCCACTGTGTCTCGGGCTCGCTATTTCGAATTCAAGTCTCCTCTACGGGTGCCGTTTTTAATTTTCTGATGGATTTTGTTTAGACGACACGAGACTAATACTAATGGAGGTTTTAGTTCGAAAATATTGAACGTTGGGATGGTATTTAATTGGGCATTCCAGACGTCTTATGATTTTGAGAAAAGCTGGCTTTTAAGGTCATATTTAAGTAAACCATGTTATCATTTAACTAATTTACCATGACTATTTAGAAAATTTAAAACTACTGCAGAAATTAACTTGTCAATTACTTACTCAGCATAATGAAAATTATAAAATCGTTTTAGAATCGCGTTTATTATGTGCTGTAAATTCATTATAATAATCAATTGCAGTTATAACCATTATACTAGACATACTTAAGCCACTTTTCAAGAAAAAAATAATCACACAATTGTTTTTAATTTTTATGTTTGTTTGTATGTTCGTTTTTACTTTTTACACTAAAACAGATGGATGTATTTGAATAAACTTTGATATCGACCTTATTCACATTAATCTGAGTTAGCATCCGCGGGCGCAGCTAATTAAAAAAATATAAATAAACTTACTCCAAACATCATTACATTGCATTACTTTACTGAAATTATAAACCTAGATATCTGCTATTTTGTAAATCAATCCACAACTTAAGGTGATTTGATTCTGTTATTGTGCGAAATATAAATTTTTTAACAGCTTTTTGGATTTTGGAATAAACCTGGTAACTATTATACTTACCTAGATATCTTACACGATATTTGAATTTGCGATTATCCTAGACAATTTTTCTCGTCATAGAATAGACATTTGCAATTAATATACTATTAGGACAATAAAAACTTCAATCGTCAGTTAATCGGTTAATTTGCTAACTAGCAATCTGGTCTATTATTGTTCATTATATCTACAAAATTTCATAAGAAATTATCTACGGCAGTCGCAAATTCTAGAATTACTTATTAAAAAACTGCTTAAAATTAAAATTTTGCACTATACGCGAAACGAATCACCTTAAAGCAATAGTCAACAGCAACGTCGATGGAATCTAAAATACAAATTATTTTACAGCTTCAATACCAGAGATAAGTCAATACCTAAATGCAAAAGTAACTGATGGGATTTGGGGAGGTAAACAATCCTGAAGTTAAATTATACACAAAGGGATGTGCTGTTTCCGGCCATTTTAGGTAGCACGTTTTCTGGAAACCTTACTCACTGCTGAACTATGTCACCGGTCAAATACTGCCAGATATTTTCCGGACATCTCACGAATCACTCACGCGACAAGTGTGTACTATGCGAGACGCAGCCGCGCGCGATCTCGCCTTGATAAAGACCGCCGAACACAGTTGAAACTATAATTGGAATAATCGACTAAATTGTACGTGAGTAATTCCCGTTCCATAAAATCATAATGTGTGAAAACCACGTAAGTTTCCATTTTAAAACTGCCGGAGAAATAAAAAAAAATATGAGAGATACCATCTCATTGGTAATTTTATTTGAATCAGGAATATGTATTTAAACTGTGATTGATATTCCTGGTAGTTTTTTGATACGACTTTGTTGCAATACTGTCACTAATTTTGTTTTTTCATCTCGCAGTTCTGTTATAACATTGAAAAAACTTCGATTTGTAATTTACTCGATATCTTTAATCCCTTAGAAGGATACCAATAAATTTACTCTATTCAAATTAAGTTGCTTTGAAGTCCATGTTTGAGTCATTTGATTAAACATAATATTATTTTCCTCAAAAGTCGTTTGCCAAATTTCCGCATCCCACCGGCTATAAAACCCATCCGGCCAAATTTCCTCAACAAACGTGCATCCCTACTGAGATAATATTTAAGTAAGGTTCATAATGAAACAGATTCAACTTTCAGCGAGCACAAACAGATAGTAATATCAAAGTTGTATGCAGGTTTGTTCTGAGACTAAATCAACTTAAATGCGGAATTATGTTATCTGAGAGCGGGAATGCAGTGAGACTTGGAACTTAGGTTTGGATAAGCTACCTTAGGTATATACAATTTCTCTTCTTTATAACATTTATAACCACGCCTCTTTCCCATAGGGGTAGGCAGAGACCACTTCTCTCCACTTGCTACGATCCTGGCATACATCTTTCGCTTCTCCCACTTTAAGGCTTTTCATACACGCTCGTCGGTTACGGGTACTCTTGACCTGGCCTTTCTTTAAGACGTCTTCAATTTGGTCGAGATACGTGTGCCTAGGTCGAACCTGACCGACTTGCCCATCCACACTCGCCATGTAAACCTGTTTCGTCAATCTCCTTTCATTCCTTCTCTCACATACTATTTGTATTTTATAATACACAAAATTTGTTGCAGTTTGAACATGACACTTCATCAACTATAGCACTCAGTGTAATATAGATAATTTACTCTCGTCGTCGACATCCAAACGATGATCTGGGCTGAACTTAGCGGAGATTCTATGACGACTTGCTAAATTGTATTGATCTTATGAAATAGGTTTAATTAAACATGACCTTATACTAATTTGGGAAGAAGCAATGTGTGTTTCCATGCATACAAACATATCGTCACACTGTTCCCCCGAGTGGGCTGGCAGAGGTGTAATGTAACACCCACACTTCGCCGGACGAAATTCAGTCCCAAATGGGCGAGCCTGTCGCCATACACTGGGCTCCAGTCATGTAGCAGATGATATACAATACGCACATATGTTCACACAACGAACAAATTGGTGCGTGCCGTCGGCTAGGTTCGAACCCGCCCCTCTGGCTTGAGAGGCGGGTCTTCTCCAACTATGCTATCGTCGCTCACCGTATCATACCTTTTATTAATAAAAAGAAACTTTAATCCGATAATAAATGAAAAATCCATCTTAAAAAGTCCTAGCTTCAACTTTACCAACTTAACCTGTATTTTATTTAACCCCAAATTAATTTGAATCTTGTTGTCGTCTCCAGTTCAAAATTCAATCAAAAACAAACTTAAACGACATCTACAAAATTTAAATCGTGTCCCGACATTTCAATTCTCATTTCCCAGTTGCAATTAACAACCACTTCCGCTAAATAAACAATCGAATCTCGAATAAACAGAAGTTAACGACGTCGCCAAAATATCGCCAAATAATTAAGCTTCAGCAATACAAGAGTTGGTTCAAACGGGGCTCTTAATTTTGGGCATACCAAGTTAAATTAGACTGAGACCGGTACATTCTTTACTTTATTCTGTAAAGTTATTCCTTATTAAATTTGAAAGCACTATTTTGATTGGTTTGCGAAAATAGCCAGAAAATAGGTTAGTAGCATTTACCTGTTTTCTGGTTATTCTGTTTTTTCTAGTTATTATTTTTAACCAGCTCACTTAGTAAGTGGATACCTCTATTAATTAATACCATTAGTATTTTAATGTAGTAAAGTTTTTAAGGTTATATGTACGGTGTAATCCAATAAAAAAAAACCAATATAAAAACAATAAGTTACGCAATTACTCAGTGCCACAGGCTATGAAACGTGAGTAAAGCCGTGGTCAGATAACTGAATTAAAATACAAACTGCGCTTAATTTTATCTTCAGATATTAATATGTTTAAATAGACATAAAACACGACATAATTATTCCGTATCAATAATCCTGCGACATCTTCCAATCCCACTAAAAAGGGTCGTGGCAATAAAAATAAACCGTCACCCATTTTGCTCCGCCATCCGCGCGGGGTATACAAATCGTGGTTGTGGAACAACGAGACGGTATACAAACCAGCATTCTATGCAGAACTACGAGAATTTGCGTAGTCTTGTGTTTAAAGAAGAACAACAAACGTTTTAAAAAGCACAAGAAACAAGAAGAATTTTGTGAAGACAACGAGAGCTGTCTAATTAAATAACTGAAGTGGCCATTGACCCGTTCCATTTATCCCTCTCAAGCTATTTTGTAGAAATAATTGCTCTATAGTTGGCGAATATGAATTGTAAGTGGCTGGAGTGGGTTTAAGTACCAACAAAAAGCTTGAGCTGCTGGTTAAGGAAACGTAATATTAAATTGATAAGGTACTCTCCAATCGTCATCAAGGGTTCTTTCTTCCCCCTCTTCAGCATTAAGCTGGCTACCAGCAACCTCAAGTTGGAGATCTGTCACCACCTAAACGGTGTGTTCTGACAGTCTCATTTAGAAACCGCAAACCTTGCGATTCAGATCACAACCTTCAGATTTCATGTGCATATATACTATCAAACCGTTTCACAGAATGTCTCTCAGTTCAGTGTGCCTCTTGGCATAAGCCTCCTCTAACATCTTCCATCGTTTTCTATTTCTAGCCACTTTTCTCCTGTTGGGATCTGCTGAAACACAAATTGTTAGTCAAACCGCAGTCGATAAGTCTAGCATGTCAATTACAAAAATCAGATCTTTCACCGTTTTTACCCGACTGCGCAAGAAGAAGGGTTATGTTTTGCTAGTGTATGTATGTATGTGTGTAAGTATGTGTGTCAGTATGTGTGTTAGTATGTGTGTCAGATGTGTGTCAGTATGTGTGTAAGTATGTGTGTCAGTGTGTGTGTCAGTATGTGTGTCAGTATGTGTGTCAGTATGTGTGTCAGTGTGTGTGTCAGCATGTGTGTCAGTATGTGTGTCAGTGTGTGTGTCAGCATGTGTATCAGTATGTGTGTCAGTATGTGTGTCAGTATGTGTGTATGTATGTGGGTATGTATGAATGAGGTTTCTTTGGCACGCCCTTCATAACTAAACAGCTTTTATCACAACTCAACAGCTATTTCGATATGTGAGATATCATTTGAATCGTCTTAATAATGGAAGTGACATAAGGTACAATATTTTGCAGCCCTGTTTTTTGTTTTTCTTTTAATAATGTAACTTTTTCATGTGAGTTTCATCACTGTTTCCTACACTACATCGTTTATATGGATGTGCCCGTTCCGCGCGAGTGGACGCTCGGCTGACACCTGTACTCTGTCGCTATCGAATTGGGAAAGACGTATGGAGCACACCGTATCGCCGTATTCGTCTTCTGTATTTGGTTTGTTTGGTATCGCCGTATACGCTGTGTGGTTTGTCTGAGTTTGTGGAAATCAGTGTGCTTGTTTTTGATCGTCTTTTGAAAGGTAGACGGTGCTTTAATACGACACTGGCTTAGGCGCTATTTTAAATATATTTACTTATAGGTAGGCAGGTATGTACTATTTGAATAAGTTTTTCTTCTTTTTTCAAGATTCTTTTTTAAGTTTTGTCCGTAGAGTAGTTTCTAGGCCACGCCACGCCGTTGGCCGCAGATTTTTTCTAATTTTTTGTTCTGTAAAATCATTACTGATTTTTGAGTTCGGCCGGCCGTCTTTTTGATGCAACTACGAGTAGCTAGTGCAACAAATCACTACCTACCAATTCCAAAGCGCAAAAGTGAAAACTAGCAGGCTTTTGCCGCATTAGGCAAAACGACGTTTGCCGGTTGTCGCGCTGCCACGGGCGCGGCCCATTTCCAATTTGTGCCTATCAATCAACACCAATCTCACTGAGTGGATTACGACCAAATGAAATTTGCATAGCCACCCGGCCCCGGCGCGGACTGCGCGCTTGTATCCGATATTTACTGCTGTTTCTGCTGTGCGGGTGATCATTTTTACGCTGGGATTTTTTGAGCTTGGACAAAAAAAGGTACAGTTGGAAGTGCATTCAATGGAATTGACAGACAACTTGTAGTTACTATAAATTATGAATAGCAGAGCCGTTCTACCGTGGTGTAGCTCGTAGCGTTTTTACCCGAATGCGCAAGAAGGAGGGTTATGTTTTCCGAGTGTAGATATGTGAATTCGAGGTTTCTTTGGCACGCCCCACAGCCTAAACAACTTGATGAATTTCGACATGTGAGCTGTCATTTGAATCGTCTTGATAGTGGAACTGACATAGAGTAGAATAATTTGCAGCTAATATTTTGTTTTTCTTTTAATAACGTTACTTGTTATGGATGTTGATTGAATAATTATTTCATATGGCGCTTCTAGCGTGTCTTTAAATTGATTGTTTCTAAGTATTCAAGCTTCATCTTAAACTACAAGATTGCAGAACTTCTAGCGCGTTGTAAACATATCATAAACTCGGCCGCGTAACGAGAATGTAATAAATGTTAATTCGGATTACATCAAAGTTTGTGTGTATGTTTCTGTGAGACTTTTTCCAGTCAATTTTGGATTATGAGTTACTTTGTGTTTTTTTTTTGTACATACATTATAAAAATATCGCCACGACTTTCTCCCGAGAGGGCTGGCAGCGGTATAATACAACACCTACACTTCGCCGGAGGATATGTTATATATAAAGTTCCAAATGTGACAAGGAGCGAGCCTGTCGCCATACACCAGGCTCCTGTCATGCAACAGATGACATAAAATACGCACATATGTTTACACAATGAACAAATTGGTGCGTGACGTCGGATGGGTGCGAACCCGCTCCTTCTGGCTTGAGAGACGAGCCTTCTTCCAACCTAGGCTGCCATCGCTTTTTGTTAACATCTATTTAAGTATGTATTTAAAAATATATGTATATAATTATGTATGTAGGCAGCCATAGTACAAGCTTTGATTAGTTTGGGATCAGTTGCACTGTGTGTGCAAGGGTAAAAAAATATTTTTTTTTAAGTTTAAAGCTAATCGTAAATAAATTATGTCCAAAGATTATGTAAAATCTAGTGCATCTGATTACATCTGGTGCAAACAGAACAAAAACCGGAAAACCCGCGGGCGACAGAGCATCGTGTCAAAAATGCGAAAAAGGCAGCATTCGCTCAAAAAGAGAACATGTTTTTTATACGACAGTTGAAAAATAAACAACTGTCTGGTTTTCGCTTTTGACTGGTATTCGCTTTTGCAGATTTTTCCAAATAGGTATACTTTGTAATGGAGGATTAGTTTAATGTAATAAATTTAATTTCTGAAGTACTTATTCTTGTTGTTAAAACTATGATGCAGTAACATTTTTCGAGCGACTCATCTCTGCTTCAGTTTCGACAAAAATGCTTTTGTATGTCCGAATTCTGTCCGGATCTTTACCTTCTTCTGCAGGTCACATTTCTTAACCGATTCTCTTGAAATTTTGTGTAGGTTCGATAATTCGTTTTTTTTTACGAGTCAGCTTTTGGGAGTTACGGAAAAAAAAACATGCATTAAAAAAATCTAATAAAACTGCCTCGGCAAAAAAACTGCATAATTTCCCTATTAATCGGTTGAGGAATGCAAGGAAGACAACGCCGGCCTCGAGGTCTACAGCCCATAGTACCACTACTTCATTTCATGAGTGTCTAATTGTGTACACTTTTATCAAAATATTATTATGTAAAGGTGCGATTTCATTGACAGCAATGCTAAAACATTCTTCATAACCAAACATATCTCATAGATTTATGAGTGTACGTAAAGTAGACATGATAAAACTACACTTATAATTCAAATTGAACCATAACACAAACAAAATAAAACTTACAATTGCACATTCAGTGTAACCGACGCTCAAAAATTACTTCATGATAAGAAAAGGTACACAATACAATTTCTACCTTAAGCGGTGGTAAATAAAATTCAAAATTGCGTATCTCATTTCCGGCAGGGTGTACCACAGGCCGAGTATTGAGCCTTCAACCGCGTTGTTATTAGTTTTACGGCGTTTTTATAGCTTTAATTGAAGTTGACGCCGTTTCGTGTGTTTTATGAGTTGTTTTATTTGTGTTTCGTCGCTGAATTAAAAAATGAGGGTTATTTTGTACTACACCATGTATTTTCGATAAATTAAAGGTCGCGTGTGGTGCTTTTTCGTTCATAGCGCTAATGCATTTTGTGATTGTATCCATTTCGAAAGCTAAAACGAGTGATGAAAAACGCTGTGTTGCCATAGTTTACGTGAAATTGTTTTTTAATAAATACAAATCCAATCATTTGTCTGTTCGTAGATGAGAATTATTTTTGTCGTTCATTAACATTTGATTGGTTATGCATTTGATTATGTGAACATATTTATTGACCAGGTTCTACCAGAAATACACTTTCTAGCTTTAATTATTTTTTCTACCGTTGTCAGTTTTTTATTCATCTCAATAAGAGTATAATAATATCAGTATCTGTCTGACATGATAGCTACTCGTACCACTATAAGGAACTTTTAGCATTAAGAAAATGCAAATAACTTTGAGGGTCATCGACAAAACAGCGAACCACAGGAGAATATTAAGTACATAAAAAAATATTCGGGACAGATTAGCATGGCTGTTGTTTGACCCCAAACTAAGCAAAGCTTGTACTATGCCTGCCAGACACTGATTTTGAAATTACCTAGATAGATAACACCTATACTTTATTCAACTAGACGATCTAATATATTATGGCGCCCTTTCCCTTTGCACAATCGTATAAAAGTGATAAGGATGCAGCACCGACTTAAATTGTCAGGATCATTGGGAGTGAATATTTCATGAAAATGTTAGGCTGCGTTTATATTGCTGATCCAAATCGCTCACTAATCCTATCGTCTAAAAATAATAGTTACTTTAACATAAGTTGTAATTGAAAACAAACATTTAATATTATATCTTCGTGCTGAGATGTTGTGTATAAAACGAATATGCTAGGATTTGAATAAATTAAACTGAGAATATTTTCTTAAACCTTTATTATACTCGTAAGCAAGAATCAGTCCACAAACAAGCCGGGTCAACGTAAAATTACACACTAGGAACACTACATCATAACAATACATACATCCATTTTTTTTAGTACTGGTACTGAAACTGTGACACTGAAATAGTGTCACAGTTTCAATACCAGTACACTTTGTGTGCACCGCTCAAGAAACAGAATCAGACTGACATTTGACTGACCAAATTTCAGTCTTCGGTCGTGACGTTCAGCGCTTGATTTCCCTATTAGCTCGTTTCGTTGAACACTATAGAACAACCACAAAAAATCATCACATAAATGTTTGCCCTAAGTGGTAATCGAACCCACGCCCCCAAGCTCAGAAGGGCCTACTGAGCCACTAGGACGGGCATATTATATCGTACAAGTATAGGTATGACCGCCTATACACGGTACACAACTAGCTAAAGGTATTTTCCTCTTGAATGGGTTAATAGAAATTTCCTCAAGCAGTCGGCATTCGATTAGTTAAACTGTGACTAAGTTCAAAGGCTTCCTTGCCCTGTTTCACGGATGCTACTCGTTCTGGCGAATTCGACACAGTATTACATTGTTTCTTGTGTTTTGTTCCGAAATGTATAAGATTTTGGCGTGTAGTAGTTTTCGTTTACCTGTAAATGTGGTTATTCAATACGTATTTTGTTTTGATAAGAATTCTTGTTTTTAGTTCCAAATATGGTTGTTATGGTTGTTTTTGGTACTTTTTGCTTGTAATTCTACAAGTGACATCTTGTGTGTGTGTGTGTATGACATCGTACTCGAACGGATTAGCCGATTTTAATTTCTTTTGTATGATTATTTACATATTTCTTTCTTTTTCTTTTGTTCTTTTCTTTTGGATTTGTTGTGTGTTGACTGTTGTGTGTTCTTATCTATGTTTGATGAAAATCGGTGTTGATGGAAATCGATGTCGCGGGTTTTTAATTTAATTTTTTTCTTTCAGTGCAGTATCCCTGATTTGGCAAGGCTCTCTTTCTAGCAGACAAAGATGGCAAACTAACCAGACTACTGCTAAAATAGTAATCAAACCCTCTTACTAATAAACGATGTATAGCTTCGGAATAATAAAATTATACAGTTTTTAGTCTTTTCCAATCGAGTAAAAATTTTAAAAGAAAGAAACAAGTAACATTATTAAAAGAAAAACAAAAACCCGGCTGCAAAATGTTGTACCCTATGTCACTTCCACTATCAAGACAATTCAAATGACACATTGCATGTCGAAATCCATCAGGCTGTTTAGGCTGTAGGGCGTGCTAAAGACACCTCACACATGACCACATACACTCATAAAACATAACGCTCCTTCTTGCGCATTCGGGTAAAAAAGGTAAAAACAACATACAACATAATTATCCTTTTTTCCTTTCCCTCGAGGGGGCTGGCAGAGGTGTAATACAACACCCACGCTTCGCCAGACGATATTCAGTCTCAAATATGACAGGGGGCGAGCCTGTCGCCATACACCGGGCTCCAGTCATATAGCAGGTGACATATTATAATACGCACAATATGTTCACACAATGAACAATTTGGTGCGTGCCGTCCATTGGGTTTGAACCCGCTCCCTCTGGCTTGAGAGGCGGGCCTCCCAACTAGGCTATCAACACTCTCAAAAATGTAAATATGTATCCAAATATTCGATCTTAGGTCATGGCTCTTCTTATCTTACACAAATACATCATTTTAACGCGCTTTTCAGGTAGTGACTTATCAGAGAAGCCATCAGCTTATCCCTCAGACCACAGTATTACGATTGCACAACTGACTGCATCGCGGAGGTCAATGGGGACGACGACTCGTGACAAGACCGTCTTTATGTCTTTCTTTGTTTCTACCTTACTGCTACTGAAGAACTGAACTAAATCTCCATTACAAGCTTAATTATTACTTTTAAAATGTTAAGAAGGTAAGTGCCACTCTTGTAGATCTGTTTGTTTATTACCCGACTGCGCAAGAAGAAGATGTTTTTCCGGCGTATGTATGATTGAATGAAGTTTCTTTGGCACGCCCTACAGCCTAAAGAGCTTGATGGGTTTAGACATGTGAGGTTTCATTTGAATCGTCTTGATAGTGGAAGTGACAGGGTACAATATTTTAATTAAATCCCTAGTGTCAGACTACATTTTGATGTCAAGTTTTTTGTTTTTCTTCTTGTTAGAAGTAACATTATTGTGTTACTTGTGTTTTGAGGCTAGCTCATCGGCTATCAACATTGCTCGACTTTTATAGCCTTTCATACTCGGTGATTATGTAGCTTCTATTAGTGAGAGAAACGTACTTTTGAAGAAGAAAAAGTACTTTCGAAATTGGGCCCGCGGTTCCGGAGTTGACTCCCTTTCATACTTACAAAAATACAAACTTTGTCTCTTCGACTGAGCGAACGTTAGCAAGCGAAGCGTCTCTGCTTTAGCTTTGCCAAAAAAGCTTTTGTATGTTTGGATTTCTGTCGAAATTCTGTCCAGATCTGTGTCTTCGTCTCTAGGTCGCATTTGTCTACCGATTCTTTGAAAATTTTGTGTTATGGAATCTGCTCACATAAGTTCACGAAAATCGGTCGAGGAACGCGACTTGCAGAGGAATACAGACGCTGGTCGCGAGGTCTCTAGCTCACAGAACCACTAGTTATAACATTTTTAATAAACCTAGATTAAAACTTAACCATACTAGTTCTGTAAATGCAAATGTTTATAATATGATTGCATGTATGAATTAATTGGATGGCTGTTTGTTACTCAACTATGCCTGAATGGCCCGACGGATCTGAACTAAATTTGGCACAGTTTAGTGCGGAATAGCACATACAATACTTTTTAACCGCGTGTGAAACTACGAGGCGCAGCTAATTAGGAATATTATAGCATATATTAGTAACCATAAATATGCGCTTTAGAAGCGATGATAGCCTAGTTGGAGAAGGCCCACCATTCAAGCCAGAAGGAGCGGGTTCAAACCCAGCCGACGGCACGCACCAATTTGTTCATTGTGTGAACATAAATATGTGCGTTTTGTATGTCATCTGCTACATGACTGGAGCCCGGTGTATGGCGACAGGCTCAACCCCTGTCACATTTGGGACTGAATATAGTCCAGCGAAGTGAGAGTGTTGTATTACACCTCTGCCAGCCCCCTCGGAGAAAAGGCGTTACATTATGTTATGTTATGTTTAATGCTCATAAATTTTACTCTGATGAAAATCCCAAGATCTCCGAACAAAAACCGAACTAACAACTTAAATCTTTCTCAAACCTTTTAATTTACTGCGGAGTCAGCATCAGAGACAGAGACAGCGTGTTTTTTGTCTCAATTAGGTACAAGCCATCGATTCGTCGTTAATCTCAATCGTCGCGATCAAGCTGTTTGGATACGGGGTATAAACGTCCAAGGAACGGTCATCTGTCTTACCGATAGCGAAAACAAATTAAAGCTATTAGCTGCTTGTGTTTTTTTCCCATTTGGAGAGGGTTTAATTATTGGTTTTGTTGTTTTGGGTCAATTAGACCTTTTCAAAGGTCAGGTTTGGATTGAAATTGTTTCGATTTCGATTGCTTGACTTTTAGATGTATTTTAACTAGTGCATTTATCAGAGTTAAATATAATGATTTTGATTAATTTAAGATATTTTTTAAGAAATTTATCTTTTAAGTTTTCATTGACTAAACCTACTAATTCAGTTACAATTAAGTAATCTTTTCGTCTTCAACATAGTATAGATCCCATATAAATACTAAAATATAATGTCCCGCGATTCTGTGTCTTTTGGTGTTAATCCAGCATCAGCACATTTAGACGCATTTTGACAAAGTTTGGTATGGGAGTACCTATACAATTCGTTTAATATCTATTACACCATTAAACATAACATATCGCACGCCTTTCCTCTGAAGAGGCTGGTAGAGGGATAATAGAACATAAAAATTAAAAAAAAAAACAGTTTGGCCTTATAGGAATAGGAACCCATATTCCTTGGCGTACTTAATGCGACGTTAGAGCGGAAATATGTACACTACATGTTAAAGTAGCAGTTTTGAAGATTAACTTCCGCAAAGTAACGCCTGATTCAATCAACCTAGCCGCTCGATCAATACCTACCTATATCATGATACAACGTCATTTAAAGCTTCAAGGTACCACGGTTATCACCACATGGTTATTACGCGTGCTTACACAAGAAGTACACTAAGCTAACATACACCCTTACACCGCTAAGCTGTACGTTAATTGAATGGAAAGGGCAAATATAAACTTTAATGCCAACATTTATGCCAACAGACATTTTGTAGCAGCTCCCAGTATCTTGGGCAAGTCAATATTAATAGAGGACGCGTCAATTATCGATGTGTAGTGATGCTTAAAATTGTGGTCTGCACCGTCAAGGGTTATTTGATAGACTGGCGACCTCGCAAACTATCTCGGGTCGAAGTTCTAGATACTTCGCTCAATCTGTACTTGCCTATGTACTTGTTAGCATGTTGTGTACTTCTGAATTAGCTAGCGTTGATGTAAATAGCTTTTGTTTTATATATACTACAGCGCTGTTCGTAGTATGGAAGTACGAGTAACTTTGTTTGCCTGTCTCATCGACATGGAAAAAACATTTGGGTTTAATTTTTGCAGAGCATTCTTTACTGATGGATGATATGTGTGAATCTATTTTTTAGGCAAGACAGTAAAAAGTAGTGTGCACAACAGACGGGCATTTTAAAAATTCAAAGCAAGCTACAAAGGAGTCAACGCACAAAAGTCGCCGACCGCCGACACAGCCCACCGACATGACGTCTGTCATTTGATTTATTTTGTTAGATGACCACTGACACAAGAAACATAACCACCGACGTGGCTATGGCTATCTCCTATCGCTATGCCACTCCCATCAAAACCTCGAAAAAATCTGTCACTATTATTTTATTCTTTGAGCAAACTCTCTTCTGAAAATATACAAGACGCAAAACACCGAAGCCGACGCGACGATTCAAATTCTAGCCTTCGCAAATCGCGAGTCTCATTGTTTGCGTTAGCCCACGGTACGTTCGGCAAACATTTAATATCGTCCTATCGATACGTAGAGTAAACATACCGTGCGCCGTCCTGTTTATGTATTTATTCTGTTAGGGATTTAATAGGACTTCATTATATAACTTGTCAAAGGGGCTTTATTTAATAGTTATTCATCATCCCGATCGTGATTTCGGCTTGGGGGATGGGCCTTTAGTGCCGTATTCAAAAACGATGCTCAGTCATGAATCTCGATTTAAAACTGTTTTGTATGGTAAAATTATGGTATAATAATTTACTCCCCATGGAAGTGTTACGTGTTGCTGAACGCTGGAACCAGTTCTAAATCGAGATTAATGACTAGAACGTTCGTATAGGCTGAGTAGCTAGCCCTGATGTCAGAGTTTCTAGGCCGCCCGAAGGCCTCTGACATGGCTTGACGATTGGTTGTCATAGAACAAACAGCCGGGGCCTTCAATGACTGAGCGTCGTTTTAGCATGCGGCCCTTAATCAGTCATGAATCTCGATTTAAAATGGTAATATGGTAAAACTAGTTTTAAATCGAGATTCATGACTGAGCGTCGTTTTAGCATGCGAGCCTATACTTGCAAAAGGCAAGTTTTAGCTAAATAAATCCAACCGTATTATTATGATACGCGCTCCAACGATTTGAATTAGATATACATTTTTTATTAAGTACTTACATAATAAACTTTTGAATTTCAAATTGAAGGACTCAGTTCCTTTGAATTGATTTAGTCGTCATAGTAAATAGCGTAAAACGTGCTTTTTTCAATATATTCCAATAACAACGGTTGTCAACATAACACACTCAGAATCTAAAATCATCAGAAATCCAATAACTCCTCGAATCAAAATCTACAACTCCGAGATTGAAATCGAAAACTCAACATCTCCCTCAACAGCGCGTTATTTATTTGCAAAATCTACGACGAAACCGAGCTGAATGGAATATCGTGCGATACACAGCTTTGAAACATCAAAGTGGATTCTATTGCCGCCGCCGACTTCCGCGGCATTCGGTATAACTCGATATAATTACTTGTTTTGTGCTCGTGACATCCAGGCACTGATATCTCTTCAATTAGAATCGAGTCTCCGTAGTTAATGCGCTTTTCCGTAAGCGGATATTTAATTTCATGAGTTGTTTGTGTTTAAGGAAACCATAATCGCGTCGGTGGGTTTAGGAGAATGTCTTCGCTAATTGAGCCTGCATGAGATGGAGGGTGTCTGGTTACTGTTATAGGCGTACATGTTTTTTGGTGTTATTCAACAGAGTTGCGAATGTTTCTCATATTTTTTGCTTCTTTCATTTGTTTACGGTTTTGTTTGATACTCTGTGTAGATACGAGTTTTTGTTCTTTCTTTTCATTATTAAACAATTTTTTTAGCCCAATGAATAAAAATTATTAGATTTCAAATTTAGCAATTTCAGTTTCATATCTATAGGAATAGTAAAATAAGCTCGTACTAAACCGAGCCTTAACTATTTACCTAATATTTTTTTAAATTATTAGGCCGGTATTTTAACAGGACGCACAGTCTTGAATCTCGATTTAAAACTGGTGTTACCACACATAAAAACAGTTTTAAATCGAGATTCATGACTGAGTTTTGGTTTTGGATACGGCCCCTAGAATTGTTAAGCTACTCGTACTTGATGGCCTTTGAACTGACCTCTTTCTGTGTCTCAGCATGTATAATTTTAGCAAGTGATCTCAAACATGTTGTTAAAATTATACCCAATATTACATGTATAAAATGTATGTATGTAGATATATTTCGACTAGTACAGCTTAATGCAATACCGCTATTTGAAAAATAAACATGCAATAGTGAATAATATGGAGCACCGAAAAGCCGTTAAATCGTGACCGGTCCTCCGGAAAAATGCGCGCACGACTCTGATACCAGAGAAGAATATGGTTCCCTTAAGTAGGCTATCCGTTCAAAGAGGTTCAAACTCAGACAAGTTTTCCGCCAGCTTCAGGCACTAAATTACGATCAGCAAAAGCTCAACACCACTCTCGAGCACTAACACATTCTTTTGAGAGTAAAACTTGGGCAAACGTTTGCACTAGGATCGGGCGTTTCAGGGCGTTTCAGGCAGGTTTGAAATCCGGCCGCTTCATGCGAAAGCACGCGCCACTGCGTACCATCGAGTCTCAGATATAGTGCGACCAGTAAGAGAAAGGCGTAGTGTGCGCTGTGCGTTGTTTTGCGCGAATCATTGCGTTGGGGGCTGAGGTACTCACGTCTGTAGGAGTGTACTCTATTCTGATTCCCTACACGTGGCCCCCGGCTAGTGCTAACCGGGTAGCAAACTCTGGGAGGCTTCGGCCGTGGCTAGTTACCACCCACTGGACCAAGCCATGCCGTGAAATGACCTAGTCGTGTTTCGGGATGTAGTCCGGTGTAACCGTTCCGAAGACGGGTCTGAGCAGTAGCGCACTTGTAGCGCCTCACTCAACTGCCGTCCTTGTACTTCTTCACTCTACAAAACTTCAAGGCTAGAGTGAATAAGTACCTTATAGGTCGTCGTGCTCCATCTTAGACCACAACGTCGCTTAACATCAGGCGAGTTGGTGGTCAAACGCCGACCTATTGTACACAAAAAAAAAACAACAGCGACATAGGCTCTGTTTTGCTTATATAATTCAGAATACATTCAAAATATATTCACGCCTCTTTCCCATGGGGTAGACAAAGACCACTTCTGTCCACTTGCTACGATCCCGGTACACATCTTTCGTTTCTTCTACTTCCATAAATCTTTTCATACAAGCTCGTCGGTTGCTGGTACTCTATAACCCTAGAGAGGGAAGCTAGACTTCTATGACTACGTAATTAATTATTTAAGTAACAGAGGCTAGTAATTAACTAATTACCATTACCAATGAGGTGTATTACAACACCCACACTACGTTGGACGATATTCAGTCCCAAATCTGACAAAGGGCGAGCCTGTCGGCATACACCGGGCTCCACTTATGGATGTAGCACATGACATTAGATTTATTAACATGATTTGTGTTAATTGGAGAAAAATATAGTTGTTTTGACAAGCTTTAGTTCTAAAAATTGCTACCATCATCTTATACTGGTCCTACTGTTCGTGTATTTTGCCGCCGGCGCCGGGGTGCGGCAAGGAGGGTGTTCGAACCGTATTTTATGAGGCACACATTTTTAGTATCAATTTTTTCGATAATGTTTGGTTAACGCTGTCTGTACAGTGTAGAGTGTAGCTAGATTTTTCTGAGAAGTTTTTAGGTTCAAAATACTTCTTCAGTGTTAGATATTTTTGAATACAGAGTCTTTATAGACTATTTTCTGTGACAAGCTTTTCCTTTTAAGATTGGATTAGGTTTTGGTTTTATACTGGGTAATTGGAATCCAGATGGTATCCATTCGAGGGGTGTTTCATCTTTTTTTTTTATTTAAAAATTACACTCCACGGACTCCGGGGACCGTGACTTTTGTTAACATAAATCTTTAATTATTATTTAAGGGGAATACAGGTAGAGGGGGGTAATTTATTAAGTCTTAATCTAAGGTTAGGTTAAAGGTTTTCAGATTTACTTATTGCATTGTGAGTACACCACGAGCACACCAGCGACCCACAAGCAGCACCCGATTACGAGTATATCGCATGTGCCAACCATCGCTCTCCTCAACCATATTTGAGGGAAGAGAACGACCCGACACACGACGCCACCGCAAGAAGGTGCCTTCGATAGTGAGCATGAATTCTCGAGATGGACCCACAATTTCTCTTCTTTTCAATTTCTTTTTCTTTCTATTCTGGGCTACCTTTAAAGCGTTCCATTAATTTAGCAAAAGTACTTTAGTTTTTAAGTTACTTAGCAATACGGTGAAATATTTTATACAAATGATTACACAAAATATGAAATAACTCAAAAACCAAACATTTTTGCTAAACTAATGTAACGCTTAAAACAAAACCCAGATTGAGAAGAAACACCTCTTGAAAGGAAACGGTCTGGATTCCAATCACCCTGTATGTTGTATTTTAAATTTATCATTCACTGATGAGTATAGGTCTCTCAATAGGTCAGTCTTATTCAGTCTAATGGCAGTCTCATCTACGTCTTCTAACCGTCATTACAAACTTGCTAGAAATATTTTGGCTAAAGGAAATAAATCAGTTTTATAAACCTTACGTTGAAATATTATATTCAAAAACAAAATTTGAACCTCTGCACAAAACCACAGCATTAAAAGTTGAAAATGTTTAAAACTGCAACATTAACTTCGTCATTAAAGCAAGCTCGTATGATGTAACCATATTTCCCGAAGCTGGACAACTAAATAACGTTTGAGCTCACGTGCTTCCAAAACACGTGTACGTACATCAGCCCTGTACTGGTGTGTATCGTACATGCCGCAGATTAAAAACAACAGATAGAAAACACCAAAACCTGCGAATTATACTTACTTACCTATTCCGATCTTCGTGAAATAAAGTGCTGGCTAAGATAATTTGAACTTTAGTAATTTAAAATACAAGTTAATTTATTGCGACCGTCGTTAGCAACCAATTGTTGTCATTGATGGGTTGTATGAATGATACAACCCATCAATGACAACAATAGAGCTTAAAGCTTTTTTTTGCGCAATGATAGCCGCGGCTTTCTTTGGACCAGTTTTTTACCAGACTCACTCACTGGTATGAAAAAAAAAAATATTTTTCCTCACATCAACGTCAATGTGACAAAGAGAGTAGAAACATTACAACATTAATGTAGAAACAGAATGTAGATGTGTCGCGAGAGCGTCAGTGGGCGTTCTATTTCGGCGCATGTTAAAGGCGCAGTTGAGGCTCTGCAAACCAATTATTCTGTCGCGTCGTATATAGTATATGCCGCGTACATCGCTCACATGATAGTCAAACCCAATAAAGTTTTAACTCGACTCGGACAGGCTACGAGGAAAGTTTGATTGCGTATAGCTTCGTATAGCGTCGTTTAGCATCGTATGGCTGAGCTACACGACTTGGTAGTTATGCGGAGTGGTTAGATTAATGAATGGAATTTCATAGACTATTAAGAATGGAATAGGTATAAAACAATCATGACTTGATTAGTCGTTTGATTTGATTTATATAACCAATGCAAATATATTTAAGTATGTATTTAATAATTTCTAAGTATGTATATCAGTCTCTGGCAGCAATAACACAAGCCTTGCTTAGTTTGGGGTCAGGCGACGTGTGTGGAAGTGCCTCGAATTTATTTATTATTTAATGCGGAGTACTTAATGGCTCGCAGACGCTTGGTTATCTAAGTGTTCAGGGTTTAAAACTGTGTATTAAAAAAAACACAATCGCTTGTCATTTCAAATGAGTAGCTTGCTGCTAGATTTTTCTCAAAGATTTAATCAAATGAAAGGTAATGTAGAATGGCTATTTTCTCCAATGACAATACTGAATTTCCTTGCTTCTTATTATCATTGGTTCTTTGTCCTCCATATATGTTTACATGGTTGGAGGTATCAAAAGAAAAAACTTGCAAATAGTTTTTCGATTTTGGAAATTAAGTCTAAAATATAAAAGTTTTGTTACTGCCTAAGCTTATATCGAGGGGTGAGTGATAAAACCCGATAAATTCATAAAAGTGAGTTGCGAGATATTCCATGTTAAAGTTTCTTGCCAATAAAAAAATGATTTTCTGTGAAAACCATGTGTAAATTCTTAACTATTTATGAAGATTACATATTGTATTTTATTATTATTCATGATTACCAAAAGTAGTAATGTAGCTTTTATAAAAAAAACAGACTTAAGTAAATTAAAGGATGAGCTTATTGGATTACATCACAAAATAAAATAGACAATTTTACAATTGCACGGTTTATTAGTATGAAAATCAAACTTAAAATCTACTTTATTGCTTAAAATTAACCGACCAAGTGCAAGTCAGACTCGTGCACTGAGGGTTCCGTACGTACTAAGAATATTTAGGTGAATATGAATGATTAAAATTGGTAAAAGTTAGTTAGTTTGGAAAACAATTTCAATTTTTCAGCCGAAAAGTAGTGGCCGTCTATAGATTCCAACTGCATCTTTGTATTCGTTTTTTTCGTCAAATATTTAGATATTCTCAATTTTTGGAATATCCCTTTTGATTCAAAGTCAAAGTGTTTTTATTCAATTTAGGAATCAAAGATACACTTATGAACGTCAAAGTTATTTAAATAGACTCGACCGCCTTGTTTGGATAAAGAGCCTGTACTCAGAAGAACAGGCAAGAAACTGAGGGGCATTATTTTTTCAAATAATAAATAAATTACAGTCTCACAAATTTTGGCTTACAACTAGGTAATATCTATAAATACTAGTAGCTACTTGGCGGAAGTGGAAGGCTCCAGACATCTTTATCTTCGAAATAATTCTTAACCTTATAATACCCTCTTTTCATTAATGTAGTTTTTACATGTGATTTGAATTTTCCCTCAGTGAGCCCTGTTATATTTTTCGGATAATATTGTAAAAACGAACGCAGTCTAAAACTAAATCTCGGTACAGCTATCCTATCCTCATTTCTAGTGTTATTATTGTGACAGTCACAGTTCAATTTAAATTTATGTAGATTTTTGCGATCGTACATAATATTTTCAAAGATATACAAAGAAGGTAAAGTTAATATATTTATTTCTTTAAATAAATCTCTCAATGATTCGCGGGGACCCATTCCGTTGATAGCGCGGACCGCTCGCTTTAGACGGTTGCCGTGGTGTGCCGGCAGAGTAGAATAGCACCCCCCTCTAGTACCAGGCGTCGTAAGAGCCAACTGAGGTACAGCGGAACCGACAAATGGCGGTATAACCATTCGAAATAAAACGTAGCTAAAATGGCACAGGGCAGGGATGGGCAGCAGCATCCTTGTCGCGAAGCTACGTTTTTCTGGGATCGCCACCACGCCTGCCCAGCGTGGCGATTACGGGCAAACTCCCCCCTAAATGACGAGCACAAATACGACCAGGCCCCCAGTCCCCAGCAGCGATGCTATTCCGGGCTACGACAGCGGCCCCGGTAACGGCGGAGCAGGGGGTGCTAAGAATCGCTGGCAGATGCACGGCTGTCACACCAAACGACGACTGGCCCTGGTAACGCACAACGTGCGCACAATGAGGACTGACGAGAAGGTTGCTGTGCTGGAGGAAGAGTTGAGTAGGTTGCGCTGGGATATTGTGGGGTTATCCGAAGTCCGTAGAGAGGGTGAGGACACGATTACCTTAAAATCCGGCAACCTGCTTCACTATCGGGAAGGTGTTCCTGAGTATATGCATTGATTCTAAACTGCAATGGGGTCCACATATTAATGCGCTGTCTGGGAGACTTAGTTCTGCTGCTTATGCGGTTCGTAAAATTAGGCAACTGACGGATATAGCTGTAGTGAATCTTTAAATCTCCTTTTACATATCGAATTCTTTTGATTTTAAGCCAGTTTACGGTTTCGTTTTTATTGTCATTGTTTTTATTCTTAATCAGGAGAGCACTTAACTTCTTCAGGTCCATCATCTCACTGTATTTAAATTCTTTCACGTCGAAGCTATTTACTTCGATTTTTTTCTATGTACTTACTTTTAAATTTCAACTCTGACTGGCACATGCGTCATACTCGTGATCGGATGCTGCTTGCGGGTCGCTGGTCTGTTCGTGGTGTACTCACAATGCAATAAGTAAATCTGATAACGTTTAACCTAACCTTATATTAAGACTTAATAACTAACCCCCCTTTACCTGTATTCCCCTCAAATAATAATTAAAGATTTATGTTAACAAAAGTCCCGGTCCCCGGAGTCCGTGCAGGTAAATTTTAAATAAAAAAAATCAACTTGCTTAAAATACTAGCAGAGAAAACCACGGGGCGCGTAATCATGGCGCGTGTTATCATGCATCTGCGGCAGCCGACCGCCCCGCACGCGAAATCTAGCGCATTATCGCGCGCGACGCTCGGCTGCGATTGGCGGGAGACGCTCCACTTCGCATGACGTCACGGGCGCAAAGCTCAAAGACACCTTACTGGGTTTTGTATCGCAAGAGTTTGAGTAAAGCGCTTGATTCCGGATAGTGCGAATACCCACTAAGTAAAAATAATATGATTCTTTACGATATTTTTCAGTTATTTAATACATTAAATATACTTATTGGATTTAGATTTTTAAAACACGTTGTATTTAAAAAAAATCACATAGAGCTATATCCCGAAAATTATATTTGATAGGTTTTAACTTTAGCTTAATTTCGATTTTTTGGAAATTTACCTCAGTGTTAAACTCCGATAAACCAAATTAGCCATTTTGACCATAAGCATTACCTTCATATATGGTGGTTATAAGTAGGGTATTGTGGTTGTTTCACAAAACAAAACTTTTTTTTCTTCGTATAACTTGTTTTACAGTATTGTAACCTAAAATAAAATAAAAAAATAGCACTTATTGGATTATTTGGAATGAATATTTTTGTATTGAGCCTTAAAATGACCTATTGGACTTTATAGCTAAAAAGAGCGTAGGATTTTGGGTACAGCAGACTTTTAAACTAAAATTAGTTTTTTTTCGATTTATCGGGTTCTATCACTCACCCCTCGATATATTGACTTATGTGCTATCTCACTTCACGGACAACTTACTCCGCGGCTTTACGATTATTTTTATTTTAGTATTACGACCGAAATATAACGGAGTTTCACTTTCTAAAACCATATCGAGTGACCGAAGGGCCGCGATTATGGCCTCATAAAAAGGTGATCGACATTTTTTTCAATATTTTCTTTTGCGGCTTACTTTGGGGCGAAGTTTGGGATTAATTTTAAATTGTGGTTCGTAACTTAGAGCCGGCGTTGATGGATTTTTAAAGGTGAAAGGGGTTTAATTGTTTGGATTTTCATTTTAAGGTTTGAGCGGGAAGTGGGTAGATGCAGTTACTTTTCTATACTTACCTATCTGTGCCCTATGTAAGAAGGAGTAGTCTGTGCCTATCTGTTGTAAGAAAAGAATCAGTTAGAAATGCTATTTATTGGGACCAAAGAGCCCAAACTGTGCCCAACAAAGTGATTAAATATATAAACTGTCTTTTATGACAGCTATTACATGATTTATGAAATAGGTATGGAACAAGCGTACGTTTATTATCAAATAATCGCCATGTTATATTTTGATGAACATAGGCCCTAGAGATGTAGTCATAAAATTAGTTTTCAATTGTTTTTGAAATGGAAATAAAAGTAAATAAGTATTAATTTTCTAAGCTTTGCTTGCTCTGTCCACAAGAGAGGACGACAAAGATCCGGACAGGAATCGGCCATACGAAAGCATTTTTGCTGAAGCTGAACTAGAGATTCTTTGCTCGCTAACGATCGTTTGGTCGATTACACCGCCACTTAAATTCAGGCAAGTCAGTAAAAATCTGTTCGCGGCTAAAATGTTCACGTAAAACTTATCAAGAGAAATACCAATTCAAATCAAAGTCCCATTCCGAGCTGAAACAGTTCAGAAGTGACTGAGAACGAAGAGATGAGAGCACATCATCTATTATCTAATATGTATGAGCCGCGCGCCCTTTCATGAAAATATTAAGCAAATATCGCGGCGAGTGTACCGCGCGGCCACGGAGCGAGCGATGAATACTGATGTACACTCGCGTAAAAAACAGTACAGTAACAGATGCTGTGAGATTTTGTTACACATGTTTATTTTTATTACGAGGGAAGATAGAAAGGTAGAGACTAAAAAGTTGCTATGCTTGAATTTTGTAACTTGGTATTTTAGCTAATGAGAAGTAGTTGTAATTATATATTGTATATTACTGGAAAACAGTGTTATTTCTTTATATTCGCAGTTTTGGCTGAGAATTAAATATATGTTGCATTAGTTACACAAATTAAGACACTCAACTAGACGAGAAAATGGATTGAACCAGCTACAAAATGTTGCTTAAGAAGAGACGGGCAGACCATCAGCGAACCTACGCGTCGATCTGACGGCAATGCAAGATATTTATGTCACAAATTATAGAAATAATAGCTCAAGATCAAATTAATGGGTCAGCGGGAAACTTACATCTAATTCTAGGTACATAGGTAAGCAGAGCGTTGGTCATCCAGCGGCGGGATGGGTCGACCATGTCGCTCAAATCGCATTAAAATAACACTGATTGGACCGAGGCAGCAGATGCAGTAAGTGAAAAGAAGGAGGCTCAGTTTTACTAATGTCTCAAAAACATGTCAGCTAGACTTTCGATGACACGTTTGTAAATGATAAGTGATATATAGGTATTGAGCCGTTACCCGTCCGTTTTTTAGGCAGACGCAACTTCACCGGCTTGGGTAAGCGTCGGGATTGGTTAGCTGAGTTGCCCCTTCAGTGTGCCACAGTAAGATAAAAGTAAGCTGTGGATAACAAATCAAAACTTAACATATCGTCACGCCTTTCCCCCGAAGAGGCTGGCAGAGGTGTACAACACTCACACTTCTCCAGTCTTTCCACACTTTCGACGATATTCAGTCCCAAATGTGACAAGAGGCGAGCCTGTCGCCATACACTGGGCTCCAGTCATGTAGCAGATGACTTTAAATACGCACAAATGTTCACACAATGAACAAATTGGTGCGTGCCTTCGGCTTGGTCCGAACCTGCTCCTTCTGGCTTGAGAGGCGGGCTTTCTCCGACTAGGCTATCATCGTTTCTAGCTGTGGATAGACGAAAATTATTTCTGATATCGATAAAAAATCAACTCTGTCAAATCTTTTCAAAAACACTTTTGTATTTTCTTCTACTTCCTGGCTCCAACAAGGTACACAGCGAGCTAAACAAACCTTGTCAGATTGAAATGTTTCCACAAACACTACAGTTGTAATGAGACCGTTCTCGGAAGATATTGTTACGGCATTTTTATTTGTTGCAATCACGGGCTGAACGGATTTGCTTATTTAGATTTTGTAAGTCTTAATTTGTATGGCGGAGAAGAAAATATACTTTTGAACGTGCTGGAGAGAGAAAAGAATGTTGTCAAGAAAAATGTAAGAACTATTGCACACTAATAAGTAATACCTTAAAGTTCAATTTCTATTACGGATTATAGTGATAACAATTCGAAGTTGGTAGCTAAAACGAATTGATAAAATGTATTCAATTGATGAAAAGTAGAACAGAAATTAATCACATACAAAACATGTATTTTAAAATCACACAAATTTTATAGAAAATAACATAACATAACATCATATCATAATCGCCACGCTTTTCCCCTGAATAGGCTGGCAGTGGTGTTTTAACGCCCACACTTTGCCGGACGATATTCAGTCCCAAATGTGACATGGGGCTAGGCTGTCACCATACACCGGGCTCCAGTTATGTAGCAGATAACATTAAATACGCAGAAATGCTCACACAATGAAGAAATTTTATTCTACCTAGTGATTCATTAATTTGTTATTATAATGTTATTCATCAGTGGAAATTAATACAGATCTCTTTAATGTTGACTACATTTTTGTACTATTTTTATTATTTTACGTCATGTGTGCTATGATTAAATAAATAATTTTGCGCGTGCCTTCGGCTGGGATCGAACCAACTCCTATCTTGCTTGAGAGCTAATAAAAAGATGAACTTATTGCAAATTCCATTACATAGTTGTCAAGGCACCGTCAAGTTACTAATATTTACTCGTAATAAAGACCTGAAGCCCGGTATATAGTGACAGGCTCGTCCTCTGTCACATTTGGGACTGAATATCGCCCGGCGAAATGTGGGTGGGTAATACACCTTGGGCCGCTTCTTCGGGGGAAAGGCGTTACGATATGGTTTAATTAAAATATCGTCACGCCTTTCCCCCGAAAGGGCTGGCAGAGGTGTACAACACCCACACTTCGCCGAACGATATTCAGTCCCAAATTTGACGGGGAGTAAGCCTGTCTCCATACACCGGGCTCCAGTTATGTAGCAGATGAGATTAACAAAAACAATATTTATTTAATATAAATTAAAACGAAGTGGTTACCAAAACTACACGCGTCATCCGTAATAGTACTACAGCAAGGCTTGGCGTTGTGATTCTATTAAAAATTCACGGAGCGGCTTACGTGCGCCCACGGGAATTATTTAGTGTGATTCGCGGCCCGACACCTCCGAGGTGTGAGGCGCAGCCCTAGTGATTATGACGTAATGGGTGTGTGGGGGATAATTCTGTTTAGACTGCTTTTTTGACGCCTCAGGGTATTGGGGCGCTTAACAACGTTTCCTGAAACTGAAATTGGTTAAATTTCGAGATTTTGTGTTGAGAAAATCAGTATGGTTTTTCTGGTTTATTTTTGTCGTGTAATGTTGTCACTATTAAAAATTAAAATCAAACTTGGGAAAAATGTTTTTTCGTAAATAGATTAACTGTTTTGAACTCTATTTTTATTATTTCTACTGTAAATAGGACGCTAAACATTAAACTAAATAAAACCGTTAAAAACATAGGCGTGTGTGTACACGATGCGTGGAATTCCGAAAAATCAATTGTCTCTGATTTGTATAAAAATACCAGAAAAAGAGAAATGCAACTAAAACCCAGCAAACGTCTATTGAATGAAAAATCTACGAATACAGCGCAACCTGTGAAAAGCCGATTGCGAATGTTTCACAATAGGTACTTCTCGCTAGCGTAGACTCGTCAGGAAAAATAGGATATAAAAGCACACTAGATGTGGCATCGATGTGAGAAATTGTTACGAGCAAATTAGAATTTGTCGTACGTCATAATATAGCATACTTAAATGTGTGTGACATTATGATTGTAGTTGTTAACCGCATTCCAAAAACAGGAGTGTTTTGAGTTTGATCGATTTTGATGCGGTTTTCTGTGTTTGAGAGCTTGTGTGGTTGAGATGTTCTTTGGGTTGGCGGTTTTTTTTACATACATTTATAATTTTGCTGGTAGCCATACAATTCACAAGAATTGCGATTTTATTAACTTCTTGTGAAAATTATGTATTGGGAGTGGCAGATCAATAAATCAAGTTAGGTTAAAACACGTGTAATTAATCTTTATTGGTTACATTTCGATTTGAATTTATTACCTTCGGACTTTTATTTTGTTATTAATACTCGTAAATAATATGAAGGGCCGTAACTACATCTTAAAATGCTTATAACTGACAGCTACACTAATCTAATTGTGACTTGGAAACTTAGTCTTTTTTCACTCGACTGCGCACGAAGCAGGGTTTTGTTTTTCGAGTGTATGTATGTATGTATGTAAGTATGTATGGATGTGGGTATATATGTATGAGGTTTCTTTGACACGCCCTACAGCCTAAAGAGGTTGATGGATTTCGACATGTCAAGTGTCATTTAAATCGGCTTGATAGTAGGGTGCAATATTATGCAGTCGGGTTTTTTTTTTTAATAATGTTACTTGTTATGAACTATTTTTACAACCATTGATCTGTAAATATTTGAATAGGGTATTTACTATAGCCATAGGTTACAGTGACCACTTACCAGGACATCAATTGTTTCCTTTGTTATGCAGCCACATCCAGTAAAACTCGTCCCTACATCATCGTCCACCAGTATCGGCGGCGACCACTTGCCACAGCGCAATCATCAAATATTTGCATTCCGTCGAAAAAGTAATACGATTATTAATTTACTCGATTCAGCGTCCAGAATCAATTCCGTTCAATAAACTCGATTCGGTCGTATTCATATTCAAAACTGGCAATTCAGTTTGCGGAAACTGAATAAATCTTACTCGTACATTTGAAGTTTTTGGTGTAGAGACGTTCTGACTGTGGAATTGTTGAATTATTTCTTTTAGCTTCAACTTTATCCGGATAGAATGAAACTATTTAATTGCTCTTTATGAATTCAAAGGTTGTCTGTCTAATAGATAACTTACTAGATTATTTAGGAAATGATGTAACTATAACTAAAGACAACTGTCATGCTTTCTAAATATTACTATTTATCAGAATAGGTACTTTCCCATTTTGACACAAATCTGACTTTTTAATCTTTTTTGTACCCTTTTTTTATTTATTATAAGAGTGATGATAGCCTAGTTGGAGAAGGTTGGCCTCTCAAACCAGAGGGAGCGGGTTTGCTCCCATGCACAAAAGCACACACTAATTTGTTCATTGTGTGAGCAAAATTATAATATATTGTCACGCTTTTGTCTGTATCATTGTCTCCCGAAGGGGCTGACAGAGTTGTACAACACCCACACTTCTCCGTACGATATTTAATCTCAGATGTGATAGAGAATGAGCCTGTCGCACTACTCATCCATGTTATGTCGAGCATAGCTATGTGCATACTTAATGTCATCTGCTACATAACTAGAGCCCAGTGTATGGCGATAGGCTGGCTCCCTGTCACATTTAGGACTGAATACCGTCTGTAGTCTAGTAAAGTGTGGGTGTTGTAATATACCTTTACCAGCTCTTTTGGAAGAAAAGCGTGACAAGACGATAATATTTTATGCTTTAAATAATGTACTTAGTATAATAACTTCGAAAACATCCCAATATCAACATTATAGCACATTTTCACGTTATTAAACGTCCCGGAAGTAGAATGGACAGAGTAAACCAGCCAGATCTCCGGTCTTTCCATTTGATTACTTTAAGACCACAGCAGCGGAGGAAACTTTATCGGTAATGTAGGGTGACCATCGGTTTTAGAGGTTTTAGTATTTAATTGACTTATTCCGTGGTAATTAAATCCACGAATCAAATTAACGCTTATCTCAAAGAAGTTTTTACTGTTAATTTTATTTGGTCCCATTGTTATGCAATATAAAACAAGAGTTTATTTACTAACTCTGTCTCCGTAATAATTAAAATATGAATGACATTCATTAATTCACTCATAATTTTTTAGTAATGCAATTTTTTTGCCAAACTATGTCTGATATATTAAATGATATACAAAAACCTGAGTGTACTAAATGTAATTGTCGTAACTTATCTTATTTCCTATCCTACTAATATTATAAACGCGAAAGTTTGTAAGAATGGATGGATGGATGGATGGATGGATGTTTGTTACTCTTTCACGCCAGAACGGCTGAACAGATCTGGATGAAATTTGGCACAGAGATAGATTATAGTCTAGAATAGCACATAGGATACTTTTTAACCGCGGGTGAAACCGCGGGGCTCAGCTACTATATTATAATTCTCAAGAGTTGGCATCCAGTACTTTTCAAGCTAAATATTCCTAAAAATCTTTTTCCCTCCAAACAAAGTCACCCTTTTCCAAAACTAACATTTGTGTAAGTTAGTGCAAGAGCTCTTTCGGCCAGCCTCCACAGATAGATGGCGTTAGTTCCAGCAGAATTCAATTATTGGCTGCAGACAGCTAAGTCACAGCTCAATTCAATGACCTGCTAAATTATATTCAAATATATTCAAAACAAGTGAAGACTGCTTAGAATATGTACACGTGGAAATGTCAAAGAAACAAGTTTGCGTTTAAGTTATTTTTTTAAATCTTAATATATATAAATCTCGTGTCACAATGTTTGTCCTCAATGAACTCCTAAACCACTTAACCGATTATAATAAAATTCGCACACCATGTGCAGTTCGATCCAACTTAAGAGATAGGATACTTTTTAACCGCGTGTGAAACCGCGGAGCGCAGCTAGTGACTTTATAGATTAGACATTTTGTTTAGACATGTTGACATAAGAATTTACTTACTTAATTTTTTTTTTAGTTATATCCTGCTTAGCACAGCAATCTGTTTGATACATTCAGCTGCTAGTTTTGCCGACCAGAGTCTGTACATGTCATTAAGTTGTAAGAAGTGTCCATTAACCGCTCTTACTGTATGTTGAAACGCTATTCCTCCTTAGTCTTGTGTGTGTAACACTACCAGTGCCTGTTAGGTTTGTTGCTAACACATTAACATGTTCTGACAGCTTGTTCTGGTATTTGAGACTTCTGATGGCTATTTCTTGTTTTATGGGTTCAAGCTTTAACTCTTGTAGGATGTATTTGTTGCTGATACATTTTGGGATGTTGAACATGGATCCCTTGGTTTTTGTTTGGAATCTTTCCAAGGTGGCAGCGATGGCAGCTTAGTTGGAAGAAGGTCCTCCTCTCAAGGCAGAGGAAGCGAGTTCGAACCCAGCCGACGGCACGCACCAATTTGTTCATTGTGTGAACATATGTGCATATTGTATGTCATCTGCTACATGACTGGAGCCCGGTGTAAGGCTCGCCCCCTGTCACATTTGGGACTGAATATCGTCCGGCGAAATGTGGGTGTTGTATTACACCTCTGCCAGCCCTCTCGGGGGAAAGGCGTGACAATGCGTTATGTTATGTCTTTCCAAGATATCTTTTACTTAAATTTTAATTTGGGGGCTGAGCTACCCACGTCCGTAGGAGTGTACTCCATTCTGATTCCCTACACGTGGTCCCCGGGTAGTGCTAACCGGGTAGCAAACTCTGGTGGGAGGCTTCGGCCGTGGCTAGTTACCACCCACCGGACCAAGCCATGCCGTGAAATGACCTAGTCGTGTTTCGGGATGTAGTCCGGTGTAACCGTTCCTAAGACGGGTCTGAGCAGTAGCGCGCTTGTAGCTCCTCACTCAACTGCCGTCTTTGTACTTCTTCACTCTACAAAACTTCAATGCTAGAGTGAATAAGTACCCTATAGGTCGTCGTGCTCCATCTTAGACCACAACGTCGCTTAACATCAGGCGAGTTGGTGGTCAAACGCCGACCTATTTTACATAAAAAAAAAAAAAAAAAAAAAAAAAATTTAACCAAAACACTATAGTTAGGTACATTATGTGTAAAACTTACATCGTTTGTTGATGCATGACGGGCAACTCTACCTTAAGGCAGTGTCGATAATTTTTTAATGTGCTTGTATTATGGAACAGTTCTCCAACATTTTGTTCTGTTAATTTACAAAATCACAACTATGTCTTACATGAACAGTAAAACTAACTACGTATTGGTTAAGGATTTTCTTTTGAGTAAGTCTAGAAAGAGACGACACGCTAACAGAGCAAGACAAATACCGATGACTCTCAGAACTCTTATTTACTCGCGTGGGGTCAGGTTGACCCCAGCCCCTAGACCCCAGAAGATGGCAGTTCCATATCTTCTCCACAAGTTGGCCAACGTCAAATACGTAACAGATGACACATTTGTCCAAGATCCAAGGATAAAAAAACAAAGATTGTGTGTGACAAATGCAATAATTACGTATGCAATGAACACCAAAGCGTAATAACCAAATAATTACGTATGCAATGAACAACAAAAAATATTCGTGATAAAAATAGTTCCTAAATGGAAAGATGTTATCTATGTAGTATTGATTAAATAATAGAAAGTTAAATATTAATGTTTATTTAAATATTAGTTATTATTAGTTAAATATATTATTATTATTAGTTAAATATTAATGTATTTAGTATATGATATTACTTTGTTTAATAAAGAGTAAGATTTTTCAAGCAGCCATTGTTTTATTGACTATTGAAAATTGGGGTTAGATTGACCCCATGCGAGCAGTAGTGTAAGTTTATCAACGCGACTAACTAAACGACTAAGGGTTAATGTGTGTAAGACAACAAAGTGACAAAAGTTAGTGAAATCAATAAAATTATCAAAAATAAATAGTAATTTCGACCATTTTTATGATATAAAATTTTTTACCTAAATTAATTTCCACAAATAAAGATGTAAAAAGCCTTATAAAAATAGACAATTGAAAAACAAAAAAAAAAAGCAAAACTTCCAAAAACTATTCACTTAAATATTCGCGTATATTTTCCAGCAATTCAGCTTATTCGAGTGAACTCAATTGCATTGCAACGTGGAGAGAAACATTTTTCTGCGTATTGAAATTTTATATCAGATTCTAGCAACAAATAAAGTTCACAGAAGTCCAGCCAATTATGAAGAGATCACATTCAAAGAGTTCCTTTCTATCTGAAAATAAAAATGCAGCGGGAATAAAATGCCGGTTTGTACCTGGGAAGGATTTTTTAGGAATAAAACTGTTTGTTATTTTCTTGTTCTTAGTGAAATGTGAAGATAAGGTAGCTTTGTAAAATAAGGTCAACTGGGAAAAATGCGTGTGTAAGGCAACTTGTATAGATTATTGCAACTTATTAGATAAAAAAGATATAGGTGGCTGTAATTCTCGAAAGACGCAATTGCCCCACAGATGCATTTGCCCCAGTTGACCCTATTTATTATTGGAAACTAATAAGAATTTAAAAAAAAAACTGTTTGGTGTAACATTATGTAGACTTTCCATAAACAAAAATAATTAAAAGCCTGATGTCCTGGGTGCCTACCATGACATGTTATAGATTTATACATGTTATAGCATGGTTACGTTTTGTTTTCGACGCTGCGCGACCATGGACCTTATTACGCGGCGATACGATTAGCGGTCACGCAGCGTCGACAGCACAACGTAACCATCATGGCAATAGCATGTAATGATGGGCCCCCTGGTGCCCTATTCTTGACGCTCAAGATGTTTCTTGGTCACTCACTCCTATGACTTTTCAACCAAAGAAAGACAATGACCATAAAGTATCTAGGCTGGTAGAAATTGGGCTCCAGCTAAGTGGCATGACTGTAATTCATTATTGTTACAAGTTTCCTCAGCGCTAAACTTGTCACATAGCGCAACATTGAAAAGTATTTCAGAGACACATACGAGTATAAGCGTACCTTAATCTTTAAAACACTTTAAAATATTTATATGTAACTATGAAAAGATTTTAAAATTTAAGTAGGATAAGTTTGAAATTAACTGTTGATTTAACTCGCAAGACAGAAAAAAACAAAATGTACTTTCTATCGCAGCTTATCAAAGCTAGATAACCAAGGAATGTAAGTATTTTTTCCCGTTCAATGATAACACGATATCCGGAATATTCAATGCATTTTCCTTTTACCACGCAAAGCTATCACAAATACTAGGGTAACGTGACAAACAGGACAGTAAAATTTTATCTAGAACAATAAAAAATATGACATGGCTTCTACGACATCCTTTGTTTTATATCTTCCCATGTCCCGATTATTTTAAATTCAGAGTGCTTGCTCGTTCTGTGTTGTAAAAGTTGTCGAAAAACTGAGAATACAGTCTATTGAATGCTAAAGTTAAAGAATCTGACTAAATGTGTTAAAGTTGCAATGCAATTTTGCTGTGTCAGTGTTTAAAAGCTGGAAAAACTGCTTTTTAATCGGAGCTGTGTAAAGCTAAGTCAGGTTGAAATGTGTCATTTTTCTAAAGTATTCAAGTGTCAGTTATTTTTGTGTGCTTAGTTTATTTGAACATCTTTTTAAAATTTGAATATTCAACGTACACTTATCTAATATTGCTGACTCGAAAAAATATATATATTTATCACATCAATATGCTCAAATGACGAACACTTATAGCAAAACTTTCTGAAAAACACATTTAACATCGTTTCCTAAACACTACTAAATATACTAGTATCATGCGCTAGATAAACCTGTAATCCCAGATAGATAAACACACTTGAAGAGCTCATAGCTACAAGTGTAGCTAGCGTCGTTTACCTTGTTAATTATGAAATTATACATCAAACAATAACAATTTCCAAATAAAGCCCCAAGGGGCCGAGTAATACCCCTTACCCAAGCTTACACTTAAAATCAACATCCGGCAACAATTCCCCAAAGTGGTCAATTAACAGATCCTCTAGCAAATCCCAAAATCCGTATCCACTCGTACTACAAACATTTGAAAACATAATATTTCGAAAGCCGCTCAGACTGAAGTGGTTTTGCCGTTTAGTATGAATCATTTGGGCAAACGTTACATATCAAAATCTGGTACAGGCACAGAATAGTTATAGTACAGTCTCGACATGACGTAATCCTAAATAACAATGTTCAGAGGATCTGATATAACGTTTATGAGAGATTTAAGTGCACAATTGTCGTTTTCGTGGCAGTTTATTGCCCGGATAATAAAAATGCATCGAACGTTGCAACCGGTTCGTAAGACAGTTTATTTGCTGTCTTATGCGATGCGACGACAATACTGTCGCTAGATGTGGGTTCAGAAGATATTGTGAATGTTGTTCATTCATTTCTTAAGAAATAAAATAAATGAGATTTTATACTTCTAGATTACTTCAAAGGAAAGCTTTTCATTTTTTACTTATGGCAATCTTTATGACATCGTTTTTAGCAAATAAGCGACACCCTACAGAAGTTCATTTATGAGTAGCTCAATCACGTTTGTATCTGAACCACGTATTTTGATGAATAGCACAAATTCCACAAACAGCTCCGCGCTGCATTCAAATCAGCGCTGCAACTGAACAATTCACAGACAACAAATCAATTTGTAATACAAACTGACAACAGAGAAATAGATTACTGCACAGTTGCAGGTCACGTACCAGAATCTTTCAATCAACCCATCGGGCGGGCACGCGAGATGATCTCACGAACTAAGTTTAATTCAGAGAGCAAGCACGGTTTATCTCGACGGCAAATAAATGCATGCGAGAATAAAGAGAATCGACACTGTGCTCCTATCTCGTTCCACGTTGGGCACCAACTATCCATTATTGGCGCCCAACGTGGTCTCAACTGACACGGTGCTAGGAGTACGAGCAGTTGGAAAACTTGGAAAGATCGCGTCGTCGGATCGCTCACGGAGAAGTAAGAAAAGTGGGCTCGGAGCTCTCGTCCGCATACAAATAGTTTACAAATGGCATATTGTCGGGCTGTGTCGCCGCACCAAGCGTTAGTGCTATGGCCGATCTAAGTGAAATTAGTGACCTCATGCAGAACGTGTATTACTTTTCCGGTGAAAACTTTTCCAAACTTGATTTTTGAATTTTATTTTTTCTTTCTCTTTCATTTTAAGAAAAGAAACGCAAGTACCTACTTGTGAGCGCAGCGATTTTATGTTTCTGCCATACTCCTCCGCAACACCAATAATACTGCAGATTAGATTCCTAACATTTGTGTATTATCTGTTTTATCTTATTCCGTTTTGCATCTCATAAAGATTTCCTTCCATTTTAAACCAAATATGCAAAACATACCATCTTTTCAAATTGAATGTCGCTACCAAAGACTTCAAAGCTTACGTTACTGACGGAGACGTCTTCCAATGAATGAAAATAAAAAGCAATGGTGGAATAAAAAAAAGATTTTAATCTTGTTTAGTAAAGTCTACGCGGCGGAGTAGAAGTCAGGTGGCGCGTGGAAAAGAAAACTCATTACTTCTTGTTCACCATCGTAGTCGGGAGCTTTCACTATGGTATAGATAGTACTGTAGAGTTATCTTTAAAGGAATTTGAGTATGCTGAGATCAAAGGAACCCTGTCGAAGTTTGTAAAGAAGAATAAAACAAGTTTTCGAAAGGACATTTTATGGATTCATTGCAAAAGGAAAGAGGAGGAACTGAGTTACGCGAAACAAAAGGATCCCCATTTTATGCAATATGTACTTCATTAAACTTTTTTTTTGTTTTCTAATCTTATCTTAGTTATATGAATAATACATTGAACTATATAATTACAAGTACGGATACATTGCGTGGTTTGACGCTGCAATGTTCTGAAAAGTTACGTGAGATGTGTCACATTGTGGGCGAGATGAGAACGTAGCGTTCCAGTAAAGCTAATCCTACAATTCGTGATATTTTATTATCTTTGTCTCTCTCGTTGGAAAAGTCATAGGAGTGAAAGTGATCACATAAATCTCAATAATAGAGGGCTTTTGCATCACAAGTTTGTAGATCTTGCTCGGCACGCTTGTGTGATTCCAATGTTTTCGACTGCCTCGGCGGCTTAGTTGGTAGAACCTGCCTTTTGAGCTCGGGGGCGTGGGTTCGATTCCCACCTATGGCAAACATTTATGTACATTTATGTTTGTTCTATGTCAGGGTGCTAAATTTAATTTAATTATGTGTTTAAAAATATATTTGTATGGATATCAGTCGCTAGCAGTTGCTTTTTTTGGGGTCAAGCGACCGTGTGTGGGAATGTCCCGAATTTATTTATTTATTAAACTCAAACCAGAAGTTTAAAAAAAAACATAATATACGCAGTTAATTTGATACATCTGAGTTTGGGTCTTACATAAATGTTGTAATGAAAAAAATTTATAGCAAGCTTTTAAATTATGTCTTTATCATCATCTAATCTCATCATACGAGTATATCACTAGTATTAAGATGATGTCTTTATGTTTATTTTCATAATATTGCATTGTCACCGAACTTCGGACCGCATGCTAAAACGACGCTCAATCATGAATTTCAATCTAAAACTGCTTTAGCTATACCTAAAAAGTGTTTTAAATCGAGATTCATGACTCGTGCACCAAACTACGACTCGATCAGACACATATTAGTTGTTGAAAATTATTTGCAAATTTTGAAACGTAAAACTTACTCACAAACAAATGTTGGAACGTTCAACAAGAGTTTGCAAAAATTGCCCTGTATGACAATTCATTTCTTACTTTTTAACGCAATAAAGTTATTAACAATACAATACAATACTAACTAACATAACTTACCGTAGTGTTGTAAGACCTTCTTCTGTTCAGAAGTTGAGTCCCGTACAAGTAGGACGAAAAAGAGTAGAGTAATAAATTTTAAAAGCTGCGCATCAGTATGCCGTCGCCGTTTCGGCTCTCCACACCAGTCGAAAGGGACAAAGCAAGATATATCGCTGCTGTATCAAGAACTGAGGCTATTTCCTTGAATTTAGTTTTAATTTATGACAAAACGCAATCAGTTGTTTCAAAAATAAGAATAGGTACTTTTTTCTACTTATTTGTTAATAATTTAATTATATTAGTTATTTAGTATTTAGTTTAACTTTCATAAACTTGGAACAAGTTAGTATTTCATACATCACATTACATTACAGCATTAAAATTACGATGAAGCATTAAGATTGAGCTCTTCACTTTATACATCTGTTTCAAATTTAATATTTTCAATTACAAATAAAACCAATTTTTTTATTGAGTACAGGTATTTTATGCACTACTTAGTTAAACTTCCTTAGTTATTGTGAGCTAATAAATAATTTATCAGCTAAAATATTAATTTAACAGTAAGCTATAATACTTCATTATTATTCACTTTTATCTTTTCTATAAAAACAAGAATCACTAGCATACCCTACTAGTTTTTCAAAAGTCATAACCATTCACATTGAATAGTCCCCAAATAGAAGATGTAACTTTTGAAACTCAAGAAAATGTATCCAAATTGGATTTACTCGGGAACCTAATACCCACTGGAAAGTGTTCAGGCGATTTGGGAATGCGGCCTACAGATTGAATTTACCTCGTACCTTGGAGAAATGGATGGTCTGATCTAGAAACATCTGTATTATAAGTAGCTATAGAGCTTTGATAAATTATATGTCCAGATGGACTGAAAAAAAAAAACAAATTACAGTCAATTGGAAGGTTCTAAATGAACAAAATGTATGTAGCAACCCTAGTAAAAAACGTACGGTTGGTACGTCTTTTGCTGGGGTCACGCACACTATTATAAAAAAGTTGTCCTGCCACTTTTCGTTCATAAACAGTACGGAACTCTCTCTAGACAATACATATAAGTACTCATAGCTATAAAGTGGGAGTTCTTTACAGTTTCTCTATAATAGGTACTGGTGACCCAGCTACACATGGAACCTATAAACCTTCTGTGAAAATGTATCTAACTGATGGTGAAAACCGCATCAAATTCCATTTCTTGGTTGAGGAGGAGTTTGCGGATATACAGATAGAGAGACAGACAGACGCGAATGGGACTTTATTTTATACTACACTAGCTGTCACCCCGCGACTTCGTTCGCGTTTATTATTTATATATATATATGTGAGCTATCCTATCTGTTAAGTTAGATCGAACTGCACACGGTGTGCAAATTTGATTGAAATCGGTTAAGTAGTTTAGGAGTCTATGGCGGACAAACAACGTGACACGTAATTTATATATATTAAGAAGAAGATATGTGTAGACAAGAGAAGAAGAGATCGAGAAAGAAGAAGTTGAGAAAATTCAAAACCTCAGAGGTAGTTCGTGTCAAACAGAGACCTCGTGTTACTTATTATCTCCACAGGGACTAGGCCAGTTTTAATCATTTTTACATTTCAAAATTAAATATAACGAACTACGTTATCAGCAAAGTGTTAGAAAAAGAAAGAGACATTTAATTATAGTAGAATCACGATACTATGTTTGATCAATTTTCATTCCAGCTCCAGCAGATTTTAAAAGCTTTCTAAATCCAGTTTTCAATCTTCGCTTCCAGTAAAAATCTATAGAGCGCTTATCTAAAAGCATACGCACCACCCCTAGGGGCGCTTTTCCTCCCATTACGTCTATAACACCACTTTATGATACTCGACAGTACTTTTTTTATTATTCATGATAATACACCCTACATTAGCGTGTTTTTGTTCTCTACACTGTTTTGTGATGCTCACGATTTTTTTTTTCTGTTACTTAAGGTCTTTGTCGTGTGCGTCCATAATTTATGTATAAAAATGTTGTTGTGGGTACCGATGGAGTATTTTTGTGTTTTGGTATTGATATTTGTTTAGTTTTGTATATTTGTAGGTCTGTTTTGTAAATTCGGGGGTTGTTACTTTATGGACATCGAATTAAATACCTACCTAACTTATTTTATTTGCTACTTATTCTTAAAATTATTTTTTTATAATGTGAAAATTTGTACAGTGAAACAAAATAGTTGAACAAATTTCAAAACTAAACGCCAGGATTTGTGGCTAATTCAATTTGATCTCGGGATCGGTGAAGACAAACTTAAAATGAGAACAATAAACTATTTTGTTACTTAGCAAAAAAATAAGTAAAATACGAGTACAAAAATGACGTTGACCAAGTATTTTGTTTTATATTTTTTAAGTGTATGCTTGTGACTTATTTAATTTGAAACGTGAAAAATAGCACACATCAATAAAAAAGGATTAGAAGAGGACTTACTGCGATCTCCTCTCAGTTCGTCGGCAATCCTCAGGATCCACACTTCCACCAAAGAGCACTGGGGAACATTTTACACAGTAGTCAAAGTTCACTGGAGGTCGATAAACCAATATTTTTGAATTAATTAGCGGGAGCACAACCGTCGTAGACTGCCATTGATACTCCTCGTTTTCGCGAGTTTTTAAAATCAGGACGGAGAATCTAGTGGGTAGGATAAAGGAGGCGGGACACATGACGTTAGCGATTTCAATTGTGATTATTTAATAGAATCCAATTAATGTTTGGTATAAACAGTAAGTAATACCAATTTTACAGTACAAACATGATGTAGATTTATTGTATTACGAGAAAAAAGTTTCCCGAAAATTTCTCTAGTGTCACAATTAGTTCACCCCAAAAAATTGAACTGCAAAATTGACGCCAATACAAAACAGATCCTTTCAAACATAACAGCAATATTACAAAAGCTTGGACTATTCGGCGAAATCTTCGTCGAATCTTTGCCGAATCTTTTAAGCTCCAATGAGCAAGTCCAAGTCTCGGCTGACGTCAGGCGCAGTCAGTTTAAATGTATGTAAAACCTTTCAACGTGGCCTTTCCAGTAAGCCTCTGAAGCTACAAAATAGCAGTAAGGACACAATAGTATGTTTCAAAATGTTAAGTCATTTTTATTTTTTGCACCCGAAAATAAAGATAGCCGAGTTGGAGAAGGCTCGCCTCTGAAGTCAGAGGGAGCAGGTTCGACTTCAGCCGAAGGCACTCACCAATTCCTTAATAATAATAATAATAATCATACCTGCTGTACATGGATGACCTCAAGCTGTTTGCACCGAAACGCCAAGACTTAATGGAGCTACTAAAAACTACAGAGGTTTTTAGTAGCGCCATTAAGATGGAGTTCGGTGTAGACAAGTGTGCGGTCATACATGTACAGCGGGGGAAAGTTGTAAATTCACCGAATTTGCAACTTTCTGAGACAATGACTCTCAGATCCCTCTCCGAAGTCGAGACCTACAAGTACCTCGGTATGTCGGAGTCGTTGGGTATATCAGTAGTGGACATTAAGAAATTGATAAAGGAGCGCTTCTTTTGTCGCTTGACAAAAGTACTTAATAGTCTTTTGTCGGGCGGCAATAAGATGCGTGCCTTTAACGGTTGGGTGATGCCACTATTGATATACTCCTTTGGCATACTTAGGTGGACTCAGACTGAGCTGGACGCCCTGGATAGAAGGGTCCGTCAACTGCTC
Organism: Peribatodes rhomboidaria; assembly: GCA_911728515.1. Lineage (NCBI taxonomy): Eukaryota > Metazoa > Arthropoda > Insecta > Lepidoptera > Geometridae > Peribatodes > Peribatodes rhomboidaria. The sequence goes on along the minus strand of OU452171.1, from coordinate 16,529,196 downwards.
ACAACACACCGCATGCTACACCCACGGTCGTCTGTTATGAGACTGTACATTCCGCGGAAGTGGGGAGGTCGTGGCATGTTAAATGCCAAGAACCTCCACAACCGCGAAGTGTACAGGCTCCGGAGTTTTTTCCCCAACAACGACTGTGGGATGCATTGCGATGTTGTAGCAGTTGACAAGGGCCTGACGCCGCTCTCCTTGGCAAACGAGAACTGGCGCCAACCATCGGTGCTGAGCACCGAGGACCGCAAGAACGTATGGAAGGGCAAGGAGCTGCATGGGAGGTTCTATCGGGCCTTAACAGGGCCCGATGTAGACCTCCTAGCGTCGGTGAACTGGCTACGCTTCGGTGACCTATTTGGGGAAACCGAGGGTTTTGCCTGTGCAATTGCTGATGAAGTTATCAAGACGAACAACTATCGGAAATATATCCTGAAGGACGGTACGGTCGACATTTGTCGGGCATGCCACCGTCCCGGAGAGTCACTCAGGCATATCATTTCCGGTTGTTCGCATCTTGCTAACGGCGAGTACTTGCACAGGCACAACCAAGTAGCCAGGATCATCCACCAGCAACTTGCCCTTCAATACGGTCTTGTCGAGTCCGAGGTGCCGTACTATAAGTACGCACCAGCGTCAGTTCTCGAGAATGACCGTGCTTTGCTCTACTGGGACCGCTCTATCATCACGGACAGGACTATTGTTGCCAATAAGCCTGATATCGTGCTGGTCGACCGGTCCCAGCGCCGGGCAGTGCTCGTCGATATCACCATCCCACATGACGAGAACCTCGTGAAGGCCGAGAAGGACAAACTCAGCAAGTACCTTGACTTGGCTCACGAGGTAACCGCCATGTGGGATGTTGACTCGACGATCATTGTCCCGATAGTCGTCACGGTGAACGGTCTCATAGCGAAGAGCCTCGACCAACATCTCAAGAGGCTCTCGTTAGACGGTTGGATCAAGGGCCAGATACAAAGGGCAGTGATCCTAGACACGTGCCGTATTGTCAGGAGGTTCCTCACTCTGCAGCCCTAACCACCGGTAGCTTGGGCCTCGCCCCGCTGCTGGCGGCACCCTAGTTTTTAAGTTTTTTATAGTATTTGTTTTTTATATTCATCTATTGTAAAAAACTTAGAAATTAAGAAGACAAATAAATATCTTGATAATAATAATAAATCATTTATTCATCAAGTATCATAGACTCATACAAGTTTAAATTAAATAATCAGAGTAACAGTCACATTATTATTATCATAAATTGCACCACATTAATAATTAACAGAATAATAGAAATACATTGTGAATTAATAAACTAGAATGGACGAAATCAGAATGTCAGTAAGTACAAAAATAAACAATAAAAATAAAAATTGCGTGAAAATAATTGTGTTTGAATTTAATGTCATAAATCATCTGCTGTTTAACTGGAGTCCGGTGTTTGTCGACAGGCTCGCTCCTAGTCACATTGGGTACTGAATTTCTACAAAGTGTGGGTGCTGTCACACGTTTACGGGGAAAGTTGTGCCGATACATTACGTCATTATGTTATGGAAATAATCTCATTGCACCACAAGTAGGCACATAAAATCGGCTGGGTCCGACCTGCTCCCTCTGGCTTGAGAGGCGGACCTTCTCCGGCTAGGCTATAATCGCTTCTCATCATTCGCATTGCAACAAACAGTAGCTCCCTAACGGATAACCGGACTTTGATTGTGTATTTTTTTTTTGTTTGAAGGGTGAATTAGTCGGGAGTGTTCTTACCTATGTTTGATGAAAACCGGTGTTCATGAAAATCGATGTCGGGGTTTTTTTTTTTTTTTTTTTTATATTCTTGTTCAGCAGTCCATACTGCCGGAGAACTCCTCTGACCCGCTTCCGTCTCCTGACCCAACATTATGCGGAATCTTCTTACATCCACTCGGTCTGTATTTATTTGCGCGTCTTGACCTAGAATTTTGGACGGTTGAGTGCGATCGTACTAGCATGCCCAGCGGTGAGATCATTTTAGGGTTCCCTAGCTAAAACTTTTTAAAAAGAAATACTTTGTTTGATTTTCACAAGCGGCTATGTCCTTTTCTATATACCTGCGCGACAACGTGTATGCAAAATCCATGGTCATCATTTAAGTAGTTCAGATAGAGGAAAGCGTAAAGAGAAGAGAGAAGTAAAGCGTAACATACAAGCAAACTAACTCATTTTGCAATCATAATATTTTTATTATGAAGTAAGGATTTACTCCGCCCCGCGGTTTCACTCGCCATCCTATACGATTCTATTTTTTTTTTTTGGGTTCATTATTGAAAGAAGCCTAGCATAGGCTGTTTATAATATGTACCTATCCAGACTACTTTCAGACCATAGAAGTTTTTGCATGATTAAGTAACAAACTTTCAAACACACTTTGATACAACTTTCACATTAATAATATTAAAATTAGTAGCATCACCTTACTTTGTTTTGCTTCACCGATGCCTCAGCAAATGATTGAAATTTGAACCCACACTCTCCAACTATGTAAGCGTCTAACCACATCAGCCATCAACCTGTAAATTACAGATCGTCATACAGTGTTTGTCATTAGACAGCGCTCTAATTTCAAGAGGTCAAGAGACAAGCTTAATTGCCAATTAATTACAAGTCACATCTCTGTCTCCACTTAGTAATGATAGATTTACTCATGGACTAATTGATCTAGTTAGCCTGGAGGGCTAATTATGGCTTTGGCTTTTGGTGAAGGACAGCGTAGGAAAACAACTATTTCTAACTAGCTATGCCTATCAGTTGCACTCGCGGTCTCACAGGAACTGTTATTTTCTTGGGATACAAAGAACTCTATGTCCTTTACTGTAACCCTGACAATGTATACGCAAAATTTCACGATGATCGGTTGAGTAGTTAAGGTGAGAAATAGAAATACCAAAACAAATAAGCGAACAAACAAACAAACTCACTTTCGCAATCATAGTGTTAGTTACGGTAGTTAGGAAGTTAGGATTAGGACTAGCTGTGTTTCGCGGTCTTACCCTTAATGCTACAGAAATCGTTGTCCTTTTTTACCCGACTCCGCAAGAAAGAGGGTTATGTTTTTCGAGTGCATGTATATGTATGTATGAGGTTTCTTTGGCACGCCCTACAGCATAAACAGCTTGATGGATTTCGACATGTGAAGTGTCATTTGAATCATCTTGATAGTGGAAGTGACCTAGGGTACAATATTTTGCAGCCAGGTTTTTTGTTTTACTTATAATAACGTTACTTGTTTTGAGTAAAACATGGCCTTACTACTGTAGTATGGATACACTGCGACCGAATCAAAGAGTTTTACTTTAGTAAAACTCATTGCATTAAACTATGTAACATGTGCAACCTTTGTACTTATTTACATTGAACTAACAAACAAAGCAAACAAGGAGAGCTTACGTATTTTATACTGGTAGATAAATTTTGTTCCAAAATTAACCATAACGATTTATACCAACGTACCACAACCACACGTAACTTCCAATGAATTGTACCCAATTTTCGGACGGAATTAAAAAATAGCCATGCTTACATTGAACCGTGATACGCTCATAGTTACGTCCATAATCTCCACACGCCGTCAATGGAAAACGATTTCAATAGAACTCGGAACAATAACAACTTTACAAATAACGTTTTTGAATGAACGATGTAACTCAGTACGGGTTGGATTTCGTTCAAACAATTCGTATGAAATATTCGATGCGTGGGGAAGATATTCGTCGAATTTCGAATAAATATGAATATGTTTTTGTTGTGATAAACAATATGGGTTTACCTCGGAACATACTTAATGCTTTCAAGTACCTACTGCATTTGTTTGAGTTAAAATTGTTTACGGTGAATACAATTATTAATTTTATTTTATTTTAACTGCTAATATTTACGTATCATAAATGACATGACCTTTTTTTGTGGTAAATAAAACTATATTGGTGTCATATTTTAATGTCGTCTAATACATAACTAGAGCCCGGTTGCCCCTGTCACATTTGGGACTGAATATCGTCCGGTGAAGTGTAGATGACGTTTCACATCTCTACCTAACCTTTTTGGGGAAAAGACGTGACAATTTCAATGTACTTTTATTTAAAAATTTTTACTATTGAGAACAATGAAAAAAACATCAATATAAGAAAAAACATTGATGGAACAGTGCTTTCCATCAATGCCATAGCTGAGTTTTTTCCTTTTTACCCGACTGCGCAAGTAGAAGCGTTATATTTTTCTAGTGTTTGTATGTATTAGCTTGCAATCTTTTAAAACCAGACTTAAAAAATGGCTCATTGAGCAAGCTTTTTATAATTTTCATGAATTTGTATAAACTCGGACATATGATTCTATTAATAATTTTAATTCTTAATATTTTTATTTTAGTTATGTGTTCTTGTGTTGTGTAATTTTTGAATTTGACATTTTTACTGTATTATTTCATTATACATTGATTGTATTATTATTTTTTAAATTGACATGTAAAATTACATTTTATGAATAAAATGAATATGAATATGAATGTATGAGGTTCTTTGGCACGCCCTACAACCTAAATAGCTCGATGGATTTCGATATGTGAGGTGTCATTTGAATCGTCTTAATAGTGGAAGTGACATAGGGTACAACTTTTGCAGCTAGGTTTTTTGTTTTCCTTTTAATAATGTTTCTCCATGAATATCTCTCAAAAATAAAAAGAATTGAAATCACCAAATTTTCTGGCAGCCCTGCACAATATCGTTACATCCAAAGGAAGTCTCGCCTGATTGGGCTAGGGTTGCCACCGAGCGGCAAATTAACCAAACCAAGAGGTGAGGCAACGGTGACGCAATTGAGTTTGCATCCACGGACTTACAATTAGGCGTTGCTACGCGGTGCGAGTGACGTCACTGATGTATTAATTTTGGAGAAATTGGGCGCTGCCTGTGGTCATAAGTGCATTTCTATCTTTGATGGCAAGTATGGCCTCTTGAAGATATTTAATAGCGGCTACATTAGGACTTCATTGTAATGGCAAGTACTTCCATTCAGTGTCCGAAATGGGACTGGAAATATTACTCAAATTCAGACACAGTGTCCGAAAATCTTGTGTCCGAAATAGGACCAAGTCCAAATATCTGGTACTCATTATGGGTTGATTAAATTTAGTTTAAGGATTCTAGCTAAGGTAAAAAGCAGGTAGGTACTTAACCTACTTTATACTCGTATTTAAATAAAAAGCGAAATTTTGGGTGTGTGTCTTTGTCTGTTACTTTTTCACACTTAAAAAGATGGACGGAATTTGATGAAATTTGTTATAGGGGTAGCTAATACCCTACTACTTTTTAACCGCTGGAAACATCTCGGGCGCAGCTGGTAAAGATTTCATTACATTACAACAACCACTAGACAGATTTGATAAAAAAATATTAAACTATTTTGTATAAAAACTAGCTGCACCTCGCAGTCCCACAGGATCTGATTTTTTTTCCGTAGTCAAAATGTATCCTATATACTTTACTGTATCTCTGTGACAACGATTCTGTGACGACATTTTTATGATGATATGTTGAGTAGTTAGGGCTCTTAACAACGAACAATCTCATTTTCGCGTTTTTAATAAATGCTAGAATCATGATCCAAAAAATTTGATCTAGCATTCAGCAAACACATAATGACGTCATTGTCATCTGTCTCTGTCGAACTTGTTGTAAATGACTTATTTCGATCTTGCTTAAGCGTCGATTGACGTCACTACGTGTTTCTGAATGCCATACCTGACGAAGTATATCATTATACCATGGTCGAATGACACACAAACACACTAGAAACCTCTTACGTCAAACGCAAACACCTTTTCCATTCCATCACAAGTAAAGGCACGTTTTCTAGAACAATGTCATTACTAACCACACCTGCGATGCTCCAATTCAATTACGTACAGCAAATTCAAGGCAGCGTCTGTCCGTCTGACGCAGTGTCCAGCACTAAACCACTAAACGCTAATTAATTACTAATCCATATACAAAGCAAATCAATTAAGCTGTAATAATTACGATGCAGACACAGTATAGATGTTACAGTTTGGTAACTTTCGTGATGACCAAATTTTGGGTAGGCATAACTTTTCTTGTTATTACCTGACTGCGCAAGGAGGGTTGTATTTTTTCGAGTGAATGTAAGTCTCTATGTATGTAGGAGGTTTCTTTGGCACGCCCTACAGCCTAAACAGCTTGATGGATTTCGACATGTGAGGTGTCATATGAATCGTCTTAGTAGTGGAAGTGACATGGGGTACAATATTTTGAAGCCAGGTTTTTGTTTTTCTTTTAATAATGTTACTTGTTTGATTTCATAATCAGAGTAGTTTTACACGTTTTTTTTTTTTATATATTTATTTATTAGGGTACCAACATGTTATACATTATCACATTCTCATAAAATACATAGACAACAAAATCAAAAACTAAATGCTAACACAATTATAGGCACCGACTACATGGAAAACCTATGTTACAGAGCAAAACAAAAATTTAATTAAAATTAAAGATTAAAAAAAATATATATTAAATTAATCATACAGTCATTTTCTAGGCATTGCAATAACAATTAAAAAGAGGAAAAATTACGAGGGATGTCAATAAAATGTAAGTAAAATGTCAAAAATTTAGATTTAAGGAATAATATGAATACTTAATTAATAATAATGTAAATTCAAATGTTATAATTTATTTGAAAAATCAATATTATAAATGTCATGCTTAAGCCTACCGACACTACCAGTAAATAAGTCCAATGAGTGATTATTATACAAACTATTGATTTCAATGATTAATCTGTTGAGAGGAGCGTTTTTGCCAAGATTGGAATAATGTTTACAATTTTTTAGTACCTTAGGTCTCCTCGTGATCGTTCTCGGTGCGTTAAAGTTAATAAGCGATAGTAGTTCTGGGACATCTAATAACCCGTGGACCAACTTATATAGAAAAGTTACATCAAGCAGGCGTCTTCGATCTGACAGGGAGCTCATGTGGAAGTATTTTAGCCTCGCTTGATAACTACCAATAGTCTTAGCTATGTTGCAGGAAAAAGCAAGATGCCACATAAAACGCTTCTGTACGCCTTCGATTTTCTTTTTATAAACAGTATAAAATGGGTTCCAAGCTACACTGCAATACTCCAGACAACTTCGGACATAAGAATTGTAAAGTAGTATTTTCGTCTTCGGGTTTTTAAAGTCTTTACAGTTCCGTAATACAAAGCCTAGGGACTTGAATGCTTTCGAGCAAATGTTGTCAATATGTACGTGAAACCGCAATTCTTTGTCAATCTCTACACCAAGGTCCCTAATACTGTCAAGTTCTGTCAAATTGCTATTTTGTATTTTGTACTTAAAAGGGATTCTGGTTTTCTTTCTGGAGAAGTGAATGCAATAACATTTGGATTCATTGAGATCCATTCCGTTACAGCTACACCAAGAAACAAGACGATTGATATCTTCCTGGAGAAGTGTCATATCATGCAAAGTATTCACTACTTTAAACATCTTTAGGTCGTCTGCAAAAAGGTAATGTTTACAGTTGTGAAAACAGTCGCTAACATCATTTATAAATACGGAAAAAAGTAAGGGACCGAGGTGGGAACCTTGCGGCACACCAGAAAGCGCCTGAAATCTGTCGGAAGAGAAACCAGAGGCCACAACTGTAGACTGTCTGTTGGAAAGGTAAGAAGAGCACCAACTTAGAAGCGGTTCTGCGATGCCATAAGCAGCAAGTTTCCGGAGAAGGACTTCGTGGTTTACGCGATCAAACGCCTTGCTAAAGTCTGTATAGATAGCATCGACTGCCGAGCGTCTATCCACTTCAATAGAAATTGCGTTGATAAAAGATATCAAGTTAGTTGTCGTGGATCTGGACTTCATAAAGCCGTGCTGATATGGACTAATCAAATTTTGAACATGCCAAGACAGAATAGGATGAAGAAGTTGCTCGAAAACTTTTGCGAATATGGGGAGGATAGAAATAGGTCTATAGTTTTTGATAGCATCTTTGGCACCATCCTTGTGAAGAGGAACAACCAGAGCCTGCTTCCAATCGGCTGGGAAAACACCGGTTATTAAAGAGCAGTTGTAAATAAGACGCAGCGGATGTGCCAATGCTGTTGCGCACTTAGAAACAAATACCGCAGGCAGACCATCCGATCCGGCACCCTTACTCACATCCATTCTCTTTAACACTTTAAGCACATGATCATCGTTGAATTGTATCAAGGTTAAGTAATTGCTGGACAGCGACGTAATGACAGAATTTACACCAGATGGAAGATTGTTGTTGTAAACAGAAGAAAAGTTACGAGCGAAAAGATTACAGATATCCTTGCCATTTGAGGCGCACTCATTGCCCAGAGTCATTTTGGCAGGGTAGTGACTTTGGTTTTTTCTTTTACTTTTTATAAAAGACCAAAACAGTTTGGGATTAGATCTCAGACTAGATTCAAGACGAGAAATATAAGTTTTATAGCACGTGGCTGTAAGATGTTGGGCGCGCTTTTTAGCCAGTTCGTAGGAAAGCCTATCCAAAGGATTGTTATTATATTTTTTGAGCTTCTTCCGGTACTTCAGCTTTTCTTTGAGGAGATTAATTAAGTCTCGAGAGAACCATACTGGATACTTTTTGCTTCTTGGCAAACGTTTAGGCACATTTTTCTCTATAACTATACGAATACGTTCGTAAAACACCACCAGCATATCATCAATAGACGCTCGAGAACTCAACTCTATATCCCAGTCAATGTTATTCAAATCTTGAATTACTTTATCGTAGTCTGCCTTATAAAAGCAAAAGCGGTAGTTGTCATTCGATGTTAGATTACTACTTTTATTTTTATTTAAGCAATTTAAAGATAGGCTGAAGACAAACGGAGGGTGGTAATTGTCGACTCGTGATAAAGGCTCATTGGTAGCATACAAGTTGGCAATATTGTTATTGTTATTGAGTACTAAATCTAATGTGTTGCCGTCCTTGTTCAACGTGTGATTAAGCTGTTTTAATTTGTTCATAGAACAGAAATCAAGGAACATAGTGGGTTTTAAAGTTGCGTTATGCTTGCAATTAATAGTCTGCGTATTACTAGCCACATTCCATCTTATACTAGGTAGATTAAAATCACCAACAAAAATAACGTTCTCAAACTTATTTTGCTCTAAAACTCTATTCGAGTTACCTAAAAAGTCTTCTAAAGCATGCAGTTTGAGAGGTGAGCGGAGATAAACTGAACACAAATACAAATTAGCCAATTGACCTTTATCGTTTTGACACTCTATTTCAAGCCATACATCCTCACAGTTTGACTCTAAGTCCTGAAGGCGATTGGAGTTGTAGCGTTTGGAAACGGCAACCGCCACCCCTCCTCCGTCACCTTTCCCATGAATTTTACTCGACTCTCCGTCGCGCCTATACACCACATACCTACTATCAAACAACTCAGAATCAAAGACGCCGCTCTTACACCAAGTCTCCGTCAGTACAATTATATCGTAATCGTAGCGTGTCACCTCGTTTAAAAAATCAATAGTTTTAGTTCTTAATCCACGTACATTTTGATAGTATACCTGTAACATCAACAGAGGAAAAAAAATAATTGTATGAATATAGGAACAGGATAAACAAGCTAAAAACAGATTAAATTATTAATTAATTAGGTGTGTCGTTAAATCTATTATTAAGTCTAAAATTAAGTAAGGGACTTCAATGCTTCTTCGCTGCGCACGTGTACGTATCCCGAGCTTTCGTCCTTTCTGAGGAACACTTTCCCTTCACGTACCCAAACAAATTTGTAGTTAAGTTGTCGGGCTGCGTGGCGTGCTGCCGCATGCAGCGACTTGGTTTCAGGCGTGAGGTGCTCGGACACGAAGACTGGACTCTTCTTTGTGCCGCCGATCCCAAGGTGACTAGTATTAAGCTTATCCTTAGGATTGTCACGGTTGAACCTTATTACTGACGCTAAAAAGTTGTCACGCAGACGTTTGCTGCTAAATTTTACGAGGATCGACCTAGGTCGGGGACTCTGGTGGTTTACCTTGGCGATTCGTGAGCAATACTGAATATCCGTCTCTCCCGCTGGACACTTGATTATTTTGGCCAGTTGCTGGATGGTGTTCAGGATATTTTCGTTTTTGTTCTCGGGTACACACTGAACTTCTAGATTGTTGGAGCGTGAGAGCTGTTCCAACTGGAGTAAGCGGAGAGACACGCTCTGAGTACTGGCGTGAAGTTTGTCGTTGTCTTTTTGCAGCGCCGCAATCAAAGTTTTCTGTGATTCGTTTTCCTGTATAAGGGTGTTATTCTGCGAGTGACTAGCGGCTAAAGACTCTTCAAAACTTGTTATTTTCAGCTGAATGGCATTCAACTGGGCGTTGAGTTTCCTATCGAGCTCTTCTCTAATTATCTCGCGAATAGTTTCAGCCGAAATACAAGTACAGGTACAGGAGCTGCGGGGTCGTGTGCGCAGAGTTACGTTGTCGTACTCAAGGTCCTTGGCGGCGCCGGAGGCCAGCGCCAGCTCATGCGCGCTCGCCTGGTTAGGATTAAAAGAGGGTGTAGCTGTGGAACGGATCGGGGTGTTTGTGTTATCTCCGGATTTCGGTTCTTTGCATTTGCAAGCAGGGCACACCCAGGACTCCTTGAACTCCTTTGAAAAGCCGCTAAAGTCTTGTTTGCTAAAGTTCATGCAGGTGTAGTGGTATTTGTCAACACAACGAGAGCATTGCAAAAGAGCTACCGCCTTCAAAGTGTTAGGGCAACCGGCACATTTCGCTCTTTGTGTATTCATGGCAACCTCGTAGCTGGCGATCCGTCGTAGTGTCGTACGAGGCACGAAGTTGCGACTGTATAGTTATTTCCGTTGTACACTGCGCGCACGCGAAGCGTATAGCGGTGATTCCACAGCAATAGGCAGATCTGCATCAACAGGTGGTTGGCAGCGAGTCGTCAGCGCTCGCTAGGGTCAGTGACCGCTCGCGGACAATAGGAAGCGGCGCAGGCGAGGGATGATTGTAGCAACCGTTGACAAAAATATTCAAAATAGTTTTCGTTGTATCTCTTTAACCACTTGTCTCTTAGAGTTGAAAATCACTGTATTAAAAACGTAAAATTTCCAGCTACAATTTGATACAACTCACTACGAAAACACTTAACTTTTCTCTACTATTGTGATGAAATAATTACGGAGCAAAGTAACGTAATGTTGCTTCGACTGTGACTCGACTCGAACTATAAAATAGGTCGGCGTTTGACCACCAACTCGCCTGATGTTAAGCGACGTTGTGGTCTAAGATGGACCACGACGACCTATAAGGTACTTATTCACTCTAGCCTTGAAGTTTTGTAGAGTGAAGAAGTACAAAGACGGCAGTTGAGTGAGGCGTTACAAGTGCGCTACTGCTCAGACCCGTCTTCAGAGCGGTTACACCGTACTACATCCCGAAACACGACTAGGTCATTTCACGGCATGCCTTGGTCCGGTGGGTGGTAACTAGCCACGGCCGAAGCCTCCCAGAGTTTGCTACTCGGTTAGCACTACCCTGTGACCACGTGTAGGGAATCAGAATAGAGTACACTCCTACGGACGTGAGTAGCTCAGCCCCCAAAAAAGCAGCGTTCTTTGGTAGAGACAGTGTGAGATAGGTAGGGTTATATAATGTATAGCTAGAAGCTCTGTGAGCTGCAGACCTCGCGGCCGACGTCTATCCTCTTCTACAAGTCGCATTCCTCAACAGATTCTCCTGAAATTTTGTGAGCAGGTTCGATAATTATACATAGGATAGTTATAGGATTTTTACAAAATTGATGATGTGATCAAAAAAATATATTTATTATTGAACTTATTATTCAAAATTGTTACTTGAACTAATATCTAGTGTAATTCCGTTTTAACGTCGCATTAAGTACATCAAGGAATATGAATTTTCTATTCTATTCTTAATTTAGAATTTTTTTTAATGACATTTACTAGAAAACTTCATACAAATTGATATTTTAATCTAATTTAAACGTTATACAATTTGATATTTCAACTAACGAATTTAACAGACCTAATTTTATGAAATCTACTAAAAACTTTATACAATTTGATATTTGAAGCTAATTCAATAAGGCATTTAACAGATTTAATGTTATGAAATTTACAACAAAATTTTATCGAAAAATTAATACAATTAAAAAATTATACAATAAAAAAGCAATAAAAAATAAAATATAATTCCCCTGATTATTTATTAAAAGAACTTATTATTATCTATAAAAGTCTTGTAGCTTAGTGCCACACGACTTTGAAATAAAGATTTAAAAACTGACAGTTTTCTCTTTTGAACTTTGAAAGTTGAAGTCATTGAGTAATGTTAGTTGAGTACTTTAGAAACCTTTTTCGTGAGTCTTGTACAATGCTCATATCCATGTGTTTTTACTTAAGGCCCGGTATTACACAAAACCAACGAAAACAAGTATTTTGTTTGTGTCTAGTTTGAAATTATGAAAGAATTATAATGATTAGGTGCAAAAAATCACAGCTGATAGAAAAAACAACCAGCAACTCATTCTCATTTCAGAAAAATAAGCTAAAAAACCTGTTTTTTCAAACGGAACCACGCGGTTCTCTAAACTTATAGCGATAACAACACATTTTTTCATTTTTCCATTATTAAAATTAAATAGTCAGACTAGTACTCTAAAATTTAACCGAGTCATTTATTCTTATTTGTGTCCTTATAACGGTTAACACCAAAAAACGACAAAAAAATGTAACTCTATCTATGCGCTCTATCTCATTTTACTATCAAAAATTAAATATGATTTCCATCTCTAAATTAAGCGGCTTAAGTAAACGTGTGTATAAATGAAAAATCGTGGTACGACCGCGTCTTAAGCCTGCTGTCGGACAGCGTATTATTCTGCTGTTTTATTTATTTTATTCTGTGCCGCGGTGGGTACAAAATTGTTCACAAAACAAAACTTCGTGAGAACTCACGTACGGTGCGTCATTGTTAACATTAACGAGGCACGAGTCCCTTTCAATTCGATAAGGGTCCGTCGGTTGTCATTGTTACGTTATGTATCCGAGTGTCCAAAAACAATAAATAAATAATAAAATAGCTTGTGTTTGGTAGCTGCGTAGCAACTAAGCTGTAGTTTCAACAGTAACAATGGTCTCGATTCCGATGTGTTTCATCGGAACACAGGAGATTATACTTAACAAAATTTAGTATCTTATTGCTATCTTTCACTAATAGAAACATAAGAAGGAGATGGCAAGGATTTTAGGGCTGTCAAATAAGTGAGAACTTAAGTTTTCGGTCTAGTTTAGTCGGGCAGCAGGTACCGACTAAAAACAAGTTGTAAGTGTCGCTTTTACTAATTTAACGGTACTTTTTTTTAAATCTTTAGTATCTCAGCAATTTTGAAAAATGTTCAAATACTGACTGGACGAAAAAAAATATAATTATCGAATGTCTAATGTCGAACCTGCTCACAAAGTTTCACGAGAATCGGTTGAGAAATACGAACTTTAGAGGAGGACAAACACCAGCCGCGAGGTTTTCAGCTTACAGAGCCATTAGTTGGTGACTTGGTGACTGCCTCGGTGGCTCAGTTGATAGTGAACCTGCCTTCTGAGCTTGGGGGCGTGGGTTCGATTCCCACCTAGGGCAAACATTTATGTGATGAACATTTGTGTTTGTTCTATGTCTGGGTGTTAATATGTATTTAAGTATGTATTTAAAAATATCTAAGTGTGTATATCAGTCCCTGGCAGCCATAGTACAAGCTTTGCTTAGTTTGGGGTCAGGCGACCGTGTGTGGAAGTGTCCCGAATTTATTTTATATTTTTTTTTTATTATTTATTTTACTGGCGGGAAATTTTAATTAGCCTTGTAAATTGGCTGTGAATTCTCCAATAAATGTAAAATAAAATAAAAAAATTGGGAACGTGACATTTTGAGATATTGTGACATTATGAGAACGTGACATTAGACATAGACAGACAGACATAGACAGACATTTATTTGTGGCAATAAAACACACGGAATTTAATATACACACAGAATATAGATTAAACAAAAAATAAAATAAAAAATAAACTAAGTAAACAGGTAAAAACAGTAGTTTGGCTTTTTGCCACAAACCAGCCGCAACTCAGCATGGTGCTGGTTGTGTCCAACCAGCGCTGGTCTTCCGTTGCGACCGGCAGGTGACGTCACGCACGAGCAAGAGCTACTAAGACTAAACTAAAACTAGAACTAAAATGTAACAACATAAACAAAAATTTTACAAAGAAAATTACACGGAAAGATAAATAATGAGGTAAGTAAGTACATATTCTGAAATTCGGCTGACTATATAATAAAGTAAGTGTCGACTTATTGATGATTAGATGGCACTTGTATCATTTTTCATAAGTTCTTCGCCTTTTTGATGTTTAAACATAAATATTCTAAGTTTAAGCCTAAAACAGTTTAAATTTTGCAGGTTCCTAATTGGTGGCGGAATGTTATTCCAACACTTCGACGCAGCGTAACGGAATTATGCGCCGAGAGGATTGTAATTGTTTGTCCCATGATCTCATGTTTAAGCGACAATTGTCCTCAAGTCCAATAAAAAGCGTTACATAATGTTTCGCTCTCCACAACGCAAATAAATGAATAACACCCCTTAAGTAGGTAGAACAAAGCTCAGCGAGCCGAAGCCGCTATTCGCAAAGTTTTTAATAACTCGACGTGTGGGAAAATAATTCCATTGTCGTTCCATCCGACTTGTTTGTGAATACGGATTGTACTTAACAACTTGTGTAGGTTCCGCTGAGTTTGTCACTCGGGACTTTTGAAATGAACTTATGAATACACCTCCTACTATTTATCAATTCAACAAAAAAAAAAAACATAACAGTTTACATATTTTTTCAACCGATTTCCAATTCAACTGTATGTTTCTTATTATAACTGTATTCTCAATTATTCGACTGTATGTTTTTTTGGATGCATGTTACTTGATTACTTCGCGAACTGTGAATCGATTTCAATGTTTTATTTTTGTTCGCTAGATCATATTTTAGAGGTTGTCCTATATACATTTTATCGAAATGAGTCAAGCAGTAACATATCAACAAAAATCTAAAAATTGTTTACGGGGATGACGGCCTGACGGGATGTCGGTTTTATATGCTATGTTTTTTATTTTATACTTTATAATATTACTAGCAGTGCCCTGCCCGGTTGCCCGGAGCTGGATAATATCCTATGTCCTTTACTAGGTGTGTGCAAAATTTCATGATGATTTATTGAGAAGTTGAGGCGTGAAAACGTAACAAACAAACTTACTTTTGCATTTAAAATATAAGTTAGGATATCGTTAGAAGAAACTGCAAAAATTGTTTGGGAAATAATTAGTTAATGCTTGCAATTTTTTTCTCAAACTTTTGCTAATACGGATGCTTCTACAGAACAATTTTGCTCCTTTGTAACTAATTTCGTAGCTTTCCAGCGTGATAGAGAACTTGCTACGCCGTAGCAGTATAGCATTGGCTGTGTCGTAGCTGCGTAGCACTGTCGTGACTCTATAGTGACCAAATTAATTCTCAAAAACATATTTTTATAGCCGTCCTTATTTATTGACGTCTATTAGACAAGGAAATCAACAATTTTAGCAATTTTAGTTAAGTCAATTAAGCCACTAAAATTAGCCCTATTAACTACTAACAATCGTGCAACATTTATTTGCACATTTAAATCTTCAATTTGCCGCCTTCTCAAATCTCAACCATCAAAGCGACACCATTCTTCAAAATCATACATCAACTCCCTAACGCGATTAGGTAGGGAGTAATTTTACGACAAATTCTAGTCGAGGGGCCGTGCTCGTCAGAATTGACATGAATTTTACATGAACCAACGTGACAACTTCTATCATTCATTTTCGGTGGGCTGTTTGTGAGATCGTTGATAAGAAAACGGTGTGAGGAAAGCGAGGTGGCGCATTTGGTGGTTTGTTAGTGCGTTGAAGAAGTAGTCATAGTTATAGTCATTTATTTCGTAAAGCCAATTTACAAGTCAAATATGAATAATAATTAAAAATATAGTGCAAATATTTACATTATTATCAAATTATACATAAAATTAAAATTACTTGCAAGTAACTAAATCTTGCATGGAACTTACAATATTCAAAAACATTTGCTCAATAAGCCAGTGTTGTAGCCAGGCTCCTAAAACCTAACAGGCTAGGGGCTTCTGTGATGTGTTTTGGTGTGAAGTATAGTTGTAGAGTAGAGTAGTAGAGTGTCAAGAGTATTGAGTGTCAAAAGCAAATGCAAGCTGATGGATCGGTAGTTCTGAAATTAAGTTTTAAGTCATTTAAATCAGGTGGTAGGCCTTTTATGCAAGGTACGACTAGGTGGGTACCACCGCAGTGCCAGATATTCTGCCGCCAAATAGGTACGCGTAAGCGTTACTCTGTTCTGGTTTGAAGGGCACTGAAGCTAGTGAAATTACTGGGCACATGAGACTAAGTGACGTCTCACAGTAGTACATGAGACTAACTGACGTCTCACAGTGATGAGCGCGGTGCAGTGCAACCAATGACTTTGTAAATCAAAGCAATGGGTGGCACTGCAACTGTTGTGGGCTGGCATGACGCTTACCATCAGGTGAGTGTCCAGCTCGTCTCATCACTTGTTTATATTTAAAAATATCTGATATTGTTTTGTATTCTCTTATATACTTAAATATACTTTATTTTTCGTCAGTCAAAAACGTTTAAATTTCAATTTCAATTCAATTTTCAAAGAATTTATTATCACAAAGACATTATGTCATTTACGCGATAATTTTACTATGTCAAAAAAAGCAATTTTTTTATCCATATTTCACGCTATCATTTTATTAAAATAACGTTGTTTGTTGTTGTAACTTACAGCTAAAATAGATTTAGGTGCTTACAACTTTTGTTATATTTTTTTTTGTTGGAAATGAAATGTTTGCGTCTCTACATGTCATACCTACTTTGAAAGAAGGTACTCTTATGAATTAGTAGTGAAATGTCTGTAACGTATCGTCGTCTATCATTATACAGAATTACTTACACAAAAACATTCATTTCAACGGCCAGACGATAGATGCACATCAAGTTATTAAATTCACGTAATTTTTCTCCATCCTTTTGCATCTCATTTTGCCATTTTCATAGTTTTTTTTTACGTTTTCACTCGATTCCTTTGTTAAGGGTGATTTATGCTGATATTCAGACATTTTTCAGAATTATTTCGTTTCTTTTCAGCTCATTTGGAACCTTTGAGTCTAGAAAAATAGATTTCAATATTAAGGAGCAGGTGGTGTTATTTATTGCGGTGCATTAGTCTTATCTGAGTCTTAAGTGAGTTTAACATACTAGAGATCAATATTAAAAAGAGAATACCAGCCAAGTGCAAGTCCAACTCGCGCGCAATGAGTTCTGTACCATTATCTACAAAACCGGCAAAACAAATCATGTCTGCTGTATGGGAGCCCCTTAAATATTTATTTTATTCTATTGTTTAGTATTTGTTGTTATAGAGGCAACAGAAATACATCATCTGTGAAAATTTTAACTAACTATCACGGTTCAGAAGATACAGCCTGGTGACAGACGGACAGACGTACTGACAGCGGAGTCTTATTAATAGGGTCCCATTATACCTTTCGGGTACGGAACCCTAAAAATTTTGAACAATAAGTAAATGTTTTTATTTTACTGAATGTGTGACATTTTATACTGCTCTTTTAACTTACCTAAATAAATTATTTTACATTATATTAATATAACTTCATTATCTGTGAAAATTTTAACTAACTATCACGGTTCGGAAGATACAGTCTGGTGACAGACGGACAGACGGACTGACAGCGGAGTCTTAATAATAGGGTCCCGTTATACCTTTTGGGTACGGAACCCTAAAAATTTTGAACAATAAGTAAATGTTTTTATTTTACTGAATATGTGACATTTTATACTGCACTTTTATCTTACCTAAATAAATTATTTTACATTTTATTAATATAATTTTAAAGTTTTAATCTTAGTTGATTTGGATACAAATATAAATAATTTATGTACATTGAATTCACAGTAAAATAAAATATTAAAATAGCATTTTGTAGCCGTAAAATAGATAATTAAGTATAATTAATAACTATTTTAAATTAGTTTTTTAAAGGACTCGTTAAAATAATATTTCTTTTCACTTTTCACGTAATTTTAATTTAAATTATTCAAAACCTTGCAACCACTGTTATAGGGCACTTCATTAAAAATATTATTCAAGAAGAACACATCATAGAAAAGATCCGCCAATAATTTAGAGGTTGATTGAAAATGGTCAACGTAAAAAATGCGGTCAAATAAAAAACGCGTAACATTAAGGGCTCCCAGAGCCACCTCGAGGTTATTTGCCTTCGTTATCAAATAACGTCCTTCTAAGTTCCCGAGCTAATAAATTCTTAATAAGGTCGAACATTCTCATCGGAATCTCGAGCGAGAAATATTAAAATTTCAAAACCGTTAGAAAAAAGTGCGTATTCGCGTCGCACTCCAACTCATTTACTTTTTATTTTGCTGTAAAAAAGGAATCAAAAAGCGGGCGGCAAATTCTTTAATTTTCTTAAGAAAATTCCTTTTTTACGTCGGAAGTTCAAATTATTCGTTAATAAAGTCGCGTCGCGTGAGTTCCTTTGATGAAATATTGCCTAGTTGTGATTGTGGGGTCTTCTGTACCTTGTATACTCTTTACGCTCTGTATTTGGTTCGCGGGAATAAAATGAATTCAGCCGGGAGCAAGAGTAGAAAATTGGAAATGCCATTTTCGACGCTTTTTGCATTTTTTTATGTTTGCGGTGTTCCACGTATACCGTTGCCGAATGCCGCGAATAGAAGCCGTCCCACCCACTGCTAGCGACTCGTTTTTTGCTATAAATAAATAATAAATAAATAAATTCACATTTCACGGGACATTTTCACACACGGTCGACTGACCCCCAACTAAGCAAAGCTTGTACTATGACTGCCAAAGACTGATATACATACATTTATATTTTTTAAATACATACTTAAATAAATATTTACTCCCAGACATAGAACAAACACAAATGTTTATCACATGAATGTTTGCCCTAGGTGGGAATCAAACCCACGCTCCAAGCTCAGAAGGCAGGTTCACTACCAACTGAGCCACCGAGGTGCTATAACGAGGTGCTATATATAAGTATAGCTATAATTTAAAACCACGTTACTAAAACCCGCAAGAAACAATGACATAACTGAAATTAGCCATGTCTCGTCCTTTCAATAATTACGAGTATGTTTGTGAGAAAAGGATATCACCAAAGTTTGGGCCGTCATATTGAATCTAGTTTGAGAAATGATACAACAAAATCAATTCTGTATATTGTACTGTTTTTTTTTTAATTGGCATACTTTTTGTCGTTGTTGTTGTTGTTGCCCACAGCACAGTGCCTTCAGCAACACCTTAATATTTTGACTACTTATCAACTAGTTACTAGATAATGGAAATAAAAACTGCTCCAATTATTTTCAAATAAATTTTTAGCTCACCTCGTTTCTCGCCTCTCGCTAGTCGTCTATAGTAGGACAGCTACCAACCAGGATTAGAGGCGTCGCGCCTGCAGCGAGCCGCGATTCCACCCGCCACACCACGCCACGCCACGCCACATTCGTTTGACACGAATCGATTGTGGCTCAGAAAATGCTATTTTTCCGAATTTTCGCTTATAGCAAGATGTGACAAATGAGAGTGCAGGGTGCACTTTTTTTGGTCGTTTTTCTTACTTTTAATGCATGCTTTGCTGGGATCTTTTGTAAAGGTTTTTTAAAGCTTATTTTTGTTGAATTGGCTTATGTTTTTCATAATTTTAATGCTGTGATTATCGTGGTGGATATTGAAAGGTGTGCCTTTGTAGTAAAATGCTAGTATTTAATTGCAATGTACTTAGGAAAAAAATTGGATTGGAATACTTTAACATATTTTTTTTAACTTCATTTAACACAGTTTAATATCTACATAAACATATCATCACGCCTTTCCCCAGAGGCGGCTGGCACAGGTGTAATACAACACCCACACTTTGCCAGACTATATTCAGTTCCAAATGTGACAGCCCGGTGTATCGTCATCATCGTCATCGTCACCGATGTATGGCGACAGGCTCGCCCCCTGTCACATTTGGAACTAAAAATTGTCTGGCAAAGTGTGGGTGTTGTATTACACCTCTGCCAGCTCCTTCGGGGGAAACGACGGGGGTGTGACGATATGTATTTGCATAGTACTTATAGCTAGTTTAATTCCGATATGAATGCGAAGGTTTCACTACTTACTTACCAACAAAATTAACAGGACATCCTCTCAACTATTTCCGAAGCAGACTCCAACTTCCACTGAACTTTGACACTGGCCTTCTCGCTCCACCGGCATACGAGTGAACGAGACAAAAGACACAAGCAAATACAAAGCACACCGCATCGGAAATGGGAGAGGTACGGCAATTTGCTAGTCGACTCCGTAGTCGCGCCCAAGAGCTACTGTGAAGATCAGTTTTTAAACCGACTTCAAAAAAAGGAAGAGGATGTGTGTGATTTTTTTTTGTATTTCACACGATCATTTCCCATGTAATTTTATTATTATATTAGCCCCATAATTTTTTTTCGAATTCGGCGAAGCGGTTCTTAAAATATCAACAAGTCTGAAAATTGTATACAAAATCTAATTTGGTGACGGGAAGTCGGTTTTTTGGCTTTGCTTTTTATAGTAGTAGAAATTAGTACTCCTAAGTATTGACTTTCTATTTTTTTCCATGTGAACACTGTCTATTAGTTTAATCTGCTAAATCGAAATACATAATTCTTCTACTATTTCCCCTTTAACAATAAACGTTGTATAGCCTCCGCTTAGTTAGTTCACCGTGTATCGTACGCTCAGTAGCAGTGCTTAAGGAACAACATCCGAAAAACAACTCTATGACGCACACATAAGAGTCGATCTTTATTAATTTTTTGACATTCAATTTTTATGGCCAACAAGTAACATTATTATAAGAAAAACAAAAAACATGGCTGAAAAATGTCGTACCCTATGTCATTTCCGCTGTCAAGACGATTCAAATGACACCTCACATGTCGAAATCCATCAAGCTGTTTAGGCTGTAGGCCTAGCCAAAGAAGCCTTATACAAACATACATACCCACACACATACATACATACTTACAAACATACATACATACAAAAACATAACCCTCCCTCTTGCGCAGTCGTGTTGCGCGTTTCCTTCTATTCCACAAAACCGTTTCACAGTAACCCTCTCACCTGACTAGCCTGTGATAAACGCGAACAAGTTTGTTCATCGGAATACCTGAGCTACAGGATGTTAATTTATTTTATGCAATGAGGAAGGAAGCGAAGAGTTTGCAGCTCGGGCGGAAAGTGTGCACTAACTAAATTAACTTATGGTTGTGTAAACAGGGGGGTAGAGGAAAGGGGAGGGAAAAACTTCTAAAGGAACGTACTTAAGTAATCGATGGTAAGATGTATTGACAAAATAAAGTTTTCTTGAACAACTTTTACACATTTTAAGAGTTGAAGATTTTAATGTCATGGTACAGGTACTTGGGAGACTAGAACTTCTGTATTTTTTTTTCTAACTGCACAAGACGGAGGCTTATGTTTTTCGAATATTTGTATGTATCTATGTATGAGGTTTCTTTAGCACGGCCTACAGCCTAAACAGCTTGATGGATTTCGACGATTTAAATGACACCTCACATGGGTGGCATTTGAATCGTCTTGATTGTGGAAGTGACATATGATACATTTCGCAGCCGGGTTTTTTTTCCTGTTGATAATGTTACTTGTTTCCCTCCGTTTCTCAATATAATGTTAGCAATCTTTATGTACCTACCTGAAATGTGAAATGCTAAGGTTTCTGTGTAATATTATGATAAATTGTTTTTTTTTTTATGTACAAATAGGTCGGCGTTTGACCACCAACTCGCCTGATGTTAAGCGAAGTTGTGGTCTAAGATGGAGCACGACGATCTATAAGGTACTTATTCACTCTAGCCTTGAAGTTTTGTAGAGTGAAGAAGTACAAAGACGGCAGTTGAGTGAGGCGCTACAAGTGCGCAACTGCTCAGACCGTCTTCGGAACGATTACACCGGACTACATCCCTCATCATTAAAATAAATAATATATTCATATTATTTAAGAACATAAAATGTAGTAAATAAACACAACGCATTATAACCAACATAATTATTACACGATTAGGTAGTGCAATTGTATTACACGATTAAAATTAATAAAAACTTTGGAATCGACTAAAAAAATACGTTAAACTCGAATTAACGTTAAACTCGAAAGGTCCCGCCTGATGAAGTCTACACTCCGACCTACTCGTGCCAATATCCAAAACCCCGAGAACTTTCAACTAGAGCTCTCAAATCGTTTTGCTTGCCTGGAGAACTTGGCGTCGGTGGACGAGATCAACAACGGGCTCGTAGAAACTGTCCAGACGGTGGGTGCTAAGTTCTTTAGACCCTGCCGTTCAAATAGACCACAAAAATTCTCCGATCACACTCTAAATCTCATGGCCGAACGACGCTCGCTAAGACTGCAGTCTTCCGATGATGCAGAGTCATATAGGCGACTCAATAGACAAATTTCGAAATCTCTGCGGCACGACATCCGTCTCTTTAATACTAAACATATTAAAGAGACAATAGAGCAGAATAAAGGCTCCAAAGTCTTCGCGAGAAATTTGTCTATTGGGCAAAGCCAGTTGACAAAGCTGAAGAGAGAAGACGGCAGTATAGCGTCGACCAAGGCAGAGGTATTAGAGGAGATCGAAGGGTTCTATGGACAGCTATACGCCTCGGTCGCTAAGCCTGTTAGCAGCGCGGCTAAAGACCCAAGAGCCAAGCTGACCCGACACTTCACTGAAGATATCCCGGACATCAGCCTGTACGAGATTAGAATGGCCCTGAATCAGCTTAAGAACAACAAGGCGCCGGGTGATGACGGTATCACAACAGAGCTTCTGAAAGCGGGTGGAACACCGGTACTAAAAGTCCTTCAGAAGCTCTTCAATACCGTCGTCCTCGAGGGCGTAACGCCAGAAGCATGGAACAGAGGCGTGGTGGTGTTGTTCTTCAAGAAAGGTGACAACACCTTATTGAAGAACTACAGACCCATCTCGCTCCTGAGCCATGTTTATAAGCTGTTTTCAAGGGTCATTACGAACCGTCTCGAACGCAGGCTTGATGAGTTCCAGCCTTCCGAACAAGCCGGTTTCCGAAAAGGCTACAGCACCGTAGACCACATCCATACGCTGCGGCAAGTTATACAGAAGACAGAAGAGTATAACTTGCCATTTTGCTTAGCGTTTGTGGACTATGAGAAAGCCTTTGATTCAGTCGAGACATGGGCTGTGCTGGAGTCTCTCCAACGATGCCGTATTGACTATCGGTACATCGAAGTGTTGAAGTGCTTGTATAATAACGCCACTATGTCGGTCCGAGTACAGGAAGAGAGCTCCAAGGCGATCCCTTTAAAAAGAGGCGTAAGACAGGGAGACGTAATATCTCCGAAACTGTTTACTGCCACCTTGGAGAACGCCTTCAAGCTCTTGGAATGGAAAGGATTCGGCATCAACATCAATGGCGAATACATCACTCACCTTCGGTTTGCTGACGATATCGTAGTCATGGCAAAATCGATGGAAGAGCTCAGCACGATGCTCGGAGACCTAAATCGAGTTTCTCAACAAGTGGGTCTGAGGATGAACATGGACAAGACGAAGGTCATGTGTAATTCCCTTGTTATACCCACTCCAATTTCTGTTGAGAGCTCGGTTCTTGAAGTTGTTGACTCGTACGTCTACCTAGGACAAATAGTCCAGTTAGGTAGGTCCAACTTCAAGAAAGAGGTCAATCGCCGAATCCAACTCGGCTGGGCAGCGTTCGGAAAATTGCGTAGCATCTTCTCGTCCGACATACCTCAATGCCTCAAGTCGAAAGTGTTCGACCAATGTGTGTTACCAGTGATGACTTATGGCACTGAAACGTGGTCTCTCACTATGGGCCTTATAAATAAACTTCTAGTAGCCCAACGAGCTATGGAGAGGGCTATGCTCGGAGTCTCTCTGCGAGATCGAATCAGGAATGAGGAGATCCGTAGACGAACCAAAGTTACCGACATAGCCCAGAGGATTGGCAAGTTGAAATGGCAGTGGGCAGGGCACATAGCACGAAGGGCTGATGACCGATGGGGTCGAAAGGTCCTCGAATGGAGACCACGTTCCGGCAAGCGCAGCGTAGGACGTCCACCCACAAGGTGGACAGATGACCTTGTCAAGACCGCAGGATCGCGCTGGATGCAGGCCGCTACCAACCGGTCTTATTGGAGGTCTATGGGGGAGGCCTATGTCCAGCAGTGGACGTCCTATGGCTGATGGATGGATGATGGAAAAAAAAACGTAAACATAAAACTGCTTGCAAATATTTTGTTGAACCATATTAAAAATTCGTAGGTACCTAAGTAATGACACAATTATTATTATAAAAAAAAATCTTCTCGTTTTTTGAATGTTACTAGACAAAAATGTCAAGTAAAAAATAAGTAAAATAATTATCAAAATTTCGCTTCAGTGAACGTCCGTAAAATAATTAAAAATGCTAATCTATTACCTAATGTTAAATTTCATTGTTCCAGGTACGTTCACCACCTTCGAGCGGCAACACCCATTTACAACCCACATTATTTATCCCCGAAATTAACCCCTACATTGTTAATCACTAACATTACACCACAATCTAGATGGTTAATCATAAACAAGGTAACACCGTAATCTGGCAACATTGTGTACAAAATATAAATCAACACTTCACGCCTCTACGTCCACCATTGCTCGATAAAATCTTGCTCATTCACGCTCGGCTAGCTCCCGAACGAGTGAGTGGGACGGTTGAACCACGGGACTGATTAGAGCGAGATGGCTATCGCCGAAAAACGGTCTAAGTCTACATTGAAGTCGCGCAACAGGTCCTGCGAAGAAATATTTTTATCCCCCTGTAATGTATCACTCGGGTCATGATACTTCTGGTGACGTAATCCGATGGAAGTCGATAAGTTTTCTATAACTCTATTTCTTGCTACTTTAGAGTGGTATTCCAAATATAATATACTAGCTGCGCCTCGCGGTTTCACCCGCGGTTAAAAAGTATCCTATGTGCTATTCTAGGCTATAATCTATCTCTGTGCCAAATTTCATCCAGATCTGTTCAGCCGTTCTTGCGTGAAAGAGTAACAAACATCCATCCATCCATACATACAAACTTTCGCGTTTATAATATTAGTAGTATAGTAGGATAGGGGAGTAGGTTATCTTACTACTTATCTACTTAGCTAGAGCCTAAAATAAAAATTCTTTTTTTTTTTTTGAGCTCTCAAATATATTTAAAATATTGGACTTGTTAAAGTAAGCTTTTTAACCCCGACGCAAAAACGATGGATTGTAATGAGTTTGATGTGTCTGTGTGTCTGTAACATCGTAGCTTCCGAACGGATGAACCGATTTTGATTTTGTTTTTTGTTTGTGATAGAGAAAAGTTATTATAAGGTCGACAAATTTTTTAATGACAAATTTTATATTTAACAAATAATTTAAATAATTTAAAAACATTGTATACTTTTGACAAATTTAAATATTGTATGTCTGCTATGGACGAAGCTGTTGATACTGTAAATTATATTATTTTAAGATCTTTGTAACACACAGTTAAACAATAAACGATTCTGATTCTGATTGTTTCAAAGGTGAATTAGTCAGGAGTGTTCTTAGGTATGTTTAATAAAAATCGGTGTTGTGATCTATTATTTATCTATCTAAAAACATGGGAAACATAACTAGCTCTAGTATTTTTAAGTCATATCTCTATATAGAAACATATAAACTTTTTATCGGAAAAAACATTATCTGCACTTCGCAAGTAACCTGCTAAAAGCTCAGCGCAATCGCACTTTCAAGATTATTTAAAAAAGCAGCGATGTTCAAGAACTAAAACCTCACACTACTGAAGAACAAAATGTTCCATCCAATAAATTCTAGCCCAGCTTGCAACCAATCAAGTTTAACGATTCAATTAAAACGGAGGTGGAACCGTAAAATCAATAAAATCTTTATCACGGCTCAAAGTCTCGTAAATAACGACTATTGCATTTTACCGGTACTTTGTTTTACCTGAGTTTAGATTCTAAGGCAATCGATATCGTTTCTATCTCCGTCAATCCCATGTCTATCTCAATAAGAGTGAGTGATAGCCATAATGTCTTTTTCTTGAGAGTAGGCCTCGATAAATTCATGAAATGGGATACAAAGGAAGTTAACTGGTGTCAACAGATCTTAGAAGTTAATCCCTTCTTAGATTGATAGACAAATTTAATATAGAAACTCTTTATTACTCGCTAGCTGTTTCCCTCGACTTCGTTCACGTTTATTCAGAAAATAGTAACCAAAAACCTTCCTCGTGATAAGCTGTAACAAATTATAAAATTTTATCAAAATCCATTCAGCTGTTTAGCCGTGAAAAACCTACAAACAGATAGAGTAACTTTCAATTCTGTATCAAGTAAGGAAGATTATCGATAGATGCGATGGGTGAGTGAAAGTAGCATTATGGATGGAGTAAAGTTTTTTTTTGTTTACTCCAGTTCACCGCTTACTCGACTCAGAGTCAGTTAGCGAACAGTAAGCCGCTAACAGTTTGCTTAGCCAGGACGAATTCTTAGTCAAAAACACCACATCCATCTCAAACGAAGCAGAAATATGACGTAAATCAACCAACCATCGACCAATATCAATTAACCGCGACCAACCAACGAACGCAACAGTAAAGAAAAACACCAACATCCTAATCCCTACAACGGAAGCACTATTCCGAATGAGATTTCGTTTCCACTTCACATCTTATTCGTGGAAATCGCGAGTCATTCTGTTATTATATTTGAACCATGCACGAGCCCTATGCTCCCGATTTGGCTTACGTCACGGCGTTATATTGGGGCCGCGGCCGGTGAGAAATGCGCTTTTATTTGGTGTGATAAGGTTTTGGGAAACGTTTTGTTTGGTCTATTGACTACAACGGTGAGCGAGGGTTTTAAGTGAAAGTTATTTGGCTTATAGTCGAGCGAGCGAGCGAAGCGTCTCTGCTTTGGCTTTGACAAAAATGCTGTCGTGTGTCCGGATTTCTGTCCGGATCTCTGTTTTCGTTTACAGGTCGCATTCCTTAACCAATTATCTTGAAATTTTGTGAGGTTCAATAGTTGTATGGAAGATTTTGTCGCGTCAGATTTTGTTTTTTTTTAAACGGGGGAGGTGATGGTAATTTTTTTTTTTTTTGGGAAAAATATACTCATAATTTTGTAAAATTTCTAAAACTTACTCGCCAAATAAGTCTATTTCATTATCGAACCTGCGCACAAAATTTCAGGAAAATTAGCTGAGAAATGCAACTTGAAGAGGAGGACAGACATCGGCTGCGAGGTGTACAGCTCTGCTCACAGAGCCACTAGTGAGTATTAGAGTAAATTTTCTCAAACGTCTTTCCTTATTCTTGTCAATTAGGTAGGTTGGTTTGGGTTGCGTGGATTAGAAACGTAGAATCAAAACGTCTGGTACGTATCTAAGGAAAGCCCACGTTGGTGCGTACCTACCGGAATTTTAATTTGAACTCGGCGTAAACTATTGTCTGACTTCGAGAATTCCAGCGAATTATTCCGAAAAATATCCTCAGAAAAATGAATGAAAAAACATTTCAAAGCAAGCTACTTAATTTATAAAGTTTTTACATGCCTTTTTTAATTTTTTAGGCAATAAAATTTATTTATTGCTCAACTATGAAACACAAACGGGGATTTTCAATTTAAGCGTTTCGTTAAAATATTGTCAAGTGGGTCTTGATTTAAATATGAATAATTTTTTAACTTTAGCCAGAGCTCTCCAAGTAAAAAAACAGCTCTTTGTCTTGGCTCGAATCCGAGTCAATCCAAGAGTCAAGATTAAAAGTGAAAGCGGAAACGAAACGCAAACACTGAAATACCATTAAGCCGACAGAGCTCGAGTTAAGTTTTAATTTCACCAGAATAATACCCCGACACAGTGTAAGGTGAGAAGTAAGTTTACTGTTAAAGCCTTAGGTTTCAGCTTGAATTAAGAATAATAATATGTTTAGGTACTTTGTTAGGTAATTTATTTATTTTGTGATGTAGTTACATACTCGTAACTACATAACTTACATAAACACTTAAAAAAATGATTAAAGACACTAATTTTTCGCGTCACAATTTGTGTTACGATTAAACGGTAATTTAGGGAACTTTGCAACTTTGTTAAAGTAATATATCGAGTTACTGACAGAACGTCAGCAACGCAAAAAGTCAAACACGCAAAATGTCAAGGGACTACTTACCAAGTTTTCGTAAACTGCATCCTTGCAAATTTCACTTCGAATTTGTCTAACGTTTCTGACATATTGCGGTATTATTTTTTTGCGTTCTTGGCATTCTGCGATTTATACCAAAAATCTTCTCTTGCGTTCTACCGTGACGGGACAACTAATACTACATTCTAAGTAATTAACACTTATCTGATTCAATGTTAATAATTTAACAGTTGTCTATTTTAAATTCGTTGTAGATTTATCTCACTGTATTTCTGTTTACTGTGTCATGCTCAATCTTCCGCTTAGAAGCAGAATAGAGGTAGCTCAGCTTTCATTAAATTAAATCGAGTTTGCAGGTAATAATATAATTTTATGGTAAATATTCGAGTGGTTATTAAAGGGGTTGATAAGCATGGTTGTGGCTTGATTAATGGGTCGGCGTGATATTGTGGAATTTATTACAACCTTACTACGGACAATTTTGGGTTGACTGACTTTTTGTTTTTTTAGCCTTGTTTATAGCTTTTTCATACTCGGTTTTTTGGCTATTTATGTAAGGGAGAGTTCATTTTAAATCTGAATGAAAGTTCGTCAAATAAATAGCCAAAGTTGCAATTAATCTAACAATTGAAAATTTTTGTTTGATTAATTTTAAACCTACAGATCGTCTATGAACTGAATCTGAACTTAACTGAATCACATTTTGAAAGCTACTATCGCTGACAGCCGCTGACATGATGTCGGCAACCATGTTGGTTGTCAAGGATAATTTTATATTTTCTTGATTTTTTGGTCACATTATGCTGCGTTTAGACGCGCGGCTCGCAGCCCGGCATGCAGCCTGACAACCTGGCATGCAACTCGACTGTATAGAAAAACTGACAGTCGGCCCGATAGGTGGCATTCACGAGCACGAGCATGGGTGCAAGCACAAGTAGCACGTTCACATGATTGCGCCCGTGCCCGCGCCCGTTGAATGTCGCTTTGAACGCGAGCGTCTGAACGCAGCATCAAAAGCAATCAAGGAGCTGACGTGAGCGTGACGTGTCGGCGGGCTGTGTCGGTGGGTAGGCGATGTGGGTGTGTAAACTCCTTAAAACAATATCTAGTATTTTCTAGGTTTTAAAATTATGGTATCTACTAGTACAAAATTGCAACTGAAATAGTGAATAGGCTTTAAAAATTAACCCCTTTACTAATAACCGTTGTATAGCCGCGGAACAGTTTTACAATGTTATGTTTTTTTCGATCGAGTTAAAAAAATTAAAAAAAAGAAAAAAACAAAACACTGCCTAACTATTCTGAGGCTACAAAACGTATATTAGGGGACAAGCGATAGTTTTTTACATTTCAATTTTAACCGATTACTAAAGTGTAACAATAACCGAACGTCAAGTAATCAATATGAGGTAATCTCCGCATTACATCATGTATACAATCCGTACAGGCTGTATACAGGATGGTTCCGTAATGAACGCCAACCTGGTTAGTGGGCACGCCACCCGGAACAATTGCATCTTCGCACCGGATGTGACGTCACGTGATACGCCTGATGTATCGCGTAATATGCTATGCACTACATTGTTGAGGCTGCTACACACGGACAGGCTAGCTGAGTGAAACACGACCGAACACAGACCACATTATACATATGATCAGGTTATGTTAGGTCGTGTTTCATAAACCGCAAATTAAATTCGTATATTTTATTAATTAAATTTGCAATATACTAATTTAATTTGCGGCTTATTTTGAGTCGCTTCAGTCACTAATATTAGTTTGTGGGCGGACTGTAATGTTGTACACACAAAATAGTGGTAAAAAAAAATCAATCATGTCTGGTGTCTTGTTAACAGTTTCTGGCATTATGCAGAGTACGTTACAGAAGTTAAATAGATCAGCCAAATTAAGAGTTTGTAAGTGACATTGACAACCTGTATGATGACAAGTGGTGGTACGGCTCATTCCTATTGGCAATCGGTAATATTTAGTTTTATTTTTATAATAAATAATATAGAAAGCAAAACCTAAAAAACCGACATTCCACCAGGCCGTCATCCATGAAATCAGAAATCAGAATTTATTGATAACTCCTATTGTTACACGTCACAGTTCAATATTTATAATTAAAAACGAATGTCAGAATAATAATAATTGATAATTATGTCAAATATAAAAATAGTTCATTCATATCAATAAATAGTTTAGTATAGTAAAGTAGTTAAATATTATGTATATCTTGTTGATATTTTAAAAACTGCTTGACCGATTCACATTAAAATTATATGGGACCATCTCTAAAGTATGAAATACCAAAACAAAAAAACAATTGGTGGAGTATTCGCGTAACGTACATACAAAAAAAACTAGTCAAATTCGGAACCTCCTCTTTTTTTGGAAGTCGGTTAAAAAGAGCGGCCTATAAGTACACGGCCCGCCTGATCGTAAACGGTAACCGTACCTATGGATACCTACAATACTAGCGTTGCTTGATGCGTTGCATACCCGAAGCGAATATACACCCTTTTTAAAACGCTCCATTTTAACCTCGGCGGAAAGACCTTCGGGGGAAGAAGCTAAGAAGTCATTACTAACTAATAGAGGCTAAACAAGAATTATTTCCGGTTGCAGTATCTGCCTAACTATGTGGTGGATTCTAACCCCCTTAGCAATGAACGCTGTATAGCGTCGGCATAGTGATACAGTGTTTTGTCTTTTTCTTTCTTTTACATCTTTGAACTCGAACGAAAAAGACAAAAGACTGTGTAGCTACTGCAAAGCTGTACAACGTTTATCGTTAAGGGTGAAAGTCTTATAATTATGTTATAATATATGTATTATGTTATCCGAACAAGGCGGTCGAGTCTATTTAAATAACATTGACGTTCATAAGTGTATCTTTGATACCTAAATTAAATAAAAACATTTTGACTTTGACTTTGAATAAATAAAATTTGAATTTGATCCGCAAGGTACAAATTAGATTTACAAAATGTTACTACCTAAAATTTCATCTAAGACACTCATTAGACGAACTTGCATGGCTTCACAGCTGTGCTACACTACGCGTATAAGCATGTACAGGTGTAAGCGCTGGACAGTTTCTGATGCAGAATTGATGTGTATATATTGGTGAAACCATTGTAGTACGGAACACTGGATTTCTCAGAATCACGTGTCTGCACCAGAGGTCTGGAGCGTGCGGTAGGCTGGCATTGTTTGGCGATGCTCCCCATGGTCACATTGTTAACTAAAGGTGGCACAGTAATTGAATATTACTATACGTGGGATACGTAATATACAACGTGTTGTTTCCATTTCCGAATTCCATTCAGAATTTAGTAGAGACCTTCTCTACTAAATTCTGCGGAAATAGCAAGACTAAATAGAAGACGTAATATAAGACGTAAATAGAATAGCAGGGCACGAATAAGCTATGCGAATGAGCAAGTAAACAACATTGGAATCGAGAAAAAAAATAAACAGCGGAAATGCAGAACAACACGTTGTACAAATATTATATTCACAATATATTTTTTTTACGAACGTGACCTTAAGTAAAAGCACTTGTTTGTAAGTTAATAAAAGACAGCCATGACGAACATTACACAAAAATATATTTAAAAAAATAATTAAAAGCACTATTTTTTTAAGCTCTCCTAAGCCTAAAAAATGTAACCACCCCATCATCATCATCAACTCGCACTTGCACACTATTAAAACTTTCTTAGGTCACTCCTAGGTTAGGACCTAGGCCACTCTTGCACACCCATCCCGGTCCTATCCGAGAATGCTCATACACAATCCATACAAATGTGCCACTTAACTGCCTCGATAGATTAGCCTTACAAATCTGAATCAAATTCATACCATTTATACACGAGTACATTGCTTTTGCCTAACCTCAATTTGCTTATGGGTTCCCAACCTTAATATGTACATAGCAACCATCTCTGCGGCAATACTTGCATGTCAGCTCTAATGCTGTTTTACACAAACCGCAGCCCCGGGAAACGCTGCGCGGTACGCCACGCCAATACAGAGCTCAGAGCCGACAGTACGCTGCAGTACGCCAAAGTACGCCACAGTACGCCACAGCACCGCAAACACCTACCAAGCAGGAATTACCGAAAACTAATTTCCCACCTCTCGCGCGTTCGGCACATTCGAGACCACGGAACAAGATTAGGTCCAGTCCTATACAACGTTACAACAAACTATAGAGGTGACTAGACCGTCTACTGTAGGGTTGTTGACAGAGTAAATAATTACAAAGTCGTTTGAAAATTTGACAGCGTAATTCAAGTGTTTTTGATTGTTTTTGTAAATAAGTTTTTCTTTCTGTACTTGTATTGAAGTACTGTTATTTTTTGTTATTCGATGACAGATTTACATTTGGCATAAATTAATATGAGTACCTATATGTCTAGAGAGAGTTATGTACTGTTATAAACGAAAAGTGACAGGCCAATTTTTATTAAGAAGTGTGCGCGACAGGTAATTCTTTTACTAGGGTTGCGTCATACATTTTGTTTATTTAGAACCTAACAGTCAGCTGTTATTTTTTGGCCCGTGCAATGTTTTTTCAATCTATCTAGACGTATCATTTATCAAAACATTTGGCTTCCATTGTCCATCCAAGCAATGATAATAACTAAGTATCGATTCACCTAACCAATTGTTTTTAAATTATTAATGTATTGTCTATTCTTGATACTACGGTTTTTTTTTCTTCTAGAAGAAGTGTTCATTTGAACCTATAATTACCTAACTGCGCAAGAAGGAGGGTTATGTTTTTCGAGTGTATGTTTATATGAGGTTTCTTTGGCACGCCCTACAGCTTTAACAGCTTGATGGATTTCAACATGAGAGGCATCAATTGAATCATCTTCATAGCGGAAGTGACATAGGATACAACATGTTGCAGCCGGGTTTTTGTTTTTCTTTTAATAATGTTACTTGTTTAAATTACATAATATTTTATGAAAACCCGCTAAGCTATACATCTCCGATGTGTAGTAGTCTCTTAGGTAGGTAAGTCCGCGGTCTCATTTTTATAAAATCTTAAATACAAGACCTTTTTTTCACTTAGTTAAAAGAAAAATAGCGATGACAGCCTAGTTGGAGAAGGCCTGCCTCTCAAATCAGAGAGAGCGGGTTCAAACCCAGCCGACGGCACGCACCAATTTGTTCATTGTGTGAACATATGTGCGTATTGTATGTCATCTGCCACATGACTGGAGCCCGGTGTATGGCGACAGGCTCGCCCCCTGTCACAGTTGGGACCGAATATCGTCCGGCGAAGTATGGGTGTTGTATTACACCTCTGCCAGCTCCCTTGGGGGAAAGGCGTGACGATATGTAATGTTATGTTATGAAAGTGATTAGTATTTTTTGGCAGCCCTAAAGAGTAAACCGGTTAAGACCTGTTCCGTCCGGAACGTTCTTTAGTCTTGTTAATGTAATCGTGCGCCGCAAATCCAATCGGCGCTCGCATCGCCTCGACCCCCAGTTTTTTAATTATTTTTTTAACGGTCCGTTACGTAACGAGCCGATTAAGGCTAAATCATCTTGGATTAGCTTCATAATTATTTCAATTCGTTTTTTTTAACCAGTTAGTAGGTTTAATGTTTGTTCATTTTTAGGGTAAACCATACTATTGTTGGCACCCCCCCAGTGATTGGCACTCTGATTTAAAAATTCAGATATTAAGAGACAATTCCTGTTTATTTACTGTTGCAATAGGTATTTCAGAGTATTGTCGACGTTATTTTGCGAATCGAAGGGCGAACCTAAACGCGATTGGCAAAAGGTAATATGTTTCTTGTTGAATGATCAGATAAAAATAGTTTTGTTATTTATTGTTAAAGCCCAAAAAAAAGCAATTTTCGTTTGAGCGTGCCATCAAGCAAAGCGTCTCTGCTGCAGCTTCGGGAAAACTGCTGTTCTTCACACTGCATTTCTCAACTGAATCTCGTTAATTATTATTTTTGGATGCAGATTCAATAATTATACAGATTTTTGACGTGACAACGTCTAATGAACGCCGGTTGCACGCACGAAAAAAGATGACTCATTGTCGCGTTACGCTCGATCGGAGCGAGAGCGCTACACGAGCGAGCAAAAGGCACAATCGGCTTGAGCGTTCGACTTGCGCCGCATCTATCTCTCTTCTACTCGATTGGCCTATGCGTCCGAGGAGAAGATTTCATCAATGTTTTGTTATGACGTTGTCACGTTAAACTATCGTCCGTAAATCGACTTTACAGACAACCATTTATTTTTTTATTAAATAGCGAAGATATGATTTAACTAACGATTACGCGAGGCTTATAGCTTACAGAGCCACTAGTTTAAACTTGTCAATCCAAAAAAAACAGTACATCTATAAACCTACACAGACTGACAATACTTCGACAATTCCTAAGAGCTTCTATTCCTTGCTCCTGAACCCTAAAAACCAAATGGATGGATGGATGTTTGTTATTCTTTCACGTTAGAACGGCTGAACAGATCTGGATGAAATTTGGCACAGAGATAGATTATAGTCTAGAATAGCACATAGGATACTTTTTAACCGCGGGTGAAACCGCAGGGCGCAGCTAGTCTTTAATACAATAATAACACAGATGATTTACATACTTTATTATCTGTACTTCTATTCCAATACTATAAAAATACAATAACATTTGTTTGTTTGAATGTAGGAGGGAAATATCTGGAGCTACTTTTCTAGTGAATAAAAAAGCGTTTATTGTAAGCTAATCACTGAATGGCATAAACTAGTAATAACGCGAGCAAAGCAGTAGCAGATAGCTAGTAAAAACGAATGTCCAAACTTCATACCAAAAATATCTCACGATCAAGTTCGTTCATCAAGTCCAACATAAAAGATTGAACCTCGAATGAAAATCATAATACATTTTTATATCTTTTCCAAAACATTAACTTCGCAACCTCTGAGACTTATACCTAGCCCGCCGGGGACACAGAAAAACTCGTGACTTAGTAAATTTGATTTAGAAGTCGAAATATTAGTTGGACGTGTAGCTATTCTTTAGTTTGTCCTTAGAATTGTTGAGGTAGCGCCTAACACATATTCCCGTTTCGCACGTTATCCTAAGTTACTAAGTGAGCAATGGTGTAGCTTACAAGTATGGTTAGGTGTTAGGATTACTAAAAACAAGATTATTAGAAATGTGAGTTTTACTCTTAAGCCCGACATTAATAATACGAGCCTCGAGCCGTACGCCACGCGCTATATACGAATCGGTGGACAAATCCGTCATCGCCCACACACTTCACGAGCGCTCAGGCGCGCTAAGCGGCGAGGGCTCGGCGCGGCGAGCAGCGGATTGGTCCGCGAGCCGCTCGCTAGCATTCACACGCAAATTCATCCGCGAAATTCAGCCGATTAGTAAGCGTGTGAATGGTGGGCTTTACACTATAAGTCGGAAAATGTTATAATTAATTGCAACATTAGAGACTATTCTTATTCGGGATGGGGGTGATAAGTCCTGCACTGACGTCCCAATTGGTATGTATTATGCATTTCTCCTTACCAGCACTTATTCGAGCCAACCCAACTCCTTGAAATACCAGAGTGAGGCTCTGGGGCGCTGCCATTTTTGCTCTAGTGTTGTAAATTTGAAAAGCAGTCTAGCTTTTCACCACCGGACCAAGCCATGCCGTGAAATGACCTAGTCGTGTTTCGGGATGTAGTCCGGTGTAACCGTTCCGAAGACGGGTCTGGGCAGTGGCGCACTTGTAGCGCCTCACTCAACTGCCGTTTTTGTACTTCTTCACTCTATAAAACTTCAGGGCTCGAGTGAATAAGTACCTTATAGGTCGTCGTGCTCCATCTTAGATCACAACGTTGCTTAACATCAGGCGAGTTGGTGGTCAAACGCCGACCTATTGTACATAAAAAAAAAAAAAAAAATTGCTGTTGTGGTGTCGTAGATGAACTGATGCCTCATGCAAACCAGTAGCAATTCTAGTTTCTTCTGTGACTTCACAATGCCAGAGAACATGCACTACTGTTTCGTTCTCCGTCACGCAGCCACGACACAGCGGACTGTCCGTGACTCCCAATTCAAACAAATGACTATTTAAGTTGCAATGACCGATTATAAGCCCTACTAGCAAGCTCGGGAAATGCGACCGACGTGCACACCAAGCGTTGGCGGTGCGGCGCACGCTCGTCTTGTACTTACAATCCGTTGCTTATAACTCCATTCATTCTTACAACAGAAAAACAGCAGGCGCGCATCGTTAACGCTTGTTGTAACTAGTCCCTTAAAATACTAGTGGACGTCTATTTACTTTTCGGACGCACGTAGACTACATTAAGTACGAAAACACTTGGCGTTAATGGAATGAAATATTATTAGAGAACCTGAGCGAGTTAACCTCGCGCGAGGTCACTTGTTTGAAGGCTGTTTCCAAATACAACATACAATTACTGTCCACCATTCTTCACTGGTCGGTGTCTTTGGTGATGATGATAATGATTGTTCACTGAAATCGATAAAAAAATAGAGCTTTAATAGATCCTTCCTTAGTTTTAGATCTTTCAATTTCATTTTTGTTTTCCAAATTTTTGTCTGCTTCTTCAGGCATAACATGAAGCTCAAATTTAAAAAAAATACCATTAAACACGAGCATGTTAAACATTTTAAATAATAACCTAATAGTTACAAAACCTAAAGAAGTAAAGACATTTCCTTTGGCAACTGACTATTGCAATTTAATCATACGTCAGTTTAAGAATAAAAAATTGTGCTCAGATTGATTTATATAGGTTTTTTTGCATCGCAGTTTTATGTCATAAGCCTTTAGCCATTTATATTCGATAATAATGATGTAAAGTCGGCTATTTTTATCTAAAAAATTCTCCAAACAATTAAGCGAGGAAATATCTTACAGATCTTAAAGAGACCTAAAGGAGACCAAATCCCAAAAATTCTACAAAAATGTTAAGCTAACAGCATAAACTAATTTAAAAGGCCATTGCTCGGCTCGGGAAGCCCGGAATAGTGCTCTGAACAAATTTACGAGTCCTCGCGTCTTAGCTCAAAACACACCTAGGCGAGCTATGCGACTGGGGAATGGCGCGTAACGAATATGAAACTGTTGCTGTTATTGTCACTTTTACTCTCCTATATATCCTGTTGCTGAGCAAAGACCTTCACCGATTTTACAGAATCAACAACTTTTGTCTCTAGCCTTCAGTATATCAATCTCGATAAACATTTTTGAGCTCTTGGCATCGCTCCATCTTTCACTGGGGCTACCAGGCATTTAACCATCGATGTAGATCCGTTTAGCGATGTATCACCACCAAGTAGAGCTCCTGCTTTTGAAACACAACTACTGTATTGCCATAATACACCACAGTCTCAGTATTTGCGCAGGTGTGTCCCAAAACTTGCAGGCTTAACTTTGTCCTGTTTAATTAAACGTTTCCTAGTACATTAATATCAATTATGGTAATCCCTCGGCACTGGTTCCAACTGCCGACCTTATCCGAGCGGACCGGATCGCAGCGTGTGCGGCGAGCTTTATTTTTAGACATACAATAAGTTTTAGAACATTGCCTTATGATTGTTTTGATCTTTTTAGTTGCTGATTATTTTTATTAATTTGATATAAAAATGTATTTTAGTGGTGATAATTTAAAACAGAGTTATAATTTAAATTATAACCACTTGTATAAGCTCTAAGTTTTGTGAAATAATATTGACGTGACCCTAATGACTTTTGACCCATATTCCATGCTAATATTATAAAATACTAGCTGTCACCCCGCGACTTCGTTCGCGTTTATTATTTATATATAAATATATATATTTAAACTATCCTATCTCTCAAGTTGGATCGAACTGCACATGGTGTGCGAATTTTATTATAATCGGTTAAGTGGTTTAGGAGTTCATTGAGGACAAACATTGTGACACGAGATTTATATATATTAAGATAAAGTAGCTC
Organism: Peribatodes rhomboidaria; assembly: GCA_911728515.1. Taxonomy (NCBI): domain Eukaryota; kingdom Metazoa; phylum Arthropoda; class Insecta; order Lepidoptera; family Geometridae; genus Peribatodes; species Peribatodes rhomboidaria. The sequence continues at coordinate 16,490,685 of OU452171.1, read as the reverse complement.
TGTCTGTTTGTCTATTTGTAGGCTTCACGGCTAAACGGCTGAACGGATATTGATGAGTTTGACACTTAGAATAAATCACAAGGGAGGTTTTTGGATACTATTTTCTGAACAAACGCGAACGAAGTCGCGGGTAACTGCTGCTGCCAGTTAGTTAAATTTTTAATTTCAATTCAAAATATATTTGCTTAGTTATGAACCTAATAAGTAGTGTAAACTAGTGTAGGTTAAATCATAGTTTTACAATCATTCAGGGTTTTGTTTTGTGAGCAATTCTAACTTCTTTGATTTCAATTGTCAATAAAAACGAGATCCAATACTTTTTTTTGCCTGTCAGCTGAAAAACTTAATATGCGTATTGTATCTTAACCTGTGAAAAAACTTGAACTGTTTTAACTGTAGTAAGTAGCAACAAACCCATAGACAATGCGAATCGCTTCAGAAACTTTTCTCCCAGCTATTTAAACCAGTATAAAAGTAAAATATTTTGGAAATTCATCCAAAGAAACGGTTTCAAGGTTTCTTCTGCCTTTATAGAGCAATCAGGACGCCAACAAACTTTACGCTCTTTTGAATAAGAGGCAATAAGGTTATAACTCGGAGAAATTGATTCAACCGACGGTGTACTTTTTATCCAACAGCTGCTAAGCCAATAGGAATGATGGTTTTAAAAGTAGGTATAATTATGTGGTTAAGAATCAATAGAAAAATAAATGCCAAAGTAATAAAAAAAGCGAAAGCGAAGATAGTTTGTGTTCGCAAAAACCTTACCCTTTTGCAGTACGTTGTATATGTTTGTGCTTACTAGTACATAATATAATTCACATTACCGTCTAAACTAACTAACTAACTCCAGATGACAATTCAAAGATTTGTAAATAGATTCCAGGTGATATAAGCTACAGTTATACAAATAAAATTGATAAGATGATGGATATTACATCTACTCGTAACAAGTAACATTATCAAAAGAAAATCACGGCTGCAAAATGTTGTACCCTACGTCACTTCTATTATCAAGACGATTCAAATGCGACCTCACATGTCGAAATCCATAAATTTGTTAAGGCTGTAAGGAGTGCCAAAAAAACTTAAACTCGAAAAACATAACCCTCCTTCTTGCGCAGTCGGCTAAAAAGTGAGGGGTTTTGAATTTTTTCCGTGGTCAGTTAATCGTTTTCTTAAAGTTTTTACTTTTGATTGGTACATTTCATAGTCAAACGCAAAGATTACATTATTCACTCAATCTTTATCCGCATCTGCGCATCTTATCGTCTGCTCAGACCTTTATCATACAATTTGTACTAATATAGCAAAATATAGCAAGTAAAGCTTAATGTTAAAGCTACCTAAAAGTTTTATGGTACACTTTTACGGTGGCAATGAAAACCTCAAGATTTCTGGGTTACGGTCCATTTTCCGCGTAAAAGACGGGGTGGCATCTCTAGGTGAATTACAATTAGGCATTTCGAGAATAATAATTTCCATAATGTTATAACTGATAATTAATTTCGTAATTTAGCAGCTTTTCAGCATCGGCAGATGTGAAGATCGTTTTAAGGCAGTTATGATTTTAATTGTGGTCTTATTTTAGTTTTACTCAATTGTACTGCGTGGTTAAGTGGGAGGTATATTTACATCTATCACCAGTGGCGGATTCAGGTTTTTGGTTTGGGGCTTGATTTAGGTGAAAGTAAACTTTATCAAGGTAGGTAAGATTTTGGTTTAGGGCGGGGCTACACTTAGCTGAGGGTAACCTTTGTCAAGGGGTAGGCAAACACAAAAAAAAGCACACACTTTTGACCATTATTCAGTGTGAATTAGATACCTTTAACTTCCCGCCTCCCCCCTCTGGATTCGCTACTTTCAATCACTGTTAAAAGTTGGTTCATCTTAATGATTTTTATTATATCAAATACACTATTCTAGAGCTAATACATTGCATATACAAATACAAATACATTGCAATACATCTTATAAAAAATCCAAAGCTTAAAAAACCTTCCCTTCTGTAATTCGTCATCCATGTAAATAAGTTTTAAGATATTTTAAAAATTGATTTCCATATACATAATTAATATCGGAACACCTATAAAGTATGATCTATTAAATAAAATAAGAATCATCAAAATCAGTTCATAAACGACGAAGTTATCCGCGAGCAAACATAAAAAAGCATATGTACGGTCGAATTGAGAACGTCCTCCTTTTTGAAGTCGGTTAAAAATACTGTCAACCAAAAAGCACCTGTCATAAAGAATTGTGAAAACAAAAGTCATGAAATGGAACGTTCGAGATTGAATCAATTAAATGAAGTGAAAACATTTGCTAGGAAAGCGCTTTGTGTACAAAAATAAACATTTAAGAGTCCGGCGACCTAACTAATTTCGACCTAGGCGACCTAGACTAACTTCGCATTGGCTTAAGGTATTCTATAGCCATTTCGTCTAGAATAAGAAGACGAGTAAAGAGAGCTAGTAATGATACTGACGAGCCTCTAAACTTACCTACAAAGTGACAAAGTGCAATTTCAATTTTTTTATGACTTTTGCACTACTGTAATCATTCTTAAGTAACTAAGAATTTCCCTTGTATTATTGATTCATTTAACAGCTAATGATGTAGACAACCTCCCTATGTAATGGAATTTTTGATTTGCTTTGTCTACCTATTGAATAAATCAGTCAAAAGTGACCCCTTAAAATGCGGATATTTTTCATAGCTCTATTTTAGCTTGAGAACGTTTTTAAAAAAAACCAAGAACATACGGGCGAAGATATTGTTAATTCAATTGTACATGCTAAATTTCATCATAATATGACAAACGGTTTTCAAGAAATTTGAGTAGCGCGTTTGAATGGAAATTTCAGAACGTCGCCCTCTTAAAACACCCAGACTAAACCTAAAAAAATCCACACAATGCTAACCCCGGACATGAAGTTACACGGTACCTCGACAAAACAATAACCCTTGCGACGCGACGTAAAGAAAAAAATGTAATATACCGACATTAGAGACATAATAATAAAAGTGCTTTCTGACGTGCAACGCAGTGTGATTCTCTCTTCGTTTATTAGACGACGTGTAACCGTCGAAACAGTAGTTTATCTTACTGGTTTTGTCCTGTAAGGGGATGTACTACGCGAGTCCGAAGTACGCTAGTTTCAAAGTACGCGAGGTCGAAGTACGCTACTTCAAAAGTAAGGATGGAAGATCGAGGTACGCTAGTTTGCATAGTTCGACGGACGCTGGCGCTGGTTCGGAAGTTCTAGAGTTCGACGTAGGGCGTATACGGAAAGCACTGATGATTATATCGCGTCCATCGCGTTTATCCGCACCGCCGTTTGCTCGCTGTTCGCCGTGCGTACTCCAGGGAACGCGCGTGACTCAGTAAACGCCACTCATGATATTTTTAATTTCATCGGTTGAATGATAAATTTGATCGATTATACTATATTAATTTTAGGTGACTTAGACATACCGTACTTTTTCGTCTCAATTTACAAATAATAACTTAAAACAGCACTAAAACTTCAGCAGTAACCGTCAGCTGGGTTTGAACCCGCTCCCTCTGACTTGAGAGACGGGCCTTCTCCAACTAGACTATTATCGCTTTCTTCAACAAGAAATGATAACATTATAATGAATACGACTTACAAACTTTTGCACATAATTTTTAGTGTGATATCTAGCACTGGTTCTGTTTCTAATGTACGTCGTCTGTCGTACAAGGTTTACGCTGACGACTTTTTTATTTCCGCTCGCTCGTCCAAGAGTCGAGCTTTTGGTGTTTTTTAAACACCTTTTCCTGTCGTAAAATAATTTTTGACGTAAACATTTTAGGGTTAATAAAGTGATGCAGCGCGAGGATTTGAGACTTTATATCTGGCTGTGTCGCAGATATTACAACTTTTTTCATTACACGCTAGTGCATCGTGGTATAAGGATTTACGAAGAACAGCAGGTTTACAAGGATTTGACGGTTTCTCAAGTTTGAAATTTAAAAAAACGATGGCAGCCTAGTTGGGAGAAGGCTTGCCTCTCAAGCCAGAGGGAGCAGGTTGGAACCCAACCGACGGACGGCACGCACCAATTTGTTCATTGTGTGACCATATATGCGTATTGTATGTCATCTGCTACATGTTTAGAGCCCGGTGTATGGCGACAGGCTCGCCCTATGTCACATTTCGGACTGAATATCGTCCGGCGAAGTGTGGGTGTTGCATTACACCTCTGCCAGCCCCCTCGAGGGAAAGGCGTCACGATAGGTAATGTAATGTTGAAATTAAAAAATTGTTGGGACTCAAATAAGCATGTGTAAGTAGATGGAGCAAATTTAATAATTATGCTGAAAAGATGAACCGGAGTCCTATTTAAATGTCTGATTTGCACAAAATAGATAGAAATATAATGGTAGAAAGAGACCTTGCAGTGAGACGGGTAAGGATAAAATTAAAATATTTTATTCCCATCCAACATTAATCGTCGTTCGTAGAACCAACGGCCGATGGGGAAGAAGGATTCTCGTGTGGCGACCACGAACCAAAAAACGCAGCGTGAGAAGGCTTTCTAAGGTGAAACGACAATCTGGTGAATGTCGCGGGGAGCCTCTGCATGCGAGCAGCGCATTACCGGTCATTGTAAAGATCATTGAAGGTGGCCTTTGTCCAGCAGTGGACGTTTTTCGGCCGTAATTATAATGATGAAACTGTACTCATTTGCACAAACTATAGAGAGAACTGCCTCGGTGGCTCAGTTGGTAGTGAACCTGCCTTCTGAGCTTGGTGGCGTGGGTTCGATTCTCACCTAGAGCAAATATTTATGTGATGAACATTTGTGTTTGTTCTATGTCTGGATGTTAATATCTATTTGAGTATGTATATCAGTAAGTATGTCTTAATATGTATATCAGTCGCTGGCAGCCATAGTACAAGCTTTGCTTAATTTGGGGTCAGACGACCGTGTGTGCACGTGTCCCAATGTGCAATTTATTATCTATTATTTAATTCTAAAAAGGAAAAAAATATTTTTGAGTTCAAAAATTACTATTTGATAATATTACAACATTATTCATATGGTTAAAAAAACCTTACATTTCTCAATGCGGTGCAACTCATTAATTAGTTATTATAACACACGCTCACTGTAAGTGTTAAATGAATTTAATTTATTAAAGAAAGTGCAGAAGCCAGTCGGACCGACGTTGCTTAAGCAATGGTACTCGTGGGACTAGCATGACCGGCACTTGAGTGCAAGTGAAATTGGTAAAATACTAAAAGGGTATTCGCTAACACACATAATTACATACACATATATATATATGCACAAATAAAATATTTTTGCAAAATAAAATAAATAACAAAAAACATATCGTCACGCCTTTCCCTCGAGGGGGCTGGCAGAGGTGTAATACAACACCCAACACGATATTCAATCCCAAATGTGACACCCCTGTCACACTCGCCCCCGCGAGCCTATCGCCATACACCGGGCTCCAGTCATGTAGCAGATGACATACATAACGGTCATAATAATTATAATATGTTCAAACAATTAACAAATTGGTGCATGCCGTCGGCTGGGTAATTATTTACCCAGCCGACGGCAAAGAAATAAAATAAATAGCTCTGAAATGATAATCATTATTTGGTACAGTTTTATTGACAATAAAGGTACATCTCGAAAATTTAAATACAATTCGGCTTAGAACATCTAAGTACAATTGAAATACAGCTAAATACAATCCGGGGGTGTTCAAGAAAAAAGGGAATAGGTATCTCCTAGGCAAGCGTGTTACACCTTCGATCACGTCGACGCTTCCTATCAGGTGCGTTAGTAGTCATAGCATACTCTTCAATAGATTTAGTTTTTTATTATTTAGAACTGTAGTTGTGTCTGAGCACTAGCTATATGTGTAATTTTTTATTATGGAGGTTAATGCTATTGTGAAATAATACTAGGGCCTCTGTATCTCGCGAAAATCATATCCCAGCCATTTTGAAAAAAAATTAAAGTCTGTCTCGACAAATAAATTCTATGATTACCTAAAGTTATGCTTACAAATTTTCACGAGAATCGGTTTAGAAATGCAACGTGGAGACAGCTGGACAGACGCCAGCTGGACGAAGATACGAAAGCTTTTTTTCGAAACTGAAGCAGAGACGCTTCACTCATTAAAGCTAACTCGATCGAAGAAAAAAGGAAATAAAAAAACCCAAAGCTACTTTACCTACAAAAAGGTTAGCTAAACGCGAACAAAAATGTTTAAAAGTACCGTCAACATCAGAACGTCACTGCTTGTAAATGAGTTCCGAACGCACTCAACTGAAAATAATCCCGTGTAATTACTGAAAGACTGTACTCATAGCCAAGTTTGCTAATAAAGTGGATGGTTAAGTTTCGCGGAGGCTGAGCTTTTGTATAGCGGCGCTTGTACACTGTACGGGCTGGTTTAGAGATTAAAATTATACACAACTAGCTGCGCCCCGCGGTTTGAAAAGTAGCCTACTTCTTAATCCATGGCTAATTTATAATCTAAATAGCTAATCATATTAGCTATCTACACACCAAATATCGCCCTTCAAAATCCGTCCATCCCTTTGAGCGTGAAGAAGTAACAAACAAACAGGTTTATGTTTATTTGTTCCTACTAAATACAAACAAATTTTCGCTTTTTTAATAATAGTTGGATTACCTACCTGTCTGCGGTTTTGCTCTCTTTTCATGGCCTAATTAAGGCACTTCCAACTGGTTATGAAGATTTCTATAAGTAAAATATTTTTATTAATCAGATCCTACTGATCTGATTTATAAAATTATTCCGGAGATTACCCCCTACACCAAAACTTACAAACATACATACCTTTTACATTTTACCTCCCGCATAAATGACAAATCATACTTCAAACAATTCATCTTATATTATAAAAGTTTATCTGACTGTACTTTGAATTCACTTTTTGTGATTAACTTATTTGTAATTAGGAAAATAAAACTCACTATACATGCGGAATGATACAAAATGTTCCAAAAATTGTGCAGATTTTTGTGCCAAATATTTTTTTTCAACTTTGCTTACTCTTCCATAAATGAGTAACAAACGATACGACTTAAACTTTTTTTTTTTTTGGATGACTCTATGCTGTTGGCCACTGAGGCCTCGACAGCGTACCGGGCATTAGGCAAGCGCAGATGGCGCAAGACGACTTAAACTGTTTTTTTTTTATTTGTTAAATATTAGTGACACGCCCCAACCCGGTGTCGTATGCTACCTGTAAACTATCCACGAAAAATTATCTAAATTATTATGAAAACCGCACCAAAATCCGTTACGTGGCTTAGGAGGTGTTAGAGAATATTAACACAGACAGCTCTGAAAAGCGACTTTTTTATACCATGTCGAAGTTATATAAAAAGTTCAATGTACAACCCCCTTATAAAAGTAAAGATCGAACTGAAACTTGCGAAATTGATCCGAAGTGTACCGAGCGTTCGGATCTCGGAACTTGTACTTGTGTATACCTATTTAACTAAGGACCGTTTATGTAAAGGGAACATAAATATATACGTAACTACTGTAAGAAACAGAGGAGATAATTTTAGAGGATAGCAGACAAGTAACATTATTAAAAGAAAAAGAAAGAACCCGGCTACAAAATGTTGGACCCTATGTCACTTCTACTATCAAGACAATTCAAATGACACCTCACATGTCGAAATCCGTCAAGCTGTTTTAGCTGTATGGCGTGCCAAAGAATCCTCTTACATACAAACTTACATACATACACTCGAAAAACATAACCCTCCTTCTTGCACAGTCAGGTAAAAAGCAATGATAACCTAGTCGGAGAAAGCTCCCTCTTCAAGCCCGAGGGAGCGGGTTCGGACCCAGCCGAAGGCACGCATCAATACTGTGTAAGCATATGTGCGTATTTAATGTCATCTGCTACGTAACTGGAGCCCGGTGTACAGCGACAGGCTCGTCCTTTGTCACATTTGGGACTAAATATCATCCGGCAAAGTGTAGGTGTTGTACATCTCTGCCAGCCCCTTTAGAGTAAAGGCGTGACGATATGAATGTAGAAAGAAAGACTACATGTTAACTTAAGTAATTGAAGTTGACAATTTGATCAGTTTCTTGCCTGTTCTTCTGAGTAGAGGCTCTTTATCGACGAGTCGAGTCGAGTCTATTTAAAAAAAACTTTGACGTTCATAAGTGTATCTTTGATACCTAAATTGAATAAAAACATTTTGACTTTGACTTTGATTACGTCTATGCTCAGCCTTTATGGCAGTGACGTCTATTAAAAACCTTCAGATCAGCTAGTCCTGCTGAAGAAACTTGCTCTAATAATTTCCTCCTTACGCCATGCCACAAGGGAAAGGATATTGCGAATGTCAGTTCTGATGTATAAAGGGAAGAGTTTGTTTTTACATGTCATGTAGCTGAGATTAAAGAAGAGAATGGAAATAACAGTGTTCGGAAAAATATGGTGCAAGTACTAGTTTTATATCGAAATTGAAATTGTTTCGATTTTTCGTTTTTCTTTTTTGTTCGTGGTTCCATACTAAGACGTTAAGCCTTGAATATTCGCCAAATGCGTCTATTCAACTCGTAATAGTGAAGAAGCTACGGACCCTACCGATATGAAAAAAATATCACCAATAAGATCATTCTGTTACCTATTAATTAGTCTAATTAAAATATTATATTACTTACTAGATTGCGAGTAAAAAAATATTAAATGAACGTTGTTTTCGTTCTCATGGCGTGCAATACCGTGCTTACGGAGATTACGTTACTATATATTTTTACACCTTCGGATAGGAAATTAAAAATATGATTGATCGTTCTTTTACCATATTTTTAGAGCTAAAATTGAGTTAGTTTAGTAATATTTTGTGTTATTTTGAAGTATTTCGTCAGATCACGTGACCACTGACACCCGCGAGCTCCTTTGCGGGGGACGGGCCAGTCGGCGCCAGCGCCTCACGAAGGAAGGACGTACTCGCCTTGCCGAAAAATATTTTCGCATTTTTTTTCTATTTGTACGTAAATCATCAATTAAACAGTGCTTAATTATCCAGAGCCAATCAAAAAAAGTAGTTTTTCAAGACATTTGATAAGTTTTTAGTGACTTTACTACTAGTGAAAATATTTGGACAATAATTGATCGCGTTGTGAGTAGAGGGTACAGAAGGTTGATCCGATGAAAATGGGAGATGTCACCAAGGCAGCTAGGCGTAACAAAAAAATTAGACTCCAACTAGGTAGCTAAGTGGTAAGTACCTACCTACCTATTAATATTTAATTACCACATAAATATTTTTACCCGTTTGTTCTTATTGTGTAGACTGAAGTGACTAACCCTAGTGTCTGAGTTTTTAGTGGCATATGATTCGGTCTGACGTTTGTTTTCCTGATAAAAATACTTAATAGAAAACTACAGACGTGTCCTCCGACCTATGTTAACTCTCAGGGCTTCACCGTCCATTACACCTTATTGCGATGATTGTTGGATTTACCCGCCGACGCTGTGCGACCATGAACCTTATTTTGCTGTGATACGAGCCGCGGTCGCGCAGCGTCGTGCTGTACTACAATCATCACGCCACGGCACGGGCCCCATTGTACATGTTGCTCATGATAATTATCCAAGTGCAAGACTTGTCAGAACTGTGTTTTTTTTCTCGTTATGTACAAATGTACCTATATGTGTCATATTAGTACATTGCACAGGGTTATCGGTATAGGGTGTACTAAGCCAAACGGGGGTCATTGTACTCTTCATTATAAACAACGATTACTTTTTAAACTTTTTTATTTGTAAATTAAATCGGGGAAAAAAGCATCTGCTTACATTTTGTCGACGATCGATGAGCTTTTTGTATGAAACAGCTGTTTTTTTTCTCGTGATTTCATTTGATTCAATTATTCACAAAAATTATACTAAGGTCAATATACCTAAGCCATTTCAAATTGAAGCTGTGGCATACTTGCTGATGCCCCAACACCTAGTTAATAACATAGAAATGGGGAGTATTCTATAGTTAATAATAATAAATAATCCTTCTTGAACAATCGGGTAAAAATAAAATAATGATAATTATTATGTGTACTTACGATGTCAATATCGGAAAGCGGTCGTTGCGTGCGAACGGTGTAAATGACTAATACTAATTTTTGTTTTTGGTATACCACATTTCCTAAACTAACCTACCTAAACTAGAAACAATCATATTTTTATGTTATAGCTGACCAACCACGGTCCGCAATACATTATTATTTTTAGCAGTGTAGTGAGCATATTTTTCTAACTTATCCTGGTTTGTTAACCGACTTCAAAAATTAGGACGCACTCAATTATTACATTGTATAAATTTTACTAAATGTTTGTTGCAGCATAACTTCGTCATTTATTTTTTATTTGAAAGAATATGCTTACTAACACTCTGATCAGTCACTTTGAATAAAGTATTTTTTTGTAAAAAATAGTATTTAATACAAAAATTCAAGCATTTGCATTCAGAAAGTAGTGTTCCGAGTTATGGCCATTGAATTCGAAAGAAAAGTTATTACATTTTCTTACAACAATAACCGAGCGAGAGATCGTTAGCGAGCGAAGCGTCTATGCTTCAGATTCGACGAAAATGCTTTCGTATTTCCGAATTCCGTCTGGATTTCTGTCCGGATCTTTGCCCAGACCTGTCTTAATCTACAGATGGCATTTCTTAACCTATTCTCTTGAAACTTTGTGAGTAAGTCCGATATTTAAAAAGAATTTTCTTGTCTAGGCGGTTATTGGAAATTTTTCAATATGGCAGAGATGTGATTTAAAAAAGGATATATCTGCATAATTGGAAAATTTCCAAAAAACTTTTTGATCCGAGTCAAAACAAAAATTTATATAATTGTCAAACCTGCTCACAAAATTTCACGAGAATCGGTTGAGGAGTGTGTCACTATTGTATGTATTGTTATTTATTTATATTTATTAAATACAACAATTTCTTTGGTAACTGATACCAACCTGCATCTAGTCTTAATAGTTATTTTAATCTAGTCTCTATTGCATGAAGACTAGAATAGTAATATATTTTAAACTGGGATTATAAATTGGTAATTGTTTTATATTTTATGGTATCATGGAAAGAGACAAACGAGACGCTTTGAGTAATATGAATATTGTGTAATTAATATCTTTAAATTGCTCTATTTCATTTTTTCAGAAACAGAGATCAACGAAATTATCAAAGTTTAAACACAAGCGTTCAGCCAACAAAAAATGCGAGTACTGAACTAAGGTGAGTTAAAAGACATTTAACATCTTATATTATTAGGGTGACAAGCATAGTGCATAGTCAGAGCTATGCCAAGTGGAAATGCTATTGCTAAAGTTATCGTATGTCCGGCGTCCAGCGTCTGATTGCACGGATGTCCGATTGTTTTCCTCTACAGATCGCATTTCTCAACCGATATTTGTGAAATTTTGTAAATTTAGGTTTTATTTAAAATAGCGGAGATATGTAATTTGTGAGACGTTGCTCATAGAGCCACTACTTATAATCAGAGTGGCGCTGAACTGCTATGGGCATGCGTGACATTCACTTAGCGAGCGCGAAGCGCGAGTGAAGAACTTCCGTTTCAGTACTAAAAACTTATCCTATATTTTTATTTACAGATGCCTAGTTCAAAATCATCCGAAGGTTATCAGAGCATCCGAGGAACAGGGACTTTTTTACCTTCGAATAAACTGGTAATCATTTTTTTTTGTGTACACAATGTACATAAATAAATTATTGATACGAGCGTTGGGACTTAGTATGGTTGCAAATTAATTATTATTTAATATTGTTTTTAGGAACAACAATATCAGTCTTCATTGCCGAATCTCATCGTCGAAGAAGAAGCAGAACAAGAACAGAAAGACAAAAGTTATTGGCGTATTATAACATTAGCTTCTTCTTCGTAAAATTTAAGGAAATATCAAGACACAATGGATTTGGTTGCGCCAAACAATCGATAGACTTGATTGGAGAAAAGCAAACAGGTCTTGCTTCTAAATTCACCTTTTTGTGAATAAAGAGTAACAATAGTAAATTATGTACCGAGGGCACAAAGCAGTGCCTTACGTCGCGGGCGGCTTATTGTACCTTGAGCGTAACGAGGGAATCTAGAGTTAACTCCCGAGCGCAGCAAGGGAAGATGAGTCCTGAGGGCAGCGAGGGGTTCAAGCCGCCCAAGACAAAAACACTGCTTTATCCTAGAAGCGAATCCTCTTCTAAAAATACTGTCTAATATTATACTCTCTCATAACTAATAAAAAGGTACTAGTAAGGTACAGTCTTTTATTTTAAATTTCGTGCAGCTCGTGGAGCACGTGCTCGTATTTTTTTCTTGGTAGCTAGTTCAATTTTCAAATAAACTCTTCTTACAGTGCTTATTTTGAGTTTTCATTCAATGTTAATCTCTTTGCTTGGAAACTCCCAACTGCAAGCTTCGCTCGAATTTATGTTTCATCTATAAAACCAACATTTGATTTTCATGTGTTAGATTAAGGATGTGTTAGTCTGAGCGATTACTGCCTTCAAAGCATTTGATTTATTGATATTTTTTGATTCTCGGTTTATTTTGATTATTTTTTTGGTGTTTGCTAAAATCTAAGCACTATACATGTATTTCAGCTACAAAAGGTTTTTCAATATCCAATCTAAGACCCCTTTAGTCCAGCTCGAGAGGATTTTTTACTATATTAACTACTAGCTGTTGCTCACGATTTCGTACGCGTAGATAAAAAAAAGCTCGTTCCGTTAGTTTCTTGTATTTGTCATTCACAGGTCCCACTTCGAACCTGCACCCTTCTCTCTACCATCATCATATTGCCAGACCATGGTACGGGCAACAGTTATCTAGTTGGCATTGGCAATTGTCTTTATACTGGGTTTGGCTGGCACTGTCCGATTAAAACGTCACGCTCAGACAGGTGTCTATGGCAAGGGTAGCGGGTAGGTAAGCCGTTAACTCGGCCTCCAAGCTAAATCTAATAGGTAGCCAAGTCTAATATGGAGTAGATAGTTACAATTTGTGTAGTAAGTAGGTTATATACTTGTTGGTAATAGGTAGAAGTACTAGGAGTTACTCGTACTATGCCAAATATTTCAGTCTGAATGTTTAGTAGGAATTATCTACTACTCGGAACCAGCCAAGCCAAGTAGGTAGTAGGTATATAGATACTATGTATATGTAGTAATTAGGTAGATACTTGTAAGTAGTATCCTTCTTCTTCTACCTATAAGACTTGGCTGGCACCGACTTCAAATAGATGGGTAGCGCTTATAATAATTATATTAATTAATATTAGTGCTTATTTGTGGTTTGGAAGTCGCTTTAATTTTGTTACAATGATCACTTAAAACATCTTCTAACTTGACTTTTATTGAAAATCAGTTTACTAAAAAAATTAAGTAAACAAAATTAAGTCAAAGTGTAGTTTTTTATATCGTAAATTATGACACTTTTGTGCTAAGATCATTACACTCGAGGCGGTATTATAGCGCGAGCCGTATGCGAGCACACTAATGGAGCCAATAGTGTAAATTATTAACGCACACGCGTTTCATGTGACGTTTTTCATCACACATGCGAGGGGAAAAAACACAGACTTGCATTAGTCAATACATTTTTCTGAAAATGTATGCGCATTTTGCTGCTTTTCCACTTATCAAAATTTTACTAGGCATAATAATAAAGCGAGTACTTTGTTTAAATTATCATACCTAATTAATTGTCAATATTTTGATAAAAAAAATAATGTTTATTTACTGTTATTACGTAGTTATGATACTTTAAATCAAGAATTTAAGAAATAAAAAAAAACTCTTGTTGATTTATTTTAAAAAAAGTCTAGTTTAGTTACTAGTGCGATAATGGTAAAGTAACAGCACACGTGCTTAATAGCTCGGATTATGAGCTAAAACTGATGTAATAAAGTCCTTTTTACGAGTGAGAGTGATGAAAAAGATATTAAACACAAACGCGTTTTTAACTTCGAGTAGGAACATAATTATCAGCAAAATCAGGCAAGAAACTATCGAGATAATAATGAGGTTGTAAGTTCTAGGTCCACTATGTTTTCAATCATTTTAGTCATTTTTATACTACCTGCTGGTTATGTAAAACAGATTAGTACTACCAACTCGTAGAATACATTTTTTAAGCGGGCCGTCGATTGAACAGCTCTGCTAGTCCTAGTAAATATGTTTTTTGTTATGAGATTTTTGAAATGTTGTAAGCATTGGTTTAGGATAGGTTGAGTAATTTATCCCTGGTACCGGAGTTCTTAGGATGCCCATCAGGAGCCCTATTCTTACGAAATATATTTTCTGATCAATGTCTCTCTCGTTTTAAAAATCATAGTGAGAGTGACCAAGAAACATCTCACGCGTCAAGAATAGCCCTCCAGGGCCATTCTTACGATATTATATTATTTCCCCTATTCCTACGCACGAGATATTTTTTGGTCAATGTCTCTCTCGTTTGAAAAATCATAAAAGTGAGAGGGACCAAGATAATATCTCACACTTCAGAGAGTCCGTGGTCTACGATTGTTTTTTTTAGATTTTACACGCACGACCAAAGGGAATCAAAACCTTTATGCGGGATATTTGTGAGTACATACTTAATCTACCTATACTTATAAACAAACTACCGCGCTCATGCTGCTTATAAGGCTCAACTTTAAAACGCCGTTGGCTTCAAATAATTTAGTAAAAAAACATTACAATAAAGCATAACATCACAGAGGGCTTTCATTTTTAGGCAAAAATATTTTTTTCACGGTGTTTCGTCTGAATTTGTTTGTCTTTGAGAAATGCTAGCTCAATGTTCAAAAGCTTCGAGCGTTGATCACTAGAGGCGCTAAAACCAGCTGAGCGCCGAATGCCAAATGTCATTGGCGCATCTTAACCCCTTAAGAGGTTAACATACGCCAATGACATTTGCCATTCGGCGCTCAGCTGGTTTTAGCGCCTCTAGTGATCAACGCTCGAAGCTTTTGAACATTGAGCTAGCATTTCTCAAAGACTAAACAAATTCAGACGAAACACCGTGAAAAAAATATGTTTGCCTAAAAATGAATGCCCTCTGTGATGTTATGCTTTATTGTAATGTTTTGTGACTAAATTATTTGAAGCCAACGGCGTTTTAAAGACTTGAGCCTTTTAAGCAGCATGAGCGCGGTAGTTTTATTATAAGTATAGGTAGATTAAGTATGTACTCACAAATATCCCGCATCTAAAGGTTTTGATTCCCTTTGGTCGTGCGTGTAAAATCTAAAAAAACAATCGTAGACCACGGACTCTCTGAAGTGTGAGATATCTTGGTTCATCGGATCTTGGTCCCTCTCACTTTTATGATTTTTCAAACGAGAGAGACATTGACCAAAACATATCTCGTGCGTAGGAATAGGGGGAATAATATAATATCGTAAGAATAGCTCTGGAGGGCTATTCTTGACGCGTGAGATGTTTCTTGGTCACTCTCACTATGACTTTTAAAACGAGAGAGACATTGATCAGAAAATATTTTTAGCAAGAATAGGGCTCCTGATGGGCATTCTAAGAACTCCGGTACCAGGGATAAATCACTCAACCTATCTTAAACCAATGCTTACAACATTTCAAAAATCTCATAACAAAAAAAATATTGACTAGGACTAGCAGAGCTGTTCAATCGACGGCCCGCTTTAAAAATGTATTCTACGAGTTGATAGTACTAATCTGTTTTATATAATTAGTAGGTAGTATAAAAATGACTAAAATTGTTGAAAATATAGTGGACCCAGAACTTACAACCTCATTATTTTCTCGATAGTTTCTTGCCTGATTTTGCTGAAATGTTCCTACTTGAAGTTAAAAACGCGTTTGTGTTTAATATCTTTTTCATCACTCTCGCTCGTAAAAAGGACTTTATTACATCAGTTTTAGCTCATAATCACGCACGTGTAATTAAGCACGTGTGCTGTTACTTTACCATTATCGCACTAGTAACTAAACTAGACTTTTTTTAAAATAAATCAACAAGAGTTTTTTTTTACTTTTCTTAAATTCTTGATTTAAAGTATCATAACTACGTAATAACAGTAAATAAACATTATTTTTTTAATCAAAATATTGACAATTAATTAGGTATGATAATTTAAACAAAGTATTCGCTTTATTATTTTGCCTAGGAAAATTTTTATAGGTGGAAAAGCAGCAAAATACGCATACATTTTCAGAAAAATGTATTGACTAATGCAAGTCTGTGTTTTTTCCCTCGCATGTGTGATGAAAAACGTCACATGAAACGCGTGTGCGTTAATAATTACACTATTGGCTCCATTAGTGGGCTCGCATACGGCTCGCGCTATAATACCTCCTCGAGTGAATGACAAATACAAGAAACTAACGGAACGAGCTTTTTTTTATCTACGCGTACGAAATCGTGAGCAACAGCTAGTAGTTAATATAGAAAAAAAATCCTCTATAGCTGGACTAAAGGGGTCTTAGATTGGATATTGAAAAACCTTTTGTAGCTGAAATACATGTATAGTGCTTAGATTTTAGCAAACACCAAAAAAATAATCAAAATAAACCGAGATTCAAAAAATATCAATAAATCAAACGCTTTGAAGGCAGTAATCGCTCAGATTAACACATCCTTAATCTAACACATGAAACTCAAATGTTGGTTTTATAGATGAAACATAAATTCGAGCGAAGCTTGTAGTTGGGAGTTTCCAAGCAAAGAGGTTAACATTGAATGAAAACTCAGAATAAGCACTGTAAGAAGAGTTAATTTGAAAATTGAACTAGCTACCAAGAAAAAATACGAGCACGTGCTCCACGAGCTGCACGAAATTTAAAATAAAAGACTGTACCTTACTAGTACCTTTTTATTAGTTATGAGAGAGTATAATATTAGACAGAATTTTTAGTAGAGAATTCGCTTCTAGGATAAAGCAGTGTTTTTGTCTTGGGCGGCTTGAACCCCTCGCTGCCCTCAGGACTCATCTTCCCTTGCTGCATTCGGGAGTTAAGTCTAGATTCCCTCGTTACGCTCAGGGTACAATAAGCCGCCCGCGACGTAAGGCACTGCTTTGTGCCCTCGGTACATAATCTACTATTGTTACTCTTTATCCACAAAAAGGTGAATTTAGAAGCAAGACCTGTTTGCTTTTCTCCAAACAAGTCTATCGATTGTTTGTCGCAACCAAATCCATTGTGTCTTGATATTTCCTTCAATTTTACGAAGAAGAAGCTAATGTTATAATACGCCAATAACTTTTGTCTTTCTGTTCTTGTTCTGCTTCTTCTTCGACGATGAGATTCGGCAATGAAGACTGATATTGTTGTTCCTAAAAACAATATTAAATGATAATTAATTTGCAACCATACTAAGCCCCAACGCTCGTATCAATAATTTATTTATGTACATTGTGTACACAAAAAAATAAAAAAAGATTACCAGTTTATTCGAAGGTGAAAAAGTCCCTGTTCCTCGGATGCTCTGATACCCTTCGGCTGATTTTGAACTAGGCATCTGTAGATAAAAATATAGGATAAGTTTTTACTATTTTTATTAACTGAAACGGAAGTTCTTCACTCGCGCTTCGCGCTCGCTGAGTGAATGGTTGTACTGGCGTCACGCATGCCCATAGCAGTTCAGCGCCACTCTGATTACAAGTAGTGGCTCTATGAGCAACGTCTCACAAATTACATATATCCGCTATTTTAAATAAAACCTAAATTTACAAAATTTCACAAATATCGGTTGAGAAATGCGATCTGTAGAGGAAAACAATCGGACATCCGTGCAATCAGACGCTGGACGCCGGACATACGACAACTTCAGCAATAGCATTTTCATTTGGCATAGCTCTGACTATGCACTATGCTTGTCACCCTAATAATATAAGATGTTAAATGTCTTTTAACTCACCTTAGTTCAGTACTCGCATTTGTTGTTGGCTGAACGCTTGTGTTTAAATTTTGATAATTTCGTTGATCTCTGTTTCTGAAAAAATGAAATAGAGCAATTTAAAGATATTAATTACACAATATTCATATTACTCAAAGCGTCTCGTTTGTCTCTTTCCATGATACCATAAAATATAAAACAATTACCAATCTATAATCCCAGTTTAAAATACATTATTATTCTAGTCTTCATGCAATAGACTAAATTAAAATAACTATTAAGACTAGATGCAGGTTGGTATCAGTTACCAAAGAAATCGTTGTATATAATAAATATAAATAAATAACAATACATACGATAGTGACTCTGTGAGCTGGTGATCTCGTCAAAAAGGTTTTTTGGAAATTTTCCAATTATGCGGAGATATATCTTTTTTTAAATCACATCTCTGCCATTTTGAAAAATTTCCAATAACCGCCTAGACAAGAAAATTCTTTTTAAATATCGGACTTACTCACAAAGTTTCAAGAGAATAGGTTAAGAAATGCGACCTGTAGATTAAGACAGGTCTGGACAGAGATCCGGACAGAAATCCAGACGGAATTCGGACATACGAAAGCATTTTCGTCGAATCTGAAGCATAAACGCTTCGCTCGCTAACGATCTCTCGCTCGGTTATTGTTATAAGAAAATGTAATAACTTTTCTATCGAATTCAATGGCCATGACTCGGAACACTACTTTCTGAATGCAAATGCTTGACTTTTTGTATTAAATACTATTTTTTACTAAAAAATACTTTATTTTGATCAAAGTGACTGATCAGAGTGTTAGTAAGCATATTCTTTCAAATAAAAAATAAATGAGTAAATAACGAAGTTATGCTGCAACAAACATTTAGTAAAATTTATACAATGTAATTGAGTGCGTCCTAATTTTTGAAGTCGGTTAACAAACCAGGATAAGTTAGAAAAATATGCTCACTACACTGCTAAAAATAATAATGTATTGCGGACCGTGGTTGGTCAGCTATCACATAAAAATGTGATTGTTTCTAGTTTAGGTAGGTTAGTTTAGGAAATGTGCTATACCAAAAACAAAAATTAGTATTAGTCATTTACACCGTTCGCACGCAACGACCGCTTTCCGATATTGACATCGTAAGTACACATAATAATTATCATTATTTTATTTTTACCCGATTGTTCAAGAAGGATTATTTATTATTATTAACTATAGAATACTCCTCATTTCTATGTTATTAACTAGGTGTTGGGGCATCAGCAAGTATGCCACAGCTTCAATTTGAAATGGCTTAGGTATATTGACCTTAGTATAATTTTTGTGAATAATTGAATCAAATGAAATCACGAGAAAAAAAACAGCTGTTTCATACAAAAAGCTCATCGATCGTCGACAAAATGTAAGCAGATGCTTTTTTCCCCGATTTAATTTACAAATAAAAAAGTTTAAAAAGTAATCGTTGTTTATAATGAAGAGTACAATGACCCCCGTTTGGCTTAGTACACCCTATACCGATAACCCTGTGCAATGTACAAATATGACACATAAAGGTACATTTGTACATAACAAAACAAAAACACAGTTCTGACAAGTCTTGCACTTGGATAATTATCATGAGCAACATGTACAATGGGGCCCGTGCCGTGGCGTGATGATTGTAGTACAGCACGACGCTGCGCGACCGCGGCTCGTATCACAGCAAAATAAGGTTCATGGTCGCACAGCGTCGGCGGGTAAATCCAACAATCATCGCAATAAGGTGTAATGGACGGTGAAGCCCTGAGAGTTAAGATAGGTCGGAGGACACGTCTGTCGTTTTCTATTATTTTTATCAGGAAAACAAACGTCAGACCGAATCATATGCCACTAAAAACTCAGACACTAGGGTTAGTCACTTCAGTCTACACAATAAGAACAAACGGGTAAAAATATTTATGTGGTAATTAAATATTAATAGGTAGGTAGGTACTTACCACTTAGCTAGTTGGAGTCCAATTTTTTTCTTACGTCTAGCTGCCTTGGTGACATCTCCCATTTTCATCGGATCAACCTTCTGTACCCTCTACTCACAACGCTATCAATTATTGTCCAAAAAATTTCACTAGTAGTAAAGTCACTAAAAACTTATCAAATGTCTTGAAAAAGTACTTTTTTTTATTGTCTCTGGATAATTAAGCACTGTTTAATTGATGATTTACGTACAAATAGAAAAAAAATGCGAAAATATTTTTCGGCAAGGCGAGTACGTCCCTCCTTCGTGAGGCGCTAGCGCCGACTGGCCCGTCCCCCGCAAAGGAGCTCGCGGGTGTCAGTGGTCACGTGATCTGACGAAATACTTCAAAATAACACAAAATATTACTAAACTAACTCAATTTTAGCTCTAAAAATATGGTAAAAGGACGATCAATCATATTTTTAATTTCCTATCCGAAGGTGTAAAAATATATAGTAACGTAATCTCCGTAAGCACGGTATTGCACGCCATGAGAACGAAAACAACGTTCATTTAATATTTTTTTACTCGCAATCTAGTAAGTAATATAATATTTTAATCAGACCAATTAATAGGTAACAGAATGATCTTATTGGTGATATTTTTTTCATATCGGTAGGGTCCGTAGCTTCTTCACAATTACGAGTTGAATAGACGCGTTTGGCGAATATTCAAGGTTCTATTTGTGTCTGTCTGTATGTTGCAGCTGTATTTAGGCTGATTTTGATTATTAGACTGCAATCGTTGATTTGATTTTCAGTTCAGCAAGCTGTTCCTGTTTTTAGGCAGTCAATAAAGAAGGCAAACATCGCTGGGAAACCAATGGTTATCAGCAACGACCAAATTGAGAGCTATAATTGGTTAAAAAAGATAATTTAGCGAGTGAAGCGTCTATGTTTTAGCTGCGACAAAAATGCTTTCGTATGTCCGAATTCTGTATGGATTTCTGTCTGGATTTCTGTTTGGATCTCTATTCGGATCTCTGTCCGCATCTCTGTCTTCATCTACAGATCGCATTTCTTCGATTCTGTAAATATTCTTAAAATTCTGTATAATTATCGAACCTCCTCACAAAATTTCACGAGAATCAGGTGAGGAATGCGCTCTGTAGAGGAGAGGAGACAAACATTGGCCGCGAGGTTTAAAGCTGACAGAGCAGAGTGTATGTTTGTTTACACAACTGGCCACAAAAAAAAAGACAACAACAAAAATGCGAAAACGAAAAATGGCTTAACTTTTAACGACACCTACACAAACCTAGCATGTTAGTTACAAAACTAGTAACAATGTAAAAATAACAAGTAGAACTATTAATTTCTCCCAACTCAGACCTACGGAGCTAGTGACAGGGGTCCCTTCCAACACCGCGGGGCGGCAGTGCGACTGACGTTTTTCAATTATAAACACGACTGGCAACACTTTTCACCGAAACTAGCGTACTGCCAAAATAACGTTGCTTAGAATGACTTTGTTGAGGTATTCAATTCAGTAGTAAGTTAAGAATACTTAACTAACATTTTTAAAGTTGTTTCAGATCTTCAAACGATTTATTCTTGGTATAAAAGTACTGTCATCTGCAGAAGGACACGCAAACTGGCAGACAATCATGGCAAAACTGTCAATGTTTCTTAGTTTACTACGGAACTATGAAAAGGCTTAACTCCCACGCATACCACAAAGTCATCTAAGTACACTAACACTAACCTAATTCACAAACATTACTAGGAGCGCTGAAACGATAGATTGCTTTACTTAGAATATGTTTGGCACCAGTCATTTTAATGTACTGAGAAAGGTCGTACTTATCATTTTCTCCCTTAAGGGGCATGTTAAGGCTTGGCAGCTGTCTCACTCGCTCGCTAGATTAAAAATTATAGAATGTATTTTTGGTAAATTTTCTTGTATTGATGACCTTAAAACCGTGTTACAATTTATTCAGACCCACTTTTGTGTTGATATTTATAATGGGTGCTGAGAGAAACGTAAACACGTAAACTTTTTATGTGTTTACGTTCTTCTTAGTCATAAACTATAAATAATAAAACATGAAAATTAATCTGAATACTTTGTAACCCTTTTTTTAAGTCAATCAATACAGGAAAATTCATCAAAAATACATTCTGTAATTTTATGCTGCGTTCAGACGCGCGGCGCGCAGCCCGGCAAGCAGCTCGGCGTGCAGCCCAGCATGCAGCCTGGCGCGCGGCGATTCAAGCAAGCTGTTCACACGCGATAGAGTGTTTGTAACTTTTTGAAAATTTTAAGGAAATAAAGCATTATTGTTAAATGGTAACCGTTATTTAAAATTCAATGCCTTTTTAACGAATCGTCTACTCAAGAAATAGTATCAATTTTAATTGCTCCAAGAAAGTATCATGTTGGTAGAAAAATAAAGATGCAACCTCCAGCGGAAGTAATGAAACAATCGGAGCGGGAACGTCTCGTTCGTGTAATAGTCGAGAGTTTTCACAGTAAAGTATGACAGTAAGGCAACTTGGTACAAGTTACAAATATTTGACACGAAACGCTTTAGTTTTATTGTACGAGTGTGGGATGTGGGAAAACAGGTATTCCTGAAATATCTAATCTGTGTTACTTTACGTTTCGAGTGAACCAGTTTCTTCTAGGCAAGCGTTCTCCATCGTAAGCCGCATTGTTGGTTATGATAGGCTTACGTTCACCTTTTCCTTGGATGCAGTAACGCACTTGTAGCGCCTCACTCAACTACCGTCTTTGTACTTCTTCATTCTACAAAACTTCAAGGCTAGAGTGAATAAGTACCTTATAGGTCATCGTGCTCCATCTTAGACCACAACGTCGCTTAACATCAGGCGAGTTGGTAGTCAAACGCCGACTTATTGTACATAAATAAGAGAAAAAAAAAAGATGTTAAACAAATTCAAATTCAAAATGTTTTAATGTAGAAACAAGGGTTGGTTAATAATAGATAATAATTTAACAATGTTTAGTCTCACCGTGCTCTAGCACCAGGGCATGCATATTTTTTTTTTATAAATAATTGATTGTCATTTAATATATTACATTATATTCTTACATTCATTCAATATCATAGTAAAAAATTAAATATTATTACATCATATCAACATGTCATTTAGAAATTCATTGACGGAATAATAAGTTTTGTCAGTTAATGCATTCTTCTAAATTTGCTTAAACCTAAATTTTCTTAAGCCTAAAGCGATGACAGCCTAGTTGGAGAAGGCTTGCCTCTCAAGCCAGAGGGAGCGAGTTCGAACCCAGCCGACGGCACGCACCAATTTGTTCATTGTGTGAACATATGTGCGTATTGTATGTCAACTGCTACGTGAATGGAGCCCGGTGTATGGCGACAGGCTCGCCCTCTGTCACATTTGGGACTGATTATCTTCCGGCGAAGTGTGGGTGTTATATTACACCTCTGCCAGCCCCTCGGGGGAAAGGCGTGACGATATGTTATGTTATGTTAAGCCTAAATTTGAAAATGTCAATATTATTTATTTTCTTTATACTTTGTGGTAGTTTATTGTAGATCTCAAGTACATATCAATAAATGTACAATCATGTGGCCTAGCACGATATAGCCTAGGGAAAAAATCTACAGTGTAGAGTATTGTCTCTTAGGAAGTTACCTTACTGTTTCAATCCACACTGTACAATTTCTTTATTATTTCCCTTAGCTCGAGAGGCTCTTTAACAAGCAATAATTGTTTCAGTCGCCTTTGTAAGGGCGTGTTCTGAGTTGTAATGATTTGCCGTGAGCTAAGGCCGTGTTCACTCATTGTAGACTCGCCTTTATTATTGTGTGCTTGAGGTGTATATTTCGTCTTCATAAATTTCGATGTAATGAGGCTTTGGAGCCAGGGTAAGAGAGATTTCAGCGTTTTATTTCAATCCATTTTGACCCCCGACGTAAAAAAGAACTGGGTGTTATAAGTTTGAAGTGCGTGTGTGCGTGCGTATTTGTGTGTGTGTGTGTTTTGTTTGTGTGTGGCAACGTAGCTCTAGAACGGATGTACCGATTTTGATTTCTTTTTTTTTTGTTAGAAAGGTGAATTAGTCGGGAGTTTTTTAGCAGTGTTTGATAAAAATCAGTGTGGATGAAAATCGGTGTCGGGTTTTTTTTTAATTTGTTATAAAACATTTTATATTGCACGCAAAGTAGTAGTCTACCGGTGTTTTATCGGATACATTTCGGGGAGTGTGCATCTGGTTTGCATGACCTTATTCTCCCTAGCCCGTTCTTCTATAAAACAACCAAGAGTACGAAACAGCGGCATCGTTTTATAGTCGACATACCTACAACACGCACGAAACGCTTTGGTTCCTCATTTCTCATACGGACCGCTAGAGTGTGGAATACACTGCCAGTGTGTGTTCCCTGACACTTAGAATCTGGGTGTCTTCAAGTCTCGAGTGAATCGGTTTCTTCTAGGCAAGCGTGCTCCATCGTAGGCCGCATCACTGCTTATCATCAGGCATGTTGGCGGCCAAACGCAAGCCTATTTAGTATAAAAAAAAGTATCGATAATGTACCCCCTTAGCAATAAACGTTGGGTAGCGTCGAAATAGTTTTACAGTGTTTTTTTTTTCTTCTACAATTTGGAACTCGAGCGCAAAAGGCAAAACAATGTTTACCTACTCCGCTGGCTTATAACGTTTATTACTATGGAGCCCATGACGTCTATGGCAGTAAATTGATTAAAAACCAATTACTTAATTTTGAGATTTATTATAAATTACACCAAATTTTATTTCCCGGTCGAAAATAAATACAAACAACCTGGCTGCACAAGAATACTTTTTGAAAATTATATATTTATTTCAAATTTAATTCTAAGAACTACAGTGAAAACCTAAAAGACTTCTAATAGAAAATCTTCCAAAATATTTTTCTTCACAGCGCATATTATTACATTTAAAAAACGTATTTATTTAACTCTACAATCTGCACAAAAGACACAACAATCCGTCGCAAGTCGCACAATGAATAGCCTTCTTTAATTTCACGTACAATCGACGCTAAAGCGTTGAATAATACAGAACGCTAAGCAAATAAGTCCTTTAAACGGCCCAACCTTGCCAACAATGAACCACTTCACACCTACTTAAAGCAGAGAACTTTCATTCGACATTAATGCCAAGCCATTTTTGGCACGACGAACTTCAGCTTTGTCTTACCGCGAATAGTCCGCTTTATTAACAAAACGGGCGCTGTTTCTGAAAAGAATTTAATGATTGTGTTTTAAGGAATTATTAAATTCAGTAATGTATTTGGTCAAAAAATGATGTGGTTGCATCTTGGTTGCATTGTTTGATTTGGTGCATAATATTTTGTCCAATGTGGATATCAATTAGCGATGATAGCCTAGTTGAAGAAGGCTCGCCTCTCAAGCCAGAGGAAGCGGAAGGGAGCGGGATCAAACCCAGCTGACGGCACGCACCAATTTGTTCATTGTGTGAACATATGTTCGTATTGCACGTCATCTGCTACATGACTGGAGCCCGGTGTATGGCGACAGGCTCGCTCCCTGTCACATATTTTAGGACTGAATATAGTCCAACGAAGTGTGGGTGTTGTGTTACACCTCTGCCAGCCCTTTCGGGGGTAAGGCATGACGATATGTTATGGATTCAATTTATTTGATAAAATTACGTGTGTTTGTGAACAAAGCTGCATGATTTCATTACAAAGTTCATCATGTCAGCCTGGAAGACGTCCACTGCTGGACAAAGGCCTTCCCCAATGATCTCCACAACGACCGGTACTGCGCTGCCCGCATCCAGTGGCTTGCCGTGATCCTCACGAGATCGTCAATTCACCTTGTGGGAGGCCTTCCCACGCTGAGACTTCCGGTTCGTGATCACCCCTCGAGATTTTTCCTGCCACATCGGTCGTCGGTTCTACGAGCGATGTGCTCACTGCCATTTCAGTTTGGAAATTCTTCGGCCTATGTCAGTTACATTAGTTCGCCTGCGGATTTCGTCATTTCTGAGTTGATTTCGCAGAGAAACTCCGAGTATAGCCCTCTCCATTGCTCATTAGGTCACCTGGAACCTTTTTATGAGGCCCATCGTAATTACAAACTTATTGCAAGCATGTTGATAGAGAAGTTTATCGAAAATCAATTGAACTACTTGTAAAGTAATTGGGGTTTTAATACATTAAAACTGTCACAAATGGCATTGTTTTGATACTATTGTTAATAAATAGTAGAACAGTAAAAAGAATTTTGAAAAATTAAACACTATTTTTAAAAAAGCCTTACAGATAATGAACCATTAAAATTCAATACGGCTTTTAAAACAAGCTTGTAAAAATAAACGACCTTCAATTGAACGGAATAATAACGTGAGTAAAAAATGCACCAGAAGTAGGTATTATAATACTAGCTGCGACCAGCGGTTTCACCCACAGTCCCACAGGAGAAATAGTATTTTCGGGATAAAAGGTCCTATGTCCGTTTTTGTACCCCTGACAACGTGTATTCAAAATTGTATGATGGTCGGTTAATGAAAATGAAAGCGTAACATGCAAATAAAACGTAAAGCGTAATGTTACAAATATAATTTTATAACTAAACTAAAATAGTATAACAAACTCACTTTCGCATTTAGAATCTTAGTTAGGATTAGGATTAAGAAGGATTTGGAAGTTAGGATTAGGAAATGAATGAGATTTTGTGAATTTAAATTTTACTAACTGTTATGAGCACTACAATCCTAACTTTGGCTATCCTTCTCCAGTGTAGGTACACAACAAAACACATATCACAGACCCTTCCCAAATTGATTACGTCACTTTTGTCAACACAATGACGCAACTTCGGGAGACCCTTCCGTCCCACGAACTGGCATATAAAACGCGCGAACAGTCACATAATTAGAGCAAAGGAATTCCACTTTCATCCATTTCAATAGTTGTCCTCCCCGACCACGATATGGCTGATCAAAAAAGGGCCAAAAAGGGGCCAAAAGGGGCACTTTCCGCATCGGTTAATTGCCGCAAGCATCCCTGTGAAAGGCAAATTGGATTTTAGCGTTAGCACTGTGGCCCTTTGACCGTCCGAAAGTCACAATTTGACATTACGGCTCCGAGAGTGTAAGTAACTCGATTACGTGTCGATTTCATAGGATCTCTCTGGATTTCGTGCACCGGCTTTGTTCGGACGCGAATAGCCAGCCTTTTTGATGGAGTGTAATGAAATTTAGTGAAAAATGGGATTTTTTAATGCGTATTGCCAGTTTTATAGTTTGACGATGAACTTCCTTTCCTGAAAGTTAAGATTAACAACGTCAAACTGCAACACTAAGTAATAAGTAATAACAAACAGCAATGAAATACTAATTCGCATTATCACTATGACAACGCGCCTGTACAGCTGCAGTCTGTTACTGTAATTTTTCCACAAAATGGCATAGTCTCTGTCTATCAGTCATCACTAACTGCTGCCAAAGCGAGAGGCAATACTGTGACCAGAGGATTTCTCGACCGAGCGAGCGTTAGTGAGCGAAGCGTCTATGCTTCAGCATCGATAGAAATGCTTTCGCATGTCCAAATTCCCGTCTGGATTTTTGTCCGGATTTCTGTCTTACTCTACAAGTCACATTTTATAACCGATTCTTTTGAAATATTGTGAGGAAGTTCATAGATTGTTTTGTCCGTTTTTGGAAATTTTTCAAAAAGGCGCAAATATGATGTTTTTTTTTAAAGGAGTACAGACGTCGGTCGCAAGGTCTATAGCTCACAGAGCCACTAGCTTATAATGAACAGACCATAAATAGTTTATGTACAGTCTCTACAGTGGGTACTTACCTATTTGGACGTTGGTATGTTTTTTTATTTACTAGGGGCGGAGCACAAATATTTATGCACTTACTCATACGTAATCATACGAGTAAATAATACTTATGGGTATATTTATCGAATATTTCAAGTAAAGTAACTAATTTCAATTTCAAATTACTTCTACGTGGAAGTGGATACGTAATCAGAAGGCAGGCGTGGATACATCAAAATTAATACTTCAACTACCTCCCAAGTAATTACTTACTTAATTATCCTAACAAAACTAACATTCATATTGAATATTCATCCACTGACCTACTTAAGCACTTTACTCAAACATTTTTCAAGCCTCAGCGAGCGCAGCGTTTATTTCTCAAATTAATTAAATCGCTACTCAAGTTTCTTAAAACACGAATTTAAATCAAAGTTAAATAAACGAAGCAACCAAGCGTGGAGTAAGGAATAATATGAAGTCTTCCACAAACAAATCGGCAGTCTTTATTGAAACCATCTTGTTCGCAAGTAAAACAGAAATGGGGAAATTATTAAAAGTTAATTCGTACCTTGCCTTCTGTTAGGGAAGCGACCATCAAGGAAATATGTCTATTTATAAACTGTAAATTTAGAATATATTATATTATAGAATACATAAGTATAGAAATACTATAAATTTCTTAAATATATAAATAAAATAAATATTTGGAACACTTACACGCACTGTCGTCTGACCTCAAACTAAGCAAAGCAATGGCGGCCAGATAGAAATTAACACCCAGTTCCAACACAAACACAAATGTTCATCATATAAATGTTTGCCCTAGGTGGGGATTGAACCCGGTGTGGGTTCAGTTCCCACTCAATTCCCAATCTGGGTGTTAATATTCAAAGCACCGAAGGCAGGTTCAATACCAACTACCCCCCGAGGCTGTCAATGTCTATGATAAATAATACAATGATATATAATAGTCTAGGTAAGTCTTGCCAAACATCTAATCGGTTAATTCAATAACTAATCGACAATCACGAAGCAAAACAGTCACCGTCTGCCCAAATCAAACTTTTTAATCCACTGATTAAAACAGCTGCTGCGTAGCTTAGCGCATATCTTCGAAAGAAGCGCTCGATGTTTGCGATGTACGCTGGGCTTAGTTGAAAGTTAGGTAAATCCAAACTACGTGACGTAATTAAGTTTGAGCCCAGCACCCATTGAGGGGCTTAGTTCTGCGAGTTCTGCCATCTCTGCAGCCTTAAGGGCCCGAGTAAAGAACTTGGGAGGAACTTAATTTACTGTATCGCTTGAAGCGCTTTATTTGCTGAATTACGTTGGTTATTAAAATTTTGGATTGCGTTTGAAGTGTGTTTGATGTGGATACGTTTAATAAGGTTTTGGGGTTTTAAATTTGTTGTTAAAAAGTTAAATGAAAACAAAATGATTTGGACTTTAAAAATTCTTTTAATAAACTGAAAATTACTGTAGGTATGTGACTGTCTTGTACTATACGTTTCAATCAACTAAACATAATTTCAGGAACATAGAAAACTATGTTAAACTCACAAAAATGGAAATACATCGAATTCGATTACTTACCCAACAATGAGTTTATAATTTAACCAGGAGATTAATCAAGGCCCAATTAAAATGGATGCGACCGAAAACCAAGTCAATTACTAAAT
The DNA here is from genome assembly GCA_911728515.1 of Peribatodes rhomboidaria. Lineage (NCBI taxonomy): Eukaryota > Metazoa > Arthropoda > Insecta > Lepidoptera > Geometridae > Peribatodes > Peribatodes rhomboidaria. Next base: position 16,461,253 of record OU452171.1, on the reverse strand, counting down.
CACATCTGTAATTTCGAATGTTTGCCTTTGGGAGGTTAATCGTCGGTTTAAACAGAGGTTAAGTTGGGTAGCTGGGCTTTTCCCTGGAGACACTGATTAGACAATAACAGAGAGTTCACTTCAAATAGGTACTTACCTTTTCAAAAAAAAAACCTGTTAATTATTGTTATTACTCCCCTCTCACAAACACATACCATCATGTTTCAAGTATCAACTTGCGTCTCTAGTTCCCAAATTCATCTGGCAATTGTTAAATGCCTAAATACTCGTACAAGTTACGGTCTATAACCGAACCCTTTTTATTATGCCATAAGTTGCAAATAAGCTAACGGGCTGCCTGATGGTAAGCGATTGCCATTGCCTATGGATATCTATAATACCAGGGGCATCACAGATATGTTGCCGACCTTTAAGGACTCTTTTGGCAGCCCTTTTAATTCAGCTTGATTTCTTTAAACCAGTAAGTTTTCGAGACATTGGATAGCTCTATCTCTGTTAGAAACCTATATGTTTCGTTATGGCGTAAGTCAAAGTGTCGTGCCAAAACGACAAAAAAAAAACCATGATGCGACTTTCAAATGCATCTATCTGTCTGTATGTCACAGCTGATTATTCATTTTTTGACAGGTTCGCGATTGGCTTTGCAGATCGAAAGCTTGTCATCTGTGTTCTTAATAGTCTGTAGTCTTACTCTGTAGAGGGAAGGGGGGTTTAAATGACATGCCTACGTCTAATGAAGCCGGCTTGACCCTGGTAAGACGCGATTTAATATCGCTTTTAAGTTCGCCACATTGGGGATTCGGGCGCACTTAGATTGAGGGAGATTTTAAGGTAGATAATGTGTGATGTTGGAAGTGAAAATGAAAAACAAAATTAGATTTCTGTTGACTCTATTGTACTCAACAGGACATCACATAAGCAAAAAAATCAATAATTAGAGCAACATTTTAAAGCAGGCAGTTTGGAAACTAACCTCCTTACCAATACACGTTGGATAGCCTTGGAATAATAATACAGTGTTTTGAAATTTTTGATCAAGTTAAAAATGTAAAATAAGAATCAGAGAACATGCCTACTGTGTACATAACTATATACCTACTCCAAAGCTACATAACGTTTATTAGTAAGGATAGGTGCGTGTATTCTTACACTGTTCGGATTAACATTGCGAAAGATTTAAAACATTTTATCACTGTACTTGAACCATATTTACCTTTGGTGATATTATAACATAACATAACATAACATAACATAACATATCGTCACGCCTTTCCCCTAAGGGGGCTGGCAGAGGTGTAATAAAACATCCACACTTCGCCGGACGATATTCAGTCCCAAATGTGACGGGGACGAGCCTATCGCCATACACCGGGCTCCAGTCATGTAGCAAATGACATACAATGCGCACATATGTTCATACAATGAACAAATTGGTGCGTGCCGTTGGCTGGGTTCGAACCCGCTCCCTCTGGCTTGAGAGGCAGAAGGCCTGCCTCTCAAGCCAGAGGGCTAGACTAGGCTATCATCGCCTATTGTGATATTATACCTTAAAAATGACGCAAATTGCAAGAGAGATGGCGGATACCAAAGTCTTATAGCATAGCATATTGTTGAAACGTACTTTCGTCCTCAAGACCTGTCTTAATAAATACAATAATGGCATCCACAGACGGGGTTCCATCTCACTGTAATCATGTCACAAACAGGCTCAAAATATGCAAACACGAAAATGTATTCATCGAATCCTTATTCCATTATAGGATTCGAATTTGCTTGCTCTTCTTATGAAACAAAGGGTAAGACCTAGGTGTCGCTCTGACTGAGGTATTTCATTATTAACATAAGCCCTTAAATATGCATCCACTGCTGAAAATGTAAAGGTTAGTCTGTTTGGTTTGTCTTACTTTTTCTTAGATGGTTTGAAAGGTCGAGCGATGAGAACGTACAAACTAAACTAACGTACGTGTAACTTGTAATTTTTTATTAGGTCGCGTATCGGCGTCATTAGATGCATGGTGATTTAACTGAAGGCTCCACCAGTAGATTAGCGCTGTTGATTAAGCAAAATATGCGGAGGTGGAACCCTTTTTCAAATCACATTACTATAACTATTATTTACTTTTTTTATAAATTTTATCGTTTATTGTGTTCTTTTCTTTCTTTCCTTCAACGAGCGTGCATGAACAAACTCATGGAAGAAGAAGAAGCGAAAGATTTGTGTCAGGATTTTAGCAAGTGGAGAGAATTGGTTTCTGCCACCCTTACGGGAAAAAGCCGTGTCAATAATTATGTAGTAAATGTTACCTTTCTTATTCCCTTGCCAATCGTATAATGTTATGCTAACCGTCTTACTGGTGTGAACCACCTAATTTTCATTAATGATTGCGGGAAAAACTTTTACAATAACAAAGCCCAAAATTAATTACTAGGTTTTGCTCATGGGCTAGCTCGTGCCGTGATTTGATGTAGGTGAACAAATTGTGACATTAAACTCAATTATAGTGTACCTAGGATGTACTTAAAAAAAGTCTTTTAGCTCCGGAGATTGTCCTTTACGAGAAACTACAATTAAGTTATCTTCTTAATATTAGTCTAGGAGTAAATTTCTGCGATAGCTTATAAAACATTCAAAACTCATTTCTATAGCAACATTCTTAAAACACTAAAGACCTAAGTCACAGCAAGCACTAACTCTTCTACTAGCTTCGTTAAAATACAGTGTAAAATAACACCTAATCATACAGAAGCTCTGGCGTAACGTACAAGTGTGTTGTGTGATGATGCAGACAGAACAATGTAACTCAGTTTTATGTAGGTACATTTTGCTTCTATCATATAGTATTAGGAAGATCCGGTACGAGCACATAAAATGGACCGCATAAATTAGGTGCTGCACACAATTCACCGTAGTCACAAAAACAGTCGCAACAGTGATAACTATTGTTGTCTCGTTCTAGCGATAAGCTTTGTTATTGATACACGTACCATATATACCGTCCACGGAGCTGTGTAGTATCCGTTTGCTTGTAGTTACGAGTACATTGGGTCCACGCGCTGTGTACTAAAAATTAGACTCGTACTGCTTCTTCCTTATGTTATTGTTCTTTTTTTAAATAGAGTTTTCATGTTTAAATTTTGTACCGACTAGTTTTCTGTCATTTCGTTTAGATGGTTCAGTTAATACTTTAGTTTAAACTTTTATTTATAATTTTCGTTATTATTATTATTTTTTTTTTTTTTTTTATGTAAAATAGGTCGGCGTTTGACCACCAACTCGCCTGATGTTAAGCGACGTTGTGGTCTAAGATGGAGCACGACGACCTATAGGGTACTTATTCACTCTAGCATTGAAGTTTTGTAGAGTGAAGAAGTACAAAGACGGCAGTTGAGTGCGGAGCTACAACCCGTCTTCGGAACGGTTACACCGGACTACATCCCGAAACACGACTAGGTCATTTCACGGCATGGCTTGGTCCGGTGGGTGGTAACTAGCCACGGCCGAAGCCTCCCACCAGAGTTTGCTACCCGGTTAGCACTACCCGGGGACCACGTGTAGGGAATCAGAATGGAGTACACTCCTACGGACGTGGGTAGCTCAGCCCCCAAAAAATCTTGTAAAATGTGATATATAGGTTACTTACTATGCCAACATAGTAGAAATATTAAGGTACATGGATATAATGTAATGTTGTATGTAATGTAATGGAATGCAAAGGCCAATAGAGTGGAAAGATATGTAATTCAGTAGTTCTCTACTAGCAAACATAATAACTAATAAACCGTAACTATGAAATGTCATACTTCACAAGTATTTATATTATGTTAAATTAGTTGTAAGCTTTTCTATTGTCGTTTTTGATGTGCAATAAAGTGATTTGTTTTGTAATTTTTATGAAGCAATGAAATACATCACTACATAGTATAAAACAAAGTCGCTTTCTCTGTCCCTATGTCCCTTTGTATGCTTAAGCCTTTAAAACTACACAACGGATTTTGATGCGGTGTTTTTTAATAGATAGAGTGATTCAAGAGAAAGGTTTATATGTATGATAACATCCAATAAATAGTGGAGAAATACTGTTATTTTTGAGGTTTCTAATGTGATGTCGTTAATTATAATTTTTTTTCCGCTTACATTGCAAACGCAGGCTGAACCCTACGAGATTTATCAAAATAATGTACTAATTATTTGTACACATTGAAAAGGTTTAAAATTTTATACCCGTGCGAAGCCAGAGCGGGCCGCTATGTTTTTATACACAACGTTCACAGTTTTTCTGTAGTGTATTTAGTATCAGCATTGCACCCGTGCGAAGCCGGGGCGGGTCGCTAGTAATATATAATCCGATACAAATTTCATTGTTACAACGGATGCATTTTCAAAGAAAACATAGTATTTCCAGGGATTTCCTACGTAACGGAGAGGTGTTCTGGTTTCAGGAGCGTCTCCGTAAAACTCATTAGACGACGTTCGCTGGTCGCACTCTCACAGGCTCTATGTACGTCAGTGCTTTAACTTACTACAAATTTACAATAAAAAAAGAACATTTTTAAGCAGCTTGCATTATACATACGGTTAACAAGCATATTTTTAAACCTAGGATCCTTTTTTTATTAATTTTCCGGTGAAAGAAGCAGCTTGCGTGCTTTGTGTGTAATTCAGGGTTACTTATTAGAGAAGGAAATTGGAAATTTATTATTTTTTGGAAAATATAAGGGCTAAACTTACAGGATTGGACGTACTACAACTCTGTAGTCTGCCTCTGTAGTCTGCCTCTATAGCCTGACAGGGGCACCGGCATCTCCATGTGAAACCAACGTCGTTTAACATCAGGTGAGTTGGTGGTCAAACGCCGACCTATTGTACATAAAAAAAAAATTAAAACATCGGTACCCAGGGTACCTAGCTACCTTTTATGACACCTACATACTGAGCTCGCAAATTTTTAAGACGTGGGTGTACGGCTGGTTTTGCTACTAAAGGGTACTCTTCAGGATATGAGGAGTCGAAGATGGTAGATGGCTTGAGTTCGAAGAGTGTCGCGCCTTGATTCCCAAAGGTTTTCTAGCTAGCCCAAAAGATATAAGAGAGCGGCAGCAGTAGGCACGTGTAGAAAAGCGGATGGTAGGGCCCCGAAACTGATAAAAATCATACAATACGACGAATCAACCAGATCAGAAGTTCAATCAAGCAATAAAAAAAAAACAATTATTAACACTCGTCCCTACTCCTTATCAAGGAGTTCACACACCAAAGTCACCGACAGCCACCGATATGATATCGATGGCTATGTGTTTTGACATTAGTGGCTATATTTACTAAAGAAACCAAGCCTAACACGTCATGTCGGCGGGTTGTGTCGGCGGGCCGGCGACTTTGGAGTGTTTATACTCATTTTTGGCTTTCAGTATTAAAAATCACAAGAATGTAAGTAAGTTATAATACTGTCTAGATCTAACTGCCGAGAGATTTGAATAAAATATGCGGTTGGAATAAAGTGAGCCTTTTTATCTATTAAACGCATTTTCTCGTACAAATCTTTCTGGAGGAGACGGTGCATGAGTGGGCGTCGACTCTGGGCTTAAGGACAGACATTTTTAAAATAAAATAAAAAAAACTGAAAACAAATGGTTTTGTTTTATATCTCTTGTGTTTTGACCGTTTTATTCATTGTAAGAATGCAGTGTTATAGCAGCTAAAATTGAAATTTCTAAAATAAAAAAACGTTATCAATCAATATTGCAAAGCAGAATGTGAGACAATGAAAGTGTGTATTGTGATGTGTGTGTGTGTGTGTGTATGAATGTGTGTAATTTGCCGGAGTGAATAATTAATAGTGTTTTATCTAATTCGTTTTAAACCTACATGCATACATAATATATTCATGCCCCTTTTCCATAGGGGTACGCAGAGACAACTTCCCTCTGCTTGCTATGATCCTGGCATACATATTTCAATTTTTCTACTTCCATGAGTCTTCATAAACGCAAATCGGCGACAGGTACTCTTAACCTGGCTCTTTATTTATCTTTTGTAAAGTTTTTGTGTGTAAAGGCGGTTTCGGTTCTCAAAGGTTTTCAATCATCAAAACTATTGAATTAAGACTGGTCAATTACTAGGTTTACATTGTAGGTGTACACTTGCAAGGGTATCAAAGCCTACAAGGTACTTTCCGAATCTTGAAATTTGGTACGAAGCAACATCTTATAGATTAAAAAAAAAATGCGAAAATCATAAATGTTTCGTTGCAATAAATAATAAGAATATTTTTCATAATTTTAATAAAAAATATTTGCTACTAATTAAGTTTGAACGGGACTCTTGGTGCGTGAGTCCGACTCTCGGTCGGTTTTTTTTATTAATCAAATCCATAATGGTTAGCCTTCTAGTTCGCGTAAGCTCACCTTAACCTTAGACCACAACGTCCAACACCAGACACCACGCGCCCTATTCCGTAAATCAAAACCGGCAGTCGCAACACGAAACGAAATAAACGTACTACTGTCAGCGGTTCGCATTTTAATTAATTAAGATCAGGAAGAGAGGTAAGGGGAACGGGGAAGCGCAACAGTCGGTATTTGCCATCGAGAAAATAGCAAGGAGAGGTGGCATTATCAAATGTGCATGGCTTTGCGATTTTTGTTATAAGACTGGCCTCTGAGGCCAATAATTATAAAACACTAGCTGCGCCCCGCGGTTTCACCCGCTGTTAAAAAGTATCCTATGTGCTATTCTAGACTATAATCTATCTCTGTGCCAAATTTCATCCAGATCCATTCAGCCGTTCTGGCGTGAAAGAGTAACAAACATCCATTCTTACAAACTTTCGCGTTTATAATATTAGTAGGATTACTACTTTACTTACATTATTATTTTTGACATGAATACTAATAACCATTTTGTCATTATTAAAAATTTGACACATTATTATCCTTTTGACATTTATACTACTATTTTCAATTTCTTTAATAGGATATTATTTTTTCATACAATTTCATATTTTTAACATTATTACTAAATAGAGTCAATTTAACATTTATAATTAAAATGTCTGATATTGCTAATGTGACTGGTTATAATCGTTTGAGTAATAAATTATTAATCAATAATAAGTAAATAATTTTGCGTGTTATCCGACCCATAATAGAAGTGTTAATAGCAAAGCCATTTCAGAGGAATTCGCGTGGCCAATAACGTATATCAGAGCTGGCGTTTGGCTGGCGATGACTGGCGGCGAATTAATTTATTTCACAAACGTGCATCAAGATCTCTACCTGAGATCAGAGATTGTTACTAACGACTAGCTCTTTTGCCCGTAGTTTCTCTCGCGTTTTACATACTTATGTCAATCAGGGATAGTGTAGCTTTCTAATATTGGTAGAATTATTGAAATCGGACCCGTACTTTTTAGTTTATTCGTTACAAGCATACAAAGATACAAACCTTTCCACTTTCAGAATTTTAGTGTAGATATAAGCATTTTACAACTTTACAACAGATGGTATCACACAATAGGAGTACATTAAGCTGACTGCGCTAAAATACAGTACAAGGAATAGTAGTATAAAGAATCAATTCCTGTTTTTTGCATATTGTTTATATTACATTACAATAAAAGTTAATAAAAGTGATTTCTTCATGACGGTTTTCCAGACTTTATCTGAGACTGTCTGCGTAATGTTACGCATCGCTGTAAAAAAGTATAATGCCATCTCTTCCTTGTATTGCTCCGTGATGTTTACGCACCGAGACACCGAAATACCGCAAGACACCAAGAAACACTGAGCGACACCTAGCGACATAGCCTCGACATTCGTTTTCTGTCTTCGAGCTTAGCGGCAGCTTAACTCCATTAGTAAAATTAATGTTTTGAATTACTCGCGGTCTGCCAGGCGCTTTCGCAAAAACGGTCGTCTTACAGAATAGTGACGCTTTAAAACAATTATAATGGAATAACGGATTTTATGTCGCGGATTTGGTTTGAAGTTATTTTTAGGGTCTGCAAGGAAGGGTTATTTTGAGAAGTTGATTTTAGGTTTCTTTTTTTACACGACAAAGTTTTTATCTTATTATATCTCTTAGGGCCGCATGCTAAAACAACGCTCAGTCATGAATCTTGATTTATAACTGGTTTTACGAGTATGTATGCGTCGTTTTTTTATGCGGGTCTTAAAGACTTTATTTTTGATTTCAAATAAACTTTTTTTTTTTATTATTACTTAATAGGCTTGCGTTTGGCCGCCAACATGCCTGGTGATAAGCAGTGATGCGGCCTACGATGGAGCACGCTTGCCTAGAAGAAACCGATTCACTCGAGACTTGAAGATACCCAGATTATAAGTGTCAGGGAACACACACTCTGGCACACTCTGGCTCTTTTCTTTAAAAAACAATTAGGTACAGTTTAAAAGCAAATTCAGTGCAAGCTTCAATCCATATTGAAACTGACTTAATCACCTATGCAATGCCTTATCATTTGTGTTAAAACATAAAATCCAAAAAACTAATAACAAGACGACGTACTCGTTTATGATGCCTAAACCACAATTTGCGCTATTTCAAATAACACCTTTAACTAACGCAATTACAAACCACCTCCCCAATCGTCTCCAAACAAAGCAACGTACAAACAAAGCGAAACAAGAATTAAATTACGCAAGCACTCCTCGCAATTTATGCTTACTTCTCTAAAAAACGTCGCGCATTCCACAAACGGCAAAGAAACGTAAAGGAACGAACGCTGAAATCCCGGCGCGCACTAAACGCTCTAAAATCAGAACATAATGAACCACGTATCCACATTTGCATTAGAAATGCTCAGTTTCTTGCCGCAGCCGCGTCGGAAGAAACCACCTTTTGGGTTGAGTTAGAATGTGAGCGATTAGCGACGAAAAATGTTTTTAGTTTTATGCGTGTCTTGGCGCGGTCAGACATTGGTCATATTTGCACCACTAGGTCTTGAGGCCAAATATTTGCACCACTAGGTCTTGAGGCCAAGTCACCAATATCTTTGGGCACAAAATATATATTGGAGCCAATATGTCACGTAGTAAGTGTCACCTCAATTTAACCTTGAATTTAAATTTAATTTTCATTAAACCTTGTGTTTAATTTTGCATAGCCATTTTAAATTGAAGACAAGCTTGCTCCCAAATTAAAACCAATGTAAGGCCGCGGCATCAGAGGCCTTCGGGAGGCCTAGCAACTTTGACATTGGCTATAAATGAACCTGAATGGTTACTGATACAGTTTCCTCAAGTCTTATCTAATAAGCCGATTACTGAAATAGAATCACACAACAACATTGTACTGTAGTGTTATTTTCTCCTTTCTGCTATTTCCCTCTTTCTCTCCCCATCTCTTTCTAACTATGTATTCCACGCGATGGTGGGTTAAAACTTGTCTCCTCCACTTTGCATTTTTTGGCAATTAGTCCTTTCTTGCACATATTTAAAGCGCTGGCCAGACAGAAAAGACGTAGGACGAGTACAAGACACGGACGGAGCGGAGACATGGCACCTTCATACAAAACAAGAAGCATCGCGTCTGTGCTCTATCCGCTCACCGTCCTATTTGTAATATGTGTTGCGTCGCGTCATTTTTATGAATACATTTTTATGAAAGTACAAATTGAAGGGATGGCACATCTGTGTCTTAGCTTACGTCTTTTCTGTCTGGCTTTCCGCTAATGTCTTACAAAAAATATTTTTTCCAAACTAAATCTCTGACACCGTAACTGCACCTTTACCCTCATCACATTGGAAAGAAACCACGCCACCTTTAGCGCAAATTGTATCCTCGGCGACTCTCGTACCCCAGCGTTTGTCAAAAGAATGAGTCTTTTTACCCCGCCTCGGAGTTCTGCCTCTTGGAATAACTAGGAAAAGAATTCTGGGTATTTTAATAGTGTACGTCTACATCTTTGTAAACAGCGTTGTTTTGTTAAAGTGTACCAAAGAGTATACTTAACTACTTTACATAAATTCAGCAAGAAACAAGTAGCATTTTTCTTGCTACAAGCGTTTTTCTAGCTACAAGCATTTTTCTAGCTACAAGCATTTTCTAGCTACAATCATTGTAATATATCTCATCGTATTACATATTTTAGCCTAGTTGGAAGAAGATGCGTTCAATAAACCTTACAGATCCTTAACATTTCAGTAGCGCGTAAGTAAAACTAGACTGGAAATCTGCAATAATAAGACTAAAAAACTGCAACATGTCGCCGGAACATTTTTCCATAGCTAGAATTTACGCACACCTTTTTCTTTATTTCCGCATTGCTTTAGCAAATGGGCAAATGCTACATAGACTCATACAGCTTTGAATGTTTTTTTTATTTAGTCTGCGCCAGATTTTATTTTGTTAAGTTTCACAATTCAGTATCTAGCATCTTCACACTTATTTAACTTTTGCGTAATCGGTACGGTATATTCGTTTTATCATTTTTATTTGCTATCATTTCTGTATTCACTTTCTCTTTATTTATGCTCTTGTTCATTTTACAAAAAACTGACAAAATAGTCCGTATTCAGAGGCCACAATGCGCGGTATGCGTCCACATCAGCGCCAGAAATGACACACCATTATAAATCTCATTGAAGATACACTGTCATCCATCACCAAAAGGAAATGAAGTCTCGCGGATGCCAGACGTACGAATACGTGAATCGGGCTTGCGGAGTGTGGATTTGGTTACTTAAAATTTTGTAACCACAACTATGAAAGTAATAGGGCTGGTAGAATTTTGTGTAGAATCTCTTATTTTCCTGGTTTTTTTTTTTTTTTATCGCTTTTAGTGATAAGGCCGCCAGGGACCCTATTCGGAGATTTGAAATTCTCATCTCACCTTCTTTCGTCCTTGTTGCTCTCATTTAAAACGTCATAGATGTGAGAGTGACCAAGATAAAATCTCATCTCATCTCACGCGCAGGAATAGCCCCCCAGTTGTTACACTATGTAATAAGTTTTATTATAATTTTTCTTTTGTTGTTTTGTTATTTGTGGTTTGAACAATAAAGAGTTTATTTATCTATCTATTTTCTTATTATGGAATGTCATTTTCTTCATCAGCTTGTAGCGACCCCCTAATCTGTATAAAAGGTCTTGAGCCAGTGCTTTTAATCTTGCGCTAGTCTCAACAATGTGTGACCAGTGATGGGTCTGATATTTCTTACCCGACTGCGTAAGAAGGAGGGTTGTGTTTTTCGAGTGTATGCTGTATCATAATATGTATGTGGGTATGTATGTGGGTATGTATGTATGTATGATGTTTCTTTGGCAGGCCCTACAGCCTATACAGCTTGATGGATTTCGACATGTGAGGTGTCATTTGAATCGTCTTGATAATGAAAGTGACATAGGGTATAATATTTTGCAGCTGATTTTATTTTTATAAATGTATCTTGCTCCCTTCTTCTTCTAAGCTGGCTGTTATTGTAATAAATGCTAAATTAATTTAATTTCGTTTTGTATTATTTTGTTTAAAGTACGGATTTTAACGCTGATGTTAAAGGTTTCTTTCTTCTAACAAAAATTGTCTTTAAACGTTTATGAAACGAACGAATAAAAAAACAATTACACTAACGGCCGCATTGTCAAAAGAGCTGGAGAGGCCGAGCTGTAGAATAGAATCATGAGCGAGGCCGGTGGGACCGCTTACCTATCTACGTACCCCGGGTAATACATAAGTAATGGCTAGCTCGGACGTTTTAACCACTGGACGAGAAGTAACGTACTCTTTGAATTTTTTACTGTAGTTGTACTCACTGTAGTTGAACTTTTCCAACAAAGATAACGTTTAATTTTTGCTAAATCAAAAATGTTTGGGCAGCTCTTTTACTAGTTCGATTTCTTAAGATTTATGTTTTATGTTTATCTGTGAAATCAAAAGTCTTTGAAAGAATCTAAAAGTGTATTTGTTATAAAATTGAAAAAAAAAACGATGCACAACAAGGAACATTTTTCTGCAACACTTAATTTTTCGATTTCTTATTATGTAATCTAGTCACGTCCAATGACTTATTCGTTATCCATTGCATGTTACCTGGGTCTCGTAGGCCCTTACGGACAACCTTTTAAGAGAATTTTCCCCTGTCTTGAGCCATTCTAGGGCCCGATTCTGGCGTGAGCGATATTATATTCATCTCTCTCATCTTCATGACTTTTCTGACGAGAGGGGCAGTGACTGAGATAATATCGTACATCGCAGAATAAGGCCCTGACCGAGGATCGTTGCAATTACATTACGCGCGTCGATCGACTGCTTCTACGAGCAAAGTAGAATAAACTGAGTGGTCAGACTTGGTATTAGACATTTTAAGTCATATAGTCGATTATTCCTTGATATAAATATCTGCGGATGAAAGTTTTGAATCTAAATCTAAAAGTACAATTATGCTTTACACTCATAGCCTCCGACTTGGTCTCTGTGTGTTGGATGCCATTGAACAAAAATACACAAAACATGATAACTTTTACTTTTGTATTTTGAGGAAAATACCCAGACCGGGAACCATACCCGTGACCTCTTGGGGCCCTAGACGATTTGAAATCGCTTCCAAGCTATTGTAGTTTTACGAAAGCTGCTAATTAGATGATATGACAAAAAGATCATGTGACGTTAATATAGCTTGTAGTTCGGATAATCAAACAGCTAGCGTTCGAGCGTTAGCAATCGAAGAAATAGAATGGCTTGGAAGTATATGCAACTTAGCTAGAGGCCCTGCATATAAAGCAAATGCTCTACTGGCCAGGCTAGAAGAATCATCATTCTACGCAATATCTTGTACTGGCCGTGAAAAAAACTTCGATACGATGATATCTTCGTCGGAGAAGACTTGCCTCTCAAGCTAGAGAGAGCAGGTTTGGACGTAGCCGAAGGCACGCATTTTTTCATTGTGTGTGCTTATTTAAGGTCATCTGCTACGTAACTGGAGCCTGGTGCTTGGCGACAGGCTCGCTTTCTGTTACATTTGGGACTTAAAATCGTCTGACGAAGTGTGGCTGTTGTACTCCTCTGCCAGCCCCTTCGGGGGAAAGGCATAGCGTTATGTTACAATATGTGAAAAAATCTTCAAAATTAAGTTACTCCAATTTATCTGGTCATCTCTGTACTTGTAAAAATACACCATTCTGAATCGTTTTTTTTTGTATTAAAATTAGACTTTTTATTTTAGTTCTAGTCCATTGTTTTTGTTGGCCATTGTTCAAAAAAGCATAAACATCCAAAACTAAATCTATATTAAGCTACACGTATGCTAGCTACAAGATACTGATATTTATTTTTTTTAATAAGAATAAACAGTCTCAGATATAATGTTATGGCAACTGAAAATACGATTTCCTGCATGTCAAAGAAATCTGCCAGCTAGTTTCCGCTAGCGTTTTATACGAACTGCATTTGAAATGGAGTCTCATAAATATATTTAAGAGGTAACGTGGTTTATTAGACATATTTCATGATAGATTCGTATTTGGATTTTATAAAAAATCGACTCCTTAAAGTGTTTTATGTCATTCTAACAATTTTAAGGTATAACTTTAAAAACTATACTCGTACTACCTCGTCAGATATTTATTGCATACTAAGGCCGTACTAAGATATTAATTGAATTTAAACAAAACTCATTTGATGTCAACAGATAAATTATACAACGTGCTGTTTTGCATTCCCGCGGAATTTGTAGAGGTAGTTAAACTCCAATACCAGAGCACAAATAGCTTAGGGGCAACTTTGAAATCCAAAAAAGCAGCTGTTCTATACATTTTGTCGATTTTTTCGTATGGAGCAGCTGTTTTTTTTTTTCGGTACAAGGTTACCCCAGTTTATTCATGCTCTGCTAGTGGAGTATAACAACCTCTACAAATTCCGCGGGAATGCAAAACAACACGTGGTATTTTCTTAAGATTTTCTCCAATATGGAAATCATAGCTGTTAATTAAGATTGAATGGTCTTGTTAAAGTAATATCTAAAAGCATCGCGTCCACGTTTACTTAAAATCTCTGGCATTTTATTTTTGTAGGCTAAAAGTTAAATAAGCGTAGCGTAGACAGGAAATAAAACCAAGCAAAAAAATTTAAGCCTACTACTATTTTACCAGATAGTTGATAATAGACATTTGTTGAAGAAACAGTGTTGGCTTTTCTACCACTACACAGCTACGAGTCTACATAGCAATAGTCTACGCCGTAGCACAAGTCTACGCCGTAGACCCACGTAAACATTGTTTAATACTACTTTAGAAGAAATTCATAAGACGACATTTGAAGCGAGTTCTAACGCGGAATAAACAAAAAAATAAGCCCGAACGGTCGACAGAATGTTTTCTTTCACCGGAACAAATTGAAAAGCGCCTGTTTTTTTCTTCGTTTGGGGTTTCGTTCCGAGAAGTGAACCGAAACTGTTTTGGTAAAACTTTAAGTTTTCTTCCACAGAAAATACCTATATTTTACTAGAAATACAAAAAGAATACAATATGAAATTTGTTAGCATTTAGTTGCTTACGATTGGTGTTTGGGTTTACATGAAAATGAACAAAATAAAAGTCTTAAATTGCGGGCTAACTTTTGATATACTAGTTATATTAAAATAGTTTAAAAGAATGTATCTGCTTAAACTATGAAGTCCAAACAATTAATGACTTAAATTTGAGATAAAGCTAAAAAGCTATTAGTACTAGCTACTAGTATCATTAAAATACTAGCTAGCCCCGCGATGTTACTCGCGGTAAAAAAATAGTCATAAATAAAAATCAGGTTAGTAGCGTCTGCTACCTCCATACCGAATTTCATCCATCAAAATCAAAATTTTGTTTATCTGTTGGAGCGTGAAGAAGTAACAATACACACACATATGCACAAACTTTCCCATTTATAAAAAGTACTAGCTGCACCCCGCAAGTTCACCCACGGTCCCACAAGAACCGCTTACTCTTTTGGAATAAAAAGTACTCTATGTCTTTCTCTCAAAAAATGCCCCTCAGTTTCTTGCCTGTTCTTCTGAGTAGTGGCTCTTTTTCCGAACAAGGCGATCGAGTCTATTTTTTGACGTTCATAAGTGTATCTTCGATACCCAATTAAATAAATTATTTTTTTATTTTATTTTCCACACAAGTTTACAACGTTTACAATATATAAGTACATTTCACATGATACTAAATACATCAAATAATACTATGCTAGCAGCCCCTGCACTAGGCAAACCTGTATCGCAGGGACCACCTACGAATCATTACTGGGTGGGGATTGGTGCGGTACGGAAGGAATGGAACGGAATAATAATTTACTAGATTTGACTAAGGATTCGGGGATTACAATTTCTATACTAATATTTTAAATTACATAAAAAGTGGGTGAATAAGGTGTGTATGTAAGTGCGTGTGTAATTCTGTGGTGTGTGTAAAGAGTGTGTGAGTAAAAACATTTTTGACTTTGACTTTGAGTGTGTAGCTTGTATGCAAAATTTCATGGTGATCAGTTGAGTGTAACAAACAAAGAAACGAAGAAACTCACTAAAGCTTTTATAATATTAGTTTGGAAGTAGAATTAAGTAAGGAACCCATTTCAATGAATTTTAGTCGCAACTTGGCAATTTTATTTTACAAGGGACGGAAGGTAGGGTAGTGAATTACGTCAGATTCGGCGATCATTGCGGTCCCGTTTCTACTGGGCCGCTATATTCTTTGACCCCGGTACGTTCGTTATTGCGAGGAACTCGAAAGGAAGTCGTTAGTTATTGTTTATTGTATTGGATACCGTCTACAGTACTAATAGATAGATATCTTTAAGTTACCACAAGTACCGGTGCTTCTTGCAGTTGCAAGCGTGGGGGGTTATACAGTTCCCCCGAGGGGGCTGGCAGAGGTATAATACAACACCCACACTTCGCCAGACGATATTCAGTCCCAAATGTGACAGGGGGCGAGCCTGTCGTCATGCACCGGGCTCCATTCATGTAGCAGATGACATACATACGCACATATGTTCACACAATGAACAAATTGGTGCGTGCCGTCGGCGGGGTTCGAACCCGCTCCCTCTGGCTTAAGAGGCAGGCCTTCTCCAACTAGGTTGTCATCGCTTGTCGAGCAGGATGTACTTAGGCATAATTGATATGTGCATCCTGTTCCAGGTTACCAGGTCACTTGCTCTAATATACGAAGATGTGTGTAGTCTACAGAATTATTAAAGAAGCAAAGTATATATGTTTGTATGTAGAGGGTAACCTCAGGCAAAAATGGTCTGATTCCAATAAATCGCGTCATAGGGTATGAAACTTGAGCAAAGCCGCGGGCCAAAGCTAAAATTAGATATTTAATAGATCTCTCCTATTATGTTGTGTTAAAAAATCAATCCAGTGGTTTCGGATATTATCCTCTACGACTAAACTTGCAAACTTTACATCTTTAATAGCTGTTAAGCCCATTTTCAGAAGATATGAGGTTAAATCTTAAACGCAGGGCTAACCCAGAGTTAAGATGCTATGAATATCACTCTAATATTGTGTTAGCTCAAGGTTAGCTAGTTGGCTCATAAAATCATCTTGATGATTGATTTATCAGATTACAAGGCGTTGTGTGAATGTATCATCAACTATTGTATTTGTGTTTGGGGAAACGCTGCCAAAACTCATATGATTGTTGCTGAGAGAGCACAAAGAGCGGTGCTTAAAGTTATGATGTACTTACCATTCAGATTTCCTACTGTAGAAGTATACGATAAAGCTCAGGTACTTTCTTACGAAAAATTTATGTTAGTCAAATATTGAGAAGGTATCATAAGAATGAAGTTCCATACTTATGTCAAATAAATAAATTATTGATTGATATTGATTGATTGATTAACCTCTGACGAGCAGTTAACTTCGAGTTTAAAAGATATTCCAAGCCTCTGCAAGTGGTGCTTAGTACACATAATATGATACGATTATAATACATAATGCATCATACTTACATTGTTGAAGGGAGCTACGATTACCTCTTCACTCGTAAACAAGAGTCCCACTCACTACCTCATAACGCCCTCTCTAATTCTATTACTGAATCATACATAATACAGATAATAACGTTATAATATAATAATATCATAAACAGCCCTCTATGCTAATATAACTCAGTGGCAAGTGCTCAGATATCAGGCAATAATCTCGTAATAATGTACCTACTCGTATTATTTCCATTGAGTTTTCCGCATTTCTGCTGAAGAGTTCCCTATGTGGTCGGGATAAGAACTAATACTGCATGAGTGAATGTATATTATAACACATGTTACTTTTAAGAACTGAGCTTCAGAGTATGTTGTAGATTTTCTTAAGGCGCCCTACACTGGCGATTTAAGAAGACCACGCATTTCTCTTACAGAGTTCAACGTACGAATTTTTTTATATTGATAAGATTATTTATAAAGACTAGTGTTATACGTGGACACGCGAGCCGCAGGTCGTTCTTTGTAGTGTATCACGAAAAACCGCTGTAGAAAAACTAATTTAATTCACTTCGAACTACATAAGAATAGTTGTTGGAACTTTCTTACCAAGCTCTCATTTATATTAATATAAAACAAAACTTCCAAGAAAATCATAATATTTCTATGGCATCACTTCGAAAATTGCTCTCAGACCCGTATGGAAGCACCTGTAGTGAGCAGGAAAGAGGCATATTTTTTCCTTTTCCTGTCCTGAATGCCGTCCGCCGTTCCCAAAGGAAGTACTTATGTATTTCATTTCCTAGGAAACTCTTGTGAGACTTCCCTATACCGCTTGGACAAACAAAGTGTGTGACTTGATTACGACCATACTCGTCTTAGCTTTTTTGCTATCAATGCTATTGTGTACCAAGTTTTTTTTTTTTGAGTTTAGTAAGTCAGTTTTAGAGTCAGTAAAGTTTAGTGTTTTTTTTTTTTTTATTTTGCAAAAAATAAGTAATCATGATTAATAGAATAAAATGATTGCAATTTTTTTTAATAATATGTAAAAAGTGCTGTATCAATATCTTAATCATTATGTCGTCTGTGTCGAGCATGTGCTAATTAAGTTTATGTTAAATCTAATACAATACAATAACTCTGTATTAAAAACATAAAATAATAACAATAATATACTAAACTAAGATATCTTTTATTTAATTTATCTTATTAATATTAATTATAACTTAATAAATAACAACTAGCCCCCCTCTACCTGTATTCCCTTTAGATGATAACAATAAAGATACCAGTTAAGAAATGTCACGGTCCCCGGAGTCCATGGAGTGTAATTTCTCAAATTAAAAAAAAACTTACTATGTAAATCTAAAGATTGAACTTAAATTCCATTTCCCATTGTCTATACAACTTGCTACAGACAGCGATAGCCCATTGTACCTACGCCCTTAAAATAAACAAACGTCAGTTCACCTGTCTCAAATATTTCGGATATTTCGAACGTTCCGTATCCTCCTGTTTATTCATCCAATCGCACAGCAAAGGCCGAATCCGATACGTGCCATTGTTGTCTCTGAATTGTACAAAATATGATTGAGTAACTGCCGGTGATGTTCTGGCGATTGAATGTGAAGTAGCAGGATAAATCATCTACAATGACGGTTTCTTTGAAAAATATGAACGAAGGGTTGCTAAAATGGAATTGTAAGGAAAATTTGCTTGAAGATGTTACAAAAAAGTTGTCATAACACTGTTTATTCTTGCTTTACTGAGTTTGAAGCCGTAACATGTTGTTCGGGAAATAGGTCGCGTCATTGACTCCTCGTGTATTTATGTGGATTTTGTTCGAAATCTTATTACTAGTTATCTTTGTGTAGTAGTTTTAGGCGATATTATTAATTCTTTCTGTAATTTCTGACGTGAACTACTAAGAGCTTGTCTATCTTTAACTAACGGAATCACTGTAACCAGGCACCTTAATAGTCGACCGAGCGAAGCCACTCTGCTTCAGCTTAGACAAAAATGCTTTCGTATGTCCAATTTCTGTCCAGATCTCTCAGATTCTCTTGAAATTTTGTGAGTGGGCTCGATAATTAAGGAAACAGATTTGACAGATTATCGAACTAGCTCACAGATTTCACGAAAATCAGTTGACGTTTGTCCTCCCTGTAGGGGACAACTTACAGAGCCACCAGTAAGTTAGTTTTGTTAGGAACAAAGCCAAAGCTGTCTTGTAACATTTTGACAATCAATTAGTTTTTAGCATCTCTCTCACATATTTTTTTTTCTTTCCGCACACGTCGTTTGCGTTGCAATTTAAAACTATAGGAAATAAGATACCAATCTAGAAGTATCATCATGAACATAACGTTAAAGATATCATCGCATCGACTCGAGAGTTCTCCGCAGGTGGCGCTGTTAACTTTCTACTTACTGCTATTTAACTGTGGCTCCATGGCTAATTTTTTATGTATATTTTTTATGTTGTTGTCTGTTCGGAAGCTTTAGTTTGCAGTATATGTTAGACTCCCTGGGGTTACAACGATGGTTATTTAAAGCTCTATAAAAGGATATCAAGATTCTCTTGGAGATTAATGACAGGGCATATACTTTAATCCTCAGCTAAGCTCAAAATAATTTCTTCTCTGCCTTAAATCGACCTACCATAGTTTTTTCATATAGGTAGTATTAATATTATCTCTGGCACGAATAGTCTGATTTTTTTTTTCGATTCACGATTCGATAGCACGAACTAATGCAAACTACTTAACTATTTTTTTTATATTATTACTAGCTACGCCCCACGGTTTTATCCGCGTTTAAAAAGTATCTTCTGTGCTTTTCTAGACTATGATCTATCTCTGTGCCAAATTTCATCCAGATCTGTTCAGCCGTTCTGGCGTGAAAGAGTAACAAACATCCATCCATCCATCTATTCATACAAACTTTCTCGTTTATAATATTAGTAGGACTACTAAATCACTGACTCTCTTACGCTATGAAATTTAATCAAAACTGCGAGCAATTTGCAGATTTTTAACATCTTCATGGTCAAAATATCACAGTAGACAATATCTGCCAGCGAATATTTGCTTAGATCTATCTCAAAGGAATCTGAAATATTTATTCCCCAATTAGGAGTTTCAAAGCTAATAAACTATGAAACCAAGAATCACAACTCTGAGTTTGTATCGTTTGTTTGCAAAACCCCGCGGAACATTTGCAGCTAAGTTAATTAGCTGCTTTTTAATTTTTTCTTGACGGCGTCGAGATGAAAAGTTTTTATTACTTCTCAGCGTTATTTTTCTGCCAACGAGATTAAGTTAGTTAATTATTGTCAATTGGCGAGAGATGCTTTGAATTTGACTTTTGCAAGTTAGAGTTTGTTCAAAGTGACCGACTAACTCTGACGCTATTAAGATCATATCAGGTAAGACGTGTCGGTCTCCAGACTTGCTTAGGTTGGATTATTTACGTACCTTTGAGAATAATGAATCTAGTGGATATACTCTATTGTTCGCTTAATGAAAGCGATGTCGCAAATTATTTTGATTGCAATTACAGTCATAGCTTGTAGATGTCAAATAAGTGAAGAGATGAAAACGATGTCAGATTATTTTGTAGTTAAACAGAAAATAAATTAACTAAATACTTTTTTAAGCTTGATCGATATCGCGTGTATACGAAACGGGCTTAGAAACTAATGGGATGTTGCATCTCTTCATTTTGAAATTTAGATTTACCTTATTAACTTGCAAATTGCAATGTACAGAATTACATCGCAAACTTGTGTGACTGAAGTATTACAACCTTTAAATACAAAATGGTGTGTCCAATGCTTAACTATTTTAAGACTCAGTTATATTTGCTCGAGTCATTAAAGCTTACTAAATTTATTACGTAATGAAAATTCTTTTCGAAAATTCCTTGTTTTTCTTGCAAATGCTAGTTAATAAAAAAAGTAACAAAGCAGTTATTTTAAAATCCGTTGTCCATATTTTAGTCAAGATATATTAACCGACTTCCAAAAAGGAGGAGGTTCTCAATTCGGCTGTTTGTTTTTTTATGTACTCGTGTGTTACGCGATTACTCCGCCAATCGTGAATTGATTTTAATGATTTTTTTTGTTCCCTAGAACATACATTTTAGCAGTTAATTTTATCGAAATCTGTCAAGCTGTTTTTAAAACATCAACAAGTATAAAAAAATGTTAAGATAGACGACGAATTTTAGGATGGGGAGTCGGTTTTTAAGCTTCTATTTTATATTATTATTATAAACTAGCTGCGCCACGCAGTTTTACTCGCGATTGAAAAGTATACTATGTGCTATTCTAGACTATAATCTATCTCTGTGCCAAAGTTCATCCGGATCTGTTCAGCCGTTCTGGCGTGAAAGAGTAACAAACATCCATCCATCCATTCATTCCCACAAACTTTCGCTTTTATGATGTTAATTTTCCACCTCAAAGGTCCGACAAAATATTTTTTCATAGGTACTTATTACTAAATTATTTCGGCAAAACCTGCTCAGTACTCCTAAGTAAGAACGAAACTAAATAAAGTGCTAATTATTGTTTACAAAGCGTCTACGTCGGCATTAGAATTTGTTTTCATCACATTAATCAAAATATTAAGCCCTCGAAAAAGGGTTGACAGTTCTCCACAGTCACGCTTTTGTAGAGCTGTCATTTTTAAAGGACATTGTTTAAAAGTATTTTGTACATTCATAATTATGTGGGCCACGTAAAAGTAGCGTTGCTATGCTACCCTTTTTTTCGTGAACAATTTAACTAAACTAAATCATATCCATTGGACACACCATTTGTAGTTAAGGGGTGTAGCATTTTTTATTCAATATTTCTTAGTATAAAAGTAGTAGACCACCCAAGCCCACCCAAGCCCACAAGAGGCGCGAAGCGTGTGTCGGACGCGACGAGCGCTTTGCAAACATGTCCAAGTGGAGAGTGCCCGTGCCCACGCTTCGTGTAACATTTAAGTACTTTTACTGTAAGGTGGTGTAATGCTTGTGGTACTAACAATAGTTCTGGAAGTCCTGAATTCGGAGGAATTACAGAACTATTGGTGTTGGGACTTAGTAAGTCGCCCGTTGAGTTAGATAAATTAAAATTTTGGAAATAAATTAGTACTTGACAAAAGACTGTTCTCTGAGTCTTTGATTATTAGCTTTATTTATCAGGGACACTTACACACACGGTCGTTTGACCCCAAACTAAGAAAAGCTTGAACAATGGCGGCCAGATACATACTCGTACATATATATTTCTTAAATACATACTTAAATAGATAACTAACACCCAGACATAGAACAAACACAAATGTTAGTCCTAGGTGGGAATCGAACCCACGCCCTCTAGCTCAGAAGGCAGGTTCACTACCGATTGAGGCAGTCAGCTTAGTCAGATTTTTTTAGGGGCCCGTACGAAACCAGTAAAAAATGACTAAAAAGAAGAAAATATGCGATCGATGGTGCAGGTGAGACTTGGAGGTCTATCTGTCTGTATTTCACAGATTCATTTCTGGAAAGCTAGAACAGAACAGCTCCAAATTTTGTTTATTCAAATTGTTCAGAAAAAAACCACGCGGCATAGCTAGTTGCTTATCCAAACTAGTAAACATAAGATTTCCTCTGTCCATTCTTCCGGGCATTCGTCGTATATCACGAGTTATCCGCGAACTATCCAAACAACGGAACTCTTCCTAACTTTTGTCACATTTCACGCCATATTTTGAGGTTACTTTAAGGTGGTGTCGAACTTGTGCGTTAAATCGTCCGTGACGGTACATAAACCTACTTTAAGACAAATATAGTCACGTCTCAGAGGAAATACCTAATTCCTTGAAATTATTTTTTCAAAAAAGGAAATACCTTTATTTGAAAAAATAATGCCCCTCAGTTTCTTGCCTGTTCTTCTGAGTAGGGGCTCTTTATCCGAACAAGGTGGTCGAGTCTATTTAAAAAAAATTGACGTTCTTATGTGTATCTTTGATACCTAAATGGAATGAAAACATTTTGACTTTGACTTTGACTTGCATTGGGATGGGATAAACTATAACAAGCATGATGCAAATTACTGGCTCGATTCTTTGTTGTAAACTTCGTCTGTCACAAAATTGCTAACTTATTGTAATGGAATTCTAGGAATGACCCCGAATGGCAGATAAAATTGAGTAGTTTAAAAGTACTATGATGTTATAACGCTTGTAAATTACGCAGCCATGTCAAAGATTTAAAATGGGAGAAAATCGTTAAAATTTTAATATGCCTACACGAACATTCATTTTATTACAAAGCTCAACAAAAAACTTTTTTTTTCTGTTGCCCTGAATATTTCTGCGGATTTCTATATTTTCAAGTGGCCAATTTTCGAAAATATTTATGAAAGTACTGGTTTGGCAAAACAAAATGTATACTACTGCTCCCTTTCTCCCTCTGCTTTGGAACATTGTACTATTATTATAGTGCAATGTGAAAATGAAGATTTACAAAAAAACTAGAGTTAATATTCCAAAACCACCAAAATTTTCTTAAATTGTTCACGTAGTACTTGTACGTGTACTTATAAACAACTCTTACATAAAGAGCAACAAAATCACTGTTGACCAGTGTTATCATTACGTCCTTGACTTAATTTTATAATAGATAACTCACAACGCCCCCGGTTCACCCGCGACTTCCAAGTTTTTTTCATCAGCCAGCTACATTGCAACCCCTTTTCTTTTTTAATTAGAAACTTGAATGCAAATAACTCGTTCATAAAACTCAAGAAAGAAACACCCCGAATTTTAAATACACAATTCCTTATTTTTCTCTTTCATCAAAGCGAGCGGCTGAGAAGTTAAGGGCATTTGTTTTCTTAAGTTTTGATTAAGACTTGGTAAGTTAACAGAGCTGGCAAATGATGCCGAAAAATATAAGTTTTCCGACCTAAGATGCTGACGTAATTGTTTGAATAATTAGTGCCTCATTCGTACAATTAGAAAGTTTTCTTTGACGCAACTTTTTAATGAATAAATTTCGTAAAATTTGTCGCTGGGAATGGAGATATAAAAAGACGTTTTCTCTGCGACTTTTCAATGTTATGTAATCGCCTCGTTTTGTTATGAGCTTACGTCTTATTATGGAAGTTGATAATTTTTATTTAAGTCCTTTACAATTTCCTGACCGTGGGCAAAAAATGTTTTGTCGTTTATGGCTTTAAAAATCGGATGTAACAAAAAGTTTTGTGACAAATTTTATTAAGTAATATGACAACATCAGGAAACAATGTAATTCAACGGAAGTACAAGCTTAAGTTGCTTAAGTATTTTTGTTCCTGGCTTTGTTTTGTAATTTTTTTCTTCAGTTTGTTTACATGTCTTATTACAATGCTTGTAATTTTATTTTAATTAATAATAAAGCCAGTTAGAAAGAGAAGAGAAAAGAGTGTTAGAAAGACAGAAAAACGTTATTAGGGATACTGACGTGACTTTCATACATTATGATTAACAGATAAACTTTTTATTGTTCATTAGAAAATATGGTTTTAAAGCTAGTGAAATGTTATCATTAAAATCATATATTGTACTGGCTAATATATGTATATGAAACAAATGCGATGAATCTTCCGTTTACGTCAGGTAATCAGAACTACGAGTATATAGGTAACTAGACATATTCTAAGATACACCGGATGCTAAGCGTTTGCTTAAATCAAAGATGCCCAAAAGTATCCATCCAATAATCCATCAATTGTATTTCCAGATCCTTCTCAGTTCCTACATTAAAATCAAAGCGAGACTGAAAAAAGCATAATTCAAAAGCGTTTACATTCGAAAACCCTTAAAAACATCGTAACCGAATTCTCAGCCACTCTGACCGTGTCTTAGTCAATAAATTCATCTTATTTAATCAGCCGAAAGCACTTCCAACGGAATACACGAAAATTTTACAAGTATCCTAATAAAACTTGGAGAGTTTCGAAGGCGGACTGGGTGCGGAGGAATAATTCAACAAATTCGATACCTACCGAGGGATTGCGCTATACGTTTTGGTTTGTCCGAAGCGGTGATTCGGAGAGGACCTTTTATCACTGGAGTTGGTTTTAGGTAGTTTCCTAGTACGAGTGAAGACTAGACTAATAATATTACTCACACTAAGCAAGCAAGTTCGTATAGCCTAAGTGGCTGGCCCCGATGGCTTCTGACATGGTTTGATAACTTATACTAAAATAAATGATGATAACAAAACATAACATATCGTCACGCCTTTCCCCTGAGGGGGCTGGCAGAGGTGTGACACAACACCCAAACTTCGCCGGACGATATTCAGTCCCAAATGTGAAAGGGGGCGAGCCTGTCGCCATACGCTGGGCTCCATTCATGTAGCAGATGACATACAATACGCACATATGTTCACACAATGAACAAATTAGTGCGTGCCGTCGACTGGGTTTGAACCCGGTCCCTCTGGCTTGAGAGGCAAGCCTTCTCCAACTAGGCTGTCATCGCTTCTGATAAATGATGATTACGCTCATAAATACCGCGGTTTATAGTAGAGGTTTTCTATTTTGAATATTATATTTAACTTTTGTTCTCCTATCTGCAAATGCGATTAAATCGAAACTTACAAGGTAAATACGCGAGCTGGCCTATAGAATCAAAGTTAGTTATTTACGTAAGCAATTAGTATTATTTAGTAGTTGGTCACGATCAACCCTTAGTATAAGTTTCACGTAAACATACAACTATAATAAAATCAATTTACTAACCGCGCTCAACCGCGTGAATCATCCTTTTGTTAACCAACACCGAGACCCTTGTCCAGTATAAAATAACTCGTACCAGCAACGAGAGAAAGAATTACTGGTGAGTTGCAAGCCTATAAGAAAGAGGGCATAAATAAAGTCGGCCAAGAAACTGCGGCAGTAAGGTAGAATGGCAATAAGTAATGAGGGAGAACCCAGGGCAAACATATAGTGTAACAAGGCGCGGTGCGTTAATTGATTGCCCACCACGCCTTGCCCGCGACAATTGAGGCTATGCTGTTGATGAAAAAATGTTCAGATGGACAACCAAAGACTAAAGACAGGCATGTGTGAGACTTGGCGATTGAAAATTGAAATTGCTGAGGGATAGGTCTCACGGTCTACGTCAGGCAACGCCGTTGTTCGTTAATTTCTATTTTAATTCTACCCTCTACGTTGAGCGCGACACAATCTTTTTTACTTCGTCATTCAGTTTTTAATTCAAATTAATTATTAAATTCGTGTCTTGCAAGCCGAAAAAGTGTTAAACCAGTCTAGTGATCTATTATTCACATAGTGCAGTGATTATAACTTCTGTGGGATTATAACTGCAAGTGATATTTACGTTTATATTTTTTTGCCACGAACATTAATAATCAGATTACAACCTGTTGCCATAAACGCGTAAGTGACGCGTTTTGCATGGCGCATACGACGTTTTGGGCGCGAACCAGCACGTACTGATCATCGTCTGCAGCTGTTTGTTCGTTGTACATCGAACTTTTTCTACGACGTCAAGTTGTCGTACGGTGGTTAGTGACTACTATCCCAGCAATGAATGACCTACAGCCGGGCCAGTCGACAAATACATCTAACGCTAGCGCTGTTGCTCCAACCGGCCCGCAAAAGTGCTCCGCCTGCCGCATTCAATTGGGAAGAGCATCTTTCTTGCAATGTTACCGCTGTCCTGATAGATACCATCCCAGTTGCTTGAACTTTACCAAACAGGAATTTAGCAAGTTTCCAAAGGAGTTTAAGGAGTCTTGGGTGTGTCCTTCGTGCCGTTGCAAGGAACCTAAGATTGGGGATAATTCTAACACACCAATCCGCAACATCTCTGCGCATAAAATAGATAAAGTAACGTCGGAAGTGCGGGCGTTACCGTCCCAGCCAGCTCCCGTCCCGGCATCTGATTACGACAACGTGACTCTACGCGCGAGGTCTCGCAGCAACTGCAACTGTACTTGTATCTCAGCCGCCAGCATCCGCGATATAATAAGAGAGGAACTCGACAAGAAGTTCAACGATCATTTAAAGGATATTCAGTTGAAACTGACCAGTTTCGAAGAGTCTCTTTCGGCGTGTTGCACTCAAAACGATTTGTTGTGTCAGGAAAACGAAGCACAGAAAGCAGTTATCTCAGTATTACAAAAGGACAACGCTGGGCTGCGCGCAGCTACCGGCGACCTGACCCGGCGCTTACATCAATTGGAGCTACTCTCACGTTCTAACAATATCGAGGTGCAGTGTGTTCCAGAAAACAAAAGTGAGAATATCTACAACACTATTCAGCAACTCGGAAGTATCATCAAATGCCCTATAGCTGACTCTGACCTCCAGTACTGCTCCCGCATAGCTAAATTGGACAATCAGGCTTCACGACCGAGATCTATTCTAGTCAGATTTAGCAGCAGGCGTCTCCGCGACAACTTCCTGGCGTCCGTGACCAAATTTAACCGAAACAACCCTAAGGAAAAGTTGAACAGTAGCCACCTGGGTATCGGCGGCCAAAAAAAGTGTCCTGTCTATGTGTCTGAGCATCTGACACCTGAAATTAAATCGCTGCATGCCGCTGCTCGCCTGGCCGCTCGAAATTTGAGTTACAAATTCGTTTGGGTGCGAGACGGGAAAGTCTTTGTCAGGAAATCTGAAACTTCTGGTTACGTCCACGTTCGCAACGAAGATACTCTTAAATCGCTAAACTAAACTATTAAATCTGTACCATCTTGTTATTGTTGTGACATTTTATATTAAAACCTACAATATTACATTCAATTGTTAATTAATCTTGGTAATTTAATTTTTAAATAATATTTAGTAAACATTTTATTTATCTCTGTAAGAAATTGACATTTTATGCCCAATTGCTATAATTTTATTTCTGGTCATTCATCTTACCAGATAAATGTATATTATCAGAATGTCAGAGGGCTCAGACTAAAGACCGAGGATCTTTTTAACAATGCTGTCTGTAGTGCATATGATATTATTGTGTTGTCTGAGACATGGTTGAACGACTCATTCTATGATGCTGAACTTTTCGATAATCGTTACGTTGTGTACAGGAGAGACAGAGACATTGGCAGAGGGTGCGGTTTTCATACTCACAAAAAAATTGGAGGAGGAGTTCTCATAGCGGTCTCAAAACACTTGAGTTCGAGGCGCCTTTTTTCCTTCGAATCTAGATGCGAGGACTTATGGATTAGTATTGATGTCTGCGATACAAAGGGTAAGCCATACTTGTTACATATTTGTGCCGTATATCTTCCATCACCTCTAAAAAAAGACGTTCTTCTTGAGTTCATTAAAAACTCTAATCAAGTAATCGAACAGAATAGTATTGACAACGTCGCCTTTCTGGGAGACTTTAATCTGGGGTCGATACCATGGGACTCATTGGAGGATTGCAGTATACCTTCGGCTGAATCAAATAGTGACATGGCGAGTAAGCTTATAGAGTTCGCTCTTTTAAATGATTTGAAACAATATAATTGTGTTTCGAATTTTCAGGGGAGGACTCTGGATCTTGTCTTAAGCTCGCAACCGGTTGTCTGTGTTACTAATTGTCCTTCTCCTTTGTCAAAGGTTGACCATTTCCATCCTCCTATAGAGTTCGCTTTTTCCTTTACCGCTTTTACAACTCTACCATCTAATAATCATGAACGTTTTTGTTTCTATAAAGCCGACTATACTGGAATAATTAGCGACTTGAACAATATCAATTGGGATAAAGAATTCTCCACTTGTAACTCGGTGGATGATATGATTTCTATCTTTTACTCGTTTTTACGTGCAGCCATTGCAAAGCATGTCCCTAAATCTAAACCGCGTTCTAAAAAATATCCAGTCTGGTTTTCCCGTGACCTCATTAAGCTCTTGAAAGAAAAATACAAATACCATTGCAAATTACGTAAATTCAACTGTAATCCACGAGATAAACTGGCGTTTGACTTGGTAAAATCCCGCTCTGATAAACTAAAGACTCTTTGCTATAAACAGTATTTGGATCGACTAGAATGCAATTTGCGCTCTAATCCAAAGTTGTTTTGGTCTTTCATTAAAAATAAGCGCAATAACAATAGTCACTATCCAGCTCAAATGTACTTAGGGGCAAAATCAGCCGTCGGTAATAAAGATATATGTAATCTTTTCGCTGAAAACTTTGCATCAGCTTACAGTAGAAGCGACGTGGACACAGCCTCATCTCTCATCACTGACGACGTACCGGCGCTTACCAGTAGGTTTCTAACCACCATAACTTTCAATGATGAACAAGTTTTAAGATTTTTAAAAAGACTTGACCCTACCAAAGGAGCTGGTTCAGACGGAATTCCCTCTAGATTTGTGGTTGAGTGCGCCCCAGCGCTAGCTCGTCCCTTGCGACTCATCTTCAATAAATCGCTTATGTCCGGATTTTTTCCTTCAGTGTGGAAGAAGGCTCTGGTTGTACCGCTGCATAAAAATGGAGATAAGAATAGCGTTGGCAACTACCGACCAATTTCGATTTTGCCTGTTTTTGCTAAAGCTTTCGAAAAATTATTACTTCCAGTCTTTTCTTCCAATTTTAAATGTATACTCACTCTAGAACAACATGGTTTCACAAAATCGAGATCCACAGCGACAAATCTGGTTTCGTTTACCAACGATGTGTCTCGCATCCTCGACCGGCGCTCTTCAGTGGAGGCAATATACACCGATTTTAGCAAAGCTTTCGACAAGGTCAACCACAAGATTCTCCTGCGTAAACTTGCCATGTACGGAATTGCAGATCCTTTGCTCACCTGGTGTGCATCGTATCTGCGAGGTAGATCGTCAGTCGTGGTTATAAATGGAGATTCATCGAACCCATTCGACGCTTGTTCAGGTGCACCACAGGGTTCACATTTTGGTCCTGAATTTTTTAATTATTTCATCAACGACATAGGTCAGTGCTTTAAGCACTCTAAATTTTACCTCTTCGCAGATGATCTAAAATTCTTTCGTGCTGTGGAGTCTACCGCGGATGTGGCCTTAATACAGGAAGATATTAATAGGCTTGAATGTTGGTGCAACAATAATCACATGAACCTCAATGTTTCCAAATGTTTTGCAATGAGGTTCTCCAGAAAGACAAAGCCTATTGACCGTCCGACGTTTCTTATTAACAACACTGCAATTTCGAATGTTGATCAAATTAGGGACCTTGGTGTTATTCTAGACAGCAAGCTTCGTGGTCACATCCACGTCGACCATATCACTTCCAAGGGGTTTAAGAGTCTTGGTTTTGTTTTGCGAAATTGCAGAGAATTCAAATCGTCTAGAACAAAGATATTGCTCTATAATTCTTTAGTGCGCAGTGGTTTGGAATACTGTAGCGTCGCTTGGAACCCTTTCTATGATGTTCACAAAAAGAGATTGGAAAGCGTTCAAAAAAGATTCCTCTGGCATCTAACTTACTCCAATTGCCTGGGGAAGAAGTTGTTGAGCTATGCTGCTAGACTACAGCATTTTAAAATAGAATCTCTATCGCATCGCAGGCATACTTTAGATCTTTTATTCTTATATAAGCTCGCCAATGGAATTTTGGACACACCATATTTACTCTCCGATTTATTCATTTCAAGCCCCCGGAAGCTGCCCAGAGTTTCGTGTTTTAACATGTTTTCAACTCCTTGTTCACATTCGAACTTGGGCTTCAATGCACCCTTAGCTAGAATGGCGCGTCACTACAACACCACGTCTAAGACAACCGCTACAGACATATTTGGTGATAGTTACAACAGCTTCAAGAAGTCATTGAGGGTCTCTGAGCTTCTGACGAAATAAAGTAAAATTAAATTATGCAATGTTTTATGTTTTGTATTGTTTTATGCTATTGCGTTTATGTTTTATGTATTTTCTTGCGTTTTATATTGTTTGACATTTTATTTATTATTATCATTGACTTGACCTGTGAGGATAATTTGACGCCTATTTTGTAATTTTTCATTATTTTATTTGAATTCAATTTTATTATTTGTATATTTTTAATTAATAATATTTTTCGCTCTTAAGTCCTATGCATGCCGTCTCCATTTATAATTATTGTGACATTTAGTTATTTTAAGTAATATTTTATTGAATTTAATAATGTTTTAGTGTACACAATGTTGATGGACAAATAAATAAATAAATAAATAAATAAATAATTTAACAAGTCAAAAATCAAAGAAAAACAAAAAACCCGGCTGCTAGATTTCGTACTCTAAGTCACTTCTACTAACAAGGCTATTCAAATGACATCTCACGAGTCGAAATACATCCAGCTGTTCAGGCTGTAGGGCGTAAATAAGAAACCTCATACATAACCACGTAAATACACACTTACATACACACATAACATATCGTCATATCGTCACGCCTTTCCCCCGATGGGGCTGGCAGAGGTGTAATACAACATCCACACTTCGCCGGACGATATTCAGTCCCAAATGTGACAGGGGGCGAGCCTGTCGCCATACACCGGGCTCCAGCCATGTAGCAGATGACATACAATACGCACATATGATCACACAATGAACAAATTGGTGCGTGCCGTCGGCTGGGTTAATAAATACATACATCCAATCGAAAAACATAGCCCTACTTCTGGCGCAGTCGGGCAAAAAGGGTTTTTATTCTGTAATTTATACTTACAATATTTTTCGGCAATTTTGTCATATTTAGTAAAGATACGATTAGATATTTACTAAATATGACAAAATTGCCAAAAAATATTGTAAGCGCTACCAATTCACCTAAGTCATGGAAGCGCAAGATAAGCATCGATGTGACAGAGGATGTCGCGCGTGATCTTTATAGCTGTTAGATGTAATTGTCTCTCTGTTGCTTTCTTTTCTGTGACAATACAAGGGCACAGAATAAATACTAGTACAAGGGCAATACAGCTTTTAAGGCTACCTATTATGTGTGTTTTATGAATGGAAAGCTTACAAAATGAGTGCACTGTGTCGTCATTTTGCACTGCGTCATATTGAGCTGTGAAATTCTTATGTGTCATTGTTCTCACCTAGTGTTTTTTTTTCAGGTATGTATTCGTGCTGCACTTTGGAAAGGTAGACTTAGTCGTACTACGTCTCTATCATTAAACAATTCTGTAGGCTGGTTTAATATTACTGCATGTAAAGCAGATAAAATCTTGTTCTTACTTGATGATCTTTAAATACTAAAAACTGACCTTTAATAGCTCAAAAACCACAACTCTTAAAGGGCAAGTAATCCAATTTATGTAAAACTTCTAAAACTTTTCAGTTTACTCTTTGTTAACCCACGGCTTGCTGTAACGTAGGCGCAGACAACTGTCGAGAGAAAGCTCATACTATCCATGATCCAAGAAAACAAGGTCTAATAACGTTCCGGAAGTTGACGCCCAACTAAGAAACTCGTCATTGTCATCGTCTCTCTCAAACTAGTTGTAAATTACTTACTGCGGTCTTCCTTATGCATCGATTGACGTAACTGCGTGTTCTTTTTGTCTCACGACGCTATACCTGGCGGAGCATTTTATTGTGCTGTGTACTATACTATCTACCCCCGCAGCGCTCACAAATCTCGGAACAAACATGCCCTTTAAAACCATTTAATAAAACAAACGCTTGCACTAGTACCGTACGAACTGTACACACCAAATTCCCCAGCAAGACCCGCTAGCGAAGCCCGTTCCTAATCCTTCGAAGCGCCGCTCAGTCACGTTGCGGAAACATCGCTCGTCGTTCTTAGAGCACGCATTGTGTGCTTAGTGTGCCTCCGTCCATGGACGAATACGAGGGACTGGTTGGACATGGTTCTGGTAGAATTCGGTTTTATAACCGACTTTAGCAGGGCTGTTCACAACCATTAGGAAACGTTCGGATTTCAAAAAAATTTACCTATATTGTTCGAATCTCAGTCTTTATTCTTAAGTTTTTAAACGTCATTAATTCTTCCGATCGGATTTATAGTTGATTCCTTATTCCAAAATGTATGAAAGTAGACTGAAATTCGAACAATTTGAGTTTGAAATTTCTGGGATCCGAACGGAAACGTTTCCCAATGATTGTAAATAGCACCACTGGAGGAGGTTTTGAATTCATCGGAATCTTATATTGACGTGACAACGTCTAATAAATCGATGTATGCACGCACGAAAATGGAAAACTCATTGTCCCGTTATGCGAGAGCGAGAGCGCTACACGAGCGAGCGAAAGGCACCATCAAAGTCAAAGTCAAAGTCAAAGTCAAAATGTTTTTATTCAATTTAGGTATCAAAGATACACTTATGAACGTCAAAGTTATTTAAATAGACTCGACCGCCTTGTTCGGACAAAAAGCCTCTACTCAGAAGAACAGGCAAGAAACTGAGGGGCATTATTTTTTCAAATAATAAATAAATTACAGTCTCACAAATTTTGGCTTACAACTAGGTAATATCTATAAATACTAGTGGCTACTTGGCGGAAGTGGAAGGCTCCAGACATCTTTATCTTCCAAATAATTCTTAACCTTATAATATCCTCTTTTCATTAATTTAGTTTTTACATGTGATTTGAATTTTCCCACGGTGAGCCCAATGTTATGTTATGAAGTTAAACTGTCGTCCGTAAACCAACTTTACAGACAACCAATGTTTGTGCCATTCTTTTTTCTATCTCAGTGCTTTGTTTTCGAATGAATGAATGATGTAAATGGTTCCATGAATGGGCCGGGCTTCTAAATTTGCATAAGTGGGTATTAATTAGTCGGTAAAGGTAGTTCTTTCAGGGAGTTGATAGCTTAATTTGGATGTGTATATGTAGATGTAGTTTTATGGTTTTAATTAACCTAAATTTGGTTAACTTACCAAAGTTTTGTTTAGTATTTTTTTATTACTGGCTTTGTGTACTGTAATGTGAAGTAGCGTTCTTTTTAGTCTTTATTCAAGGCTAGCTGCGCTTTGCGGTAACACCCGTGGTTAAAAACTAATCCATGTGCTGATAGGGTATGATACCCCCAAACCAAATTGCATCAAAATCCATCCATCCATCCGTTTTGGCTTGAAGAAGTAACGAACACAACACACACAATCTATAACCTTTACTACTATTCACTAGTGACTCTGTGAGCTGTAGAACTCGCGGCGGACGGTCTGTCCTCTACAGTTTGCATTCCTCAAACGATTCTTGTGAAGTTATTGAACCTACTTACAAAATTTCAAGGGGATCGGCTAAGAAATGTGATCTGTAGAGAAAGACAGAGATCCGGACAGAATTTGGACATTTATACAAAAGCACTTTTGTCGAAGCTCAAGCATAGACGCTTCGCCAACACTCGTAAGTCATACAGATGTTTGTATAGAACCATTATAATAATAAAATTAATAAAAAAACTTGACTCGA
Organism: Peribatodes rhomboidaria; assembly: GCA_911728515.1. Classification (NCBI taxonomy): domain Eukaryota; kingdom Metazoa; phylum Arthropoda; class Insecta; order Lepidoptera; family Geometridae; genus Peribatodes; species Peribatodes rhomboidaria. Next base: position 16,426,934 of record OU452171.1, on the reverse strand, counting down.
TTGAAATAAAAGCAAATTATGCTATCGCCTCCTTTTACGAACCTTAGATTTTATTTTTCGGTTGTATAATGCATAACATATCGTCACGCCTTTCCCTTGAAGGGGCTGGCAGAGGTGTACAACACCTACACTTCGCCGGACGATATTCAGTCTGTAATGTGACAGAGGGCGAGCCTGTCGCCAAACTCCGGGCTTCAGTTACGTAGCAGATGACATTAAATACGCACATATGTTCACACAATGAACAAATTTGTGCGTGCCTTCGGCAGGGTCCGAATCCGCTCTCTCTGGCTTGAGAGGTGAATCTTCTCCGACTAGGCTCTCTAATAATACAAAACATAGATAATAATATATAACAAAGATTGTATCAAAATCAATTACTCTCTCCAGAACTCATATCTCGTACATATCCAAATAACAAGTCGGCAGATCAACAGGATTCTAATAAAACAAGTTCGTAGGCAATAAACGAAGCTACGAGTATGTAATATTTACCTTTGACTCCCGATCGCTAGAACTCAAATACCACTTTGTTCTAGGAACATGTTGATTTTCAGTACGCAGAACACCAATATTTCATCCGTCAGACAACAGAAAAAAACTACCGCGAAGTCTATCTTTTTTGCGATACTGGCTTTGATACAAATTTTCGGATCTGTTTGTGGCAATCTGTGTTGATTTGAGATTTTTTAACTGGATTCCTGTGATGGGTTATTTTTCTGGCAGTCCAATTTGTGCAGGGAAATCGGTTTCATATTTCCTAGAATTCGGTTTCAAATTACTCCCTCAAAAGAGCCATCAAAAAATTGCGGTAAATAATTTTATTCCTGCTGTAGAAATGTGAGTTCGACATTTCAAAGAGAAATAACTACAAAAACTAAATTGACTTAACTAGATAGACTGCCTCGGTGGCTCAGTTGGTAGTGAACCTGCCTTCTGAGCTAGAGGGCGTGGGTTCGATTCCCACAAAAGGCAAACATTTTTGTGATCAGCATTTGTGTTTGTTCTATGATTAGGTGTACATGTCTATTTAAGTATGTATTAAATATATATATATATATATATATATATGTATGTAAATCAGTCTCTAGTAGTCATAGTACAAGCATTGCTTAGTTTGGGTTCAGACGACCGTGTGTGCAAGTGTCCCGGATATTTATTATTTATTTAAATAAAAGAGATAATCTAATTAACCACAGCTGCTGTGTGTAACGTGTCCAAAATGTTGGCCAGCATTTTGTTCACGAGAAGATTTGACCACAAGCATAATATGCTTAAAGAAGTTACTATTTATATTATTAAATCGGTGCACCACGAACATTGAGCTCGTATATCTGACGTGACTTCTAGTGGGATTTTACTTATATTCGATTTTTAAAAAATGCCTTAACACTTGCTTGATACTCCAGTTATATAATAGTCGTTTAAACAAATGCTCATTATCTCAAAAGACTCAGACACTTGGTTGACTTGGTCAATAAATAGGGGAATACATGTATAGTATCGATGTATACAAGTAACATTATTAAAAGACAAACAAACAACCTGGCAGCAAAATGTTGTACCCTACGTCACTTCCACTATCAAGACGATTCAAATGACACCTCACATGTCGAAAAGCATCAAGCTGTTTTGTTTAGGCTGTAGGGCGTGCCAAAGAAACCACATGCATACACACATACACTTGAAAAATGTAACCCTCTTTCTTGTGTAGTCGGGTAAAATAGATGTTAACGTATTCATAATCATTTCCAAGTCTTTATTTGTAACGGACTACGTCTCATTCAGCTTAACAAGAATAAATTAAAAAAATAAATACCCCCTGCATCGATTTTAATCAAACATACCTAAGGACACTCCCGAGATAATTTATCTTTCAAACAAAAAAAAAAATCAAAATCAGTTCATCCGTACGGGAGCTACGATGCCACAGACAAACACAATACAATACAATACAAAAACTCTTTATTGACACCAAATACAAATAAATCTAAACTAAACACTCAAAAATAAAGGCGCAATGGGCGGTCTTATCGCTTAAGAGCGATCTCTTCCAGACAACCTTTGGATGTAATAAAAACATTATGATTAAGCATGGCCGGTATGGTATGGTGGATTAAGCATGGACGTGTCTGTGTGTGTGTGTACACACACACACACAGACACGTCAAGGTTATAACACCTCGTCTTTTTTCCGTCAGGAGTTAAAAACACAATCCCCACAGTCCAAACACCATATTTTTTCCCTCCCAACGCGTAGAAGTTCTGCTGTACGTGATAAAACGTTATTTCCAAGGGGCTCTGAAAATTGTTTGCTAGAGTTCATGCAGAATGCGTGAACATTGTTGAGAGAAGTTTATAATGTGACGGGAAGGAATTTTTGATTTCACTTGTTGAAATCTCTCCTTTCCGCTCGCTTGCAAAAATGCATTGACATTACCAAGTAGAATGAGAATAAATGTAGAGTTAAGAAAAAAATAAAAAACCGGCCCAAATGCGAGTCGGACTCGCGCACCGAGGGTTCCGTACAAACCTGAGGAAAGGGATTCGTGAGGAAAGGGGTAGTAAGTTTAAAATTATAAAAAATATTTTCCTTAAATGATGCAACTAAAAATGTATGATTTTCGCAATTTTTTCTTTATCCGTGCCGTTATACCGTTGTACCGTTATACCGTTGCTTCGTAGCAAATTTCAAGATTCTGAGTTCATGGGAAGTACCCTGTAGGTTTAGATTCCCTTTCCCTTTACAGCTCCAAGGGACAGTAGACTTGAGTATTTGATATGAATTTCAGCTCGATACCTCTACCAGTTGCTGAGAAAATGGGTCTTGACAGACAAACAGACAGACAACAAAGTGATCCTATAAGGGTTCTGTTTTTTCCTTTTGAGGTACGGATCCCTAAATATAGAGATAAACGATCGATGAAAGCAACTACAATGACATATTGTTATATGTATGAAAATATGTTGCACGATAGATGGAGTGGTACTTATAAACTAGCTGCGCCCCGCGTGTTTACCCGCGCAAGAACTTTTATTTTGCTCGGGATGAAAGATACTCAATGTTCTTTTCTGTATGCTTGACAACTTATTTACAAAATTGTATGACGATTGGTCGATTAATTGAGGCGTAAAAGTGAAACAAGCAAACAAGCAATTCTTTTGCTTGTTTGCAAACTCACTTTTTCGCATTTATAATATTCGTTGGGATGGCAAAAGCCGAGCTTCGGTTCTAAGGTACCGCATTAATTTTATTGATATACTGAAAGTATTAATTCGCCTCACAGCAATCAAGTTTTACAACCGTCTTCCATTCATCCACTTAAGAGTTGTCCTAGGTCCTAGAAGCGTCTACTAAACTTTTTACGGCATTCCTGCGTCTCATGTCTTAGATGCGTAGGTTAATTGAATTTCACCTTTTATTGTCATCCAGACCGAACGATAAAAAACTTTACAGCCCTCATATAAAGTTCACTTTTGTTTGTTTTTCGAGAGTCACTTAGGGTTTTGACAAGTTAAGCGCCTGTTATCGGCCTACGTCTTTTCAAGTGCCAATTTTGTTGCCGCAGTATGAAGTAGGTTTTAGTGCCTTTGTGAGCATTTTTTTGTGAAATATTATGTGCTTCGGCCAATTGGGGCGGTTAAATGTTATGAGTATGAAATATGCGAGCGTTTCATGAGGAGAAATGGAGTTCAGTGGTTTTCTAGTTTCTTTTAGACTTGCATAGATAAGTTTCATTATGCACAACGTTTGCCAAGCTAATTAGTGATGTAACGAGCTAATGAGTGAATTGAGTGAGTGAATCTTCCCTCTAATGAGTTCTTTAACAATTCGTCTTGATTTCATACATCTCTAATTTATTTAAGAAGATATAATTTCCATTTTAAAATTATTATATATTTTGTAGCTCAAACTAGCTTACAGACAGTTTATGGAGTTTGAGTTACTAGAAAATTTCAAAAATTACTCGCTATATATATTTATCTCTATCTGCATCTCTATCCTCACTTAAATATATTTTGGTCTTTTTTTTCTTGATAAAATTAAAGTTGGACAAAATACAATTGTAGAAGAATAAAAGTTGTCCAATTAGGACTTGGACCAAATATACTATCCAAGTCATCAGAACTCCACTTTTTTTCCTCTTCTCATCCTTTTTTTCCATAACGTTTTAAAGTCTTTCTTAAGTTTTTTTTTATCGGACACCAATAGCACCTAGTAACTGTTGCCTAATCTATGCCAATGGTTCTGAAAATAACCCCTATCAAACTATACCGCTTTTTAAATATTAGTATTTTTTTAAAAAATCACGTTTTTCTATGACCAAAACAACAAAGACAAGTTTTTCTATGACCACGATTCGGTTTGAGTCTACTTTCCGACTATATTAGCGAATGTGTGAACGTGTTAGAATCGACTCCGGCTCGGAGAGTGAGTGAGAATGGACCGGAAGCATTTGTAAGCGAAGAACTTTGAGCGAGAATTGCACGGCTTTTGACGTTTAGCAGTTATTTCCGCAAGTACCAGTCAGTTTTGTACGGAGTCATGACTGGGAGTGTGTTGTTTAGTACGTGACTGGACTGTGAAATAGACTAATGTTAAAGTCCAGGTACGTTGGGTAAGTGACGCCAACTTACGGGTGCTTCTACATTCTGATAGCAGCAATATTACTTTTTAATGCAATAAAATTACTTATATTCCTGTAAGGGATGATTTGAGGTTGTCCTATTTATGAATAATAATAAATTATTTCCATAAAGATGCGTTCAGAGTGACCATGAGTTGACAATATTTAAGATTTCTTGAAGAGAAACTCGAGCTTTAAATTATAGAATTTGGAGAAAAAGATTTGCGCGAAACTGGCAAACAAAATCTTTTTGACTAAAATGTCAAAAACATTTTACTTACTCTATTATTGTAATTTTTTTAATCGCTGTAGGTACTTACTTAAATTTCTTACTTGTACTTATCTAAAAAGTTTAAAAATGTGAATCTTAAACCGCCTATCGCTTATACCTCATACCAAGCCCGTAATTGGTTTCATTTTCAAGTGAACAGGTCCAGTCCAGTGACACTGGACTTCCGATTCCTAACTCGGACAGGCAGGTGGAAATACCCAATTGTGGACTCTATCCTATCGCGATAAGGACCACTCCCACTTGCGTCAACTTAATGATGCTCTCTGGAAATGAAGTGGTTTCATAGAGGCATAATTTTTTGCCCCATTTTTATTTCGTGTAATGAGCATTTTTTGTGGTATGCTTTGAAGTAAGGGCTTTTTACAAGCTTTTACTTAACTTGCCTTGTTAGTTAGTTAGTATGTCGAAGTAAAAGTTAGTAGTAGGCTGTGGTAGTGTGTTAGTATTTGGATCAAATCTTGGAGGCTAATTCTAAGCCATTTTCTGACGTTTGATTTGCTTCAAAATTGGTATCCTTACTTGCGTATCTTTAGTTACAATGCAATGATATGGTGCCTAGGAACTGGTCTTATAATGGAGTCGGAAAGTAGCCAAAGTAACTCTTCGATAGTTAATTAAGTAGACTGGCCGTGTTTGGGCCCATTTTGATCAACTCACGGTCCTGCTACTGACATTAGTCAGAAGTGCACTTCAAAAAAAATTCATTCTTCTTGGTTTGAAAAATACATTTATCGACAAAAAAAAACTTGTTTATAAAAATTTACATACCAAAGTCGCGGACAGCCGCCGTCATGATGTCGGCGGTCACATTTTAAAAACAATCACGGTTCAGATGCTATGTTGCGGCCTTTGTCGGCGGGTCGGCGACTTTGGTATGTAGGCTGCTTATGATGAGACTGGCCGGTCAAAGAAGGCCAAAAAAATTTATTAAGCAAATTTTATTTTAAAAAATAACATTATCCCATTTTTTGGTCAAAGTCTGGTAAAAACTGGTAGTTTTTGTTTCCTCTCGTACACTTTGCTATTATACTTTTACGAGTATATATTTATTCTTATTTTATATTAATCTCATTTTATATTTGTCTCGGAGCAGACCAAAACAGAAGCTGTTCTTAAATCCCTCTAAGTCATAACAACAGTTTTGAAACTCCGAACCGTTTGCTATTCGATTAGACCACAATGCCTCGCGTAATTGGATTAGGATGAGTTTTGCAGATCTGAATCCGTTTGGTCCTCGAATGAATTCAGTGGGTGCTTAACTAGAGGATCCAGGATTTCAGATCCTTTACGGTCATGTACTTGGAGTCATGCGGGAAAGGGCATTTCGAAATCAGAATACTCGTCTCTTTGTCGAGAACTGAATGTTTGGACAAAGTTATTCATGGTAGTTAGATATGAGTGAATTATGAATGTAGAGTGAATGAATTAACAATCTAATTAAGGCAAGGGAGCTTGGGCGTACGCAGCTTTGTTTGATTGGTCCAATAAGCAACTGAGGTACATAGTCGAGAAGGAAGAGATTTAGTGATAGTAATCCATATTGGTGTTTTCGATTTTTTTTAAATCTTATACTAGACCCTTGCATTTTTAACAAAAGCAGTTCTAACTGGGGAACAAAATCAGTATTTTGCTCCCCAGTTAGAACATATTGTGACCAGAACCACGCGAAACGAAAAGCGAGCAAGCGAATCCTAAAATACCGTAGCGAAAGTATCTGGTTAACTTTTGCGCTTGGTAAATCTTAAAATAAATAAATAAATGCTTAACACTCATAGCTCTCCACTAATTTTCCCGGCGACGAGAATGCCATGGAAGAGAGACAACTTTACTGACACCCAGACCCAGAATAGATTTTAAATAGGGTCAACTGGGGCAAATGCGTCTGTGAAGCAATTGCATATTTCGAGAATTACTGACAAACCCTTCACAAATTAGGCGCCACCTACATCTTTTTTCTATCTTTAGTTCCAATAATCTGTACAAGATGGCGTTAGTTGCCTAATTTGTGAAGGGTTTCTCAGTCATTCTCGAAAGACTCAATTGCACGACAGGCGCAATTGCCCCGTTGACCCTAAATCACTCAAACATCAGCCCGCTTCTTTCATCTTGGCATCAGTGTACAGTCGGCATCACAACCCTGTAGTTTCCTATACTCACATCAGCCTCGACTAATCATCTCTAACTCACGTACAAACGCGGACACAGGCGCTAATTTAATATGTCTTTATGCTCATAGTAGAGGATTAATTTCGACTCAAGGATCGGACGGTTGCCATGGCGACGGAAATGCGATTTGCGTTTTACCTGTACCACTTATCTACCAGAGCCTCAAACTAGCTACGTGTGGTTATCATTAGTTAGTAAGATGATGCTGTAATTAACAAGAGATTCTCGATAACATTGAAGATTACTTTTTATTCAATTAATTAGAAGGTTAAACTCATAGGTACATACTTCAATAGGCGCACACATAAAAAGTAAGCCAGTATGTAATATCTGTATAAAGGTGTTTTTGGATGTATATTGGTCTGTTTTTTATGAAATTTAAAAAGCTTCGAGGTCAGTACAAGAGTTAAAACAGACCTTTCTGTCTGCCTTCTTCTAATTAATGAATACTTGAACTTCGTATCTGAAATACGGCACATAAAATGAGTTTTCATTTTATGTGCCGTTTTTTCGTCGTAGGCGCGAATTATACAGACCAGATGTAAGGCGAAGACGCGGCGCAGACACAGTTCCGGCATAAAAACTAGGGCGTCGGTTGTGTATAATTTAAAACACGTCGCTTTCATAGGAACATGTTATTGAACAAGTTTTAAAGCAGCACCACGCCTGAACCGTGCCTGTGCTGCGTTCGTGCCTTACGTTTGTTTTTTTTTTTATTTATATAAAAAACTACAGTTCACGAACTCTGGAGACCGTGTCTTTTGTTAACTGGTATCTTAGTTATTATTATTTAAGAGGAATACAGGTGGAGGGGGGTTAGTTATTAAGTATTAATCTAAGGCTAGGTTAAAGATTATCACTACGTCTGATCTTTATTTTTTTTAAACACTTGTACGCGCGGTGTCTGACCCCAGACTAAGCAAAGCTTTTACTATGGCGGTTAGAGACTGATATACATACATATAAATTTTTAAATACACTTTTATAATTAACTATTAGACAATTAACACCTAGACAGAACAAACACAAATGTTCATCAAATGAATGTTTGTTTGCACTAGGTGGGAATCGAACCCACGCCCCCTATCTCAGAAGGCAGGTTTACTAGCAACTGAGCCACCGAGGCAGTCAGTTTGCGCCTTACATTGCTTTTATTCTGAGGTAGTCAATAGTACGACAAGACGAAAATTTTTCCGTGTTGTAGAATCACAGACATTAATAAAAACTCTAGTCAGTAGTACTATACCCTTAATAACTTATTAAATTCAGAGCAAATTAGCTAAAACAGTTTAATACGTATGTAGAATTTAATACGTTTTACAGCCGTAAAGTTACGGCTAATGTTTTTTACAGTCAAATAAAATTCCATTTCACGAGATAAAATTACGCTGCAACATTCTTACACGTCTTTATAATAAGTTGGACGATTCCTCACGCAGACGAAGTGGCGTTCTTTAAGATCAAAGAAACAGGTAGGGTATGCACTTAGTGTGTACCTACTCTTAGATTCATGTTTCTCGATCATTATTTTGCGCGGCGAGTAGCTCCAGTAATCGAGTTTGCAAGATTATATTTGGTGATAATCATACTAATATTATAAAGGGGAAAGTTTGTGAGTGTTTAAGTGCGTATGTTTATTACTTTTTCACGCACAAGCGGATGGAGGGATTTTGGTGAAATTTGGTTTGGAGATAGCTTGTACCCTGGATTGACACATAGGATGTGTATTGTTGTTTTTTTAGGCTTCATCGTCATCATCCATTTTCCACCCCTGTGTTTTCCTTTTCAATATCAATGTCAATACGCGTATAATTGGCAAATTCTATTTTTTTACGCTGTTGAATATGCCAAGTATTTTTTAACCGATTTCAAAAAGGAGGGAGTTCTCAATTCGACAGTATGTTTTTTCTTATGTTTGTTACCCCATAACTTTTTACTGGGTGAATCGATTGTGATGATTCTTCTTATGTTTGAGAGATCATATTTTATAAGTGGTCCCATGTGAATTTTATCGTAATCGGTTTCGGAGCAGTTTTTAAAGTATGAACAAAAGTCTAAAAATTGTTTACATGGATGACGGATGGATTACAAAATGGGTCGGTTTTTTAAGCTTTGTTTTTTAGATTATTTAATGTCAACAGTAAATCCAATTCCAAAATCTTCGAAGATCTTGACTTATTTTATCCTAGCCAGTCTAGCCTTTTTTAAGGAGCCTACACACAAAAGACAGGAGACCACCGACAAAGGCCGCCGACAAAACGTGTGCGGTTTGATTTATTTTGAAACATAGCCGTCGACGTCAAGAAGCATACCGCCGACAGCCGCCCGACAACTTTAAATGTGTAGACTCCCTAAGTAGTACAAATAAACATAAATTAGACAGTATCACGTAGAGAATCTCATAAATAATAGCGTACTAGGCGAGAACAGCGCAGCTAGTACATTACCAAGACTTCTGTTGAAACTTGAACATAATTCCATCCGACACAAAACACACAACTAAGCACACAACAAGATTGCAGAGCACGGCTCTGGTAAGATTCACACCCTTATAAAGTTACGCGAAAGCCTATTAAAAGTTCCGTATGCAGCCCTGTCTCATCAGCACGTGAGAATAACCCGCAGTATGAGGTGAGGAATCGCCCGACTTATTGCGAGGGCATTGTGGAATGAGAAAAAAGCGGAAATTTTATTGTGTTTTTAGACTTATCGTTTGGCCAAATGGCAACTTTGTAGGGTGAGGTTTGGGGGAAAATTGTGTACAGGTTGTGGTTGATTTGGTAGGTACATAGTTTTAAGAGACTCCTTTTGTCTAAACAACAGTAAAAAAGTGTATAATCACTAAATCACTATTTTAAGTAGTCAATATGTATTATGAACAAGCGTTGACTTAGTATTTTTTTTTGTTTGCTACGACACGCGTAGAACTTCTACGCCGTAGAAGGTATACGCCGTAGAAGACTTACCTACTAGACATTTCCTGACGCTAGACTTTGATGACGTAATCACTAAACATTGGACTGAAATAAACCACTTGTTATAAAGCAGTCTCTCAGTCCCACAGACAGTTTAATTCGCATACATTTTAATATAACTCATTTCTGAGCACACAGCTTTGTGCCGACTCTCAGGTTTGTAATATATGAAGACGGTCTGAGCTGAAGACAATGAGTCTATGTTGTGACGGAACCATGAGTGCACTATTATTGGCTTGATTTATGATGTTTTCTTTGCTGTTTCAAGATATGTTAGTTTTATGTTTGTTGCAGCTTTTGCAGGTGATTTTTCGGGAGTCGGTTTCAACCAAGGAAGAACTTTTTTGATTAATCTTTTTTGCCGACTTTAAGGCCCTCATGCTTAAACGATGCTTGGTCTTGAATCTCGATTTAAAACTTGTATTACCATACTTAGAAACAATTTTAAATCGAGATTCAAAACTGAGCGTCATTTCTGAATTTGACCCTAAGTTATTTAAATGTTATTTTGTTGCTATTTTCTTGCACATGTTTTAATAGTATTCGATTTCAATGTTTTAGGTAGTTATATGACTATTACCTATTTCGTTCAGTAATTGAACAAAGTTAAAGTAAAAACGTTTTTATTCAATTGGGTATCAAAGATACACTTATGAACGTCAAAGTTTTATAATAGACTCGACCGTCTTGTTTGGAAAAAGAGCCACTACTCAGAAGAACAGGCAAGAAACTGAGAGGAACCTCAGTAAACGAGAAATTTACCTACCGAATCAAAATTTAATATAACCACATATTCATACTTAATTATATTTTGAGAATAACATGTTTTAAATGTACTTATTACTCGGTTTGTTCAGAAAAGTAAATCCTAAACAAATTAAACTAATAGCGAAAATAAAAAATAAGGACAAAAAAACCAAATTGACTTCTCCAACTTACTCCATCCAAATCTTAAGGAATTTTAACAAAATCAAAGTCAAAATATTTATTAATTTGTGTAGGGTAGGTGTATATAGAACAAAAAAAAACTGCTATTAACGAACTCTTAATCCTAACTAACATTACAATGCGAAAGTTAGTTTGTTTATTTGTTTGTTTGCTTTCACGTCTCAACTACTCAACCAATTGTCTTAAAATGTTGCATACACTTTGTCTGGGGTACAGAAAAGGACATAGAGTACTTTTTGTCCCGAAAAAATTAACAGTTCCAGTGGGATCGCGGGTGAAACCGCGAGGTGCAGCTAGTTATAGATAAAGACCACTAGATTTATGTAAAACATCTCTTTTCTCGTCTTGTCACCTCAAAAACAATCTAGTAGTAACGTTTCACAGCGGTCCCTGTGCGGTTCTTCTCGCTGAGTTTACGGGGTCATTAAATCTTGGTTTTATGGCGGAGTAAACGGCTTCGTGATAAGAGGTCAGGACGTACCTGGAATGGTGAATATTGAGTGAATCTCTATTATTAACTTCTTGTTTAACCTGCGTATTGTATATCATCTGCTACATGACTGGAGCCCGGCGTATGGCGATAGGCTCGCCCATTGTCACATTTGGGGCTGAATATCGTCCGGTGAAGTGTGGGTATTGTATTACACCTCTGCCGGCCCCCTCGGAGGTAAGGCGTGACGATATGTTATGTTATGTTTGATGAGTTATGTTGTATGTATGTTTGTATGTATGAGGTTTCTTTGGCACGCCCTACAGCCTAAACAGCTTCAGCTGGTCTCTGGTCTGTCGAGTCTACTGGCTACAACTGAACACTTGTTTGTCCAGCGATAATTTGAGTATCGATGATCCGATTTTTATTAAATTTTATAGGCAAGTAGTTTATCTCAATAAAATGTCTGTTTTGGTTACAATACGCATTTTAATATGTTTGATGGCATACAATACGCACAAATGTTCACACAATGAACAAATTGGTGCGTGCCGTCGGCTGGGTTCGATCCCATTCTCTCCAGCTTACTACGCTCTGTCCACACGTTTCCACAAAATCCACGCCTAAGAACGGCTACACCTTCGAAACTTATAAAAGTTGCCATTTGAGCGACGCGTCGCCCCTTTGATCGTGTTTACCTATCTGTCGATCATTAAAACTTCTTTCTATCTAGTCGGGGGAACTTTTAACAAGCTATGATAGACGGGAGAAGATTATTTTTTCGTTTAACGAGACGGCTGGAGGTGAGGCGAAAGAGGACTCACCTGGTGAGGTGAACGAAGGTACGAACGAACGATACAAACTTGGTTGCTTATTTGAAAGTAGGTCTTGTTACACTTTGCTGTGTCTTTAACCACAGACGCAAAAACAACGGGGTGTTATAAGTTTGACGTGTCTGTGTGTCTGTCTGTGGCATCGTAGCTCCTGAACGGATGAACTTAGTTATTAAGATGTTTTTTTTTTTGACGTGACAACGTCTTATAAATTGGTTTGCCGGGTGACACTTCAAGAAACTGCGTTACGCTCCGCTCACGTTATGCGCTCACAATGAGAGCGAGTGAGAGGCACGCGTCCCTTCCACTCGGGCATGGTTAGCCCGCCTAAGAGCGAGAGAGACAGACATAAAAAGTCGTTGTCACGTAAAACTTTCGCCCGTATACCGACTTTACAGGCAACCAATTTTTTTTATGTAAAAACAATAATTAATAATATAATTAATAATTATTAATATAATTTAATGTTCTTAGCTATGTTTGATGAAAATCGGTGTCAATTTTTTTTTATTTATGCATTATAAATATATTACTTGTCTCTTTATAAACACTTGTCTTTAAAAACTCTACTTAGAACTATAATGGAAAAACCAATAATCGCTACGTTTGAAGCTGTGTGGTGGTTATTGAGTAGAGATTTTAAAATGTGTGGTTTGGTACCACTAGCGGATCCTGGAAGAGGCTATAGGGCTCAAGCCCCCTTTCATCATCATCACCATGTTTTTAACCCTATCCCGCTTATGAATGGTCGACATGGTTATTTTATTGCTTACTAAGCTAGCGTGCTGCCGCCAACACGCCTGATGATAAGCAGTGATGCACTGATAGAGCACGCTTGCCTAGAAGAAACCGATTCACTCAAGACTTGAAGACACCCAGATAAGTGTCAGTATTTAAATTTTCTCCATTAGCTTCTATCACTCGTCATGAAATATCTCAACACCCATTTGAATTGATTTTTTTTTACAAATTTTTAAATTTAACAGGATATCGTAATTTTGCCGATTTTCATCTTTGTTACTAACTTGTCCCACATAGTTTGGTCAAAATTTAACTGGTAGAAATTTCTGTAAACTCTTCCATCAAAAACTCTCGTCGCTAAGCTAGAATCGAATTAAGCGGATTCAATCTCATTAGCTCGCCAGCTTATTTAGTCACCGGCTCTGGCGCGATTCTTCATTTTATTATGTAAGATAACTCCGCTCTGCTGTTGACACTGTTTTATGGAATTTCATTCAGATGTAGGACAGAGAAAGATAGTTTTAAGCAACTTTGAACGTTATTTTAAACAACTAGCTGCGCTCCGTGGTTGTATTTCCATACCAAATTTAATCAAAATCCATCAATCCGTCTGAAGCATGGCTTTTTGTAAACAAGCTGCTCCTCATTTTTGTGCTCAATAGAAAATTGATGTTTAAAAAATCGAAACGTGTAATAGACCGAGAGAGCTTTAGCGAGCTTAGTGTCTCTGCTCCAGCTTCGACAAAAATGCTTTCGTATATCCGAATTCTGTCCGAATCTTTATCTTCCTCTCCAGGTCGCACTTCATAACCGATTTAAAAAAAAAATCTTTTAAAAAAAATCTTCTCACAAAATTTTACGAGAATCGGTTGAGGAATGCCACCTGTAGAGAAAAAAAACGTCAGCCGCAAGCCACTAGTAATAATATAATAAAACATAAAAAAAATACACGAAACTTCTATGGAATCATTTTCGAATTACAAGTCTCATAATTAAATGTAATTTGAAAAAGTATTGGGCGTACTAATTAAAAACCATACAAATGCTACCAAACAAACAAAAAATCCTAAGCAGCTTAACGTATAAAAACTTCAGGGACCGAAAATAATAATTATTACAGAGAAAATCTCTTTCGCAGTAAGTACAGAATCTCGGTCTTGCATTAAGGCCCACTTTGAGTAATGTGTATCATTTTTCTAGTGCGTACCTTTTACGGCACTCTCGTCTTTATATAAAAGTTCATAAACACGGTTATACTGTACCATGATCCAAATAAATAAGGTCTAGTATTCAGCAAGCACGTTATGACGTCATCGTCATCCGTCTCTTTCGAACTTGTTGTAAATGATTTATTTTGGTCTTGCTTATGCACCGATTGACGTCACTACGTGTTGCTGAATGCGATACCTGGCGGAGTATATTATGATATCATGTACTGTGCCAATATTGCATGTTTTCTCTTCGGGACTTCCTTTGTTTTGTATGAATGTGCAAAAAATACCCAGTTCCGAAGTTGGGTTCCTTAATAATCAAAGTTTGTAGATTGATTTTCGACCTTCCGCATTTTTCTTAGAGCTGAATATACGAGTAAAATATTATTATGTTTGGATGACAACGAAATTAATTTATTTTTATCGTATCATTGAGGTGATGTAATGATGGAGGCAAGGCATAAAAAACTCTTGAAATACGACAACACGAGATAAACCTTTACCTAGTCTGAGATAAATTGTTTTTTACTTGGTATGGTACCTAGTGACCTGTTTTTAACCGGCCTCCAAAAAAAGAGGAGCTTCTCAATTTGACTGTAATTTTTTTTTGTATGTTACGCGATTACTCCGCTAATTGTGAATCGATTTTAAACTTTATTTTTTTGTTTGTTACATCATATAAATTTTATCAACAGTTTTTAAAAAAATCAACAAAAATTTAAAAATTGTTACTGTTATCATTTTTTGACATACTCGTAGATAAAATTAATTTAATACTTTTCTTGGTGGGTAAATTGACTACCTCGGTGGCTCAGTTGGTAGTGAACCTGCCTTCCGAGCGTGGGGGCGTGGGTTAGGGCAAAAATTCATGTGCTGAACATTAGTGTTTGTTCTATGTCTGGGTGTTAATATCTATTTAAGTATGTATTTAAAAATATCTAAGTATGTATATCAAACCCTGGCAGCCATAGTACAAGCTTTGCTTAGTTTGGTGTCAGGCGACCGAGTGTAGTAAAAAAATAAAAAAATATTTAAGGGCCAAAAAAGACGAATATTTTTTTAGCTTCAATTTTTAGGTAGACACGTAGCAAAACTTTGAAATTTCACATTTTTTTAGGCGGAAACTAAACCAAACTTTCAAGTTTCACAATTGCCAACATTGCTTACAGCACTTCACTCTTATGAGGTCACTCCGACCCCTCCCTGTACCACTTTGACCCACAAATAGCTTTCAGATCAGAGAACCAGAACTACTTTCGGTAATTTTCGACCCCTTGTCATAGCTACCTACTTTAAACCAATTTGGCATGTGTCAAACTGCCATGATGAAGGTGAGAAAAAATCTTTGGAACTACTCTCAACTCCTGACTTTGCTTCTTTGTGACAAATTACATTAATCATATTTCGACTTTTCGGTTCGGAGCAAAAAGTAAAACTAAGCTGAATGAAATATGTAGCGAAATGAAAAAAATATGTAAAAGTAACTTTTTTATCCCGTTATGAATATGTTATTTTGAGAAATCTTGATTTGCTCATGCATTTCTTCAGTATCCAGAATATTACAATTATCATTTTAGCTATGCCCGGATTTGTTAGTTACGTTGGTTATAACTTGATAAGTTTTTGCTGGGCTGGATAGTTGACCTACAATTTGACTAGAGAGCCGTTCAATATGAATATTGAAAATTAACAAATAAATAGAAAAAATGAAAAAATAACGCTAACAATATTATCATATACTAGCTGCGCCCCGCGGTTTCACCCGCGGTTAAAAAGTATCCTATGTGCTATTCTAGACTATAATCTATCTCTGTGCCAAATTTCATCCAGATCTGTTCAGCCATTCTGGCGTGAAAGAGTAACAAACATCCATCTATCCATCCATTCTTACAAATTTAGCGTTTATAATATTGAGATAGTTGATTGAATCAGGCGTTACTTTGCGGAAGTTCATCGTCAAAATTGTTACTTGAACTAATATCTAGTGTAATTCCGCTTTAACGTCGCATGAAGTACATCAATATTAGTAGAATCTTAGACTTCAAATGGTTAAACAAATTATTTTTATTATGTTTAACAATTTTAAAAGATTTTCACTCATTGACTCTACTTGTTTGTACGAATTGCTAGAGTATGAAACAGCTCTGTAAATATACAAATATTCCTAGACGACCCAACAGTTAGGAATCGCTAAAATATTTAGTTAATTAACTAAAATTGATTTGATTGATTGAATTTGGCAAAAAACATTTACCTCTATTTTGCGAACTAAACAATTTCTACATTATTTTAGTCGTTCCTCATTATGGTTTGATTTCATTTATTTGAACCAAATCACAAATCAATTTTCAGCTTATTCCGTCGGAATGAGAATGAATTATTCAAATTGTGTCAATTATAAACAAGTTTTGATTTGGGAGCTCAATCACGGTCGACGCGATGACTCCATGAATAAAATATTGTATTGGTTCGGTTGGCGGCCAAATTATCTAATTTTGTTGTTGGACTTACTGTTTTGCTAGTTACATCAGTATATTTATTGTTTTACAAGATTCTGTACCTACGTTTGATATTGCTTTATTAGCTTTACATGTCGTCACGCCTTTTCCCCTGAAAGGGTTGGCAGAGGTGTATTACAACCTCCACATTTTGCCGGATGATATTAAGTCCCAAATATGGCAAGGAGCGAGTCTGTCCCCGTACAGCGGGCTCACGTTATAAAACAGTGAAGTGCATACGCACTTAACGATGTTCACGGATTAACAAATTGGTGCGTGCCTTCGGCTGGGCTTGAACCGTCACCCTCTGGCTTGAAAAGTGAGCCTTCTTTCAACTAGATTATTATCATTATGATTATGACACGGGAATTACTCACGTACAATTTAGTCGATTATTCCGACTATCAGTGCTATCCGAGACGCAGCCGCGCGCGCACTCGCCCTGATAAAGACCGCCGAATGCGGTTGAAACTATAGTCGGAATAATCGACTGAATCGTACGTGAGTAATTCCCGTGTCATAATCATAATGCGTGGAAACCACGTCAGTTTACATAATAAAATAGATTATTATCACTTAATTTCACATTTAAAAAGCACGTAGACTAGTTAGTACATCATTTTTCACTACTATAAGTACAAGGTGCAACGAATACACTCAGAATACGACGTTTTGCACACACGGTCATTTGACCACAAACTACGGAGCTTGTGCGGTGGCTACCAGAGACTAATATGCACTTACTTGTAAAAATTAACGAAAGTTAGCAGTCAGTATGAAAAAGATACAAAACGATGTACTAACGAGAACACATTAGTTCCGATTTGGACAAGAAACTATTTTAATATAACGGATATTCTAAAATATTATTGAACTCATCATTATTATTTGTCAATTTTTATAACGGGACTAACAATGAAATCGAAACTGAACAAGTGATCTATGCTGATTTTGTTTTCACGATTCCAGTGTTAGTCCTTTTCATAAACAATTATTTCATAAACCCAATTGCATGACAAGATAAAAAAAAATGAATTATATAACATAAAAAAAAAAAAAAAATTCACATAAAGTAGTAGTAATCAACTTACGAATGTATAGTATTCATCAAAATGATAAAACCTAGTCAATAAGTCACCTAGTAGTAGCCTAAATCTAAAGGTTTTTAAGCTAGTGGCGTCTGTGATTGTGTTCTGGGCCTCGGTTCTACGAAGCAATTGTTTTTAAATTAACAATGAACTGTACATTTTTAACACTGGCGTACAAAATATGACAATTTGAGGCAAAATATTGGCAATTTTGAAACAACTGGTTGGTAGAATTGGGGGGCTGGTAGGTAGTTGTAAGTATTACGTCGGGGCCCATGACATGAGTGAGTCTGGTTGACTTAAAGACCGCCGAATGCGGTTGAAACTATAGTCGGAATAATCGACTGAATCGTACGTGAGTAATTCCCGTGTCATAATCATAATGCGTGGAAACCACGTCAGTTTACATAATAAAATAGATTATTATCACTTAATTTCACATTTAAAAAGCACGTAGACTAGTTAGTACATCATTTTTCACTACTATAAGTACAAGGTGCAACGAATACACTCAGAATACGACGTTTTGCACACACGGTCATTTGACCACAAACTACGGAGCTTGTGCGGTGGCTACCAGAGACTAATATGCACTTACTTGTAAAAATTAACGAAAGTTAGCAGTCAGTATGAAAAAGATACAAAACGATGTACTAACGAGAACACATTAGTTCCGATTTGGACAAGAAACTATTTTAATATAACGGATATTCTAAAATATTATTGAACTCATCATTATTATTTGTCAATTTTTATAACGGGACTAACAATGAAATCGAAACTGAACAAGTGATCTATGCTGATTTTGTTTTCACGATTCCAGTGTTAGTCCTTTTCATAAACAATTATTTCATAAACCCAATTGCATGACAAGATAAAAAAAAATGAATTATATAACATAAAAAAAAAAAAAAATTCACATAAAGTAGTAGTAATCAACTTACGAATGTATAGTATTCATCAAAATGATAAAACCTAGTCAATAAGTCACCTAGTAGTAGCCTAAATCTAAAGGTTTTTAAGCTAGTGGCGTCTGTGATTGTGTTCTGGGCCTCGGTTCTACGAAGCAATTGTTTTTAAATTAACAATGAACTGTACATTTTTAACACTGGCGTACAAAATATGACAATTTGAGGCAAAATATTGGCAATTTTGAAACAACTGGTTGGTAGAATTGGGGGGCTGGTAGGTAGTTGTAAGTATTACGTCGGGGCCCATGACATGAGTGAGTCTGGTTGACTTCCTGAGCGGATACTTCTAGCATCCCATAGTAAAAATTGTATATTATGTTAAGTTTTGTGACATTATAGAATTCGTTTGACGTTTAAAGAAACACCTAGTAAGTATAATAATGATTTAAAATAAATATTTAAGTAAGCGATGATAGCGTAGTTGGAAAAGGCCCACCTCTCAAGCCAGAGGGAGCAGATTCATTCGAACTCAGCCAACGGCACGCACCAATGTGTTCATTGTGTAAACATAATATATGCGTATGACTGGACCCCGGTTTATAGCAATAGGCTCGTCCCCTTGTCACAATTGGGACTGAATATCGTCTGGCGAAGTGTGGGTATTGTATTACACCTCTGCCAGTCCCCTTTGGGAAAGCCGTGACGATGTATTATGTTATGTATGTACATAACATAATACATAATGCAGTCTCTGGCCGCCATTGTTCAAGCTTTACTTAGTTTGGGTCAGACGACCGCGTGAACACGTGTCCCGAACATTACATTATTATTATTAATTAAATTGTACACGTAAAAACTTTTATAAAACATAACATACTTTGTAAAAGAAAGTTACATCATTATATATTATTTGCCCTATCTTTCCCACCTAAGTATGGTCGATACAGTAATGTACACTTTTGTGTTCAAACTGTTAATGATTTGGCTAGTCTTACAGTCGGCCGCCTGCCTGACACCAACCCTAAATTCAGGTTTTTATAGAAATAAGTTTCAGAAACCTAAATATAAACTCCTATATTAGACCATTCGAATACAGTAGAGAGTGATCAGAACCCAAGTGGCAAACAGTAGCTAATAATTCCAGTGCTCATTGCGATTCCGAACACGTAACAGGTGGTCACAGGTGAGGCTCGCAGCCGTCTTGAATTCTGATACTTCGTTACGTGTCTGGATGAGATGATGAATATGATGACATCTACACAATAGATAGATATGATAGATGAATATATATAAACTCTTTATTGTTCAAACCGGAAATCACAAATCGAAGAAGATTTTTGCCAGCCTCGGTGGCTCAGTTAGTAGTGAACCTGCCTTCTAAGTTTAAGACTGAATTCGATTCCCACGCAGGGCAAACATTCAAGTGATGAACATATGTGTTTTTTATGTCTGGGTGTTAATATCTATTTAAAATATATATATATACTAGCTGTCACCCCGCGACTTCGTTCGCGTTTATTATTTATATATATATATATATGTGAGCTATCCTATCTGTTAAGTTAGATCGAACTGCACACGGTGTGCAAATTTGATTGAAATCGGTTAAGTAGTTGAGGAGTCTATAGCGGAGAAACAACGTGACACGTAATTTAAATAATATTAAGATATATATATTAACAGTATGTATTTAAAATATAAATTACCTAGTTGTAAGCCAAAACTTGTGAGACAGTTATTTACTTATTTTTAAGAAAAAATCCTCTCAGTTTCTTACCTGTTCTTCTGAGTAGTCGCTCTTTTTCCGAACAAGGCAATCGAGTCTATTATAAAACTTTGACGTTCATAAGTGTATCATTGATACCCAATTGAATAAAAACATTTTGACTTTGACTTTATGTATATATCAGTGTCTGACACCCATAGTACAAGCTTTGCTTAGTTAGGTGCTGGACGACTGTGTATGTAATAATGTTTCAAATATTATTATAATACATTCATCAGCAGATAATTAACACCCAGACATAGAACAAACTCAAATATTCATCACATGAATTTTTGCCCTAGGTGGGAATTGAACCCACGCCCCCAAGCTCAGAAGGCAGGTTCACTACCGACTGAGCCGCCGAGGCAGTCAATTTTTGGGATTAACCACGACCCCTGGCTCTGACTAATTACAAACTCTTTATTAACAAACTCTGTAATATTTATTAGAACTCTCCATTCAAACTGATCTCATAGCCAAAAAGGAATTCTTTCCACGAAAATTTAAGAGCGTATTTCAAAACATGCAAAATTTTTAGTAGCTTAAAAATAACAAATTGCTAGCTCTTCCGTATTTACATTCATTCGTAAATTAAAGCTAGCTACTTTCTCATGATTATTTTTCTTAAGAGTCCGCGACCACTTTAGACTAACTTCGCATTGGCTTTAGGTATTCTATAGCCATTTCGTCTAGAAGAAGAAGACGGGCGAAGAGAGCGAGTAATGATACTGACGAGCCTCTAAAGTTACCTATAGAGTGACAAAGTGCAATTTAATTTTTTTTTATGACTTTTGCACTTCTGTAATCATTCTTAAATACCTAAGAATTTCTCTTGTATTATGGATTCATTTAACAGTTAATGATGTAGACAACCTCCCTATATAAAGGATTTTTTTATTTCGTTTTGTTTACCTATTGAATAAATCAGTCAAAAGTGACCCCTTAAAAATGAGGATATTTTTCATAGCTCTATTTTAGCTTGAGAACGTTTTAAAAAAAAATTAAGAACATAGGGGTGGAGATATTGTTAATTTTATTGTACATGCTAAATTTCATCATAAATTCATCATCTGAAATGGTTTCCAAGAAATTTGACAACAAATGGTTTCCAAGAAATTTGACAAGCGCGTTTGTATGGAAATTTCAGAGCGTCGCGGGACCCTTAAAGCTAGCTACTTTCTCATGATTATTTTTCTTAAGAACTCTACTTTGCCATGATTATTTTCCCGTAAGCCACGGAGCGGTTCTGACCGCTGACTGACGGTCGCAGGTAAAAACTGACAGAAGAAAAACACGCTTAATGAGCTGCTCCGACCTCTTGACCTAATTCAGCGACTTAAATTGTTGTGATGAGCTTTTTGGCTCGGCCACGAAGTTTTTAATTTTCATGCAAACTGAGTTTTCTTTAACGCAAGGCGCAAGGTTGTTATTTTTTGGTTTTATTTGTTGCGAAGCGATGTAAGCTTTAATTATAAAATTGAGTAAAAAAAAATACTTTACAAAAATTTGATGAAGAAACAGACAAGTTAAAAATGATAAAATAATTAAGATCGAACTTCATTTTTTTGATAAGTTTGTTTAATGTTTATTTAATTTAATATCGACACATTCTATCCATAGACATGTTGATGAAAAACGATTTTTTTAGTGTACATTCTGAAACGCATGAATTAAAATAAATTTTAAAACTGTGATTCTATGATACGGGAATTATTCACGTACGATTAAGCCGATTAATCCGACTATACACATTATACATCATAATTTGTTAAAAAACAACATTATAACGATTTAATAACAAATTATCTTTTCATAAATATTTTTGTAACATTATGATCGAGATAAAAAAATTAAAAATAAATTAATTCAAGTGGATGTTTGCTGTGTAAATATAAAATTGAACTAAATATTTAATTCAAATATATTTTATATGTTAAGTGCAATTATGAAATATAAATATCAACTTTCAAAAATCACCAGTCAGTGTACTCCTCCCCTTAATCTTGTTGTGATCGTTTATATACAGCTGTAGTTTAAGTTATTCTGCCTCCCTGCTCGTAACCTCCGAACGAGAGACGTGATAAGAACTTTCAAAGGCCTTCATATTTTGCAATCTCTTCATGTAAAACATTTCCAAACAAGAGATTTTATTTACACACATTTCTTTCTTTCCTGTTAATTTCCCGCGAAACCTGTTCAAAACACGGTACAAAACCTCCGGTAAGAGCCCCGTTATCCTCGTATATATTAAATATTGGCAAACGACAAGTTGACAACCTTCCAAAAATATATAAAGCGCTTGTTTTGCTCCGACTCGAAAAGTACGCAAACAAACCAGCGTCCGTGCGAAATGCTATCTAACATATTCCAGAAAGTGATGAATGAATCACCCTTTTTCTTCTATTATATATCGCCTATAAATAACCTGGCAGATAAAAACAAAAGTCCGAAAACGTAAATAACACGTTATCAGTAACGGCAGAAGTGACGCGAGCACGCGAGCGTGGTCAAACGGACGCGGCTCGAGCGACGAAGACACGATGATTTATTTAAAGTAACTCTGAGATCCCTTATCTGCCACCTCGCGTTATCTTATTGCGTGTTTCCTAAATAATTAATGCAATATAGGGCATCGATTGTGAGGTGACGGGCGGGCGCGGGGGGCGGGTGGCGCGCGGGGTGCGCGCGGCGCACGCACGCGATTGGCTGTCACGGCTGCGTGAGTGCGTACCTCCCCGCGTGCGTATGCCTTGGCCCGACTTCAGTCGACGTTCGAACGCCGAGCGAGTCGGTCGTGTCGCGTCGAGGGTTGCTTGCCACGATCGCGTTTCGCCGCGTTCGTCCGCCGCCTCTTATCAATTGAACAGTTTCAAGTTTGTTATCAACACAGAATAAATTATAGCTGCCCATATGGTTCATCTCGTAGATATATTACGTTCGGCGAACGTTGATTATCCACCGCCGCCGCATCATGTTATTGTAAGTAAACATTAGGTAGAAACTTAGATTATAATTACTACCGCAATTTATAAATTAAATAATTATTAAAATTGTTTTTTTAATTGATTGATTTTAATTATGGATGGCCAGTTTAGTTACCTTTATTTTGTTTTGTGAAAATACTTAACTTTGTTATTATTATCAGCGCCTTTCCCTTATCAGTGTTTATTTTGTTTGATGATAAATTCAAAGGGCTAACTAGCAACATTTTATAAATTGTTTCTTGTTTTTATAAAATCCGCTTGTTTTTTGATAATTTATGATGTTGCTTTTATTTTGTATTTAAATTTGTTAATTATCTATTGTTATGTTTATTTACGCCTAAAACCTTAAATTGTTTTAGCACTAAACTAAGTTTACTTGTTACTCACGACAATTTATTTTTTATCAATAAAGTTATTTTATTTTGCTGATTTGATCGTTTTATTTTATTTACCTGCAATTTTATTTTCTTCATTTTTTTTTTGTTTCTTAAAGATATTAGTATATTTTATTTTGTGTTCATTAAAATCTTTGATGAAAATTTATCATTGTAAGCAAAGAACGTAGGTATTTAAGAGAGCCGCAGAGAGATACTATATCTTGTTATGCTAAGTCATTATGCAAAGCTAATTTTCTTGCTGAGAGCCTGCCTGTTTAATAAACCCATTCCGTATATATTTATGTTTGAAATACCTACGGTTCTACGTGTTTTGCAAGTAAAAGATGGGATAAGTATAAGCCTTAGATACAGAGTATTCCTTCATTTGTAACATCTAATTATTTAGTTCACGGCGGCGGGTCATAATTTTATTAAAAAAACTTTAAACAAAAACGCGTTGCACGTCTATTCTATCTCTAATAGATATATAGTAATCTATTCTTTTTTATGTTTAAGTATGTACGTAGATAAAAACTAAAGCTAAATAATTATTAAACGTACTAAATTAATCTTCATAAAAAATACATGTACTAAATGATTCTCCACTATTATCGAAGTAGGTAAATATGAGAATTATGGTTATAGAAGAAAAAAATCCAATTCTCTAGAATTAAAACACAAAACGGAAAGTGAAATTTGTGTACGCTTAGGTATTGTCCAATTAGCCAGCATAATTGCTTCTTTTGTACATTTTAGTTTAAACCGTAAATCACGTGTAAGTAAAAATGTTGAAGATGAAACACCATATTTTTTTAATTCTACAGTTTGTGTAGAAAATACAGCGAACCCATCTTTGAAATTCATAAGTTTTTCAATTTCAATCTTACGCTGTAATAGAAAATTTACGTGGACGGCGAGTGAAATTTTAGAAAAATGTTGGGTTTCAGAAAACTTAAATGAACCTTTCTTATTTTATATTAAAAATGTGCGTCAACTTCAATCACGTTTAGATTTTTACGTCATTCTAGGACACCTCAGACTCAACTCTTTACCATTGTCAGTACGAGTATAACTACAGTGGATCTTACAAGTTTAAAAAACTTGTAAAGTTTTCCGGTTACGAGTTTTGGTTAATATATTAGACAGTAAATTTACCTACGTAATTGTTATTAAACTGTAAGAAAGAAAATACTTTAATAAAGCCTTTTTCAGTTTCGTTTCCTTAAAATACCGTTGGTTTTCTCCAAAACAATGATGAAATCAAATCCTGCTTCTGGTTTTATTTTGCCAAAGTTATTTTTTTGCCTTCCAATTAGCCTGCAAGCCCGCCGATACCCCTTAAACCCGAATACATTGGCTCATAACATAACCCGTAACCGATTTCACCCCATCCTTATAGACTAACGGGATATACCGTTATGGATTCCAAATCTGTCCGCTCCCACATAAGCACTACATAAAAAGTTTATCGGGGCTCGCCTGTAGGCCCAAACTTGTAAAAGAATATTCCTTCTACGCGCCATTACCTCAGGCCAGCCGTGCTCAAAGCGGGGCCGAATTTACTAAATTTGACCGTAGAATGTAATGCGAACGTGGAATCAATTTTTGTAACTTGCTAAATATTATATTTTGTAACTTCGATAAGTTACTGTTAAATTCGAATGTGATAATTTAATCAAAGGAAAGTATAATTTGATGGGATTCTTTAGTATTGCTGAAAAAGATTTGTAAATTAGCTAGCTAATTTGACATACAATACGCTTCTAATTTTACCAAAACTTTATTACATTTACACACTAGTTGTTCGTAAATAAATGACTTCTTAACTTTATAAGAAGTAAAAAACAAAGTTTAAAATTCATCAGTCCCATTTATTTCCGTCGGTAAAGTTTTACAATTTTTCTGATTAAAAATGTAGCCGCGGAAAAAAAAGATTGGCCACGCCTGACCTCCCGTTATGTTCGGCCTGGCACATTTTTCGTAACTTTTGGGTAACTGTTTGTCCAGTGGCGACATTATAATAATTTGTAGACAGAAGGCTGGACGATATTTTTCGAGAATTAATCAAGACAAGTGTGTCTAATATTTCGTGCTGTTTTTTTCTTGTCAAAGTTTGAGTTATATTTTTCTCTGAGTTTTTACGAGATATCTAATTTCAGTGCTTACCTATTAAGAAGCGTTTACTGATTTCTGACATTTATTAGATTTGAGTGATTTTTATCTATTGGACTTTCATCAGTAGGATTGATGAAAAAAAACTTATAATAAATCGTGACGAATTATTGGTACCACCTTTAACAAAATGAAACCGGCCAAGTGCGAGACGGACTCGCTCATGAAGGGTTCCGTACCATTATCTATAAAAACGGCCAAAAAAAACACGTTTGTTGTAAATGTTGTATTGCCTCCTCAAGCATTTAAATTATTCTGTTTTTTAGTATTGTAAGAGTAATAGTTTCATTGTAATAATGTTCTAGCTGCAGCAGAAGTACTAATCTAATTCAACTGTCTAACTATCACGGTCCATGTGATATAGACTCGTGACAGACTAATAGACGAACGGACAGCGGAGTCTTAGTTAAAGGGGTACCATTTTAACCTTTGGGTACGGAACCCTAAAAAGACTTTTAATGACCCTTAGAAGTGGAATCATCAAGCCTACACTTGAAGTTAAAGCTCCAAAAATTGAGTGGCGCTTAACCTTTGGTCTGTTATTTTATAAAATTACCTTCGTAATAAATTCAGTTTAAGTTTCTCAGTATTGGGTAACGGATTCTTAATTTATGATCGGTTTTACTTTGCAACAAAAGCAAATAATTTTGCTGCCGAAATTGTTGGACGTTGACTTTTGAGCTTGTTCAATTTAATTTTGTGCATTTATCCGCAGTTTGGTTTACGTTAGTGTGTAGTGTAATCTTTGAATTAAAATAGTTTTAGCCCGCGGCTTCATAGAGATAGGCTCTTACAAACAAACTCACAAAGGTTACCTCTAATATCCTTCCTACTAATATTACAAACGCGAAAGTTTGTAAGAATGGATGGATGGATGAATGTTTGTTACTCTTTCACGCCAGAACGGCTGAACAGATCTGGATGAAATTTGGCACAGAGATAGGTTATAGTCTAGAACAGCATATAGGATACTTTTTCACCGCGGGTGAAACCGCGGGGCGCAGCTTGCCAGTAATATACATATTTTTGAACATCTTATAACATCTTATTGAACCTAAATCTATACTATCTATGTAGATAGTAAAGATTTAAGTTCAATAAGATACTCGTAGTAAATGCTTTGCACCGATAGTATAGTGCAAGTTTCAAAGCTTCTAAAGTTGGTTAAAACATACTCACATACCTACCAGGTAAACTGGCAAATGGACAGAGCATAGTACAAACTAGTGGCTCTATATGCTGTAGATCTCGCAGCTGACGTCTGTCTTTCTCTACAAGTTGCATTACTTAACGAATTCTCGTACACTTTTGTGAGCAGTTTCGATGTTTTTACAGTATTTTTTGTCGGGGCAGTTTTAGGAAATTTTTCAAAGTGGCAAAGAGAAATCATATTTTTTTAATAAAATAAAAAACATCTCTTCGCTACTTTGATTTGTTTTTAAGAGAATCGGTTAACAAATCGACTGTAGAGGAAGACAAAGATCCGAACCGAGACCCAGACAGAAATCGGACATACGAAAGCATTTTTGTCGAAACTGAAGCAGAGACGCTTCGCTCGCTGTCGCTCTCTCAGTCAATAATATAGAACTGTATTTAAATACCCTATTTGTGTGAATAAACATTTAGACTTTTTTGTAACGGTTAACCGAACAAAACGCTACATTGAAACACATTTGTATGACACACAATTTTCCAATAAGAGTTAAGCACTGTTTACCGAGAAATGAAACCTGTATAACGAACATAACATCGCAATTCAGATTGATAGCAAAATTGAAGTAGCAAACTTAATAAAGTAATAATTCGTTGCATGATACATTGTGACGCAATCATTGGTTACATTTTGAAGAGCAGCAATTAAAATATCATTAACCTTATCCAAGAGCCCGTTAAAATATTTTAAATTAAATTTTCAATCTAGATTACTAACTGTCACTGTCAGTGGAAATTAACGAGCTTCATTAATGGAATAGCGTTTTCGTTTTTTCTGTCACTAATGTTCATTTACTTTGAAAAACAGTAGCTAAAATACGTTTGTACTTTTTCAATGACGTTTCGTTTGGAAATTGTAAGTAACCGAAAGGTTTCACAATACATTACGAGCCTATCATATCCCTATGCTGAGCCATGGTGTCAGAATATACTCCGCCAGGTACAGCATTCCGGTCGTGTGGGCAACACGCAGTGACGTCAATCGATGCATAAGCAAGACCGAAATAAGTCATTTACAAATAGTTCGAAAGAGACGGATGACGATGACGAGTGACGTCATTACGTGTTTGGTCACGGACTGCTAAACCTTGTTTTTTTATGATCATGTGCTGAGAATAGGTCTAGTCTTACTACTTAAGGGTACTACTCTACGCACCAAAGTTGGCGGTCCGATATGGCTAGAGCAACTTGATTTCTTTTAAAATATGGCCGATGTCGTCAAGATACTTTGCCCCTCCCTGATATCATGATTTTTGTCAAGCTAGAGTTCGATTTCAAGCACTTAATAAAATCTGCATACTTTGACTTTGTATTGTCATGGTTTTATTGTTTTAACACAGCCAGAAGGTAAGTCAAAATACGTTATTATACGCATAGAAATGAATAACCTTTTTCTCTGTATCGCCATTAAACTGTCACCAAAGCTCCGGTCATTCGGTGGCCAAAAATATCATCCAATTTATTTAAATTTGTTGTCGCACCGTCGTTGCTTGGGAACGGCTGACATTGTGACAGCTGCGCTGACAAAGTGACAGCTCTGCTGACGTTTTGACTGCCCATTGACAGCTCAAGCACGTGTTCTCAGAATTTATTTAAGCTGACACTTGACATGTGGTTTCGTGTGTGTTTTGAGAGTAAGAATTATTGCCACCAAAGTCAGCAGTTAAATTTATTTTAGGTTTTCACTAAGTTAGATTAAAATGCTTACTTAGAGCTGAATTGAGAAATATGTTGGTTTTAAGATTGGTTTATTTCAGCTAAAACCGAAAACCATGGCTTATCAATCCTAACTAATGTTATAAATGCAAAAGTGAATTTGTTCGTTTGTTTGTAACGTTTTCAAGCCCTAACTACTCAGCTGACCATCATACTATTTTGCATATAAGTTGTCTGGGATACAGAAAAGGACATAGGGAAGTTTTATCCCGAAAAAAACAACGTTTTCTGTGGCCCTGCGGGTGAAACCACGGGTTACAGCTAGTAAATAAATAAATATTCGGACATTCACTCGTATGCACACACGGCCACCTGACCCCAAACTAAGCAAAGCTTGTGCTATGGCTGCCAGAAACTGACATACATGGATAATATTATAACATTTTAATTAACATCCAAAAACAGAAAAAACACAAACGTTTATCACAAGAACGTATGTCCTAGATGCGAATTGAACACGCGCCCCCAAGCTCAAAAGGCAGGTTCATTAACAAATAACCACCAAGGCAGTCAGTAAAAATAAAAAAGCCAACTAAAATGAATAAAAAATTAAGCCTCTCTCAATAATTACAACCAGACTTAAACGCAATAACATCCAACAAAAACATGTAGAACCGTTTAAATAGTTTGTAAAAAGTATTTTTAAAAGTCAATTATGGTGAGGCGTTCCATTGTCCTTGCATAATGTAGATGGTATCAGTTCTGTGGTTACTCCATTGAACCCTGAATGACTGTCAGTATTAAATAGACAATAGTATGTTGGGGTTCGAGATAGAATGTCTATTTAGCAAAATGTCCCCTCTTCTCTTCAAAAAACTCAATAAAGACTCTTTTAATGTTCTTCATTTTTTTTTTATTATAGACGATGGAAAGTGACTGGTTGCGGCACTATGCATAGTTACTTGCGCGAAAGAAAGCTGATCTGTACAAAAATCTACGTTAATATAAATATCTTCCTTATGATCATTTCACATATCGTACCTACTCATGGATATATTTAGAAACATTTTCAGATTCTTAAATGTATTAAACGACAGTGAGTCTAAAATGTTTTAAATCGAACACTCTCAATGATTTGAGTCTGAAATAAAACTAGAATCTGCAAAATCTCTTTGCAATTTCCCAACTTTTATTTTCTTTTCAACTTTCTAGTATTTCAACTAAAACATCTACTGGATTCTGTACATACTGGCTTCACGTCTCATTGGTCAAAGAAGTCTTTAGTTGTAGGCTTCAAAGAAATACGCTGTTTCGACGTACAGTATACCTACAGCTTGGCTCCGCCCATTGGATGCATTCCTCTCTCTCTGACGTTGCCAGCTCATTTAGTACAGTAGGCAATGTTTTCGTGCAGAAAATATTGAAAAATATGCAAAAAAATATGCTGCCAAAATCTGTCTTAAAACAGTATTATATTTAAGAGCGACGAGATGACGTGGCGTCTAAATTGGAAAAATGTTGGTGTATCTAATATTTTTATTTTCATCGCCCTTAAGCAATATGTTTTAGGAACTAAAACCTAATGAACCATACATTTTGTTAATAAACCCTTCAATCGTCTGCGACAATTTTATCCGACAAGGATCTTCAACGCCTAGGACAGACGTTGATAGCGATTCGCAAGAAGAAGAACTTAACGCTATCTTTTACTAATAGAAACACAAGAAAGAGACCGCATCAATTTCAATGAGGTCAAATAAGTTAAAACTTAGTTTTCCATACGTATATTTATAGTTTAGTCTGGTAGTTAGCAAGTGCTGACCAAAAACAAGTTGTAAGTACAGCTTTGCTTCGCGGCTTAAATCCGGCAAACTACCTCTATTTTGACAGCACTAAATTCATGCTGTGTCATTATTTTTTTTCTACTGGTAAAAGATAGAGATATCACAAAGTTTCGCTTAGTGAGTTGACAACAGAATCGAGGGCTATATCGTCATTTCAGGCGGAATCACCTCAGAAATATCATCCAAAGATTGCCTGGAAGAAATCGCTTTAGGCGATAAGGCCGCCCTTGTACTGCCGAATGATATTTTATTTTTAATATTCTCTTTATGTTTGTTTTACTTTGTATTTTTGGTGTGCAATAAAGATGTATTGTATTGTATTGTATTGTAAATATTTTTAAATACTTATATCAGACTCAGGTGTATATAAGGTTGAACCAGTTCTTTACAGGGTACAATACAATACAATACATCTTTATTGCACACCAAAAATACAAAGTAAAACAAACATAAAGAAAAAATTAAACAATAACATATCACTCGGCAGTACAAGGGCGGCCTTATCGCCTAAAGCGATTTCTTCCAGGCAACCTTTGAATGGACAGGACAGAACGAAATATGACAAACGGTCGGTGGCATACATAAATACAATAGTAAACAAATAAAAATAATAAAACATATCTACACATTTACCTTTAGGTACATATAATTTTAGGTACATTTGTGGGGTTTGGTATTATTAAATTAATATTTAGAATTCCACCTCCAACAAACTGTTTCTGTAACTTCTGCCCCAAATTCCGGCCCATTGTCCATCGAGCCCCAACATACGAGTATGAACGTATGTAACCACTAGCCTCGTGCATTCAACGCCAGCGCCACTGCGGCATTAGTTTGCAACTTCACATGCACTCTTTACATGGGCCAGGGTTGCCAGTGCGAGACTAAAATTAATCTGCCAATTAAAAATTGGCAAAACTTGACATAAGTTCATTTTAGCTATCGTTACTCTTCTAGTATTGCTAAAACATTGTCTAAATCAAGTAAAGGCTAATAGAATACCAGTCAAATAACTGCCTCGGTGGCTCAGTTGGTAGTGAACCTGCCTTCTGAATTTGGAGGCGTGGATTCGAATACCATCTAGGGCAAACATTCATATTATGATAAACGTTTGTGTTTGTTCTAAACGTTAATGTGTTTGTTCAAATGTCGATTTTTTTTAAATTAAGAACTTTCTCGTAAATGCATAATAGTTACTTTTAGATAAATATTTGCGTTAATATTATAAGTAGTTATACGGCATTTTTAATAACACACCAAATCTACCGTTTTCTTTCAAATTTAGTGGTCTAAAGTGTTTAATTTGAACATTTGATGATGAACATTTGTGTTTGTTCTATGTCTGGGTGTAAATATCTATTTAAGGATGTATTTAAAAATATATATGTATTTATATCAGTCTCTGGCAGCCATAATACAAGCTTTGCTTAGTTTGGGGTCAGACGACCGTGTGTGTAAGTGTCCTGATATTTATTAATTTATTTAATTCTATACTTTGCAAAATATTTTAAAACATTTTATCAAAATTGCATTTTATTTGACCATGATAAGTAATTTAGACCTGACACGACCCTAACCACGTCGTGTGAATGGGCGCGCTGCGGATCGGTTTGCAGTTTCGGTGAAAGGAAGCTCCGGGGAGCTGGAGCCGGGAAAATGGGAAATTTTCCCAAGCTTTAGGGGGGCGCTCCTAAATGTTTAGTAGTTACTTCGTGTTCGTTAATGTTGTTTTGTCATATTTTAAAGTAATTTTTTTTCCTGTTCCTTCAGCTTCCCAAAAATGCTTGCGGATGTCTGAATTCTGTCCGGATCTCTGTTTTTCTCTACAGATCGCATTTCTTAACCAATTCTCTTGAAAGTTTCTGAGTATATACAATAATTATATCGTATTTTTTTGTTCTGTCAGTTATTGGAAACTTTTTAAATTGGCGGATGTATGCTTTTTTTATGTTGGTCACGAGGTCTACTGCTTACAGAGCTATTTTATTTTGGAATAACTTTACAATTGCTCCTCTTCGTTGTGTTGGTTTTAAAAGGTAATATGTATCTTTTTGTTTGTTACAGATGAACCGGGCGATACAGGTGAAACCAGCGGACAGCGAGAATCGAGGAGGTAAACCAACACACACATTCAAAACATACAATACTATACTACGTAACGTAGTTCCGAAAACTATGATCTCCTTTATGAATTTTCAGTCTTTTTGCTTACGTTTCATTTTTCAAGCCATATTTTGCTATGATGTGTAAAAATGGGCTACTTCTAGATTGAAAGTTGTCAAGAAATAACATTATTTTTAAAAACAAAAAATTAATGAAACTAAAATTATTCCGTCATTTTAAGGATTTTTTTAGTTAGAAACAGAATTAAATTAAAAAAAAAAAATTGATTGCGGAAATAATAATATTATGTAGATGTAAAACAATAAAATAATATAATCAAGTGACATTTCAAGAGAGCCGTATAATTGCAATTAGACATTGGTCGAAAAAAAAATTGCTACCGAGGTGTCAAACATTAATATGATGTCACTTGCATGTAAAATTTATTCAAAATTGCAAGTAACGGACAGAAATTGTCCCCAAAACAAAAAAAGCCCCTTCCAAAAATATCAGTAGGTAAATTAAATTATGTAATTTAAACTCAGTAATTCTACCTTTAAGAGAACAGTACTATCACGTCAATTCATCAATTAACCCTTCTCATAATTTATTCGAGAAATCCTTCCAAAAACTGATGACTCAGAAGACATTCGACCCATTCGTCACCATAATCCTCCTTGAAAGCTAAGGCACCGCTTCCACGAGCGTCCGTCCGTCGAACTGTCAAAATGACAGCTGTCAAATCGTGACATAATCTTTCGGGGATTAATAAAGAATTAGTCTAGCACTGTTTTGTTTCAGAAATTTGTTGTAAATCAAGTAGAACGTGGAAACGGCGACTAATGGCTTTATCAATTATGACGAATCTTGTGAATAAAACGTCAATCCTAATCCTAATTGGACCCGGAAAGGGATAATACATTTTTAATGACGGGTCCGTTGTCGATTCCGTAATTTGGATGTTTAAAATTGGTTGTCGTTTACGCTTAGTTTATTTTAGACTTAGATTACTGATAAATATTTTCTGTTAGATTGAGGACACAATACACAAAAATATATTTAAAAAAAAATTACATGAAATTTTAGCTCTGCAAATTGTAGCAACAGCTACAACCGTAGCACTTTGTAGCAATAGCTACGAGATGTAGCACATCGTAGCAAACGCTACGACTCGTAGCATATTGCACGAATCGTAACTTTTTAAAGCAACAAATTAGCAGAAAGAAGTTTTTTTTATTCAATCAATTAACTGAACCAGCTTAAATTACGAAATATATCGCTGGTTAATCAAAGATCCCATCACTCAATAGAGATTACAACTTACATGGCTGATAGTAATTTAATTCGGGGGCCTAAATGACCCAAAGAGCGGGGTTACGTTAATAATTCAAGGGGTGGGCATCGCAGACCATCCGCGTTCCCAAAGGAAATTATTGAAACTTAAACATGGAATAAGTTAGAGCACTGAACCGAACTTCAGGGTTCTGGTTGAAATAATAAAATTATGGAAGCAGAGAATTATTTTTAGGCTATCTTTTTGTAATAGAACGAACATTCGGTCGGGGATTGAAGCAGTTTGTTTTTAGATGTAACACGCCATTTTGTATAATTTCTTAAATAAGCGTATCTTTTGTACGTAGCCTCATAATATGTAAAACTACATAATTATGAAAAGTGATAGATATTTTTTTATTAAAAACATTATCAAAATAATGTTTTTAATAAATTGCACCTAAACTTTGCATTTTATCCCAAACCTCATCTTTTACTTCTCTAGCGGAATCCAAAGACATAAGTTGTAAAACATCTTTTAAACAAATTTTGAACAAACTCATTTGACTGAGATTTTGACTTGATTTTGACAAACAGAACGGCGCGGCGTTATTCGTATGCGGTTCGCACCCTCACGCAAAACACTCACACTAATATTATAAACGCAAAGGTTTGGAAAATTATTCAGTTAATTTACAGTAAATTATAACTGTAATTAAATTGTAGAAAATTTACAAAAATAGAGACAATCGTCTCTCTCTTTTTTTAAAAAAAATTATTTGGGTAAGCAAACAATAACACAACAAATAGTATAAATAAAGTAAAATAAAGTAACCTTATTACTAAATTAAACTAATTGTGGCATCAGCACCGCTTACCACAGTTTACTTAATAAAAAAAATATATAATTAGGGTGCAAGAAATAGGTAGTAATTACATATTAAAAATAAATACAGATATTTTTTTGTAAATTTTCTAAACTATTTTAATGTATTTTTCTTTGATTGTATATTGTTCTAAATTGTAAGTTGTGTATAGTTTATAAGTGGACTTAAAGTTTAAAGAGATTCCTTTTGATGTGTATTTTTGATGTACACAAATTAACTTTTTGTCTGTGACTGTACCTTAACCAAATAAAATTTAAATTTAAATAGATGTATGTTTGTTACTCAATACCGCCATAACAGCTGAACGGATCAAGATAAAAATTGGCACAGAGATAGAGTATAGGTTTTTTTTTCATTGCATATGCTTCTTTTCAACCGCAGGTATCACCGAGGAGCGTAACTAGAACTCGTAGATAACAATTGTATTGTAACATCTCCGTTGCTACTATTCTAACTTATAACAGTATCTTTATTATGGACGTGTCTACCGCAACAGTATCGCTGTACCTAGCAACACCGTGTCATGTTTCGAGCGCACGAACGCGTCAATCTGTCATCGACAGACAACCCTATATTATTCATAGGGTATGGACACGGACAGGGCAGTTGGCGTAACACTACCCTGGAGCGTACGACGGAAACAGACGTTTTTGTTTTTGTTTGTTACGCTTACGTTCGAGTATTTTGTTTTTATCTAACTTCCTACTTCACGTTACACTTATATTATAAACAATAGCTAGTAAGTACTGTTTTATGGCATTTTAAGAAAACCGTATTTTAGGACACAAAGGAGATTTTTGGGAAAAAATATTTTTAGAGGTTTCTACTTTGGAAGTGAAAACTACCTTACGAAAGCTGCATACATGCTAATGTTTAGCCTAACTATTGCATGGGACCGTAAACCTCAATTTTCCACGCTAAAAATCCATACTACAAAGCGAAAGTCAAATAAAAAATCATCTTTAAAATTATCTACTACATTCGTCATAGAGCAAAAATTTTACAAATTACCAAAGTTAAAACTTAATAACTTTACTTTCTTTACGTGTTACTAAAATTCTTTCATTAAATTAACACATTTTGTTCACAAGTAATGTGCCGACGTCACATTTATAACCGACGACACCAAAACACGATCCTTATCGTTAATAATTTAATTTGGCTAACACGTTTCGTTAATTTTAGTACAAAACGTTGTACTACAATATAAACTAATTGATGTTGCGGGGACTCTAACAGCTGTAAATATTAGGAGCACGCAACTATAGGAATTCTTTTGTGAATGAATGGCTGGATAGTGATGGGCGAAATAGTCGATAAAATTGGCATCGACCTTTAAAATGCGATTAGTTTTATAATCTGTAGACAAAAACATCAATGTGCCTAACATTGAAGTTCTTACTTACCACAGTTGAGTTTTGATAGATACGGTAGGTAGTACTTTTAAACGATTTTAACCAAACAGCAGGTATTTTACTCAAAAAACCCGTGAAACGACCAGCTAAAAAAATACATGTACAGTGATTGACAGCTTAACAAACAGATACAAACAGCGTCAGTTTTCTTGTGGTAAAACCACAACTCAGATCAAAAAACAAATTCAATTAAAACAGGCTGTTGTATTGAAATTCACACTTTGCCATAAAATCTCTCGAATCAACAAAATTCACCTGTTCCAACAAATTTCCACGTACGAGTACATTCACAATAAAACAAATTACCCAAGTATATTAATTCACAAAGTCATAACACTGTAACATTACATTCATTATTATTACAAAATAATCCCCAAAGAGCAATTCCAGCCAAAGTCCTTTTCAGTAAGTACATAATAATGATTAAAACTATCGGTACAATTACCCCATCCCTATAGCTTGTTTACATGCAACCCATCACGCGAGTGGAGTGGCGCTCCAAACTTTCAAATGGCATTCATGTTCAATGCTAGTAAGTATTCATAATTATCAGGAATACTCATGAATTTGTTTTCAATGGGATTGTTATTAATTAGTACTGGTCGGTATTTGGCAATCATTGCAATTATGTACAGATATTTATTACACAATGTAGGACTGCATTGAAATTATTATTGGGGTTCGGATTTACAATATTTTGTGAAGTACATTTTGTCAGTTTTTTTTATTAGTTAAACTGACAAAATTGGAATAACTTGTCTTTTGAAAAATTTAAAGAGGTATAGGTTTAGTGTGTGTGTGTGGCTTTTAACATCTGGCTACGAATTTTTCGTCTTTTTATTCAATTGAATGAAAAAATAATAAAAAATATTTTAGATGGACTCTACTTATTAAACAGGCAAGAAATATTATTAAGATCATATTATAGAAGAAACAAAATCTAATTCGAAATGTGTTCAAGTAGAAATTAATATAGATTATTAATAAAATTACTTGTGTATTTATTTCAAAACCAGCAATTTCATTCAAAATCACGGCCTAAAAACCAAACACGAAATTCAAACAACAATCTTCTTTACAATTAATCTTTATTAATAAGTGTTTATAATTATAATATCATCAAATACTCCAATGTTCCGTCTTCCAAAGCAAATTCACACAAAGCGAAACGAGATTTATTCAAGACTCTCATCTTTATGAGAGAGAGCTTAGTGTAATTCTGCTCGCAATAAATGTGACATGCCTTTTATGTTCGCCTCAATGCACTTTTGAATGAGTGGGTTAAAACAATTTGCTTTGATATTCATTGTTAATTCAATCAAAACATTTCCTGAACCGACCTTCACTGAATTGCGTAATTTTAAAGGTTATTTCAACACTATTGTTCCACGGTTTTCATCTGTACATTTTCAGATTTATTGGCATGCTAAACTAGTGACCCGTCCCGGCTTTGCACGGTGAAAACCGCATCAAAATCGGTTTAGGAGGAGCGGACATAGATAAACAGATGGACTAGCAGCGACTTT
The DNA here is from genome assembly GCA_911728515.1 of Peribatodes rhomboidaria. NCBI lineage: Eukaryota > Metazoa > Arthropoda > Insecta > Lepidoptera > Geometridae > Peribatodes > Peribatodes rhomboidaria. The sequence goes on along the minus strand of OU452171.1, from coordinate 16,389,000 downwards.
GTTTTATACTGTGTAGAGATATTACTTTGCAGGACATTACATTAGATCACATAATATTCTAAATCTAGTCATAATACGTGTTCCATGAGAGCATAACATAATTGACTTTTAATAAACAATTTTACCTGCTATAATATCGGACATCAATTACACATCACTTTGAAGCCATTTACGTACACAGACATAATTAACATATGATCATAGCAACATGTATGATGATCAATCATTGTGTTCAGTGGTCTCATTTCATTCAGTTCAGGTTTCGGGCTCGTTCGCTGTTCATTAAGTTAGTATACGTAATTGTGATAGATAAAAGAAATATACTTATTTTTATTGTTTTGGATCAGTATTTTGTGAGCTCCTGTTCAGCGTTTAAACTTTTCCATTCTTCTGTCAGTCGTTATGAAGGTTCTGCACTATTATGGGTACGACAAAATTCTAAAAAAATTGCAAGGTCAAAATGCTACAAGGGCTTTTTATATTTAAAAAAATATTAAAATAAATGTCAAATAATTTTTCACTTAAATTTTTTAAAAGTTTTATGGTAAAGTTTCGGTAACGTTGACCATGAAATTTCCATTACGTATGCTACGGCTACATGAGCGACCTTCGACGATAATTCGGGCCATCGCGACAAGTGTAGCCGGTTAGTTCGTCACTCGGCGATGTATCAGGCGAATTATCGTCCACGTCGACTCCGAAGAAAGGCGACGAGTTGAACGCTATATGGATAAGAACATCGTCGATGATCGATAACGATGATTTTAGCGCGACAACGCGACACGAATTATCGCGCGCCAGTGTAGCCCCAGCATTAAACTTGAACTTTATTATAACTTTGAAAATGCAAACATGTTTACCAATTTTCTGTAGTTTACCATCCACTAACACTACTACAGCTAATTGGAAAATAGCATGTCCACTTGATTTACTATACTGCCTTGAAAGTTGGACCAAGTTAGAAGAAATATTTAAATAAAAACTGACATAAATGTATGTTTTATTTCACTACCGTAATGAGAAAAATATTCAAAATACAACTACTATACTAATTACTACTATTTATCTAAAAAAAATAACTGCAAAATAAAAATAATTAAAATCAACTAATTTATCGTGACATCCTCTTATCATAAAATATTATTGATAAATCAGTAATTAGTATCAAAACTATTTCTATCACGTAGCATTTTTACAGTTTTACCTAGATTTCAAAATTCAGCACTGCACTTGTCACCCCTTCCCACGTTATTAGAACATTCCAGCGTACAGTCGGCGCTGGTCAACAATACAGAAGCTTATTACTTTCGCCGAAACCGAAGACGATTCATCAACGTCGGTCGAGTCACCGCCGACGCCCGGCTTCAGATAATAAAACACGCTACGATGCTTCTATAGACGCCCGTAGTTTGTATAATGGCATAAATCTATAGGCAGATAAATAGACTATGGAAGTTTGTATCCAAATTGAGTTGTGACAGTTTCATTCTATGGACTGTTGAAGCAGAAAATTTGCCGCTGAAGCGTTTCTAATTAAATCAAATTAAATCATTGGTTGAAAAGGACAATAGTTACAAGTCTAAGGGCCGTGTTCAAAAACGACGCTCAGTCATGAATTTCGATTTATAACTGTTTTTATTTATCGAGATTCAAAACTGAAGAGCGTTTCAGTATGCGGGCCAAAGTGCGGTTCATCATACTGTGGTGAACTGCGTTTTAGATAACAGTTAATAAAAAAAAACTATAAAAATTGTTTACAAACTCTCAGAAAAAAAGTTCAAATTTTAGCACAATAAATGCACTGAATTACGTTCCTGTTTTCCTTGTGAACGATATCATACAATTATCCGTTATCCATTGTAACATTATCCACACAAAAAGTTGCCCCCACCAAACTCGATTATTATTCTAAACCATTACCAACTCGACTAAAATAAACTTGCAATAGAGAATAGACAAGAATCACAAAAGAACTTGCAACAAGAAAGCACAAACATGTTTCTCTAAAAGCCAAGTTCCACGGAATAACCCACATCATCGGCTAAACAAAGATAAGTCCGCAAATCACAAAAGTAAGGATAATCTATCTCTAATACCGAACTTGGATACTCCATCGTCGAACTATAAATTTCTCGCCAGGAATTTTTCTCGGACCGAACTTCCTGTCGTAAATATTTTAAAGTATCTTCAGAAGGAAAAGTGACATCGAACGTTGATGGGAACTTGCGCCGTCGAAATGGACTGTCGAAACAGAAGCCGAATTGGAAATATAAAAGTTTGCCGTTCGCCGGCCGTGGAGACGGCAGAGCGCCGTCACTGGCCGTAGATTTTGCAATGTCGATTGTTTAGATAAATATTTCAGATACTATTGAGCCGCTACGAATTTTTTAAAGAATTAAGAAAACGTATTTTGGAACCAAAACAAAGTGATATTCTCAGAAAAGTACGGTACGGTACGGTTAATGTTTTTTTGGTCTTGAAATATGATTGCCAAAATAGTATAACAGTTTTAATCAGAAGCTGTCAAGCTGCCTAAACACTCTGACGCCAGGGCGTGCCACTTGCCTTAATATTGTTACTAAACTTAAACTTACATACTTGTTATAGGATTTTGTGTGATTTTATAAAGTTCTTTAAATTATTATTATGTCAAGGCTTTGTTAAGGAAATTTTGAATTCACTAGTGGCTAAAAAAATCTCAACAATACACAAAACCTGCCTGTCCAATACGTCATCAATATACCTGCCAGCGGAAAGGACGAATGTATCGACCCGTAAAAACGTGAGCACCATAGCAAAGCACCCCAAATCTTGTGATCCTGACCACATATTACATCCCAATTATAATCGCGTCCGAGGGACGGTGGCCGGGTGGCCTTGTTACCCACTCACAAATAGCTTAGCAAGGGCCTGTTGGCCCAATTCAATTTCCCCATTTCGGCGTCCGCCCTTAAAGCTTTTTAGTTTGCCGTTTTGGGACCATAAGCCTAAAAGTTTTATTTATGCGGTTTGACTGCTGCGGACAGTTCCACAGTTCCATAACCCACACGCACATACACACATGTCAAGCCTACGTAATAATTACACGCGTACATTCGAGTATAAGGGTTATTTTAGACATGTCACGGAGAGCGGGGCAGAGTTGCTGATACGAAAGTTATTTACCGACTTGCCCCTTTAATGTTTTGGTTGTTATCGTTTTAACCTTGATAAAATGTGTGTGGTTTAGAGTAATTATAAGAAAGCATATTAAACAGTAGGCTCTATATTATCATCATCATTGCAGCCTTTTACGTCCCATTGCAGTGACGCCGACCTACACGACATCGAAGATGATTGAGCCGTTATCCGCCACGTTGGCCGATTTCCCTATTTACATAAATGCTAAATCACTTAATCTTAACTAGCGAAAATATACCTGTCTTTGTTATTTCTGCGTACTAAATAAATAACGTACTTTCAGCTAATTCAGACTTAGCAATTTAGAGCTCTGAATAGGGCATAATATCTGTGTAGTGACTAGATTTCAAAATCAACGTAATGTTTTGACAAAAGGTCAAAGAAAAGGTTTAAGTATAAATAAAAACGTTAAATTTGAAAGCTGTCAACTCAAAACTACATCCTCGAGTAAGGTTATTCCACAGCTGCCTCAAGTAACTTGCAATTACATTCTGTACCGACTGAGAACTCGAAACGAAACAAGATTTAGCCTTCTCAGCAGAATACGAAACGGGAAGAGGTATAGACTCGCCTCGACACGGCTGACCGTTGAGACCACAGACGTAGAGACGGGAGCCAGATGCTGTGTATATGGAACCATTAAAATTAATGTCTTTTACGGTTTTAAACACGCTTTATTTCTGAATATCGTCCGGCGAAGTGTGGGTGTTGTAATGCACGACTGCCTGACGTATGCCTCTGGAAAGGCGTGACGATGTGTTATTTTATGTTTGTTTCTTATGGAAGTCTTGTAACACAACATTGTGTCTTGTCTTGTAACAAGTGCTCTTGTAAAATGGTATCTAGTGTCAATGTTCGTTGGTCCTGAATCTCTGCCTGCCTAGTATTATTAGACAATAGGTATGCTATTGTTTAAAATGTTTAGTGTAGTATTTAGTAAATAATTGAAAATTTTGGAAAGTCACACACACTTTTATTTAGTGATGGACTTAAAAAAATGATGTCATCATATTAGCATGTACAACATTCAAAAACATTCAACTACTAAATATTTGTAAAAGTGTGCCTTTTTTTGGTCAACTAGCATTATCTATTCCCAAGTCCATGGACTGCACCTATACCTAAGCTCTGAATTATTTATTGACTCTGGCAACATACGTTCCACTGGACTTATGAATTGTACACATTTTAGCACTCATGCGTTGTTAATAAATAAATAGGAGAGAACTCGACGAGATGGGATCCTCTCACGGCATTTACGGGACGTTTGCAAGTAAATACTAACTCGACTTAATTTTACTAGATGACGAGTATGACTTAAAAAAACTTTCTAGGTTAAATTAAAGGTTTAAATCTTACTAACTGCGCCCTGCGGTTTCACTCGTGGTTAAAAAGTATCCTGTGTGCTATTCTAGATTATAATCTATCTCTGTGCCAAATTTCATCCAGATCTGTTCAGCCGTTTTGGCGTGAAAGAGTAACAAACATCCATCCATCCATCCATCCATCCATGCTTACAAACTTTCGCGTTTATAATATTAGTAGGAGTAGGATAATGCTGTTTTGTCACGGGAACTAATTTTTTGTTCGTTTTAATAAGAATCAGTTGAGTAGAAATACCTGTACGATCTGCACTATAAGTGCGTCCAGACCCTAAGTACGTGCGGTAAACAACCCCGCAGGCTTACGAAGGGCACATGAAATCATTTCACCAACCTTAAATCCACGACCGCAGATAGATTTTAGCGTCAGTTGCGATTTAGGTGAACAGCTCGGCACGGCCAATGCTGCTGGTTTCCAGTCCTACGTATTACAGCGGCACAGAGTCACGGACACTGAGTTCGAATGAGGGTCTGAGCCGGAGATCTGCGCGTGCGCTTCGAGTGCGAACTTGACGTGCGCTCGCTTCGGATGCTACAACAGAGTTGTAGCGGTCTATCGGTCTACCTCTAACGGTCAACTATAGCATGATCCAAAAAAACAACGTCTAGCATTCAGCAAACACGTAATGACGTCATCGTCATCCGTCTCTTTCAAACTTGTTGTAAATGACTTATTTCGGTCTTGCTTAAGCATCGATTGACGTCACTACGTGTTGCTGAATGCTATACCTGGCGTAGCATATTATTATACCATGGATGATAGTAGTTTAATTAATGCAAGTATAGGGAGTTTAACCTTTAGAACAGTACCTGAACTGTTGCAAGATTTAAAGAAACAAGAAACAAACATACGAATGAAGCTAAACACGAGTAAAACTATTTAATGTCAAAATTTACAAAAAACTGTTAGGATAGGTGTGCCAGTAGAGTTTAAAATACGAATTATTTACATAATTCAAGTTTTTTTTTAATGTTGTATTCAGGCTAAAGGCGTTGTTACAGTATTTACAGAAATATTTCTTATGATAAATTTAATCTTTTTTTTTCCTTAAACAGACTACTTACTCTGCTATATTATGTAGAGTTACAACGGTAACACTTGTTTGTTATATTTGCTATTTACTTCGTAACAGCATGTAAACACGCACACACATCACAGATTCTACTGATAATATGCAAATCACATTCATATTAAGGTCACACCAAATTCCCATCAAATTGTTCAATATCTCATCCCCTCTAATGACAAAGTTGTTGAAGTGTAAACCCGAGCGTGTGTGATAACGCCGGCCGGGTGAGGGCGATTGTTCCAACTTGATATCGCGTCTCTTTAAAATGGTTAAATTTATTGATCTGCTAACTGCGACCCGCGGTTTCACTCGCCATTTTTTTCGTTTTTCTTCGTTTTCTGTCATAAATAATCCTACTTTAGTACTATAAACGATGGTCGTATGTTAAGATGTTGTTGTTCAGGAACGTAATGAATTAAAAATTGAAAAAAACCCCGACACCGATATTCTTCAAGCATAGCTAAGAACAAAGCCCGCCTCTCAAGCTAGAAGGACTGGGTTCGGGCCCAGTCAATTTGTTCATTGTGTGAAAATAAGTACGTATTTATTCTTATCTGCCACATAGCTGGAGCCCGGTGTGTGGCGACAGGCTCGCCCCCCGTCACATTTGGGACTGAATATCGTCCGGCGAATCGTTGGTGTTATACACCTCAGCCCTTCGGGGAAAGGCGTGACGATATGTAAAAACATAGCAACCATATTTCTTCCACCACGTAAGACTTAAATCATCCATCGTCCCTTAAATTTTTAACAAAGTCCGATTATCAAGGACCATAGGAGCGGAGCACTCAAGCCGGACGAACGTGCGTGCGTACTCCTTAATGAATGGACGCCCGACCGAAATAGCTCGAAGACCCGAAAGGCCAACTGGCCGATATTAAATTGTTACGTGTAACACGACCTACGTGTCTCAGTAGCTATCAAACTGGGAAGTTTTATCACTAATTCAGAAGATCGATAAGGGTGTGCGCCGCTGGGACAATGGAAATGAGATAATTTGACACGCGACGATTTTGCGTATGAAAGATATTGTTTAAAATGCTTTCTAAGGAACTTGTTTGTGAATTTGACTGTCGACATCAATAAACTATAGAATGATAATACACTCGATGATGACCAATGACATTACAATCCATAATGATGACTAATCAGTCCGTCAATACAGTCTGTCTCTTAGTAGGCACTTATACACTCACTGTACAAAATTGACGTAACTTCTTCAAACTTCCTTTAGTAGCCTAGTGTATCAAAAATTGTAACCCCTTGCCTCAAATATAATCGCTTCGTAAAAGCAGCTCGTAGTTCCACTCGTTTTAATCGTTCCTATTCTTTTGTTTGTACTTACTGGGAACAACACAGAGTTTAACTATCTTACGAATATTTTAGAGTTATTATCTATTTTCTAAAAATCCCTGCTTCTTTAGCAGGTTGCTTTGATAGCAGCTATAAAGCCTAGTGGTTGATAACCCTTAGTGAATTGGCTCGGCCATCATACGCCGTAATAATAGATGATTCGTTATGACCTTTATCAAACTTTGACGTTCAAACGTCCTTAATACGAGGATGTGCATTATTTCCGATTTTACAAAATTGTAGCTCAATTATTATACAATAATGAGCCATTATAAAGAAGTTAAATTCTAGATTTATAGTAATTTTACGTAATACCTAATTTGTGGATGCTTGTGCAGAAAGTAGCCTTGGAATTTTCTAAAAAAAAACTTGACTTGCCTAATGTGTCACTGTTATAATCTACAATCTTAATAAACTAGATGATATTCAGATATGTTGAGCTTTTTACTTGAATATGGGTAAACAATTTTAGGAGATTAAGTACAGAAACAAAGACAGATAAGATAACAAGATAGAATCGAATGATGTGAAAAAAAGCCCTATAGACGATTTCTGTAAAATTTAAATGGGACCACAAAGCATGCCTTAGACACAACAAATAAGTTCCAAATCGATTCAAGCGTCGTCAAGTAATCGGGAAAAATACATTTTAAGAAATTCGATAAATTAAGAACGTCCTCCTGAAGTCAGTTAAAATATAGAAAAAGATAAAGTAATAATCAAATTTCGTCAAAATCATTATCAGGGACATAGGAAGTGCTACGATGCATAGTTCAGGTACATAGTAAATTAAAGGTACCAGTTTTCGTCAAAATCATTATCAGGGACATAGGAAGTGCTATGATGTATAGTTCAGGTACATAGTAAGATAAAGCTACCAGTTTTTACAGCAGCCATCCAACCAGAAGTACATCGTAAGCGACTATCGTGTTACTTTGACAAATGGACGGGTTTCTTATACACTTTGCGGTCTCACTCTAGCTAAGTATCTAGATTATTATGAGGAGTAATAAAAAAAATGCTGCGCCCACTCTTTCAGGCCATAATAGGTTATTAAGATAGGTCTGATTTGCTATGAGATTCTTCAGGTCTGTATAGATTAGAAAAGCTTTGGTGATTTTTTTTTATCGTAAATTTTTGTTTCAAATTAATCATTTTAAATATTACACTCCTGAAATATGTGTTTTTTAATTAATAATTGGCTTCCATTTAGCCATATCACGTGTAATAAAAAAAAGGATATCACTTAAAACACTTGGTACACTAGGTACCAACCAAGCAAAATAAACACGCATGAAACGCTTTGGTTCCGCATTCCTTATACAGACCGCTAGAGTGTGGAATACTCTGCCAGAGTGTGTGTTCCCTGACACTTATAATCTGGATGTCTTCATGTCTCGAGTGAATCGGATTCTTCTAAGCAAGCGTGCTCCATCGTAGGCCGCATCACTCCTTATCATCAGGCGTGTTGGCGGCCAAACGGAAGCCTATTAAGGTATATAAAAAAAAACATCTGACTTATTACCAGGAGAGTATACATAATAGGTCGAAAGCTATAGATTAGTATGGAAGCATAGATTACCCCCGTTTTCAATATAAGCAATGCCATATAAGATATTCACAAGGCCGAAGCAATCTCCAATGATATAGCATTTAATAATGTATGTTGCAGGCCTCCATCACACGACCTTTCCGGCATTAAATGACGTAACAGCTAATAAATTTTCTAATCTATGCAGCGAACGACTTTAGTAACGATAGGCTTCGCTTTCTAGGTCGTGTATTGTGCTGGGGATTGCCTGGTTTAAGGCTTAAAGTCAGGCTTAGGGGCTGTATAGGAAGAATATCGTGTCGGTACGTCGTGGTTGTTGCTAGTTTGAAAGTAGAGTATTAAAGTATGGTTTACATAGTATAATATTTTTTTACTCTTGAATGATTTGACGAAAATGTTTGTGTAACTTTAATCATAATGATCGTAAATCTTTTAATAACCCACTACTAAGTATAGGCCTCTATTGTACTTTGGTCATCTTGGTACTGGTTAATTAGTAAGTGTACTAGCTACTTCATATAAATGAAAATGGATCTGAATGGAATGAGTAACGAAATTCCTGTACATTTTATAACTGAAAAACGATCTTCATGTAATACTATAAGATTGAAAGTCCTGACTAACTGACTATCGCAGTTTGTAATATACTTCTGTGAAACTATCTATATGGCACAACCGATTACATACTTCCACATTGATAGAACGACCAAAACACACGCGCCCATCGAATACATCACAATTTTAATACGAGCAGCCTGTTATATAAACGTTATTACGTTCATATTACGAGTAGGTATGTTTACATTACGTTTAACGTAACACGTTAAAACGAAAATACTATTTTCGCATTTAACGTCAGCCGTTAGAGCAGTCTATTAAAAATCCGAGAATTGAAGCCATTACAAGGCACTCGGCATTTGATTCGCCATTTTATTTCTCATTTAATATCTTGTACAAGCAGCGCCTTGTTCACAACATTGTGACGCTCCAAGCTGTAATGTTCAAAATTTATCGGTGCTATTAACATTCAAATAATAATTCCCCACTTTATAGTCTATAAAAGCATTTTAATATCTGATCGTTTGATAAATTATTCAATTTAGCAGATTATTGCGTTTTGCGGAATAGTTGTGCGAATTGTGGAATGAAACGAGTGTTCGGTGGAGCTTAAGCTTTAGTGCTTAACAAATCGCGTCGATCTAGCTGGAGCGGTTTCTATAGAATCGCTCGAGCGATTTATCGAGCACTATAATAAGTTTCCGACCGATTTGTTTCACGAGATTCTTTTTATAAGAACAGCTGCTAGGTTTTTTAATGAACAATTAAATTAATTGATCGATTCTAAAATCTTAATGTAAATAAGTAAGCGAAATTCTTGCCGCGTTGTATTTTTAAGTTCTGGTGGTAAAGTAAGTATTAAGTATTGCAATTCAACGCGAAACGCGGGTATCATTTTAGGTACCATGCCTACGGGATTGTAGCTCTATTTAGATTATTTTATTTTAGCTTAAACTATTTCTAGTTAAATATCAAGTATTTAGTAATGTTGAGATAGCAAAACAAATAAAATTAATTACTACCAAACTTTTACCATTAGATTACTCGTAGTAAACAAATCTTATAATCAACAGTGTTGTCTTCAAAAGTTCGTCCAGGTCAGTAGACAAGCACTTAGTTAACAAAACAGTTTGACCTTAAGCCAGGTCTAGGTTAGGGCAGGGCAATTACACTAACTATCTAGGCAAAGTTGCTCAGATTTTAGGACTACCAACACTGGAATACATTGAAATATTTAGTTGTAAAATTGAAGAGAGGCTCAGTTTACAGCTATAGTATATAGCTATAGTAATTCATTGTGGTTGAGTTAGGTTTCTTCGAACTTTTAAGGGTTTTAATAATAAAAAAACATGTAAGATCACGAGTTTTTTTATAGAAAAACATAGATTTCTGCATTTTGGCATTTCTTCCAGTTCTATGCTAATTAATTATGCCGTTAATCAAAACTGTAACCCCAAGATCATAAAATAATTAAACGTAAATCACTTTGAAACAAAATAATTATGACAAAGATTTAATTTTACTTTCTTGAAAAAACATAATATTTTACAGTTTTAGCAAATAAAAATGGTTTACAGGCTTGCATTTGGCTGCCATCATGCCTGATGATTACCCATGATGCAGCATACGATAGAGCACTCTTCTCTAGAAGATACCGATTCACTCGAGACTTGAAGACATTCAGATTATGATCACCCAGTGATTCGATTCTGTTACAGCATACTGTCCATTAAATCAACAGGATCAGAGCATTAACCTCCTGCTAATTATTTAATGATTGATTAGTATCTAACCAGCAACAGTTATAGCACGCCACTTCACCGTCTTGCTGTAGTTACAAGGCAGTTAACTAATGGTAATTGAAAGCCGTATGTACTATCGTACGATCGCCTAATTATTGGCTAGCGGCGCTTTTAGAGATCTGATTGTGTTGATTGTTCTGTCGCATTAGTAACCTAATTACTAAATTGACTACCTATACTAGATCCAGGTAATTATAGTGTTTAGCATGCTTATTTTGTAGTAGGGTCACAAATTAAATATGTAGGTACTACTTACCTAATGGAATTTTATGTTGCTGTTTTTTTTTTTTATAATTGCAATTTTTTCCTTATTTTTTTAGATTCTAAACCGTCTTTTTTTTTTTCAGAATAAAAGTCTATGTCCTTTTCTGTGCCCCTGACTACGTGTAGGTAAACACGATGATCGGTTGAACCGTAACAAACAAACAAATAAACAAATTCACTTTCGCATTTATAACATTAGTTACGAAGTTACGATGTTAGGTCCAAATCCTAACTTTTTAACTAAAAGCGGTGTAAAGCTAAAATAATCAATAGACTCTACAGCCCGTTCCTTCGTAGCACCAATGCAGCATTGATGAATAGCTCTGCCGCGTTTACCCGTGGGCAGCGAGACTGACAGCGACACCTGCCGGCTGCCGTCTTTCCCTTCAAGATTTAGGAGATCAAGAATTCGGACCAGCCTGAATAGGTCCTAAGGCGTCTGTTTAATTTAGAAGACGCTTTGCGATCGCTTGAATAACACGACGCAGATAGGAAAATTGGTTGGTAATCTTATGTTAGGTAATCAATGACATCAGAGGACAATTTTTTTGAATAGTTTTGTTGGTGCTGTTTACTGCTGCCAGCCCCCTGGGGGAAAGGCATGACATTTTTCTATGTAATGGTGTAATGTTGACGGAAATAAAAACTTTTTCGTTTTCAATTATTTATTAATGGAAATAAATGTTAATTGGTTAAGCGTTATTTGATTATTATTTGTTTGTTCTATTTAACTACATGTAGAACGTAATAATTGAGTATAACAAACAACTGAGTAGAAACAAACTACGATCATTTTAGGGAGATTCGGTACGAAAAACCTAAAAATGAACCACACAAATTAGGTGCTGCACACAATTCACCGTATTCACAAACAAACGCAACCAGGCGACACAGTGATAGTTATAATATTGTTCTCTCGTTCTCGTTCTCGCTATAGTATCTTGTACGTCTCTCTATCTTTGTTATTGAAACACGTAACACGATACTGTTAACAGATATGTACTTTAGTGCCCGTTTGCTTGTAGTTATATAGGCTCTACGCGCTGTGTACTAAAATTAGACACAACAATTTAGAAATGAGGGTATTATAAGGTTAAGAATTATTTAGAAGACAAAGATGTCTGTAGCCTTCCACTTCCGCCAAGTAGCCACTAGTATGTATAGATATTACCAAGTTATAAGTCAAAATTTGTGAGACTGTATTTTATTTATTCTTTGAAAAAATAATGCCCCTCAGTTTCTTGCCTGTTCTTCTGAGTAGAGGCTTTTTATCCGAACAAGGCGGTCGAGTCTATTTAAACAAAACTTTGACGTTCATAATTGTATCTTTGATACCCAAATTAAATAAAAACAATTTTGACTTTGACACGTTCCTCTTCTTCCACACATTTTTCGATGGTAACAAACAACTGATTTCCATCTAATATTGGTTAGAACAACACCTAATTTACTAATGCACTCACAAATGACAAATCTCATCAAAACCCTGCCATCACTCACGGGTCCGAAACTCACAATAAACAACTCATAACATAAAATAAAATGTAACAAAACTTCCGGTAAAAAATGGAGACGATAAAACCGCCATTATTGTTGTAAGCGCCATCTGGCGGCCGCTGAGATTCGCCACGTAAATTAATCACGAAGACAGGGGACGGTGACCAGTGCCCCTATTCTGAAGCGTGAGATGTTAGGGTGCTTACTCTCACTCCTATGATTTTACTAAGGAAACAATGACCAAAAAATATCTAGACTTGTAATAATAACCCCCAGGGCCCATATTCTTGCGCGTGAGATTTTTTCTGTTCATTGTCCTGTTGTCCATTGTTCTGTTCATAGGGGACCTGAGGCCTGGGAACTTCGTCCGAACTCGCTGATGGTCGGTGGAAATGCTCTATTCACGATATTTTTGGCATCATTGATGTGAATTAATACATCTTCATTTACTTCTACTCTGTACATACATATCTCTCGGTACATTTTGATTATTAGCTTTTACAGTGTGACTGATGGACACTTCTACTAAGCATAAGACTTGCCTAAGCCCTAGGTTAACTAGTTTTAAACTACTCCATGCGCAATATTCGCTTATGGGGCACATAAGGTTAAGATTTTTAACTTATTACTTTGATTTAAGGTTAAGTTTACGATTTTTGGGGGCTGAACTATCCACGTCCGTAGGAGTGTACTCTATTCTGATTCCCTACACGTGGTCCCCGGGTAGTGCTAACCAGGGAGCAAACTCTGGTGGGAGGCTTCGGCCGTGGCTGGTTACCACCCACCAGACCAAGCCATGCCGTGAAATGACCTAGTCGTGTTTCGGGATACATCCCGGATTACATCGGAATGGTTACACTGGACTGAGACGACTGAAGACGGGTCTGAGCAGTAGCGCACTCGGAGCGCCTCACTCAACTGCCGTCTTTGTACTTCTTCACTCTACAAAACTTCAAGGCTCAGTGAATAAGTGCCTTATAGGTCGTCGTGCTCCATCTTAGATCACAACGCCGCTTAACATCAGGCCAGTTGGTGGTCAAACGCCGACCTATTCTACATTAAAAAAAAAACAATGTTTAAGGTTAATTTTATGGTTCGTGTAAAAATATTAGGTTGGAGCTAGCTAGGAGTAGATTTAACTAGTTAAGCAAGGACTTTGGCCATTCTTATATTTAATGCAAGTGGCCATGAGATCTTCAATGTTATTACAGAAAAAATAAGTACAGGTTTTTACCCGACTGCGCAAGAAGGAAGGTTATGTTTTTCGAGTTTATGTACGGAAGTATGTATGTATGTGGGTATGTATGTATGTGGTTTCTTTGGCACGCCCTACAGCCTAAACCGCATGATGGATTTCGACATATGAGGTGTCATTTGAATCGTGTTGATAGTGGAAGTGACATGGGTACAATATTATGCAGCCGGGTTTTTATTTTTTGTTTTTCTTTTAATAATGTTAGTTGTTCAAAATCCTATTTAAAAATATATTTATGTGCATATTCTAAGATTTATTTAATCAAGTCATTCTTTGTCGTAATTATTGTGGCACAAAATTATTAAGCAACAACTCACAATTACAAGCATCACGCCAAAATAGAGGTCCAAAAAAAACCTTCCGCTTCCGATGCAGACATCTTAACACAATGGCCTGCCGCCCAATCATTCTCGTCTCATTAATGCCCAGCTTTGGCCTCTATTCAACTTACTTTAGCCTCTATTCAACTTACTTCGGCCTTTATTCGACTCAGTTTGGCCTCCATTGAAGCCGGACACGCCCATTGGCCAAGAAGTTTGCTCTGCCCGATAGTTTAGGGACATCCCCGGCTAATGAGACGACATGGACATCTGCCTTCATTATCTCGCGGAATTAACAAGATGTTTCTATTTGGCTGGAGGACTTTATTTTTCGCTATAGGGATTGCAGACAGGGAATTTTAAAAACTAGAAACATTGTGCGGTAAAAAAAACGTTTTTTTAACCGATTTCATCAAAGGCGGAGGTTCTCAATTCGTATATGTGTTTTTATTTTTTTAAGAATGTTACGCGATTGCCCCGCCAATTATGAATCGTTTTTTTTTTTGTCATGTAGATTGTACTGTAGAAATGGTCCACTGTAAATTTTATCAAAATTGGTCTAGCTGTTTCTAAAATATCAACAAAATCCTAAAATTGTAACCAAATGTTCCAATTCGGATGACAGGAACTCGGTTTTTAAGATTTGCTTTTTATATTAATTAACTCGAATGCCTCGGTGGCTCAGTTGATAGCAAACCTGCCTTCTGAGCTTGGGGGTGTGTGTTCGATTCCCACCTAGGGCAAACATTTATGTGACGAACATTTGTGTTTGTTCTATATCTGGGTGTTAATATCTATTTAAGTATGTATTTAAAAATATATATGTATGTATACCAGTCTCTGGCAGCCATAGTACAAGCTTTGCTTAGTTTGGGGCAGGCGACCATGTGTGGAAGTGTCCCGAATTTATTATTATTATTTCAAGATATTTATTTGTCTTCTTAATTTATAAGTTTTTTACAATAAATGAATATTTTCATTATTTATTTATTTTAATAAACTATAGTAAGTGCTAGGCAAAAACCTTCCCAAACATGCTTTGTAGTTTTTCAATAAAAATATTAAAATATTAAATCTCCATATTTTACTCAAAATGTAAATAGAAGAATTATTAGAAATCTTTTAAAACGAAATTAAAAAGCACTAAATGAAAAAAGAGCCAAAATTGATGACTCCATTTTAAAGCGTGGAAATAGGAAAATTACTGTGAAATCCTATAACAATGTACCTGTTGTTTTTGCCTTTTCCGCTTTTCGTGTTATTGATATCTACCTGTCAAATCCTCGCTGTCAGCCACAATATAACGAGACTAGACAAGCTCTGACAGTGACAGCTCCCGAGAACACAACACAACGCGGAGTTAATACGAAAGCATTAATTAAACTGCACGGGACTTGCCCCGTGAATGCAATACTATCACTACTAATGCATCCTGTATATACTATACAGGCGGAAAATTACTGGCCTAGAGTATAGTGTTACTTGAACAATGGTCGCCATTGTTGTCAGTATTGGAGGCACTGGGCGAACTAAACACTCTCTGGCCGGGCGATAGATTAAATAGGCTTTGTTACAATATAGGGTCAACTGGGGCAAATGCGTCTTTGGGGCAATTGCGTCTTTCGAGAATTACTGACAAACCTTTTTTATTATGGAAACCGATGTGGTTTCCATAAATCATAATCGTACGTGAGTAATTCCCGTTTTATAAATCATAATGTACTGACAAACCCTTCACAAATTAGGCAACTAACGCCATCTTGTTCAAATTATTGCAACTAAAGATAGAAAAAAGATGTAGGTAGGCAAATTTGTGAAGGGATTGTCAGTAATTCTCGAAAGACTCAATCGTGCTACAGACGCATTTTCCCTAGTTGACCCTACATAGTTGATCATTGAAATTTTAGAAAATCACTTGTAACGTGAACATAACATAACATGGCGTCAAGAGTTTTCCCTGACGAGGCTGGCAGAGGTGTAATAAAACCACGCTTTGCCGGACGATATTCAGTCCTAAATGTGAAATGTGAAGCTCTATAATAAAGATATTTTTTTATGATCTTTATTTTAATCCACTATTTACTAAAACGTAAAAAATCATACCTACGCCATTTTATAAATTCCAAAAAATAAATCTAAACAAAACAAACAATTATATGGGACCTGCTTACAAATTTTCTCGTAAATCGGTTGAGAAATGCGACCCATTGAGGGGACAGCCGGATATCTGGACATACAAAAGTATATTTTTTGTTCAAGCTGATAAAGAGACGCTTCGCACTCGCTTAGTCAATGAGCAAGATAGTTTAAATTTAGAAGCTGAGTTCGCAAGTAAATTAAAAAAAAAAGTAATAGTTACTTAGTATGTAAAATTAATTAAACCATCGATATTTTTTATTTTGTGCGGTTTTATTTGCTGTAATTTTAATCAAAATATGCTAAAGCGTTTTTTATCTAAAAATATATGAAAATAGACTGGTTCTTCTGTACTAAGTTTGTTCATCTTGTCTATGATAATATTACATTTGCAAATATTTAAGACTTTGCTTTGAGCTTGCAAAGTCGAAAATTGAAATCAAATGCAAATAAGTATATTATTTTTACTATAATATACTTTGCAATTACTGAACGTTATTTACGTAATCATCTAAAAAGCTGTTTTTTGATATTGAACGCAAATTACTCGTAACGACCATCATTACTAAGAAATAAGAAACTTGTTCAATTTTAGATATCTCACAATTATTAAATAAATAAATTCGGGACACTTTCACACACTATGGCTGCCAGAGACTGGTACCTATACATACATAGATATTTTTAAATACATACATTAATAGACATTAACACCCAGACATAGAACAAACACTAATGTTCATCACATAAATGTTTGCTTTAGGTGGGAATCGAACCCACGCCCCCACGCTCAGAAGGCAGGTTCACTACCAACTGAGCCACCGAGACAGACAAACATTATTTTCCACTAGCTGCGCCCCGCGGTTTCACCCGCGGTCAAAAAGTATCCTATGTGCTATTGCCATTCTAGACTATAATCTATCTCTGTGCCAAATTTCATCCAGATCTGTTCACCATTCTGGCGTGAAAGAGTAACAAACATCCCTCCATCCATTCTTACAAACTTTCGCGTTTATGAAATTAAGTAGGATTATTATTTTCCATGTTCTATTATTTATTTGTCGAAGCATTTCCCGTAATAATGCTCGGTAATTCCCAGCCACTGCCAATTTTGTAGGTAAATTTGCATCAGAACAGTTCGCTCGCGCATCAAACCGCTTCACAATCATTTGGTAATTATGACTATTAGATCAAGCCACGGGCTCGTTTTCCGTCCAACTACATTTAGTACGTCAGTACAGGCAAGTAAAGCCAGCCATACATGCTACTGCTTTCTGAAGAGGTCTGTCTGTGCGAGTATGCCTGCAAAGAGCTCACTGAAAAAACTAGATCATTCGATAAACTAGATAATTCGAGTCATCAGTACAGGCAAGTGAAGCCAGCCATACATGCTACGGTTTACTGAAGAGGTCTGTATGTGCAAGTATGCGTGCAAAGAGCCCACTGAATGATAATTCGAGTCACTTGTAAAAACTAGATTCATAAAAAGAGGCTATTATAAGGTTAACAATTATTAAGATTACTTCAAGGCTAGAGCGAATTAGTACCTTATAGGTCGTCGTGCTAGTTACCACCCACCGGACCAAGCCATGCCGTGAAATGACCTAGTCGTGTTTCGGGATCTAGTCCGGTGTAACCGTTCGGAAGACGGGTCTGAGCAGTAGCGCACTTGTAGCGCCTCACTCAACTGCCGTCTTTGTACTTCTTCACTCTAGTAAACTTCAAGGCTAGAGTGAATTAGTACTTTATAGGTCTTCGTGCTCCATCTTAGACCACAACGTCGCTTAACATCAGGCGAGTTGGTGGTCAAACGCCGACCTTCTATTCTTCTTTAAAAAAAAAACCAAAGATGTTTTGAGCCTTCCATTTCCACCAAGTAGCCACTAGTACATTTATTTAATATGAAATTACCTAGTTGTGTAAGCCAAAATTTGTAAGACAGTTATTTTTGTATATTTTTTGTTTAAATGCCCTTCAGTTTCTTACCTGCTCTTCTGAGTACTGGCTCTTTTTCTTTTCCGAACAAAGCGGTCGATTCTAATAAAATTTTAACGTTCATAAGTATATCTTTGAAACTCAATTTAATAAAAACATTTTTACTTTGATTTTGAAAGGCATACTCAAAAGAGCAGATTCTTAATTCGACTTTTTTTGTATTTATGTATAGTGATTACCTCGTCAATTGTGAATTGATTTTAATGATTGTTTTTTGTTTAGTAGATCATATAAATTTTATCGAAATCGATTAAGCCGGTTTTAACATATCAATAAAAATCAAAAAAATATTTACTTGACAACCTGACGGGAAGTCTGTTTTTTAAGCTTTGCTTTTGATATTGCTTTTACTAAAAAAAACGAAATAACACAATTTAAAAAATATCTATGGACACTGACGTGACTTGCACCCATTTTATTTAAATAAAACGATAATTACTCGCGTTTAATATAAGCTAGTTACTCCAACCGTAGTTAAAAAAGAATCGACTAAAACAATATGTGAGTTTCTCTCTTATATTAATAAAATGAAATAACACCATAATAATAGTAAGAAAAGAAACACAGCCACATATCAAATTAGCACGTGCTCAAAGCGACTCAGTTATTCGAGTCCCATTTCCCCAACTAATCATTTTACCACATTATTACGCCTCTAATCAGATTAGGGTCGATGGGACCCAAAATGGGGTTTTAGTGGCAAAAACGTCGCGCATTTATGTAAGTGAGGTTAATGCATAAGTGTTAATATCGCGACTAAATTTAAGTTTTTGTGGATTATTTGAGTAGTTGTATGTATGTATGTACTTTAACTATACATACAGGGCTGGCACAGGCCAGGGACAATAAAATTGGTCTTTCTTCTTTCATTTACTTACTACAAAAAGAAGTGATCTGACGAAAGCGGAATCTGACGGACGAGGAGTCATGAGAATTGCTGTTTAGTCACCAGTTACAAATTATTTGAGTATTTGTATGTATGTATGTACTTTAACTATACATGCAGGGCTGGCACGGGCCAGAGACAATAAAATTGGTCTTTCTTCTTTCATTTACTACAAAAAGAAGTGAACTGACGAAAGCGGAATCTGACGGACGAGGAGGTCTGAGGAGTCATGAGAATTGCTGTTTAGTCACCAGTTACAAAATTCTGACCTATAAGGAAAAAAGGAATCGTCTGACGAAAATGGAATCTGACGGACGTGTTTTAAATCGTTTTTATCCACGCTTAGATGTGACAGAGCTAGAATAGGGATATGTTTGTCTCATTCTCGCGGGATAAAACGGTAGAAAGACAATCTGTCTTCTTTTTATGCTAGCCCTACTGTCTATATAATATGGTAGTTTAAAATCCTTTTTACTAATATTATAAACGCGAAAGTTTGTAAGAATGGATAGATGGATAGATGTTTGTTACTCTTTCACGCCAGAACGGCTGAACCGATCTGGATGAAATTTGGCACAGAGATAGATTATGGTCTAGAATAGCACATAGGATACTTTTAAGCCGCGGGTGAAACCAAGGGGCGCAGCTAGTATATCTTAATATTATTTTACCAATATTTTAACACAAAAAGATCTTTCTCGGATTTAGGGAAAAGAATAGTTACCTCAATCCGCTAAAGAGTATTTTAGTGCCTGCAAAAATTAGAACATCTTAAATTTGTTAGTTTAAAGCAATAAGAATAATATTATTTCATGTTACGATTGTATTTTTTTTTTCCTGTATAACGTCAACCACAAATTTGAAGGCACTTTTTCTTCGAAGTTTAATTTTAGACCTGTTTGATACGAGAGCCTAAAATATTTCTAAAAGTAAATAATCAAAATTATCTATCTTTTCTAAGATTATTCAAGGTATTTGCTACATGCAATGCCAGACAAGGTTATATATTGGATCACTCACAACAAATACACCTAATCTCGAAAATCTCGAACTCAAATAAAACAGTGTCACCATATCTCCTAACTTTCCAGATATTCCATGAATAACCGTGGCTAAATGTAACTGAAGCAAATTACTTTTATTTTTTCTTCTACGACTCTCTTTTCTAATTTCAATAACTTGAGACTGGCAGTATGTCACTGACGAAGTAGAGTTAGATTAGAGATAGCATCTTAAGTTAGGACTTAGGACAAATAGAATTTGAAGTTTTCTAATTTGAACCAGACATAAAGGCTTCGTCCTGACTAAGCATACTAATTACTGATCACACCAATCAAAGATTTATTAATCAGAATCATGTCTCTGAAAAAAAAACCTCCTTACTAATTATCATTGCATTTATAATATAACTCGGAATAGTTATACAGTTTTCTGCCTTTTTCAATCGAGTTAAAAATGTAAAAGGCAAGAGACAAAACGTTGTAAAACTATTCCACTGCTATACAACATGTACTAGTAAGAAGGACGCCCCCTTAGCAATTAACGTTGTATAGCCTCGGAATACTTATACAGTGTTTTGTCTTCTTCTCTCTGTAACGATTTTGAACTCGATCGAAAAAGACAAAATAAAAAGGCAATAAACGTTGTTAAGAGTCCGGCGACCTAACTAATTTCGACCTAGGCGACCTAGACTAACTTCGCATTGGCTTAAGGTATTTTATCGCCATTTCGTCTAGAAGAAGAAGACGAGTGAAGAGAGCGAGTAATGATACCTGAGGAGCCTCTAAACTTACCTACAGAGTGACAAAGTGCAATTTCATTTTTTTTTATGACTTTTGCACTACCGTAATCATTCTTAAGTAACTAAGAATTTCCCTTGTATTATTGATTCATTTAACAGCTAATGATGTAGACAACCTCCCTATGTAATGAAATTTTTGATTTGCTTTGTCTACCTATTGAATAAATCAGTCAAAAGTAACCCCTTAAAAATGCGGATATTTTTCATAGCTCTATTTTCGCTTGAGAACGTTTTTAAAAAAAACCAAGAACATAGGGGCGAAGATATTGTTAATTTAATTGTACATGCTAAATTTCATCATAATCTGACAAACGGTTTTCAAGAAATATCAGTAGTGCGTTTGGATGGAAATTTCAGAACGTCGCGGCCCTCTTAATGCTAAAGGAGTAATGTGGAACAAAATTCAAGTTGATATTTTGTAATATACTGCTTAGATAGCAGTCAACGTTAAATCTCAATTCTAGTTTCTAATAAAGTTTAACCACTGTCATATTATTACAGTGTAGTCCTTTCATGAATATGTAGCGCTACCTATTACGGTCCTAGTACCTAATAAAATTGGGAGGAACGTCCTAAAGTAAACAACCTACACCGGGCAACTATACTGGGCAAATTGAACGGAATCAAACTTCGGGAATATCATTGACGAATGGCCTAAGGATTAAGCAGTCACATCCTGTCTTTACTAATATCTTAATGACAACCTTAATAACAATGTTGCATTAAAATGTGTACACAATTTTACCAAATGGTAACTTTAGTTCCTTTTTTTTTTAGTTTTTCTTCCTAATTTTTAGAGTACTTGCCTGCTCAACATACATATTACGTACATGTAGCCACGCCTTTTTCCTGCTGGGGTAGGCAGAGACCACTTCTCTGCACTTGCTACGATCCTGACACACATCTCGCTTCGTCTAATTCCATGAGTTACTTCATACGCGCTCGTCGGTTACGGGTACTCCTGACCTGGCCTTTTTTCAAAATGTTTTGGATTTTTTCCTACTGTTTCTTTAAGTCGATCCGTGCCAACATAATAATCAGTACCTGGATGGCCGAGCTTTGCTCGGTATTTTTTTTTTTTTTAATTGTGTTTTTTGGATAATAAACAATTGATTTTAGTCTAACCTCAAAGCAAACACTCATTGACTTCGTGTTACTTAACAACGCCATCTGCTGTTGTGTCGTTAAAGCAATTACTCGTAGTTGCTCACAAAAAATTGTATTATTGTTCGCCAATAGATGTCAGGAAGAGTCATATTTTTCAGTTGAGATTGATTATCGATAAAACACGAATAAAATTACATTTTCTAAAAATGATTCCTAGCTAGATCGATTTATCGCCCCCGAAACCCCCTATATACTAAATTGTATGAAAATCGTTGAAGCCGATTCCGAGATTCCAATTATATTTATATATACAAGAATTGCTCATTTAAAGATATAAGATATACTTACAATTTATGTACGTACTTAGTTTTTGTTGTACTTAGAACAAAATTTGTTCCAACTCCCTTTCCAACACACTGTAATAATATGACAGTGGTTAAACTTTCCAAGATCATTCCTTTTTGGAAGCAATGCACCTGACAACGGCCAACAACGCCAGCTGCATCCGTGAAACCTCAACTAACCGTAAGTTGTAACTACCGCCACCGCTCTCTCCTTGGTCCGTCTTTGTCCCAAGACACCTGCGCGACCAATTATCAATGTAATTGGCTATTCAAGTTGGTGCGATGGGGCGAGCACAGCATGGCTAATTAATGGAATCAGCTGAACATTGAAATTTTCGCTTCAACAGCCCGCCAGCTAGGTGTACCTTCAGAGCAATTTGGAACGAATTTATGTTAAAAGTGAAAGGGTCTTCGCGGAACGGAGGTAGAGCTTAGAATTTGAGGGGTTATAAAAATTGCTTTCAAAAATAGTTTCGCGAAAAAAAAAAAGTGTATAGGTACTTAACTACGCAATAAATGTACCTAGGCAAATATTACTAAGAAAATAGTTAGCCAGTTCTAATTTTAGCCACGCGATAAATAAAATATATAATAATTATGTAAATGTGTAGTGCATATTTTGCTGACAGATGACTGCTTTTTTTTAACCACCTACGCAAAAACGTTATAAGTTTGACGTATCTGTGTGTGTGTGTGTCTGTGACATCGTAGCTCCCATACGGTTGAAGCGATTTTGATATTGATTTTTTCTTTTGTTGAAGAGTTCAATTTGTCAGGAGTGTTCTTAGCTATGTTTGGTAAAAATCGGGGTTTTTTAAATTTGTAATTTATACATGTTCTCATTGTATTGGTTATTGGCATCAGTATGCTATAGTATTATAGCTTTGGGTATGGTATTGGAATTTGCGCTGTAAATTTCGGATAAATTTTTATGGCATTGGGATCTACTTATGTACGATATTTTGTACTTGATTTCGCAGCCCCACCAGCCCCATTCCTTAGTACACTCCCGGATCTTCTTAATTGCTGAAAAGATGGTTGACCTTGTGCACGGGGGGCTTGATTACGCAGAAACGGCGGCTCGTCGAGGATAATATTATACCCTTAGACGACTGCTTGGCGAAAATAAATAAATTCAAACTCGTCTCCAGTCAACTTGGCGAATTGAAGCTCAGATTGTCTCGAGAAGAGTGTTGTCAAAAGAACGTAGGGAATGAACGAAGGGAAAGATAATCTTTAAATTTATGTTATATTTCTTCTTTACAAGTAACTGGCTCAGTTGAAATATTTTGAAAATTGTTTGGTAATCATTTTTTTTTTTTTTTTTTTATGTACATAAGGTCGTCGTTTGACCACCAACTCGCCTGATGTTAAGCGACGTTGTGGTCTAAGATGGAGCACGACGACCTATAAGGTACTTATTCACTCTAGCCTTGAAGATTTGTAGAGTGAAGAAGTACAAAGACGGCAGTTGAGTGAGGCGCTACAAGTGCGCCACTACTCAGACCCATCTTTGGAACTGTTACACCGGACTACATCCCGAAACACGACTAGGTCATTTCACGGCATGGCTTGGTCCGGTGGGTGGTAACTAGCCGCGGCCGAAGCCTCCCACCAGAGTTTGCTACCCGGTTAGCACTACCCGGGGACCACGTGTAGGGAATCAGAATAGAGTACACTCCTACGGACGTGGGTAGCTCAGCCCCCTGTACAAGAGGAGGTGTACAAGAAGGAATCCAATGCATGAGCTATTTTGATTTCTCACTCAAATCTGTTAAGCCGTTTCAATTTTAAAAAAGTAACAAACATACTCAAAAACTTGCGTTAAGATAAACGAAAGTTTTTGAGTGTGTTTGTTGACATTGACATAACATTTCTTTTTAAAGAATATTTTTTTACAAATGAACTAAAAATCCCCGACCAATCAATACTCAATAATTCACGAAAAACACAACAGCAATCGGGCTCCACCAATCAACACTCTAATGTTGCATGAAACCTATCAATAATCGTGTACCCTCATATTTCATCACGTAGGAAAATCGCCTTGCAAGCGAACAATATGTTCCCGTGATTGATTAGACTTGCAAGTATTCCTACCTTTAAGCAAGTTATGGAACTTTTTTTATGGAGAAAATTAGAAAACCTTGTAGGGATAATAGCTTTGGGAGCTTGCGAGCTCTTATAAGATCGTTAGGGACTTGCGTGAATGCACAATGGGTTATATTCATGTTTTGTACAGCGGGATTGTGACTACGTTTTTATATTTAAAAAAATGTTATTTTTTGTAAAAAAAAATCCAAAATTGTCTGTAAGTACTAAAATTACAAAGACTTAGGGCCGCATGCTAAAACGACGCTCAGTCCTAAGTCTCTCTTAAAATTGGTTTTGCCCTACATAAAACCAGTTTTCAATAGAGGTGCTAGACTGAGCATCGTTTTAGCATTGGCCTTTAAAGTTTGTAAGTACGTATGTTTGTAGGAGGGGCAATGTCTAAAACTACAGATCTGAATTCAAAAAAAATAGTCACAGAAAGCTACACCTGGACGTCACAGGTGTAACACAAAAAAAACATAACCCTCCTTTTTCACTTCGCCGTAAGCAGGTTATTAATTTGACCATTGGCTAATGATCTATCTCAATTAAAGTATTTAATAAAAAAAAGTATTTAAAAACGTAAAGTTCTCGTAGTAGCTCTACTATTTTTTTTTTTTTTATGTAGAATAGGTCGGCGTTTGACCACCAACTCGCCTGATGTTAAGCGACGTTGTGGTCTAAGATGGAGCACGACGACCTAGAAGGTACTTATTCACTCTAGCCTTGAAGTTTTGTAGAGTGAAGAAGTACAAAAACGGCAGTTGAGTGAGGCGCTACAAGTGCGCTACTGCTCAGACCCGTCTTCGGAACTACTACGAGAACTTTACGTTTTTAAATACTTTTTTTTACTTTACGTTTTTAAATACTAAAGAATTTTATTAATTAAATGGAAGTTGAAAAGAGGAATTATGTCCATCTACTATTAAAACAAAAGCAAACAATGAAAGCGCTCGTAAAATAAAAACCGAATCATCTCTACCGTTTTGAATTAAACCTAGTTTCGGTAAATAGTAATTACCTAAGGCATAACCACACAATTAATCCACAGGGAATTTAAGACCTACTACCGTGAAATTAGTTTATTTAACGTGGTGTTTAACAGCTCTGTCACATTAGTGCTTAACGAGAACGGCTGCGGCAGTGGTGTAGTTGCGGTGTGGTTTTAGCATTCCTGGCTCGACTGGCTGGCCTGTATGGATCAGCAAAGTTACAACACAATACAATACAATATATCTTTATTGCACACCAAAAACTTCATGAAACTCTTAAAAACTAAAATACATTTTTCGGCAGTACAAGGGCGACCTTATCGCCTAAAGCGAAAAGTTATGGAACTTATGGAAAGTTATGGAACTTATTAACGTGAAGAACTGAACAACAGTCTCTGGTCCATGTTAGGTTACGTTAAGAGATGACAGCCTAGTTGGAGAAGGGCCGCCTCTCAAGCCAAAGGGAGCGGGTTTGAACCCAGCCGACGGCACACACCAATTTGTTCATTGTGTGAACTTATGTGCGTATTGTATGTCATCTGCTATATGCCCAGTGTATGGCAACAGGCTCGCCCCCTGTCACATTTGGGACTGAATATCGTCCGGCGAATTGTGGGTGTTGTATTACACCTCTGCCAGCCCCCTCGGGGGAAAGGCGTGACAATATGTTATGTTAGGGTACGTATTAAAATTATCAAAGTAAATACGAGTATGACCAAAAATTGAAATGCAATCAAATGTTCCAAAATGTCATTATGAACTACTTCAATGTATCCAAATTCAATATATCCAACTTTAAATACACCAAATGTTTAAAATGCCAATGTATCGTTTTGTAAATTTTACAATGAGGGTTACCTTAACCTAAATTTAATTGGTAAGTATTCTAAACGCTTATCTATACTTAATATTATAAATTTTTAAGTGAATTTGTGCGTTTGTTTGTTTGTTACACTTTCACGCCTAAACCATTTTCATTTTATTCTCTTAGGAAAACGTGCAGCTAGGCACAAAATTATAGATGGGAAAAGAAAAAGACAGAAGGCAAATTATAAGTTTTCAGGTCAATACACAGATAATAAAAAGCAAGAATGAAATAAATGTATACTTCTGTAAAATATCTTATGTTTAAAAGCTATTCAACCAATCATAATGAAATTGTGCATGCATGTTGTCAGAGGTCGAAAAGCACATAGACTATCTTCATCTCAAAAAAATACGGTTTCTGTGGGACCGCGGGAGAAACGGCAGGTTCCGAATCCTAAATGTAAATACTAAATTTCTTTAATTTAGTTAAATAGTCCGGTCATTTTAGACATAAAAATAGTGATCAAATAAAGAAAATCGGACAGAGCCAAATCTTCGTAGAGACCTTAGGTTTACCACAAGGAATAAAGTGTCAAAAGTCCCCATCAGTCCCATGTGAGCTTAGGGACTTATTCGGGGCCCAAGGTCAAAATTTTAGGTTTTTTGGATTTTTCTCGAAAACAGTAAGTTTTATCGAAAAAGTACTTTTGAGCAAAGTTGTAGATCTCTAATTTTCTATAAAAATGGTCCCTATAATTTTTTCTCTAAGACCTACTATTTCTCAGATATTAATAATAATATAATAATATCTAATATTATTATAGGTTAATTCTAATTTTGACGGCCAACATTATATGTATAAATAGATACCAAATTGAAGTACTTCGACCAGCAGCTTGAACGTTTTGCTTGTTGCATGCAATTGCAATTGCACCATCTCATTCTGGCCTTTTTACGCACAAATACACACGAAAGGGATAGCTTGATTGCAATAATGAGTGACAGCCAGCGTAGTCAGGCTTCAGTACACCACGCTGCGGCACGCTGCGGCTTTGGAACGGATTAAGCCGCTATGAGCAGAGTTACACAGTTAAGCCGTTGAAGTTGGGGACATCCAGTATAGCATGATCTACTTTGGTCAGCTTTTCCTACCTCATTATAGACTTTGAAGCGTGAAAAGATTAAACTCTAAAGTGCTAAATACTATTCAAGCATTAAAGCAAAGTTTCTACCAGTTTTGTTGGTTATTTTGATTTTGTACTTCCATGAGACAAATATTTATATTTTGCTAATAAATTCCGTCCTAGAGGTAATTTTTCGTGTTTAACTAAAATGTTAATATGGGTCTTCCTTTGCAGCAGTATGACTTCTGCTTAAATAATTGGAGCATAAAATAACATAACACAGTTTTTTAATGTAAATACTAGCTGTGCCTCGCGGTTTCAGCCCCAATCCCAAAGGATCCTTTGATTTTTGCAGGATGAAAAATATGTCTTTTTCTGTACCTTTGACACGTGTGCAAAATTTCAGTGTAATCGGTTGAGTAGTTGGATCGTGAAAGCGTAACAAACAAACAAAGAACAAACTTTCGCATTTATGACATTAGTTAGAATTAGGATAATTAGGATAGGATAGGAGGGCTTTAAAAGTTAGGATTAGAATAAAAAGACTGTTCAATTATAAATCACAAAATTTTAATTTCTATTTAAGCATCGTAGTTAATTCTAACATTCCAGTCACGTTGATTAGTCCATGACAAGTAACAAGAGGAATAAAAGCCTAACGATTAATTAACAAGAATAAAGTACTTAATAACAGTGTCCTAGCACCCAATTAAAGTGACCCTAAAGGTATCCATGTACCGTTCGCCATATTTCTCGCATAATCGCCTCGAAATTTTCAAGTCGACTTCTTTCGGCGTAATTCCAATCTAGCGCCTGACCTGATGGCGTAAATGTATCTGCGAGCTTATTACGTAGACATACGAAGCAGTATGTCATGTTGCGTGAAAATGTACAAGAATACGTGCAAGGAGAGAGATCGACAGTGTTTGTTTATCAGTGCCTCAGTTGGTAGTGAACCTGCCCTCTGAACTTCGGGGCGTAGGCTCGATTCCCATACTTAAGGCAAACTTGAATGTGATAAACATTTGTTCTATGTCTAGGTGTTTATGTCTATTTTTGTATTTTTTAAAGACTTATTAAGGGCTTAGACGACCGTATGCGCAAAAATGACCTGAATTGATTTAGCTACTTTTCATCTTTCATTTCAATAATGCTGATTTGCTGATAAAATTGCAGTTCATAAACATTAGAGGGAAGGGAGGGAAGGGCTAAAATTAGAAATTGAAACAGAAAGGCAGACATTAATTTACATAATTAAAATATCCTGTTTTCCTACTTTAGTATGATTTTAAATAAATAAGTACGACTATGCAATGTGATTTACGTGCCATCATGCATAATGGATTCTTCTGAGTAGTGGCTCTTTTTCCAAAAAAGGAGGTTGAGTAATTTTTACTTTGACGTGCATGAGTGTACATATCTTCGATAGCCAATTGAATAAAGACAATTTGATTTGACATGATTATTGTGGCATATGTGTGCGTTAATTTGAACCGTTTGTCGCGATGTCCAATACTGCGTATACGGCGTGCTTATTACGAACTCCGCTGTGAAATTATCTCAATTTAGGTGGTCATTAGCACAGTCGCACGGGAGAGATATTCCGCTAGCCGGGCATAAATCTGAATTTAATGACCGACCCCAACCGGTTCTAATATTTCCGAACAATGTTCTGGGACACGAACGTGTGGCGAGCGGGAGCAAGCCGGGACGCTTGTACCCGGGACGGTTTGGACCATTGTTAAAGTGTGCTGTTACCTTTATAATTTGTTTTGTCGCGCTGTATTTTTGTGTTAAGGTTTAATTTGGCGATTGTGTCGGATAATTTTGTTGGTTTATTTTTTTGTGAATTATGAATTTGGAGCGAACAGTATTTCTTTTTTACCTTTTATGAGAGTTGGATCTGCCTACCTAATTATAATCGTGTTGGTATTCAAGGTCGAGTTTAAAAGAGGAGAAGAAAAATAACAATAGCGTATTGAGACGGTGCTTTGTCTGATAATAGCCACAAATGTTAGAGTTGTTCCAATTTTGTTCACCTTGTCTTGCGTCTTTGCAATCGCGTTTAAATTCCAAACGCAATCGTTGTAAGATTGAAACTAGCCAAAATAAATGGTAGGTAAATAAATCCTGACCTTTTCATCTCCACGCAGCAGGATTCTCCGTTCCTAACAATATTTGTTTATTGTTTACTTCCGTTTATTTCCTTATCTGTTGTCCCCTCCCGGGTGTTTGAGTTTAATTTCAGCCAAATAACGCTGTCAATGGTTCCGAGAGGGGGCGAAATATGCTATTTTTAGACCTTTTCTATTTGTGAATTATGAAATAAGGTTTACGCATAGAATTCAACATGCTGCAAATTCAACCTTTTGAGAACTCGACATGATGAAAATTCTTATTTCTGTTTCGGTAGGTAAAGTTTTTTGCTTAAAAAAATGAGTTGTGCAATGGCGAATCAGAGAAAAATATTTGAATCCAAAAAATTACAATT
Organism: Peribatodes rhomboidaria; assembly: GCA_911728515.1. Lineage (NCBI taxonomy): Eukaryota > Metazoa > Arthropoda > Insecta > Lepidoptera > Geometridae > Peribatodes > Peribatodes rhomboidaria. Next base: position 16,358,990 of record OU452171.1, on the reverse strand, counting down.
CGTATAAGGTGTCCGGATATTTTGTGTCCGGCACGTCAGCAACTCAAGTAGGTAATCGTTTTTATAATATTTTATATATTTGAAAGTGTTTTCTTTAACAAAATAAGGTGTATATTTCAAGCTTTTTTGAAACCGTCATTGATTTCAAAGTTATATCGTAAGTGATTGGAAAAGTTTTCGTCACCAACTTGTATTTTATTGTTCATGGCATAAAAACCATAACCCAAAATAATTTAAAATAAAAAGTTTTTTTTATAATTTCTTATGAGGTAGCCCTGTTTTTACACATAAGTGCGTTTTATTTTTATAAAAGTTAATTTGTGTAAAACTTCGTGCGTTATTTTTGTTGGGCTACAAACATTGTTGTCCCAATTGTCATAGAGTTATAAACTATCAGAATGTAGAATAAGCGTGTGTAGCGTGTCTTTGTGTTGCAGGGGGCGCGGGCCGGCGGCGCGCGTAGACCGACACAGGTAGCGTTCGTTGTGCGTGCAATAGGCTGTACTGTTGTCACTGTCTGTCGATAGCGCGCGACGTGAGACAGCTATACGTCGAATTTTTGGAGTTGCGACTTCTATCTCTTCTTAGTTCTATGTATTTCAGTTCGTTTTGATTTATTTTAAAACTACCCTCTTAAAAGCTGTTGTTAAATTATTCAAAATCAAAATTATGTTGGCAACACTATTCTTTGTAAAAAGGAGCAAATAAATGATTTTGAAGTTTTAAAAGTTTAATTATTTTTGTATTTTCTATTCTTTGAATATTTTTAAGCTGTAATTTTGTATTTAAAAACTACTGACTGAATAATTACATTTATTTTAATAACTTACCTGTTTTCACTCTTCTTCAAGTCGCACTCCGTCCAAAGATTCGACGCATAGCAGCCACCTCACAGTGCACCTTAGTTACCGTCTTGCTGTAAACATATATTTCGTTTTCGTATTCATTTACAAGCGTTATTAGTGTGGATTTATGTTATTATACCATTAATTTTGAATTATTTCTGTAAGGAGCGCTCAAAATCACGCCCAAATAAAAAAAAAATGGCGAAGCGTGGTCCAAAGCTCACACAGAAATCTTGGTACTGTAACCCAAATTGACCCCTAGAGGGTTCCGTACCCGTTCCCCATACGGACCCCTCCGCCAAATCATTTACATTTTAGTGTAATGTGGCTAATTTTTTATGTGTTTTCATACCTGGGTTTGAATTTTGTGCGTTTTTGCCGTTGTAAAATTAACTAAAACTGTGTGTTATGTGTTATTTTTATAGAGAGCTATGGTTGTTGTCCACCATTGTTGTTGTGGTGGTATAGGGGCGTTTTGGGGTGACCTTAGGGGCTGGTATTGTGAAACGATACTACTAAGTGTATTCAGAACGTGCTACCAATATAACTTCAAAATTCAAATGGTTGTAAAAATTTTGTATAATTATATTTATGTATACATTTCTGAATACACAACATGTTTTAGGCTGTCTTTTGTTTAACATTGACAACAGTAGCAACTTAGTGCGCGCGCACACAGCGCTACAAAGTAGTCACGTTTGCGCATATGTTTTTGGCAATTCATCCCCCAAAATCAATTGGAAATTGATCCAAATTGAGAAAGTACAACTATCACTCAATTCAATTGACTTTTCTAACAAATATTTTTTTCTAAAGATATGCGTGAGTGTGGTACTTTTTTGTGACAAAATGTTTTTGGATATTTTAAAAGAAAGCTTGATTAACTTTCGAATTATTAATTGTGTACTATTCGTATCCAAAAATTTGTTGTAATTGGTGCTTGAGAGACTGAACAATAAATTTTAGAAAAAGTTTTGTATACATTTTTAAAAGTGGTTTAAATTTTGTTGAATATTTATTGGAGGAAAAAAACTAATGGATATTTATTATTTATGATATTATTATTAGATGTCAGTCAGTTTTACAATGTTGTCTCGTTTACCACATCGTTTATTTCCCAATGAAATTGCTTCTACAAAATTTAGTGATTATATAATCTTGGAACTATGTTTGCTCAGGCACCACGCTAGGCTTGATGTGGTGTGGCTAAATTGTACTATTTGCGATCTGTTTCTGGCTGAGTGTGGACTTTTCAGGTTAAATCATTTAAATAGATGCTAAGAATTTGATAAAAACTTATTCTCATAAATCCAATCCGATTGGTGATTTTGCAAATATTTGAACTTAAGTGTTATATTAGAATGAACCACCATTTGATGCTTATTTTATTATGATTAGAGGAAAGTAAAATTATCGTCAGATAAATTTATCAAAAACGCTGTATGTGCGTTTTTGATACCTACCGATACTGGTAGAATCCTGGAATCAAAGAAGTCTGAAATCTCAGTGCACTCGATCAACGAGTGTCTATTGATTCCCGATTGACTCCACGGGCTTTCTTCTCATTCAGTCGAAAAAGCTCAAAATATTAAGTTTTTCAGCATTTAGTAATTAAACCGTTACATTTGCCTTCGAAGAAAATTCTACGAGCTATGGCGTAGGCGTACATCAGCTACAAAGGCCCTTTCTACGCCGTAGCAGTTGCAATCAGTTAATCTGCGTGATTCGGATAGTGTATGTTTGAAACCACGATACCAAATTCAAAAATAGTTACAAACATTACCAAAAATAATGATAAGAACAGAAAACCATGTTTTTATTGTAAAAAACCCTTCTTTTTTCTTTTTGCCAAAAACACAATATAGATAACAAAATCCAAATCGAAATCGCCTCGAGCGTCAACACTAGTTCAGAAACGACCGCTCCACCGCACCGCCCGGCTCGCAACTCAGGCGCTAATCCTTGCCTCGTCCGCAGATCGGAAGCTGTTCGTTGGTATGCTGAGCAAACAACAGACCGAGGAGGATGTTCGCCAGCTGTTCACGCCCTTCGGCACAATAGAAGAGTGCTCGATACTGCGCGGCCCCGACGGCTCCAGTAAAGGTCAGTCGTTTTTATTCAGATTTATTAGCTCACTAGGAATCTCGGTTTCTTCAAGCTTTGATTGAATCAATTTCTTCTAGGCAAGCGTAATTCATCGTAGGCTACATCGTTGCTTAACATTAGGCGGGATGACAAATAAATTCAAGCCCTTTATTGAATTAAAACAAGGAACATTATTAAAACAAAACCTGGCTGCAAAATGTATGTTAATTCCACTATCAAGACGATTTTAATAACACTTCAGTTGTTGAAATTTATCAAGCTATATTATTATTATTATTATTTATTAAGCTGTAGATCGTGCCAAAGAAACCTCAGACATACACATACATTCGAAAAACATAGGCCTCTTTTTTGCGCAGTCGGGTAAAAAAAAATGTATTTTGTTTGGAGACGCGGATAGCATGCATTGGGGCAGACGTGCTGACTGTAGAACATTTTAAAAAGCGCCATCTAGTTTACTTCGTTCTGAACTAAAGTAGCTGATTGGTAATATTTATTCTACTTTTAATGTTCCTTGTTTATATTTTATTACACTTTTAATAAATATGTAAATAATAATTACCTCTACGGGGTTAATTTTATGTAGGTAATTGATCATCAAAGAAAACCAAGTAAATAAAAATTTCAAACTAAGTTTGCCTTTATTGAGAAATATAACAAAATTCAAATTTCGAGTTTATTTATCTGAAGCTGATAGTCAAGAACTTCGATACTTGATGACCTGAACCCAAACCTACTCAATCGCAATTTATTCTGTTAATTCCCGTATCATGAATAAATCATATTTGCCCTAAAATAACAACCCTTAGAGGTTATTTTGTTTACAAAACACTACAAAATTATACGAACTATCCGAAACTGGTAAAAACGAAAACATTTTATTTTTATGGTACAATTTGAGGTAACAATTTATAAATAATGGGGTTTTTTTATTATTATATTTAATTTGATTTTTAAGTTATTGGCTTTAATCATAATTAGTATGACAAGTCAACTGCTCGGCTACTGTATAGCCTGTTCTTAGTACGACAAGTCAACTGTTCGGTTACTTTCTAGCCTGTTTTCAGTACGACAAGTCAACTAGTCGTCTACTTTGTTGCCTGTAAACTCAGTACGACAAGTCAACTGCTCGGCTACTTTTTAGCCTGTAAGTAGCACGACAAGCCAACTGCTCGGCTACTATGTAGCCTGCATACTCAGTACGACAAGTAAACTGCTCGGCTACTTTGTAGCATGTACCAACCCAAAAACAATACCCCGTAAGTGGGTATAAGGTTAGCTCAGGTGCTTGTAAACTGTAGTCTATTCTGTGCCCGATTCGGGAAGAGGGGTAAACAATGTGTAAATAATTCATTGAACGCCCGCATTTCATTATAACTATCATGAATCTTGCTACCGTTACAGGATGTTCTGTTTTTCTGAATTACCTACGTGATGTAAAAAGGTTTTATATCTTTTCTTCCGCAGTATTTTGTGGCAATCTTTTTTTATTCTTTTTTCTCTTGCATTTCTTTTACTTTGGTTTAATAAAAAAAAATACTTTTCGGTTCTTAAAAATATCTTAAAATGGAAGTATATTAACTTGTTTCGTTTAAGCTTTTGCCAAATTAAAGGAGCTGCATTGACATTTTTAATTAAACAAGAATGGCATGACGTTTATGTTTGTCATTAAAAAGTGTAACATTAAAATATGGTGAACGTTGACTTATTTTCAAAGCGTATAACAAATACTTGCAGTGAGAAGCCAAAATATTTTATTTATACTTTAATACTAAATAGCGACGGATTGTTTTCATGTAATACATATTACGTAGCGTCATACTTTTTTTGTAGATACAGTGATGTAGTTCCAAGTAGTTAAATCACATGACCCAGTGCCCAGTAGGTATGGGCCTACAGTGACCCAGTCTCCGGTAGGTATAGGAGGAACTCGCTTCCGCCCGCCCAGTGCCCGCCCACCTCCTACCTCGTTACTGTACACGCCGAATATGAAATTCATATAACAGGTAGTTTTTCGCGGGTAATTCGAGTGACTTTTGATGGGGTATATGATGCCAAAATTTCCCCTCAAAAGTTTCGTGGAAGTTGCGTTAAAGTTTCAGAACAACGACAAAAAAACACCAATTAATCATTGAAATAATAAATAACTATGTAGAATCTGTTAATTTAAAAAAGTAGACGTATATGAGCTGTGAAAATATGCCATTTAAAATATGCCATTTTGATCGTATTCGTCGTATTTATAGTCTGCTGGCTTGAAATGATAAAGTCGATCTTTGATCGGAATTTGTTCTTTAACTTTCTACTCCCAAATCGCAAAATATAAGTTATATTTTTTCTTAATAAAAGACCTTCGAATAATGTATTATTGTAACCAATTTATTGACTGTTTTATAAATAACTCAATTTTCTTCTACCAAGAAAAGACCCCGAACAGTCGAAAATTAACGATAATAATGTATACCTACTAAATTCAAAACTAATACTTAATAATAAATCCATCGATCGCGAAGCCGGGATTTTTTCGATATAAGAAGTGCTCTCTATACTGCCTACTCAATCCATGAAGTTTAGGTAAATATAATATGGATCAGAATATCCAACCTCTACATGTATTATGTAGGTTGTAGGTATACATATTATTGTTCATTTTCAACTGTCTAACTATCACGGTTCATGAGAGACAGACGGACGGACAGCGGAGTCTTAGTAATAGGGTTCCGTTTTACCCTTTGGGTACGGAATCCTAAAAACAACCTAAGAAAATTAAACATAAACAACAAAATAATAAAAAGCAGCTTCCTCTATTCTTTATTAGCTTCTGGCAGGAAAAGTGAATCTTAGGTTAACATGTTATGTATCCGAATATCCGATCTCAATCCATGTCAAATGGGTCATTAGATCACCCCATTACATAATTGGCCATCATTGACGTGTCTTTATTTTATATCAGACTAAAGGTGCAATTAAGTTATTAAAGGGCGTAACTGCTACAGGAAAGAGCTATTTTTGGGTGCCTTTTAAGTAATTACTTAAGTTGTGTACCCATTTACGTTCGATCTTGATGTATGACATTGTAGAAATATAGATAGTGAACCACTTAATACCTTGTGTTAAAATTAATTAGTAAGTAGAAATTCTATTAATTTACGGCGGCGCATTTTGAGTAGAGTTAAGAATAATTTTTTCATTTAATTTTTTCATTATTTTATTTAAATTCAATTTTATTATTTGTATATTTTTAATTAATAATATTTTTCGCTCTTAAAACCTATGCATGCCGTCTCCATTTATAATTATTGTGACATTTAGTTATTTTAAGTAATATTTTATTGAATTTAATAATGTTTTAGTGTACACAATGTTAATGGACAAATAAATAAATAAATAAATAAATAGTTAAACAATGTTTTGTCTTTTTATTTTATTTAAAATTTTTGAACTTATTGATATAGACAAAAGACTGTCCTCCTTAGCAATAAACGTTGTATAGACTCGAAATGGTTATACAGTGTTTTGTTATTCTGTCTTTTACAGTTTTGAACTCGTTTTAAAAAGACAAAACACTTCATAACTTTTCCGAAGATAAACAACGTTTATGAATAACGAGGTTAAGCCTTGAATATTCGCCAAATGCGTCTATTCAACTCGTCGTTGTGAAGAAGCTACGGACCCTACCGATATGAAAAAAATATCACCAATAAGATCATTCTGTTTCCTATTAATTAGTCTGATTAAAATATTATATTACTTACTAGATTACGAGTAAAAAAATATTAAATGAACGTTGTTTTCGTTTTCATGGCGTGCAATACCGTGCTTACGGAGATTACGTTACTATATCTTTTTACACCTTCGGATAGGAAATTAAAAATATGATTGATCGTCCTTTTACCATATTTTTAGAGCTAAAATTGAGTTAGTTTAGTAATATTTTGTGTTATTTTGAAGTATTTCGTCAGATCACGTGACCACTGACACCCGCGAGCTCCTTTGCGGGGGACGGGCCAGTCGGCGCCAGCGCCTCACGAAGGAGGGACGTACTCGCCTTGCCGAAAAATATTTTCGCATTTTTTTTCTATTTGTACGTAAATCATCAATTAAACAGTGCTTAATTATCCAGAGACAATCAAAAAAAGTGGTTTTTCAAGACATTTGATAAGTTTTTAGTGACTTTACTACTAGTGAAAATATTTGGACAATTAATAATTGATCGCGTTGTGAGTAGAGGGTACAGAAGGTTGATCCAATGAAAATGGGAGATGTCACCAAGGCAGCTAGGCGTAAGAAAAAAATTGGACTCCAACTAGCTAAGTGGTAAGTACCTACCTACCTATTAATATTTAATTACCACATAAATATTTTTACCCGTTTGTTCTTATTGTGTCTGAGTTTTTAGTGGCATATGATTCGGTCTGACGTTTGTTTTCCTGATAAAAATAATAGAAAACTACAGACGTGTCCTCCGACCTATGTTAACTCTCAGGGCTTCACCGTCCATTACACCTTATTGCGATGATTGTTGGATTTACCCGCCGACGCTGTGCGACCATGAACCTTATTTTGCTGTGATACGAGCCGCGGTCGCGCAGCGTCGTGCTGTACTACAATCATCACGCCACGGCACGGGCCCCATTGTACATGTTGCTCATGATAATTATCCAAGTGCAAGACTTGTCAGAACTGTGTTTTTGTTTTGTTATGTACAAATGTACCTATATGTGTCATATTTGTACATTGCACAGGGTTATCGGTATAGGGTGTACTAAGCCAAACGGGGGTCATTGTACTCTTCAGTATAAACAACGATTACTCTTTAAACTTTTTTATTTGTAAATTAAATCGGGGAAAAAAGCATCTGCTTACATTTTGTCGACGATCGATGAGCTTTTTGTATGAAACAGCTGTTTTTTTTTCTCGTGATTTCATTTGATTCAATTATTCACAAAAATTATACTAAGGTCAATATACCTAAGCCATTTCAAATTGAAGCTGTGGCATACTTGCTGATGCCCCAACACCTAGTTAATAACATAGAAATGGGGAGTATTCTATAGTTAATAATAATAAATAATCCTTCTTGAACAATCGGGTAAAAATATAATAATGATAATTATTATGTGTACTTACGATGTCAATATCGGAAAGCGGTCGTTGCGTGCGAACGGTGTAAATGACTAATACTAATTTTTGTTTTTGGTATAGCACATTTCCTAAACTAACCTACCTAAACTAGAAACAATCACATTTTTATGTTATAGCTGACCAACCACGGTCCGCAATACATTATTATTTTTAGCAGTGTATTGAGCATATTTTTCTAACTTATCCTGGTTTGTTAACCGACTTCAAAAATTAGGACGCACTCAATTACATTGTATAAATTTTACTAAATGTTTGTTGCAGCATAACTTCGTTATTTACTCTTTTTTTTTTTTTTGAAAGAATATGCTTACTAACATTCTGATCAGTCACTTAAAGTATTTTTTAGTAAAAAATAGTATTTAATACAAAAAGTCAAGCATTTGCATTCAGAAAGTAGTGTTCCGAGTCATGGCCATTGAATTCGATAGAAAAGTTATTACATTTTCTTACAACAATAACCGAGCGAGAGATCGTTAGCGAGCGAAGCGTCTATGCTTCAGATTCGACGAAAATGCTTTCGTATGTCCGAACTCCGTCTGGATTTCTGTCCGGATCTCTGTCCAGACCTGTCTTAATCTACAGGTCGCATTTCTTAACCTATTCTCTTGAAACTTTGTGAGTAAGTCTGATATTTAAAAAGAATTTTCTTGTCTAGGCGGTTATTGGAAATTTTTCAATATGGCAGAGATGTGATTTAAAAAAAGATATATCTCCGCATAATTGGAAAATTTCCAAAAAACTTTTTTGACGAGATCACCAGCTCGCAGAGTCACTATTGTATGTATTGTTATTTATTTATATTTAACCCTTAAGGTAGCAGACATATTTTGTGTAAAATAAAACGAAACTTTGATGAAAATTAGTTTATTTAGACTATAAGAACATACGAGGACACAATAAAAAAAATCTTGTTACTATAGTTTTAAAAAAAAACAATGTATGATTTACTATACATTGCCACACCTATATAAAACCACAAACGGATGACTATGTATAGCATACTATACAATATCACCTTACGGTGATTTAACTTTAGCAGTTTTGGTGATACGCCAGGAAGCAATTTCTTCCTTTCACATAGCACAAATGCACTTTGCATTTAGTGCAAACTGTGCTTGCCTGTCCCCCTTTACAGTATTTGCATCTCTGATAGCCAGTTAGTTGTGGCCAATGATCAAATTGATCATACCTGACATCGTCATTGGGTCTTGCTGCCACTGGTTTTTTGATTTTTTTTGGAACAGCTTCTCTGTTTTCAACTGGCACTGATCTATTCTTCTTCAGCAACTCGACGTAAATGTCAAATCTGAAGTCTTTCAGAAGATCGGACTTCTTCGTGATTCTTTTCATTGCAAAATGCCTTCGGCGTAAAAGCCAGGCATTATTGACACAAATGTCCAGCAGCTGCGAAAAGATGTTGATGTACCATCTGTGACTCTTTATGCCAGTACGATACAAGGCAATCAGCATGTCAGCTAAGTCCACTCCGCCCATATGGCGATTGTAATGCTTAACAATCTGGGGACAAGGAACATCAACGTACTGTTTTCTTTCTTTGCTGTAGCGTTTAGCAGTCTGGACTGGGTAAGCATCGCAAAATGAACTGACAAGTATGACTTTTTTGTTATCAACCCATTTCACAACGCTCAGTTTGTTTTTGTTGCAAACGATCTGTGAAAAGGAACCTCTTCCTTTTCTTTCTAGCACCTTGTCTGCAACCAACAGCTTATCAGCTCCTTGCAGTCTGTTTGAGCGGACGGTTCCCAGGCTAAAGATCCCGTAGTTCTCCCGCAGTAAATGTACCAGCTCCAGTGAGGTAAAATAATTGTCAAAATAGACAACTGATGCTGGTGTCTTGATTGTTTTGCATAACGCTAGAACAATCTTAGCCCCAACTCCCAGAGTCTCTTCTTCGTTCGTAAAGTAGGTTCCTCGAAATGTTGTCTCGCCGGCATATAGCATGAAATCATATATCATGCCGGATACTCCAGCCCTTACTAAGTTCTTAAAACCCCATTTTTTTGGTTTATTAGGATTGTACTGCCTTCTGCTACCGGCTTTTTTGCCTTTATAAGGCATTACCATCTCATCAACGCTGAAAGCATTTTCTTCTTCAACAGACAGACATTGAGTTCTTATTCTGTCAATTACAGGACGCAGTTTGTAATACCTGTCTTCAATGTCAGCAGTGTTATTGTCGGTAAAATGTATGAACCGCCGGATTTGTTGAAATCTTTTTAAAGACATGATATCAGCTACTTGCGCGTATCTGTAATTAGTTTTCCAGTAATCTTTATAAGATGGCATGACGACAATACCCATGAGTATATTTATTGCGAGGAAATCCAATATTTCCTCTTTTGTCACATTTATGGACCTACTTTTTTCTTGCATACTGTATAGGTTGGTATGCATCACAATATTATCAACAATTTCTTCTGTGAAAAACCGATAAAAATAGTCAAGAGCAGACCAACCCTCAGGAATCGTTTCTTCAAAAACCTTTTCTGGGATCTCAGCTTTGCTTCGCAGTTGACATTTTCTCCATTGACATGTTATTTTATATTTTATAAAACGTTTTTTGACAGTCTTTGCTACAACAGTTGGCAGTTTGCGTTTCCTCTGGGATCTTGTATTAGTAACTGCAGGCGTGAGTGGAGAGTTCTGATTTGAGGGCACTGAAAGTAATGAAGATACTGATGGAACAGCGAATATGTCACACTGCGATGGGCTAGGAAATACCTCTTGCAAGACTGGTGTGAGTGGGATATTATTATTGTCTCCTGGTGACTCTTTCTCTAGAGCTTGATGAACATCAGATGCAAAAGTATAGTGCTCTTCGTCAGCGTAATCTGCATAAGGTTCCGGACTTTCTAAGAGGTTGAGCCTCTCTAAGGACGAGTTAAGCGAGGGTGGCGGTGAGCTTTCAAAGGATCCACGTATTTCATCTTCACTACTTCTTCCATCGCTTGCTTCTGAATCAGCATTTTCTCGAGGGACAAGTGCCAAAATTCGCTGCGCACGTCCACTAGCGTAACTCTAAAACAAAAAAGATACACATGCTGGCAAACCAAAACCAAAAAGCAAACAAACATTCATAGGTCAATAAGCAAGATACCCGATACGATAACCGACTTATAGAAATAGGTATATATATAACTAGGTATAGCTATGTCCATGTGCTTTCACCTAATAGGTGCATGCAAAATACTCTTATCAAAAAGATACAACCATTTCTAGTAGGTAGTATGTTGATTTACTAAAAAGTGCGCCAAAACCAAGTAATAATACAAAAGTAGCAATGTATATTAAGCTATACATAACAAACAAGTGTTAGTTTGGTTAAAGTGTAGCGATGTATAGTATGCTATACACTCACAGAAAACGCAATAATCCATGCAAAATTAGACACAAAGAACTATTCTTATTACATGAAAATAGTCACAATATGTTTATGATCTTATTTTAGGAGCCAAACAAACAAAATTTGGAGAAAAATGGTAAAAATTCATAAACTTACCTTGTACATCGTGCAGCTCCGACCGTTTGTCTAGCAAATTTGAGAATTCTCCCTAAACTGTCAATGTCACCGTCATCTTGACTTTTTTATAAGCAAGAAGATGCGTTCAAAAACTAGTTTTGGCTTATAAAAAAGTTGCATTAATCTTCTTTCATGAGTCAGAATTTTTCGAATTGTGTGTATATTATAGTCAACAAAAATACCTTAAGGGTTAATATATACAACAATTTTTTTGGTAACTGATACCAACCTGCATCTAGTCTAAATAGTTATTTTAATTTAGTCTCTATTGCATGAAGACTAGAATAATAATATATTTTAAACTGGGATTATAGATTGGTAATTGTTTTATATTTTATGGTATCATGGAAAGATACAAACGAGACGCTTTGAGTAATATGAATATTGTGTAATTAATATCTTTAAATTGCTCTATTTCATTTTTTCAGAAACAGAGATCAACGAAATTATCAAATTTTAAACACAAGCGTTCAGCCAACAACAAATGCAAGTACTGAACTAAGGTGAGTTAAAAGACATTTAACATCTTATATTATTAGGGTGACAAGCATAGTGCATAGTCAGAGCTATGCCAAATGAAAATGCTATTGCTGAAGTTGTCGTATGTCCGGCGTCCAGCGTCTGATTGCACTGATGTACGATTGTTTTCCTCTACAGATCGCATTTCTCAACCGATATTTGTGAAATTTTGTAAATTTAGGTTTTATTTAAAATAGCGGATATATGTAATTTGTAAGACGTTGCTCATAGAGCCACTACTTGTAATCAGAGTGGCGCTGAACTGCTATGGGCATGCGTGACGCCAGTACAACCATTCACTCAGCGAGCGCGAAGCGCGAGTGAAGAACTTCCGTTTCAGTTAATAAAAATACTAAAAACTTATCCTATATTTTTATTTACAGATGCCTAGTTCAAAATCAGCCGAAGGGTATCAGAGCATCCGAGGAACAGGGACTTTTTCACCTTCGAATAAACTGGTAATCTTTTTTTATTTTTTTGTGTACACAATGTACCTACATAAATAAATTATTGATACGAGCGTTGGGACTTAGTATGGTTGCAAATTAATTATCATTTAATATTGTTTTTAGGAACAACAACATCAGTCTTCATTGTCGAATCTCATCGTCGAAGAAGAAGCAGAACAAGAACACAAAGACAAAAGTTATTGGCGTATTATAACATTAGCTTCTTCTTCGTAAAATTGAAGGAAATAAATAAATAAAATAAAATAAATAAATAAATTCGGGACACTTCCACACACGGCCGCCTGACCCCAAACTAAGCAAAGCTTGTACTATGGCTGCCAGAGACTGATATACATACTTAGATATTTTTAAATACATACTTAAATAGATATTAACACCCAGACATAGAACAAACACAAATGTTCATCACATAAATGTTTGCCCTAGGTGGGAATCGAACCCACACCCCCAAGCTCAGAAGGCAGGTTCACTACCAACTGAGCCACCGAGGCAGTCAATCAAGACAATCAAGACGAATATCAAGACACAATGGATTTGGTTGCGACAAACAATCGATAGACTTGATTGGAGAAAAGCAAACAGGTCTTGCTTCTAAATTCACCTTTTTGTGAATAAAGAGTAACAATAGTAGATTATGTACCGAGGGCACAAAGCAGTGCCTTACGTCGCGGGCGGCTTATTGTACCCTGAGCGTAACGAGGGAATCTAGAGTTAACTCCCGAATGCAGCAAGGGAAGATGAGTCCTGAGGGCAGCGAGGGGTTCAAGCCGCCCAAGACAAAAACACTGCTTTAGCGAATCCTCTTCTAAAAATACTGTCTAATATTATACTCTCTCATAACTAATAAAAAGGTACTAGTAAGGTACAGTCTTTTATTTTAAATTTCGTGCAGCTCGTGGAGCACGTGCTCGTATTTTTTTCTTGGTAGCTAGTTCAATTTTCAAATAAACTCTTCTTACAGTGCTTATTCTGAGTTTTCATTCAATGTTAACCTCTTTGCTTGGAAACTCCCAACTACAAGCTTCGCTCGAATTTATGTTTCATCTATAAAACCAACATTTGAGTTTCATGTGTTAAATTAAGGATGTGTTAATCTGAGCGATTACTGCCTTCAAAGCATTTGATTTATTGATATTTTTTGAATCTCGGTTTATTTTGATTATTTTTTTGGTGTTTGCTAAAATCTAAGCACTATACATGTATTTCAGCTACAAAAGGTTTTTCAATATCCAATCTAAGACCCCTTTAGTCCAGCTATAGAGGATTTTTTTTCCATATTGACTACTAGCTGTTGCTCACGATTTCGTACGCGTAGATAAAAAAAAGCTCGTTCCGTTAGTTTCTTGTATTTGTCATTCACTCGAAGAGGTATTATAGCGCGAGCCGTATGCGAGCCCACTAATGGAGCCAATAGTGTAATTATTAACGCACACGCGTTTCATATGACGTTTTTCATCACACATGCGAGGGGAAAAAACACAGACTTGCATTAGTCAATACATTTTTCTGAAAATGTATGCGCATTTTGCTGCTTTTCCACCTATCAAAATTTTCCTAGGCAAAATAATAAAGCGAATACTTTGTTTAAATTATCATACCTAATTTATTGTCAATATTTTGATAAAAAAAAAATGTTTATTTACTGTTATTACGTAGTTATGATACTTTAAATCAAGAATTTAAGAAAAGTAAAAAAAAACTATTGTTGATTTATTTAAAAAAAGTCTAGTTTAGTTACTAGTGCGATAATGGTAAAGTAACAGCACACGTGCTTAATAGCTCGGATTATGAGCTAAAACAGATGTAATAAAGTCCTTTTTACGAGCGAGTGTGATGAAAAAGATATTAAACACAAACGCGTTTTTAACTTCAAGTAGGAACATTTCAGCAAAATCAGGCAAGAAACTATCGAGAAAATAATGAGGTTGTAAGTTCTGGGTCCACTATATTTTCAACAATTTTAGTCATTTTTATACTACCTACTAATTATATAAAACAGATTAGTACTATCAACTCGTAGAATACATTTTTAAAGCGGGCCGTCGATTGAACAGCTCTGCTAGTCCTAGTCAATATGTTTTTTGTTATGAGATTTTTGAAATGTTGTAAGCATTGGTTTAAAATAGGTTGAGTGATTTATCCCTGGTACCGGAGTTCTTAGAATGCCCATCAGGAGCCCTATTCTTGCTAAAAATATTTTCTGATCAATGTCTCTCTCGTTTTAAAAGTCATAGTGAGAGTGACCAAGAAACATCTCACGCGTCAAGAATAGCCCTCCAGAGCTATTCTTACGATAATAAGCATTATTCCCCCTATTCCTACGCACGAGAAATGTTTTGGTCAATGTCTCTCTCGTTTGAAAAATCATAAAAGTGAGAGGGACCAAGATCCGATGAACCAAGATATCTCACACTTCAGAGAGACCGTGGTCTACGATTGTTTTTTTAGATTTTACATGCACGACCAAAGGGAATCAAAACCTTTAGATGCGGGATATTTGTGAGTACATACTTAATCTACCTATACTTATAAACAAACTACCGCGCTCATGCTGCTTAAAAGGCTCAAGTCTTTAAAACGCCGTTGGCTTCAAATAATTTAGTCACAAAACATTACAATAAAGCATAACATCACAGAGGGCATTCATTTTTAGGCAAAAATATATTTTTCACTGTGTTTCGTCTGAATTTGTTTAGTCTTTGAGAAATGCTAGCTCAATGTTCAAAAGCTTCGAGCGTTGATCACTAGAGGCGCTAAAACCAACTGAGCGTCGAATGCCAAATGTCATTGGCGCATCTTAACCTCTTAAAGTTCATTTTATAGCGATATAAGCTGCGCCCTGCGGTTTCGCTCGCGGTCAGACAGGAACCGTTTATTTTTTCGGGATAAAAAGTACCCTATGTCCTTTTCTATGTTAACGAACTATACAATACGAGACTCAAAACGCAAAAGAGGCAGACCACAGAAAAGATGGTCTGATGACATAGAAAAGATATCCGGCAGACTATGGCCAAGACTAGCCAGAGAAAGGAATACCTGGCAATCCTTGGAGGAGGCTTTTACCGCATGAGCGGTCCTTACATAACCAAGCATGTAATACCTATACCTAATCTACAAAAACAAAAAAAAAACAATAACTACTAACTTAACTAACTAGGTACCACCCCACATAAGCACTAACACTACTAAACAATACTAATAAGCAAAAAACACACACACACATACATAATATTACTTACATTATTATCGTTAAAGAGTGTACCTTTTTTATATACCTCTAAGTTACTAACCTTAAATACCTAAGCATTTGTTTTTCTTTTAATTTAAATATAATAAGTACTTACCTACCTAGTATATAAGTTTTTCTGTTTACCTTTTTACTAAGTTAGTTATCTTAGCTAAAAAAAAAAAAAAAAATTTTTGTATTATGTTTCTTAACCTAAACGTGTAAGGAAAAATAAAGCTATTTTTATTTTTTTTTTATTTTTATTTATGTCCTTTTCTGTACCCCAGAAAACATGTATGCAAAATTTCAAGGTTGGTTGATTCATCAAACGATTGGTTGAGTAGTTGAGACGTGAAAGCGTTACAAACAAACGAACAAACTCACTTTCGCATTTATAATATAATTAAGGATTACTCTGCGTAGTTTTGTTTAAAGTGATCACTATTCCACAGATAAAATAATAGAGTTCTGATAAGAAGTAACTAATAGTTTTTTTTTTGTTTTTCTACATGATATAACCAGCACCTAATTTTAAACCTGAGATAGGAACCTAAAAAACCTAATTTCGTCGTCTAACGACCGTTCCGCTGTACCGACGCCGTTAAGCGCAACCGAATCACTTTTGGTCGAGTAACAAACTGTAATGGACGATAAACGTCGTTTTAATTTGCAATTCGCGGCGCTATCTGGCGCTCACGTCAGACTGGTCTTATTACTTGCAAGATCTATGCCGCTTTATGGAACGTCGATGAAAATGAACATAAGCGCAGTCGAGTATGACTTCGTCACTGTGTATCTTGAAGGAAATATCGTAAAAGTAAGCGTGACGGAGATCATTTCGACCAGACTGATCGACTATTGACGATCATATTACGCGTTATTACGAGTAAATTTAATAAAACTTTATGACACAATGAGAACTTGCAAGAATAATGGAGGACGTTTCGATGAGAGAATTAAGAAGGATATTTGTCTATTTGAAGAAGAAACAAGTAGGAACATGAGAAAACATAACTAAAAACATAAATGAGACCAGGTAGGTATAGGTAGGTGGAGTTTTTAAAATTCTTCCTGACATCCAAAAAACTAACGTTAAATATTTTAACGTTTACAGTTCGTAAGCGAGAGATGGTATGTTTTTACTTTTCTTTTTTTAGATTTGAGTAAAATTTGATATGGAAGAACTTAGCTTACACATAGTAATAACAGAGTAGCATATTTTTTATCCAAGAAACGTTACTGATTCTTGTCAAATCCACTATGCTATCCAAATCCGCTTGCTATGTATTTTACCAGGCCTCCTATTCTGATGCGTGATATTTTATCTTAACCACTCTCAATCTTGTCACTGTTCACCAAAACTATCTCACACGCAAGAATAGGGTTCTCTTCTAGTTCAAAGTACTTCCCCTGAGTGAGTACATCAATAGGTCTGTTCCACACTAATCCCCACCTCGCCTGCATATTGCGACATCGCTTAAACCTTACGATATCTTCGACCTTCCCGTAATAAGGGCGCGGGTCGCGAGGAATCCATCGTAAACGGCGCTTCTTTACGGCGCTAGTAATGGTGCGCTCGTAAAATATCGCCAATTTAGTTCACACTTGGACGCGGTCGCGCGTTCGTATGCGGTGTGGAGGTGCCTTTAGTGCTATCTGCGCTGTGCTTTAGAGGGGAAGGTATTTGTTATTTAAAACTTGGTACTTGATAATACTGCTAAATTGATAATTAGTAGGGTAATCGTTTTCTTCCACGCAAGCGTGCTCTATCATAAGCTGAATCATAGCTTAGCATCGGCCGCGATGCTGGCCAAATAAAAGCCTATTATCGTTTAGATCGAGCTGTAATGCTGTTGGTATAATTATTTGAATAGCTAATGATAAGTTTATTCAAATGTGTAAATTCTAAAAAGTGATAAAACTTTCAAGCTAGATTGTCGAAGTTGTTTACGATAAACTTTTAATTCTAAGGTCTTCGACGTTTATCTTCTTAAAGGCGAAATGATTCTTTAGGCATAATAAATGTTCCAATTTATCTAGTTACAAATCAAGGTTAAAATAGTTTTTTTGTCAAATTTTTATAAACTTGAAATTGTTTTGATTTATGTCTCTAATAAATTCAAAAGTAAAAAGAAAAATATACTTTCAAACAATTTGTAAAAATTCTTAGTTCAGTTTTACAACAGCGAAATTTTCAACAAATTTTAAGATTCGAACCCTTTCTAAATAAAATCCGTAAGCGCCCTCACTTCCATAATCATTGTATACAATAATGAAGGAGCAACTAATTAACTCTTTGTAAGATGGGGGAGAGCAAGCCCTTTATACCCCTTTATACCCTTTACGCCGGCTAGGCTGTTCTGGCATTAGGGAAAAGCTCTCCGCTTGCGATACTTTACTCATCATTACATTTTTAAAGAGCTCTAACTACCATCTAGCCTTTCCAAGAATTATGGTCTCTAAACTGATCATCATACATTCGTTTTTCCTGTCTCAGTAAGTCTTAAAAAATATTTAAAGGTAAAAATCGTGAGTAGGTTGAAGTTGCAATGGATTATAGGTCCTATGACATGGTGTAAAGAGTGTCTTTTATAGAGAGTAAGTTTAAGGTAGATTATGATAATAGGCTTAAAATAAAATAGGACATGATGATTTTTTTTAGTACATAATTACCTGTGGCTAATGACAGCTAATGATAGCAGTACACAATTACAGCAACTAATGAAGCGAGAGTTTTAAATTAAAAAACCTGTTTTAATCACATCTTTAATGGAACGTTTCATCACAGTTACAGTCTTTACGAAACGTTACGTCTACGTTAACTTTTAATTCTCAGATTCCGCCCGACGCTTAGATAAGTACTCTCTCTCTCTCTCTCTCTCTCTCTCTGGTCGATCCTTCATGGCTGAAGATCGCGACCACCATTTTGCTTCACCCAGCGATTTGTCAGTATCCTCCACTTATTCCGGTCTGTAGCCATTCGCACCACTTCCTCAAACCTGGACGAACTATTTTGTTTGAGCTGGTCTGACCACCTCATCGGGGATCTACCGCGTGATCTCATGCCCTCTACGTTTGCGCAGATGATCAAGTTCTCCAAATTCTCGTCCGGGCGTCTTATAATGTGGCCGAAATATTTGAGGATACGTCGTTGGCATATCGTGAAAGACGGTCTTTAATGCCGATAAGATAAGATTAAGATTTAGATAAGTACAAGTACACCCAAATCTAGCTAAAAAAATCTAAATTAAAAATAAAAGGTCAAGAACAACCCATTACTAGTATAATAAAGTGAGTACGAATCTCCCCCGAGATTAAGGCTCCGTTAATTTACAACAAGAAAACGTTAACGATAATGTCCGCTAGCAGTAAAAATACTTTACCGCCGGCGTCGGTGATTAACGAATTAACATTCGCTGTTCGGTGCAGATGTACTCGGTATTAATATTTTATAGCGCGATAATGACGGGGCTGTAGAGATGGAAATTTTGCGAAAAAAGTTAGGTTTTTTCATACTAATCTACACTAATTTAATAAAGAGGTAAAGGTTGTATGTAAGCAGTATTTATACGTTAAGGTTAAAACACATTTATTCTCAATAAATTTTATTTTATCACTTACATAAGAATACATCGTATTAAGTAAATTAGGTAGTTCGTCGTCGCCGTCGTCGTCGTAGGTATAAGGGGGGAATAAACGGACCGATTTTTTCGGTTATAAATATAATTTTACCAATTGAAAGCTACACAATCAATGATGCCCACTTGCACTGAATAAGGATTACCTAAATCCTTGCTTAACTAGTCTTAACTACTCCTAGCTAGCACCTACTTAAATTTACTTACACGGTTTGTGTAAGATAAGTCATTTCTTAGGAAACTCTTAACTTAATGTGCCCGCTTGGCTAATATTTCGGTGGGAGTAGTTTAAGCTAGTTGAGTAAGGACTTGGGCAATTCGTATATTCAGTGGGCACGAGTGTCATAAGCTATGAAACGCGCGCAAACCCGCGAACAGATAGCTTGTTAGTAATGGAATAGAGCGGCAAACAGGCGAGCCGGCTTTGACGTAATTAGTCATCGCCACAACGCAATTGCAATAATTCTCGTGTTGCGGTTACTTATAACTGCAAGACCAGAAGCATTGCTGTTGCGTTGCCGCTTCAAACCAAAGTAAGTTTTATTTGTAAAAGCTTTTGGTACGAATTCTGTTCTACTTGTTACTTCGCAGAGTGTCGAGTTCAAGTTATTAGGGATAGCGTGGCGTATTTCCGTTGATGGAGGGGTCCATACGATCCCGAAACTAGTAGAGTGATGTCGTAAGAATACGACTGAAATTTGACATAATTCTAGCGGATTTATAAAATGATACAAAATTACTTACATGTTATAATTAATGCACCTTACGGAAACTTTAGTGAGCATGTGAGAATCGCAGTGAAGTTAGAAATGCAGTTATTCGAGATCATGCAAGTTTGTTAGGGCTAGAGTTATTAAGTAAGGTGTTCGTTAGGGATCGTGTTTTCATGTTGAGACGCTGCGTATGCGCTAAGCGTATGTGTCCGCTGCGTATGTGGAGTCCGCTTTTCTGAAACCTTACTATTATATTCTTACGTCAGCCCAGCACTAGAAAGAGACATAAAACTCCGTTTTCTCAGTAACAAACCGCCGCGATAGGAGTTTACGGCCGGATCTCAATTAAAACCAACAATTTAGAAACGGCGAGAGTGAAATTAAAGTCGCGTAACAGCGTGTCGTGCCGTTCGGCTGTTACAGAGCAACGGGGAGTGGATAGAATGGTATTGTATAGGAAATATTTGCAGTAAAATCTGTGTATTCCCATTGAATGCAGAAGGGCTATGGCTAAATGTACAAAACAATACTTTACAAAAACTCTTTATTGACACCAAATACAAAATAAATCTAAACAAGACACTCAAAAATATAGGCGCAATGGGAGTTCTTATCACTTAGGATCGATTTCTTACAAACAACCTTTGGATGGAATAAAAACATTACGATTGAGCATAGAGGGTGGTGTGTGCTAAAGAAAACAAAAATGTAAGAAAAATAATTTACTTATTACAAATACGAGCTTAAACTTACATACTAATTACCTACATAATTACAAAATTTACAAATAAACTACCCAGCAATAAACTTACACAAATACGTAAATTAATTAAATAATACATACATTACAATATTCCAAATAGTAAAAAAAAAAACAATAAAAAGGAAACATACCGCGGGTTCATTGATCGAATCAGTCGTTACTTTGCGGAAGTTCATTTTCAGTACTGTTTCTTTACAAATTTCAATAATATTTTCAAGTAGGTACACCAAGGAGTATGATTGAATTACATTAATTTAAACATAATTGAACCCATGATTGATTGATGTAATTGAACCCATATTCCTTGGTTTACTTAATGCGACATTAAAGCGGAAAAGCACTAGAAATTCGAAAAGAACTCATCACATAAATGCTTGCCCTAGGTGGGAATCGAACCCATAAATAATGCAATAATGTATGATCTTCAACATAATTTAATCTTTAAAAAACACTACTTTGGCAGTTTGTTTTTTTATAGCTGAATAATAATAACTGAGTTGCTGATATGATTCTAGTAGATAACATTTTAAATTGAATTTTTCAATACTTGACAACATGCAACAAAATGAAAGTAAGTAAGACCTTGCCAGTTCAGGACTTTGCAGCGAAACAGAACTTCCAGTTTCCAATTGCCAACACTTTCCTGTTGACTCAAAGTTGTAAAAAGTCACTGCTTTTTAAAATTGAACGTTACACGATATTTATGTAGAGCATCGCAATAGAAACTCTTTGTTCGCAAGAAGTTCCACTGCAATACAAACGGAAAAGATATAACATCGTATTATTAGCATTACCCCCAAATCTCGACAAAGACGAAACAATATTCGTCGGAAGCCGAGAGATCTTGGAAAGGACCAAAAGATCGCCGAAGGACGGACAGACTCTGACGTCGCATTGTCATGTAAATCTGTCCACGGATCTTCCTCAATACAATCTAGCAGCTTATAAAGGTCAATGACACCATTTGCTACAACTTTCGCCCATTCGCAGAGAACATAAAGAGGATGTAGGGAAAGCAGCCATTTTCGTCATTGCAAATGATGACATTACAGACCAAATGACGGTAGTTGGTATAGTGACAGACCAATGCGTGAATAGAAAGGGTCCCGCAAATATGAAGTTATCTGTTCCATTGTTGACTTTTCTACGGTCCAAAATTATTCCTTCTCTTGATATGGTAGTCAAGTCATTACTTTTGAATTTATCTACTTTGCTCCTTCTTCAACATGCTACACGCATCTTCTGGCATTGTTTTGTAGAAAGTTGTAATTTTATGCGAAAACAATTTTTTCATATAATCAAAATATTTTTTTTTCTTTTAAAATATAATAAATACTTTTTATTTATATACTTATCACATCCTTTCAAAAATAACTGCAAAATTGCATTTTTGCTTTTTTGCTCAATCTCAAATTTGGAAAAGGCATTGCCATTGAAATACCGACCCTCTATTGAAGAATGTCTCTTTACGCTCTTCGAGTATTTTTATTATTTACATTACCATACGATATTCTAAAGTCAATAGGTATACGTAAAGGCATTCTTTGTCTCCCGCAGATATATTTTTCCAATCTTCTAGTTGCTTTGGCTATTCAATATAAATTCCTTCGCCTTATGTAGTCGGCAGGCAGACGCTGGAGGCGGTTCATAATCAATGTGCCTGTTGAATTATAATCTTATTAAATATTATACGTGTTTATACTGTTCATTATTAACAATAAAGTATAGATTACAATTTTTTTATGTTATAGGCTTCATTTTGAAATGATGTATGTATTTTCTTAGCACTTGCATTTTGGAAGACCTGCATTATCATTCTGATATACAGGCTTACCTAGTTCAAAAAACACTTTTTTATTTTCGTAAAATTAGCTGATTTAAAGGGTATACAGAACTTAAACAGATGGTCATTGCTAAAAATGTGGGGGAAATTCAGCTATCTATTGTCGACACTTGGCTGAACCGTTGACGTTGTGTTTGTCATAAAACTGGAGATAACTGCTCAGTATAATAAGCACGTTTTCTGCCATTAGTGATACTAATGGCTACATTATACACAGTTATTTCACAAAAAATATATACATTTATATAATTTATCAGAACAGCTTCAAAGCTTAATACGAGTATTTCAGAGTATAAATTTACCTTGTAAGTATGTCATTTATAAATTTCAGTCTAATCAACGAGT
Organism: Peribatodes rhomboidaria; assembly: GCA_911728515.1. Lineage (NCBI taxonomy): Eukaryota > Metazoa > Arthropoda > Insecta > Lepidoptera > Geometridae > Peribatodes > Peribatodes rhomboidaria. The sequence goes on along the minus strand of OU452171.1, from coordinate 16,335,836 downwards.
CTGTTTGCTTATTCTCACTCCAAAATAAACTTTAAAGCAAATTTCCTCGGCAACGTTTCAATAACTCCAAAATCCCTTCAATTACAGCGACGCACCCAAACAAACTCAATCGGCCAAGTTCCAAGCCTGAAGCTGTAGAGACAAAAGTACCAACTTGACAAAACACTTCGCCAATCCGCATCGAGCCAACGGCTTTATAATACGTTTTTATTGGCCGTAATCCTGCTTAGGGTGCGTACGCACTACGCAGTGTTGTGCACTGCTTGTCATAACGATACGATGACGCATCGGAACTTCTGACAGACAATAAGCAAGGCAAAGCAAGCAAGGTGATGGTACAGTTGGCTAGATTATTTTTTGCTCGTAATTAACTGAAAAGAAACTTTACCCATACCTTTGTAGTTTTTAAAGCTGAGCTTAATTGTATTTGTCGCCAACGACAAATCCGCGGATGAATCGCGTGTGAATAGTTCGTGGTTGATTAATTCCCACACAGATTTGTCGCCAACGACAAATGGTGGGCTTTCTGTCTTAAGAATCCGGTGTGATATGTCTTATCTGACAAGTTATTAGACGACAAAAATTCTCTATAATATTTACCCATGTATACTACGAAAACCAGTCTGTCAACGTCATTACAAGACTAGCAGTGGCTCTAGCTCAACTTTTTAAACTTACAAAATCTCTTAAGTTCGCATAAAAGTCGTGTCGCGTCTTGTAATCTACCACAGTGTGTCTCCACCCTACCCACGATCGAACACCCGAGTTCGTTATTAACAAGGCGAAATACAATAATCTCGTAATTCTGCTACATTCTCGCTTTAGCAACGAAATTTCGCCAAACACTCTCTGAGAACAAGTAATCCCATTTTGCGCTTCGAAACAAATATAACGCCGTCTGTGCTGTGGAGGGCATTGGGAGGTAAAACGTGGAAAATGTGTCTTGTGAGTGCCATGTCCGCTTCCGGGAGAGCTAAACGAAGTTGAATTAACTAACTATAGCAGTCGCATTCTAGTTTGTTTGTATTTTTAGAGTGTTAGTAGAATTACCTGCATTTGAAGGTAATTTATTTATTTAGCTGCGCGCCGTGTTTTCACACGCTGTTCCAAAGAAACCTTAATTTCTTCGGGAAATTAACTGGAAAATTAATTGTTATTCTGGTTGAGTCATAGCAATTATATATTAGTGAACAATAATAATCTGTGAAATTTAGTCCGAGAAAGAACTCCTTTGCATTCCAACGAGAAAATTTGGATTTGATAGAATACCCAAATAGTAATAGAGATACTCGTAGTTAAATCTTAACGCTATAATTAACATAGTATCTATAGGTCCAAATATCAAGTATCAAGGTTATAGTATCCAAGTAGGTGAGTATAGTTATAGAATACGTTATAGTCTTCATCATCCTAACCCTAATCCTAACTATTATATATTAGGTATAAATGCGAAAATGAGTTTGTTTGTTTGTTTTTTAACGCTTTCACGTCTCAACTACTCAACCAATCGTATTAAAATTTTGCATACATGTTGTCTGGGGTACAGAAAAGGACATTTTGACATACTTTTTATCCTGTAAAAGTTAACGGTTCCTGTGGAACAGCAGGTGAAACCACGCAGTGTACCTAGTCTTGTATAAAACACACAACTTTTTACTCCTGTACTTAACTGTGAACACTATTTCAGTAAATATCCACTCGTATATCAAACGAAAACGTTGCCTTTTCTAGTCAGATAAAAATAGCTATTGATTCCTATCTAAAAATGGCCGATACATTCGTCTTTTCCGTAAAGAAAAGTGCTTTCCAAAAGTGTCTGACCTTAGACGCCCTAAAGCTGTCCCTAGATGTAAATCAGTATCGTACCTATTGCTCAGTAAAAGGACCTCTTTCAGTGCAGAACACTGTACCTTATACCCCGGTGTCTCATCGTCTCGTATATTCCTCGTAAAATATGAGTTTTCTAAAATATTCGAAGCGAAAATAGATGGGAAGTGTCGCTGCCATGCATTGCCGTGAGTGGGTGGATGGTGCTTTTTTGAGAAAGTTTCCTAAATGAAAATGTTTCAAACAATTTTAGGGCTTTGACGTAACGAGATATTGGGAAGACTTTTATTTCTTTATCATTAGACATTGGCTTTTTTATACCATTTCTTACAATAGCGATGATAGCCTAGCCGGAGAGGGCCCGCCTCTCAAGCCAGAGGGAGCGGGTTCGATCCCAGCAGTTGTTCATTGTGTGAATATGTTATGTGCGTATTGTATGTCATCTGCTACATGACTGGAGCCTGGTGTATGGCGACAGGCTCGCCCCCTGTTACATTAGGGACAGAACATCGTCCAGCGAAGTGTGGGTGTTGTACACCTCTGCCAGCCCCCTCGGGAGAAAGGCGTGACAATATGTTATGTTACGTTCTTACAAAGAGTTTCATGAATATTGAAAGCTATAGTACAGGTATCTTTTTTGCCTAGTCAGTTGTGTTAGTCAGTTAAATTTATCAGCTCATCTTTCGCATTACTCATTATTTATCGTTAACTACCGATATCCTTTTCTCACTCCAATATCATCACTATAAAAAACAAAGAATCCACAAGACGAGCTATCTCTAGTTTCAGTCCACGTGTAACATTGAAATGTAACTAGGCAATGTATAGGTAAGTGTTCTCGCACTCAATCCACAAAAGTGCTTATTGCACCAATTCTCGAATAAAACCTTCTCATGTAATAAAAGCATGCATTATTTATATCTGGCACCGCCATAAATTATTTCTCAGTCGGATAAGGTGTTGCACGCCATAAATATGGCCGCGCCACGCCACGCCACGCTTCGCGAGGATCGCTACATCGCGGACCCTTGTCCCGCCCAATGAGATTTCAATTTTGCCACTCCACATATTCGGCTTTTAGGCTTTGCATGTGTGGTTTACGAGTAAAAAGATTGGGAAATAACGCAAAAAGGTTTACGTAGTCAAATATAATGCTCATCAAGCAAGAAATGGAGGTTCAGACGAAACGTAGGGCAAGTTTAGGGTGAAATTTTTACGATTTGTGATTCAATCATTCGAGCTTAAGATAATCTACCTTGCTAGTAAACGTTGTATAGCTCCGGAAAAGTAAACAGTGTTTTGTCTTTTTCGATCGAGTTCAAAATATTAAAAGAATGAAAAAGATAAAACACTGTCTAGAGTGTACAGCTATTCTGAGACTATGCAACGTGAACTACGAGTAGTAAGGGGGATTATAATCTTTATGTAAAGTATATCTCAACCTCGATTAAAAAATGAGATGAGATAAATTGAGACGTGCAAAAATTTAATAATCCTATTAATATTATTAATATTATAAACGCGAAAATTTGTAAGAATGAATGGATGGATGGATGTTTGTTACTCTTTCACGCCAGAACGGCTTAACAGATCTGGATGAAATTTGGCATAGAGATAGATTATAGTCTAGAATAGCACATAGGATACTTTTTAACCGCGTGTGAAACCACGGGGCGCAGCTTGTGTATGCTAATATCTTTCATCTAACATCACTTTTGTTGCAAGTTAAAATTAGTTGAAGCATTGCATTAGCATTTTAGATATTTTGAAAAATGTCTATAAAAAAAATGAATTACTATTTCCCTTGGTCATCTCATCACGCGTGAGCAGATGGAACATTGTCGCATTTTTTTTTTTGTTGTGTTTATTATTTCCAGGAGAAGGATCTTATGAAAGAAAAAATTGATATGTTGTGTGTTTTTTACCCAGCATTAATTTGTAATTTTTTTTTAATTTTTAGTTTTAGGCAATAAATACTTTTTTATTTAATATTTATTTACTATTTATTATCATCCCGAAAAAAAAACGTTTCCTGTGGGACGCGGGTGAATCCTCGGGGCGCAACTAATCCAAAATATTTTAAACTCACAATCCTACGTCCCAAACATGTCGAAAAGAATTATGAAGTGTTTGAATTACCTACTTGCGATTCTTCCCAGCAGTATGTATCAAATCGTAACACAGTGTCAGGTCTCGAACGTAACCTCGTTTTTGGCTCACAAAGGACAGTAATAAATGTAGGCGCGTATTGTATCCACCTTCCGCCGTTTTATATCGTATTGGCATTCACGGATCGCGGCCACTTACTCTGATACGGGATTATTGCTTGCAGAACGATGTTGCCGATGTTGAATATTTTTTACGACGGAGCTACTGAATTTGATACATTACTTTTAAGTTTTTTTTTGGGATGAGTTCTAATTTTCAAAATAGAGTTGCGAATTTGAATTTGTATCTACTTAAGGCCCACTAACAGAAGATTATATTCTTAAGCACAGGATAAAATCAGAGTTGAAATATTATAAACTAGCTGCACCCTACGGTTACACCCGCGTTTAAAAAGTATCATATGTGCTATTCTAGACTATAACCTAGCTCTGTACCAAATTTCATCCAGATCTGTTTCTGCCGTTCTGGCGTGAAAGAGTAACAAACATACATCCATCCATTCACCCATCCATTCTTACAAACTTTCGCGTTTTTAGTATTAGTAGGATGTCACTCGAATATTTTGTTAACTCAAGGTTGTTTCTAATTCTTGGTGAAAGACGATTTACCAATTTAACTTCTGATAAGCAGCTAACTATAAGTCAAAAAGATAGCCCGAGTTTCTTCAAGTGGCCCTAAGAAATGGTCACCAGCTTTTCTTAATGTTTTTTTATTTAATTTTACAAAAATGCACAGAACTCCATCTAACGTAACTACACTGTAAGCTTCGCAGTTGAAACAACACGAGCAATCTCAGTGACAAGTCATGATTACGCTAGGAACGCCTTCCCAGGCATCAGTTTGCTCATTACGCTGCACAATCCCGCAGCTGTCACTGACGTCGCGTGTCCGTCGCAGACGTCACTCGCACGTCTCCACATCCCGCGCCGTATCCCGCAGGTGGACGTATCCCGCACGTGCGGCGTCCGCACGTCTACCGCACGTCGCCCGTGACCTCGCCGGAATGACACGTCGCGGTTTGCACCCGCACTGAGATTGGATGAATTAAAAACTGGGTTACGTGGAAATGAGTTTATGAGTTTATGCTTTCGGTTTTTTTTGCTCCTCTAAAGAGTTAGTTGTTTTTTTGTGCTGCACTACGGATTTTTGATGAAAAAGCTATTAGTTTCTTAATTTTTAGTTGGTAATTATGAGTCAATAAAGTTATTCTGCTGTCATATTAAGAGCCATTCCATTTTAGACTAAGAAAAAATGTAAAAAAAATACTATGGCAAAAAAAATTAAAAAATGTATTTTAGTTTCTAAGATTTTCATGTAGTTTTTGGTGTGCAATAAAGAATTATTGTATTGTATTGTATTGTATTGTATGGCAAGTAATATAAAATTAACAACAGTAAAACCTCTACTCGCTCGGCTCGCCTTTTATCACTTTTAAGACTAAATATCGTGCATCGAAGTGTGGGTGATTGTAATATACCTGTGCCAGTCTCTTCGCGGGAAAGGCGTGACGTTATACATGTTATGTTGAAACGTCTAGCTTGTTACTAGTCAATAATTGAATATTTAAATAACTGCTATGAGTTTCAGACCTTTAATTTAAACCTGTATTTTAATTTATAACCAGATCAAATTCACCACTGAAAAAAAAAACATAAATCACGCGCAGGCCCGGACACAGACTCTTGAACACTGCCTACAAAAGAAACCATTTTGCATCAATCATTTTGATTTAGTACCGCCTTGTAAATTCTCACGCTTGTGTTGTGGTACAGTCACCTACTTGTTGCGTATGAAGTTATAGTTCTGATTGAAAACTAGGCAAAGTAAACTACTAAAGTCTACAAAAGAAATTGGTAACCTTTATTTGTAAAACACATATTTGTACACACGTAAGTTTTTGATTTTGTGAAGTTGTAAGTTTGTGTGAAATTTTGGAAAATTGTAAGTACAAACTTTTTTTTTTCATTTTTGTGACTTTATAAAACTACATAATAGTACAGAAAATCAAATTTGTTGAAAATTTTAATGAATAAAAATTTACCCCGCCTGTCTGTACGTACGACTGTGTGTACTATGTCTGTGGAATACTATTTCTCAATAGAACGTACGCTGATCGAATTGAATCGTCAGTTGTCGTTCTAATAACTTTGATTCTGAATTCGGTCTAATTTTATTTTACATCAATAACTTTTTTTACAAAAATAGATACCTTTTTTATGTAGAATAGGTCGACGTTTGACCACCAACTCGCCTGATGTTAAGCGACGTTGTGGTTTAAGATGGAGCACGATGACCTAGAAGGTGCTTATTATACATAATTGAAGTTAGTAGTTTGTTCACATAGAATATTCATCAACAGTTTTTATTGTGCACCGTTTTCCGGAGGTAGGAAACGCGTGACGTATACAACACGTTCCCGTTCGTTTGCTGACCGCAACGTATTTTTTATGTCAGAGTAAAACCGCTCGCGCTCGAAATAATTAAAAACGTGTCAATTTTAAAATTGAATACAGGAGATGAAATTTCAGTTTTGAATTTTATTTGCAAAAATATAGTTGCCTGCTTTGATTTATTCGTGGTTCAGCGGTCTTACATAATTTTTATTGTTTGATAATTGGGGATGGATGAGAATAATTGTAATGAGTCTTAATTTAAACTTCCCCGAATTAACCATTTCTGAATTCACTTTCACTTCCTTTAGCTCTTTTTTTTTTTGTTCCGACGCAATGAAGAAACTATTCTGAAAAAATTAACGGTAATATGACGAAGTATGTTTTACGACAAAAATATCAATGTGATTACAAAATTACTGACTTCATAACAAAATAAACATTATTCCCAAATGAAACCCAATCCATCTCATAATCTTTTCATACCACAACCAAAGCTTCCCCTAATAACATCAATTACACAAATGCTATAATAACATTATTAAATTTCCGTTGGCCAAATATCGTTCTGAGCATATTCCTATTCACCATGGGTAATATTACTCTTTTAGGCCGGACGCACACCGAAGTATTATTTTTTGTTGCGTAGTTGTGGCGCCACAGCCACACGCCGCGCGCCACATCGAACCACATTTTATATTTTACTAGCGACCCACCCCAGCTTTGCGCGGTACCCATAAATCTTCTGTGAAAAGTTCTCTAATTAATGGTGAAAACCGCATCAAAATCCGTTGTGTGGTTTAGGTGAAGTTAGCGGATATCGACTTTTGTTTTATACTAAATAGAGAAAAGTAGAATTATGCATAAGTATGCCTACAAGGATTTTACGTTTGACCCATGCAGTTGCATATATATCACCCTGGTATGTCCAATCGTTGGGCAAAGGTCTCTCTTCCTTCTTTTCAGTTATCCTTTTTTTTAGCTTTGGTTTGCCAATCCTTTTTGTGGGCGTCGAGTTCGTCTTTCCATATCTTTCTGGGTCGGCTTAGCGACCGTATAACTTTGGGGACTAAATCGGAGGTGGCTTTAGCCCATTGCTCGTCAGGCATTTGGCAGACGTGTCCAGCCCAGTCCCACTTCAGCATGGCTGACAAAATTTTAATATCCCGAATAATTAATTGTTTTAAAGTAATTTCGTGTTTGAAATGTAACGTACCCATAAACATTCAACATTGTAGTACATTAAGCATAATTCAATATTCACGTGGAAGCGGAGAGTGGCTCTGATGTGCGTCCGGCCTTATTCGTACATGAAACATTTGGCCCGGGGCAAGGAAAGTGTTCAACTATGTGGAAAAAAAGAATTTCTTGCTTTGTGCACGAAATCCCGCGTCTGAGATATGAAATACGAATTTAATTAAGGCTCATACTAGGAATGGGAAATTGAACGATAAAATTAGTTAAACGCTGGCCCGTGCCCGTTGCAGTGTTGGTTCTAGGAACGCTCTGTGTGAGCTTTGGGAGGAACTTACCCATGTTATTAACGCTGGCTTACAATTTACTAGATACATCTCTCGCAATGTATATATGTTTAGTTAAATAATTGTACGTTTTGTTAGGAGTCTTTCTTACTATTTAAGTTTGAATACAGTAATTTTAAATAAATAAAATAAGTAGGTACTTCCGTGGAAACGCGGACCGCATCCGGCCGCGGACTTTAAAGTGTTCCAACTGTGGGAAAAGACAAAAAGCGACATCTAGATTCATATATTATGAACTACAACATAGAGCTGGTGAATAAATTAGTCTCCAACCAGATATTTTTTTTTTAAATACCCCTACGTCCTTTTCAGTACACATGACAACATGTACGCAATTTAGTGACGATCGGTTGAGTAGTTAAGGCGTGAAAGCAAATGAACAAACAAGCTTTCTTAACACATTATCAATTTCAGATATTTACAGGTATTAGGTACAGATTAGGTTATCAGTAGGTAATTATGTATATTATATTTTCTTTAGCTTATTCTAGCCATGTTGAATCCGCGCTAAGGGATTTAACAGTTAAAAGTTAAAAAAAAAACTAGTACACTCCAAACCCTAAAATTAGCTTATGAAAATCTGAAAAATGAAAGTCTACTTACATTTTCTAAAGCCTAAAATAATTGTTTTTACTACTGTGAATAATAGACTGTTGTTGTATTAGAAATCTAGGGCGAGGCAACAGTCGTACAGACAGGCGAGCTAATTAGATCTTTCTCTAAACAATGCTGAATGGAACACAATAATGCCGTTCAACTGGACGGGGCTGGAAAAATCTGTATTCAGTTTCTAGTTTATTTGTTTTTTGCCCACGGCTTTGCTCACATTTCAGCCTATGGCACTCAGGGATAATGTAGCTTTTTAGTAGGGAAAGAGTTTTTAGAATCGGATCAGTAGTTTCGGAGATCACTCCCGACAAACTTAAAACTCACAAATGTTACCTCATTATAATTTTAGTATAGACCAAGTGTAACAAAGGTTTTATTTATATGTATACGAGGATGACACGGAAATTACACTCGTATGATTAAGGCTCGGTCATTCCACGATTATCTACCCACACATACATTTACGCAACCCGCTTTATTTATCGTAAATCATATTTTATGGTGTAATCGCTGAAAATTTAGAGAACTACTTTCCGTATAATAAAGTAAGTATAAAGTAATAGTTTTTTTAGGGAGATACTTTTTGTGATTTTTTTTTTTAATGAGAATGATTTTCAAAATTGTACTCGGTTCGGATAGAATCGATTAAACTTTAGTTGCTTGTTTCTTCAACCAGCTGAATTTTTGTGCACCTGATCATCAGAATTCCACATATCAAACTAAACGCAAACAAGTATTCACCAAAAACAAGTTTTTTTTGTTTTTGGTGATTTTGTGTAAAACGGGGCCTTAAAGCCGATTGCCCAGACTGGATTGGTGGAAACAGTGAGCTCGCGAGGCTACGTTAAACCATACGTTTTGTTTTATGGTTAAATGAGCTTACGTTTGACCACAACACATCTGATGGGAAGTGATGTGAGAAATCCCGTGCCGTATACATAAAATATGTGAAAACCACGTCTGTTACAAAGGTCCTATGTAAATATATATATATGGTAAATATATATATATACCATATATATATATAACACATTATCAATTTATTAACATACCTGAATACCTGAACTTCATTGATACCGGCAAACTAATAACTGTGGTAAAACGGATTACCGGAAACGAGAGGTGGGCGGGATACTAGGCCAGAAGAGATGAGCGGAGGAACAAATCAGTCTAGAAATCGTGGCCACGAAATCAAAACCAAAACTGAACACACTTTCAGCACGGTGGTTGGATAATATTGGGAAGGCGGCAGGAAGGCAGTGGAAAAGTTTTAATCAGCACTGGGTCAAAAATGATGATGATAAAAAAAATAGTAGTTAACTATTTATTTTGGCACCGCTAACTAACTATAATGGTATAAAATAATCACATTAAAATCTCATAAACTCTAGTCCCATTTACAGAGTTGGCAATGCAGAAGTGAAACAGTGAAGTGAAAAAGCGTTCCGAAGACGGGTCTGAGCAGTGGCGCACTTGTAGCGCCTCACTCAACTGCCGTCTTTGTACTTCTTCACTCTAGTAAACTTCAAGGCTAGAGTGAATAAGTACCTTATAGGTCGTCGTGCTCCATCTTAGACCATAACGTCGCTTAACATCAGGCGAGTTGGTGGTCAAACGCCGACCTATTTTACATAAAAAAAAAAAAAAAAAAAAAAAAAGAAACTTCGTACACGCTCAAACAAAATGTAGGTTCTCTAAACTTCAGTGCTACAACTATTAGCTAACTACGCCTCGGCAACAGAATTTGAAACAACACGACATTATAAAATACGTCTAGTTCCGTAATTTAATTAAGAACACAAGTTCTGTAGCCATTGCCCCGGTAACCGCTTTTCAAAGTATCTGGCTCGGTGAAGTTTTTGTTTAAACTTTATAATTGTGTTTCTGTTTACTTTAGGCTGAAAGTCTAGATTCATATTTTGTGGTGAGAAATTGTAGGGTCCGTTTTTAATGAAGATTTGGTACCATCTTTAGACTCTGTTTTTTGACATTATCTTTACAGATGATTAAATGAAACGTTTACACATTTTTGCTGTTTTAATAAGAAAATAATTATTACACACAAAGTGGAAACCATTACATTACTACAAACAAGTTCATTGCCAAAACTTTTAATGCTCTCCGTAGTGCGTAAACTTGACTGACATTACGAAAAAATAATTGCCCACTTTCACTGTCATTCATTCGACCCACCCGCTTCATTAACTAAGCAAAAAAACCGTTAACAAAAGAAGCGATTCAAATTAAGCAACGCTCATTGAAACTCGAAACAACGTAACTGACGGCCCTTAAGCGCCCTTCCTTCCGTGAAAGGAATCGTTTGAAGCGGCGATTAATTCACGTCGCGCGGTAACGCCGCGTCACCGTGACTCAGTGCGAAAGTCAAGTCTGCCAAGTTTGCCGTATTTTGGGACTCAAATACCCGGTATATTGATATCGATGAACGTGTTTATTATTGACGATGATACGGTTACTCGCTCCTCGGATAAATGATTCGATTCTGGCGTAATGTTTATTGATGAGCCTTAGGATCATGCTCGTGAAAGATGACCAGTTTTTATCGATATTTGTTACGGGTTATTTATTAGCTGTTCTAAATAAGTGGCTTATATCATGTGAGCCAAAATGTGGATCAATCAGGCTATAAGATTAGTGTCTATACGTTTATTGTCTAACGTTCGTCTAATATGAGAATGTTCGAGTCGATGTACGAAAATATTCTTTTCATTTACAATACAATCAATACCAAACTCTTTATTGACACCAAATACATATAAATTTAAACTAAACACTCAAAAATAAAGGAGCAATGGGCAAACTTCCTGCATCGATGTATTATTAATCAAACTATCACACAAATATTATAATCACGCCAGAACGGCTGAACGAATCTGGATGAAATTAGGCCCAACAGCAACGCGGATGAAACAACGGCGCACAGCTAGTGTTACACAAGCCCAGACTAAACGTTTCTCATGCAATATTTTAACGAAAAATTACTTTCCTCCCACTACAACCCAAAATACCAATTCCAAATTAGACACTTCCACAAATCTTCAAACGTTACAAATTACGCCACTTTACATAAAACAATTACAAACAACAGTTGTACCGAGCATCCTTAAGAATCAAATAATTCTCGCAAAGCATCCAAAGCTACTTTAGATTCCTTTAAGTTGCGAGTTTTCGTTATGAATTGTCGTTTGTGCCACAGTTGAGAGCGGCCCGTGGGGAATGTAATTTTATAGCGAGGCGCGTAATAGCCTCAATGAGAGGAGACGGAGTGTTTGATTGTCGTGTGGAATGAGACGCAGTTCACGAGAGCAGTAGGATGGCATGAAAGAGCGCAGCGTAGTTTGAGGAGATAAAAGTTGAACATATCGTCACGCCTTTCCCCCGAGGAGGCTGGCAGAGGTGTAATACAACACCTACATTTTGCCGGACGATATTCAGTCCCAAATGCGACAGGAGCGAGTCTGTCGCCATACACCGAGCTCCAGTTATGCAGCAAATGACATACAATACGCACATATGTTCACAATATACAAATTGGTGCGTGCCGTCGGTTGTGTTTGAACCCGCTCCCTCTGGCTTGAGAGGCGGGTCTTCTCCAACTAGGCTAAGATAAGTGAAAGTTGAAAGCAAAAGAAATGTAGCAACGCACTGTCAAATCACAACCATGCGCTCTGCCATTGGTGTAGGAAAACATTGTGTTAAAATAAACTGTTGTAGATTCGCCGGGCATCCTAAAATACCCCTTCACAATCTGATACCAAAAAAAAAATATCTGTTCTAGGGGACTTCATGGGACTTATTTTTTTTAAAACATCTTTCTTTAACATAGATAATTAAAATTAAATTTTGCAACACATTAGTTTTCATTAATAAATGCGTCAGAGCTAACCTATTGACTTATACGGCTTATAACTCACGGCTTGTTTCCATTTCGGACACAGTATTTTGGGATACTGTAAAAAAATAAATACTCGTACTATTTCTGTCATTTTGGACTGAATGTAAATGCGAATAGCACTTACAATGGCAAATCATAAGGAGCTAACTCGCAGTTTTTTTTCATGTTTGGCTTTCAATCTATCCGTGAAGTTTACTACACTACACTGAATTAAACTTCATTCCTATATTCCTCCGTTCTTTAAACAATCTTTAGGAATCCAGTCAGATATTTTAATCCTCGAGTTCAGGCCCCGTGCGAGTATCTCACGACGCATTGTAATAAGCACATGCCACCCCAAAATACATTACAAATCCATTATTCTCTAGGGTTCAGAGCTTCGCGCCCTTGACCTACCGCCTGACATTTTCTGTGGATCGAATTTAGAGATGGGTGAAAGTATGATAATTTAACTTATAAGTAATTCAGTAAATGCGTTTTTTATTACAAGAACAATTTGTTATTCGGATATTATGTTATATATATGTGGTTGAAGCTTAAGAATACTCATATTTTGTGTTCTTTCCTAATATAAGTACTTACTTACTTATTAGGGTGGCGTACCCAAAGGGAGACCCTGTTACTAAGACTCTGCTGTCCGACCGTCTGTCTGTCTGTCCATCTGTCACCAGGCTGTACCTTATGAACCGTGATAGTTAGAAAGTTGAAATGTTTACAGATGATGTATTTCTGTTACCGCTATAACAACAAATACTAAAAAACAGAATAAAATAAATACTAATGGGGGCTCCCATACAACAAATGTGGTTCTTTTACCGTCTTTATAGATATACGTCGTGCGCGATTCCGACTCGCACTTGGCCGTTATTTTTTTACGACAGAGTTTGTAGTTAATTCCAGTGATTGTAGTTGAAATATTCACCAATAAATAATTATTTCCATAAATAATCTACTCGTATGCAGAAGGAGTAGGTATAACACTGCTGCTATAATCATAATTACTAACAAAATAAAAACATTAAACAAAGCCTTTGTTTTGACTCCCGATGACAAAAAAGACGTTTTTTGCGAAAACGTCCGATATTCGAATAAAGGGTGCGAGCACGGACATTTAAACTGACGTTTCAAATCAGTGGCCCTATTCGGAGATTTAAGATTTTCATCTTACTTTTTTTTGTCCTTGTTGCTCTCGTTTGAAACGTCATAGGTGTGAGAGAGACCAAGATAAAATCTCATCTCATCTCACTCACAAGAATAGCCCCCCTTGATTCACACTTCAACAAATATAATTTAAAAATAAATAAAAAACCCGCGACACTGATTTTCATCAAACATACTCGTAACTAAGAACACGCTCGACTAATTCACTTTAAACACAAAAAAAATCAAAATATGAACCAATTTTGATTAGGTTCGGGTCGGTAGCTACGATGCCACACTCACTCACACACAGACAGATTGAGAGAGAGAGAGAGAAAGAGAAAGACGTCAAACTTATAACAACCCGTCGCTTTTACGTCGGGGGTTAAAAACTCGAATACAACATTTAATTCGAATCATTCGCGTTTCTCCGCCCTACTCAAGTATGCGTAGGCATAATCGTCGGCTGACACCCTCAGTAATTACACCTGACTGCGCGCTCTTTACCAAACGACGTGTCATTAAATACATGGCAATATTTTAATTTAATAAATAGGGATTGTTGTCGCGGCACGTCTGGGTTAAATGAAACTGGCTTGAGACAACCTTAGTTCATTTACCTTGACTTGTCTTGGAGTTACTTAATATTTTGTTCATTCAAATGTTTTTTTTTTTTGTGGGTTTGAAGAATGCTATTTGATTATTTTTTCTATGTGACTTTTTAAAAGTAAATATCAAATTTTGAATATTTACGATTTATTACATTTGAAACTCCACAAATAAATCGTAATCGAGTTTTTACATAACATAACATTTCGAATAGGCGTATTGTGGGTGTAATACAGCACCCACACTTCGCCGGACGATATTCAGTCCCAAATGTGACAGGAGCGAGCCTGTCGCCATACACCGGGTTCTAGTCATGTAGCAGATGACATACAATACGCACATATGTCAAGTTAATCAAAATCAACTTTTAAGCGATATTCTCCAGCAAAATGTCACGTGTTCGATACCACAGAAACTTAAACTATCTTTCTTAGATTACGACGCACGTGAAATACCTTTTCAAGACCATATAGCGTCTAGAAATAGCCTAACTAAAGCCAGAACAAATAAAGGCTAAAGCTTCCTACAAAAGTAGAAAGATAGAAAGAGCTGACTGAAACTACCTTCTACAAGTTGGCAGATAATGCAAAGTGTATTCGCGAAAGCACTACAAGTATACAACTCCTATCAAACTACAATGTACATCGAACACTTCAAAAACAACTTGAGAACTTACAAGTAATCCACTTCGACGGCTATTAAGTTTATTTAGGGTAACTCCACCCGGCAGATTATTAAGGGGATGACTGTCTTCGGAAATATTAGGTCGTGGGACAGAGATAGATAATACGAGTAACTGCAACCTCCTTAGCAATAAACGGTATAAAATGTACAACCTCAGAATAGTTGATTAAATCAGGCGTTACTTTCCGGAAGTTCATCTCAAACATGCTAGAGCGAAAATACACTAGAGATTTGTTAAAGTAACAGTTTTTAGTTAAATAGTGTTTTTTCTTTTTTTTTTTTCTCACAAATTTTAAGTTAGATCGAAAGAGACAAAACACTGTATAAATACTCCGAGGCTACTCAACGTTTATTGCTAAGGGAGGAAGAGTCGAGAGATGGAATAGAATACTTGAGCCAAAGTGAAACAGACACCATTTGAGATTTTTTAAGACAAAACGATAAATAGTAAAATAAATATTCAGATTTGGCCGTTATCTGAATGATTAATTCGCTGAATAATAAAATTAACATCACCGCTTAACCTCGAAAACAATCTGTAAAATAATATTTAAATACTGTATTTTGAAAATCCTTTCATGTCTTTTGTGATGTTTGCCTGTTTTTTTTAAACAACCTTGTTAATTTAAATTGTTTAAAACATTCGAAACTTATGAAGAAAGCAGTAAGTTCCAAAACAAAAATTTATGTTCTCTTTTTAATTATTAATAACAATAGCAAGTGTCAATAGTTAACATATAATCTACCCATACAATTTTTAGCATACATGTCTTTGTATCACTTTAACGAAAATATTAAATACGGTGTGTCAGTAAAACGCTTTCATAACTCAGAACTTTCAGTAAAATTATCTCAGTATTAGCGTGCAGTGTGCCCTTAACAGTAAGTAGGGGCGCGAGCGAGAGCTCTCATTAACATGCGACAGTGTGACGACAGCGAGTCATGACGAGTCATGCGAGATTAAGCCACGAGCTGATACGGATTAACGCAATTATAAGTTTTAAGCCGGTTACGTTGAGTTCATTTTACGTTTGCGTTTGCAAAGTATTTTTCGAAAGAAAATAGAGTTACTGCTAATTATTGTCAGGTTTCTAGAGACCAGCATACGCTACGCGACAAAGGTATGTCGACTCTTTTTTAGAGACAGACGTATGCTTAGACATAGCCTTGTCACGTTCTCGCATGGCAAAAAGTGACGAAAAGATTTTGGTCGCGCGCGTATGCTAAGCTAGCAGGCTCGTGGTTAAAAGTGCACAGATTTTTTTTTAATAATACATTTTTCATTTACGGGCCATTCTATGTATTTTATTTTATTTTACTATACAGGGAAAATTAGGGCAGCTATTTTATACAGTAGATAGAAGATAAATATGAACATAAGCCATGTAGAAGTTTTGAATTTTACATTTAAGCAAAGCTTTATATTTATTAACATTTTCAAAAAGCAAGCTTTAAAAACCCTTTTGTTGATATTTTAAAATCTGCTTGACCGTTTTCGATAAAATTTATATGAAACCAACTTTAAAATGTGATCTACCAAACAAAAAATAATCATTATAATCGATTGTCAGAGTAATCGCGTAACATACATACAGAAAAACACACAGTCGAATTGAGATCCTCCACCATTTGGTAGTCGGTTGAAAACCTTAATAGTTACAGGAATAATTAACTACAGGCGCTGTCCTTTTCTTCACACAGTTTTCTATCGAGTAAGATTAAACTTGATAGTACGAGTATAACTAAAACAAGATAATTTTTTCGCTCGACTAACACTTAGGTTCGAGCAATGGAGTAAGCTTAAAACCAGCTCTGTGTAAACTTGTTTGCACAGTACAACGCTGAGCTTACTCCTATTGCCAAACACTGTTATCTGTTGTCATACGTGTAATCCATTGTGTAAAATTTAATTCTGTTGAGCTTGTTAATCAATTAGTTTTATTCTTATTCTTATAATAATATAGTTATTGCCTGGTTTATATAGTTTATTTCTCTACGTTCACAATATTGTTATCTTTCAATATCCAGCCTACCGTAGCTTGCTCGATGGCCAGAATGCCTGCGTTTCATGCTAGCTAAACATCGCAATTTCATTAGCAGTTTTGGCAGATTTTTCATGTGCGGGATTAAATATGTTTTTCCAACGCAAAAAGGCATTGAAAATTGCAAAGTTATTTACCCCCACACAAAACAATACATAAGTTTGACGGTGTTTATAAGTTTGACGTGGGTATCTGTATTACTGTGTGCCTGCCTGTGGCATCATAACTCCTGAACGGATAAACCGATTTTAATTTCGTTTTTTTCTGCCTGATTAGTGACTTCATCGAGAGTGTTCTTCGATATATTTATCGGTTTTTTTTAAGTGAAACTTCTAATGTTACTTTTTACAAGGTTGCGTTAAACGTTTAACGCTCCTGAGGAGAGCAATTTAGAAAGAGAAAGAGCGAGAGTGAATGCGTGGCACTCGATCGCATGCGTTCGTGTGCCACGCGTAGTAACAAAGATACACAGAAGTTTCACTTCTTCCGCGAGGAAGGACTCCACGCATTATTTTTTTCAATGAAGTGTGCACTGTATTTTTTTTTACTTCGTAATGAATAGACCGAAACGTTTTATGTAATGCCGCGGCACGATGCTTCAAGTTCAATGAGTGGTTTTTCCGCTTAAAGCTTTTAACTTAATGCTAATGATGATACATTTTGCGTGACACGCGCCTGTCCGCGGTTACCGGCAGCTTGTTTAATAGAGGGTTGACAACTATGCGATATTATTAACAGTTTTAAACAGGTCATTAATATGTGGCGTGCGTTTAAATGTTAAGAGCTTTTAACGGATTTTGTGCGAGGTTCCTCGCTCGTGCAATCAGCGTTTTTGACTAAAAGTGACTGGATGTGAAATTGAAAATCGTTATAGGATAACTATTTAGCTAATCGGTTATTTTAAATTTATTTAAGTTTCATACTTTTTAAGTTTCATACTTTTGTTACATGGAGAAAAAGTTCGTCAACGTTTTTAAGTTTTTGATGTCCGTTAAAGGCTTTTAAGACCCAGACATTACCGCACAGCTATCTCTCATTTACGTGTACATTCACTGAACACCATCACCGGTATGTACTCCTTACTACAGAGCGTAAACCTCTTTAAAAAAAATCTTAATCAAAATTCTTTACTTGAGACTATCTTTATTTCCTCTCGGCGCACAATGTCACGTTCTCAAAATGTCACGTTTTTCACACTATAATAAAGATACACTTACAAAAAGTTGATGCTACCCGCAGTAGTTAAAACATTGTGTCGCGGATAATAACGCCCACCTCCGGATTAAAGAAAGTGATTTTTTTTTTCCAAAAAAAAACTTTTTTGTATTTTTCTTTGGGCAGGACATGTTGCCACTGACGATACCTAGTTAAAAGTTAAAGTAAAAACCGCGGTTAGAGAATTTGCTAAGAATAACGTTACAAAAAGCAAAGTGGCGTAAAGTGGCGTGTTTGGCTATTTTTTACAGGCTGCATTTCGGCGAGTGTGCGTTGGAACTGCAAGACCTAATCCCTTCTTCCCCTTTTTAAAACAGAACACGTCGGAAAACGCATACGTACCATCCCTACTTAGTCGACATTCCACCAACTCGTACTAAACGGTTTGCCTCCACCTTCCTAATACGAACCGCTAGGATATGGAACACCTTGCCATCGTCTGTATTCCCGACTAACTATAACCTGGGTATCTTCAAGGCTAGAGTGAATAAGTACCTTCTAGGTCGTCGTGCTCCATCTTAGACCACAACGTCGCTTAACATCAGGCGAGTTGGTGGTCAAACGTCGACCTATTCTAGATAGAAAGAAAAAACAAAGCTTCGCTAAACATTTCGTTTTTATCGCTCTTTCATCTTCATTGTCTGCTAAAACTTCACTCTCCCACACTTATTTAAAAAAAACTCCCAAAATTTGTAATAATTTTCATAGACTTATCTGATCAATGTGACATAGAACGGTCACTCAATACGAATATTAAGGTTAAACTGATCAAAAATCTCTTGTCCGACCGAGGATATTGCACGGAAGGCCGTGGGCGAAATTAATTAAGTTGGCTGGGTGGGACAGTCAGCTACAGAAGTATGTTGCCTTGTTGGAAAATGAGCGGAAAATGTATGACTTCACTAATCTGCTGTTTTATACATTTTTTTTCCATTAATGTCAAAGGAATGTGTTCAAATAATCTGTGAGCTCGTTTCAAGCCAGCTTTGATTAGAATATACCAACTTAATTGAAAGTATTCTCTATTCATGGTAAGATCATAATTTTGACATATTCCGGTAGTTTTGAGTTCTTACATTGATTAAAAGGTATCGAAAATGAAATTAAAACTGAAAAAAACAATTGCCAGTCTCCCCACCATAGTGAGAGCTATAAGATATCAGTAAAATCACACAGAGTAATCACAAAATAACCGACTTACAAAATGATGATACAAGAAATAAACTTTTTATTACCATACACTGTTAAATGTTGACGTTTTCTGCAATAAGCCAGGAGTAAATAACCATAAATCGTTCTACATATTTCTCCAGCCGACTGTACTGCGTATAAAGAAACCGGAAGACGTAGACGAAACGAGATTGGGCGAAGAAGGAATTTTAATAAACCAGGATCACGTAAACATTGATAGCCGGGACGATCGGGGTTCCCGGCCGGGACTGGCAAACGGACGATTTGGAAATCACTGAGGTTCCGTGGAATCTGGCTCGGATTGTTTATTATGCTTGAAAAGGTTTATGTCTATTTTCCCATAATAAAAGATTTTAATTTTGTAAGAGTATAGCACTCTTACAAAATTAAACCTGTCAGATACAATAAGACGACTATTTTTGATCATTCCAAAGTTATAGCAAACTATTTTGCTAGCCCTCAAACCTGTGTTAACTCGCGAAGGAAACTTTCCTCAAATAATAATTTGTTTTGATTTCACCGATAGAATTGAGAAGAAAATTACTTTTTATAAAGTCAAAAGAGCCACGGAAAACATCTCTCGCAGGGAACCAACTTATACAAAGGTACCTAGCTGCGACCACTGTTAACCTACAAAACTTCCATAGTAAAGATCAGATTTTAGTGTACACAAAAACCAGGACCCCTATTCTGAGGCTTGAGACATGTTCTAGTCTTTGTCTCTCTCGTTTAAAAAGTCATAGGAGTGACAGTGACCAAGATCTCACGCGTCAGAATTAGGTAGCCAGTTTCTACCTCTCTCTCTGTCTCTGTGTGCGAGTAGTGTGTGTGTGTGTGTGTGTGTGTGTATGTGTGTGTGTGTTTTTGTGTGTGTGTGCCTTCTCTGTCTCTCTTCTTAATTATGTTCTGTTCTGTTCCAAACGGTGTTGGGTTCCTTCCTCCACTTTGCTCTACTCTCGACGGCGTCTCCGATATTCTCACACTCATCTATCTAAAACCCATTAAATATTGTACCCTAATACGGTCTCATAATAGATAATATTATTGCCAGTAGCAGCTAATAGTTTATCATCCCCCATGAAAACAGCCGCGGGCGTGGTCTAATTAATTTCGTCTGGTTACCGTGCGCCGCGTTTAATGGCCATAAATTGTTAATATGATCAGTATTGGGTAGTGTTTTTTTTTATATACTAGCGACCCGCCCTGGCTTCGCACGGGTGCAATGCTGATACTAAATACACTACAGAAAAACTGTGAACGTTGTATATAAAAACATAGCGGCCCGCTCTGGCTTCGCACAGGTATATAGCCTACTAACATCACATTAGAAACCTCAAAAATAACAGTATTTCTCCACGATTTAATGGATATTATTATACATATAAACCTTCCTCTTGAATCACTCTATTAAAAAAACCGCATCAAAATCCGTTGCGTAGTTTTAAAGATTTAAGCATACAAAGGGACATAGGGACAGAGAAAGCGACTTTTTTTTATACTATGTAGTGATAAGACTGGTTACGTAACTGAATAGGATCAAGAGCTCTAAACAAACTGCAACCGATTATATTTCAACAATCGCTAATTCTTAAACGATAACTGCTGATTGGACGAAATACGAGCTAAGTACATATATTTATGTTACGGGAAATTTTAAAAACCTCCAACACAGATTTCCATCAAACATAGCCAAGAATACCCCCGACTAATTCACCTTTCAAACAAAACAAAAATCGGTTAATCCGTTCGGGAGCTACTACTACACACACACACACACACACATTCATACATACAAAGCCATTTCAAACTTAAACACCCCGTCTTTTTGCGTCGGGGATTAAAAAGTAATAGAAACCATAATATTTGACTGCCTCGGTGGCTCAGTTGGTAGTGAACCTGCCTTCTGAGCTTGGGGACGTGGGTTCGATTCCCACCTAGGGCAAACATTTATGTGATGAACATTTGTGTTTGTTCTATGTCTGGATGTTAATATGTATTTAAAAATATCTAAGTATGTATATCAGTCTTTGGCAGCCATAGTACAAGCTTTGCTTAGTTTGGGGTCAGGCGACCATGTGTGGATGTGTCCCGAATTTATTTATTTAAAAGTTTGCGTTAACTTCCAGTAGGTACTGTTGGATCAGTAGTTCTAACAGTAAGTGCATTTTAAATTAGCACAATTGATCAAAGGTTTCTGTTTACGTAAACATGTAGAATGGTGTCGTGAGAGTAACAGGCTTAAAATACCACTTATCACGGTTTTAGTGGTAAAAAAATATTTAGATTAATAATAATTGATTGATCACAATTTTTACAGGACTCTTATAAAAAATGCTACATATGTACATCATCATCAGTCAAATTCAAAGACGATTATTTCCGTTGGTGATGTGATCTTAAATACAAATACAAATATCTTTATTAGCCAACCATTTGCACAATATACAAGCACTGTGGTAAATAATAGAGCAGAATGGCGCCGTTGTGCACTACTCGTCTGATTCAATCATTATATCCTTTGTATGCATGTATTTATTTGTAACAAAACGTGAAACTAAATAAATAGTAAGTATGCAATTATTTTGTTATATATCTTCAAAAATTAAAAATAGTTGAAAATGTGATCGTCAATGGTCACATAAATATTTACCCTTTTTTTTTCAAAAAAAAATTATGTCATAATCTAAGGTAACAACATGCACAAAGCAGCACATTAAATTATTTTCTAATTTGTTTATTTGTGACCGAGGTTTCAATTAAAATTAAGAAAAATATTTACTTTTAACTCAATCAGAATTTAAACTTCATTGCTTGGATTTCATATTGGATATTAAAAAAAAATAGCTCAATCAATTAAACACAGTCAGTGATTGCTCTTTAATTTTCATTTCTCACGTTTCACTGCACCAATTTTAATTTCCCAAACGAGACTGGCCAGCTATAAATTCTCTCTTCCGATCCCAGCATCCAGTGTCCAGCATCTAGTATCCAGTGTCCACGTAATGACAGTTATTATTTAGTTGTCAGCGGACACACGCAGGGGCCGGACGCCGCATCAGTCACACGTCATCGGTTATGCAGTGACGTCACTAATTAATGGACTACACCGCTCACTGTCGGGGATCCTGTGTCTCGTTTGTCATGTTCGTGTCGCGTCTGCTTTGTTCTGTGCAAGGAGAATGTAGACATGTTTTGTGCTAGCAAGCGTTTTGTTTTACTGGTTTTTTTTACGAAACTTTGCCCAAAATGAAGCTCATGGTCTCTTTTGACTAGAGATCGATTAATCTAATCGTTTCTCAATGCGATATTGTAGTTTACCTAACCTAAACGAGAGGTCTTTGCAAAACTTTTCGTTTTATACTACTTAACGGATTTGGTTATAATTTGGTATTTTTAACCCCCGACGCAAAAACGACGGGATGTTATAAGTTTAACGTCTCAGTCTGCGGCATCGTAGCTCCCGAACGGATGGACCGATTTTGATGAAGTTTTTTTGTTTGAAATGTGAATTAGTCGGGAGTGTTCTAGAGCTAAGTCGCTAGTCAAGAGCTGATGAAAATAGGTATTGATGAAATTTGGACTAATATATTTGGGAGGTAGCTTCCTTAGACCTTGTTTCAACCAGCAAGAAAACTTCCGCAAGAAATGTCCGACAGCAGCTTGCAAATGTGAACTCTGTACTAAGTGCTGTCACGCCAGGTGTTGGACATTCCTCGTGGCAGTTTCCTTGCAAGTAGAAACGCGGCCTTGGATTAAAAATTGGTTTATTCATCTTGGAAAAAATAAATCACCTTGTCAGCTAGAGGTGTCAACCGTGGATAGCAGCTAGTAATACATAATTTAAAGTAGTACAAAAGCTTCGTCCTTGTCAATATCTTTAACTTCACTTGTCAAACAAGGAAAAGGCTCTGCGTTAAATATTTTTGGCAGCAAAAATGTTTTCTTCCAAATACGTCTTAAAAAGAAAAGAGTTTATTCAACAACAAAATAACGTAGCGCTAGAGGACACCATATTACCAGTAAGGGCAGAATGAAAGAAACAATGTTGCAGATACCTACACTTAGATAGGCGGTTTATTATTGCAGTTCTGCCTACAGCTTACTGCCGTCTGTAGCTGACGACTATTATACGACGATATTTTATTTTTTCTTCTTACTTCTCTCTTCTTCTACTTCTTCTTTTAATCTTACTGGAATATTACGTCTAATGTACTAGGCGTTTCATAAAATCTTAAAAATTTAGAACCATGTTTCCCCAACGTAATTAATCTTGTATTGTATCTTTGCTACTATATTTTTGTACCTAAATGTCTGAAATCAAAGTCCATACTGCAATAACATATGCCAGTGCCTACATTCAGTGGCGGCAAAGCTTCCTTAATTATCATATTGTTGTATAAAATTGTCGTTAAAAGTCAACAAAAGTCGATAACATTCAACTTGGGCCATTGTAAAAACAGGCCTCTGAGGCAGTAAATAAAACATCATTTACATGGACCAAGACTGTTGAAGATGTAACTTGATGGAGCTCGGCCGTGTCATGTCCTTTACATCGCTAGTAGCTGAGTTTGAAACTTTTTCGAGTCAAAATTAAAGACCCCATGTTTAATTATTAAAAAAAACCGCGAAAGATTTTCTATTCCTATTTCGTACAGAAAAAAATTGAGTAGGACATTTTAAACAAGAGAAAAAAATGAGTTCATTGTTTTTGTGAAATATTTTGTTCTTACCCAAATATTTTTGAAGCCGCTAAATAAGCTATTTAATTTTCGACTGATAACTGAAAATTCGAATGTTTATTCTGAAAGAAACACTTTCATTGGTTATATGCTCGTAGGTACTATATCAGCTTAAGATCTTTTTTTTTTCGAGTCTATTTAAAAAAAAAACTATGACGTTCATAAGTGCATCTTTGATACCCAAATTGAATAAAAACATTTTGACTTTGACTTTTTCATAAGCGCCAACATCTCGTCAGTATTTCACAAATTAAAAAAAGACAAATTCCAGAACAATTTCTCTCTCCACTGGCTCCATTAACTCGGCCAAACAAACCCACCACGAGAAGGGGACAAAAAATCTCGAGTTCGGTCACGTTTGCTACTAATTCCGTCCCAGGGCGCCGCCGTAATCATGGCTTTGCATATCGTCAAATTGTAGGGCGGGGAGGTCAAGATGTGGATTGCAGTAGAGATAAGGAAAGGAAATGAGGGTACTTGAATAAGGCTTTAAGCTTGCGGTCACTTTATCTTTGCAAGTGATGCGAGTTGAAGTTTGGGATTCTAGCGCAGATAAAAAAGTTGTTCTAGAGTCTTTTTGCTCATAACTATGTATCTAGCATGTGTAAATAATTGTATTTTAGCTCTATTTTACCCTTTAAATCTAATAATTGCCTGGTCAGACTAACATGGTGACATCTAGTCACGCGAAGACGATTAGCAATCGCTTAATTACGTTGACGTAAAAATGTATACGTTACAATGGTGTTTGCGTTTAAAAATGTAGTACATATTCGTTTGTCAGGCGAGATGGCGGTCGGAACGAATGATTGAACGCATCGAGAATTGTGAACGCAAGCCTATCACAGAATATAAAAAAAGTTTCCTCGTACCTTTAGACTCTAAAACTCCTCCAATTCGTTATTTTTCAAAAAAAAATAAAACTAGAAAACAAACTGTTGGCTAAAATATAAATTAAACTTTGCAAAGAACAGTATTAACACCATATTACGCTTCCCACTACAAAACAAAACTACGATAAAAAAAGTTAAATAAATATATAACCAAAAACTAAAGCACGAACCGGCACTCACAATAAAACTAGAACAACCAATGCACAAACTGCAATGCACAATGAACAACAACTGCACATCGTGTAAATACTTTACAGTTACACCGACAGCACGTGTCACCAACGGCTTAAACAGCCATACTGACGTATAAAGCCGTATACGCTTATACAACGCTTATACGACTGTTTACGGAATATGACGTCATTAAAAATTATTGTGCGGAATGTAAACGGTGTATTCGGTTTTACGATAGTTGTGTTGATATTGCGACAGTCGATAATGGACGCTTTAACGGTTACATTGTATTTAATTGTTGTAGTAATAATGTTTTCGAAATAGCTGTTCATAATATTTTTGATGTGAAAAAGCGGAGAAGCGTAGCAAGTTTTTTACGTGGCTTTTATAGTGAAGCTCCGTAACTTATGTTACGGCCAGTGAAGTACAAAATAGTAGTATATTGTAACATTACCTACAATACGGCTTTTTATACTCTCACTTAATTTTATTTTCCAGCTAGAGTATTTTATTGTTTGATGAAAGTATAAAACTTTTTCTGTTTGTTAGTTTATACCGTTTGATGACCAAGTGACTAAGAATATTTTACTGAAATCTGGCCAATCATCCTAACTAATATTATAAATGCGAAAGTGAGTTTTTTTCGTTCGTTTGTTTGTAACGCTTTCACGTCTCAACTACTCAACCAATCGTCTTGAAATTTTGCATACATGTTGTCTGGGGTACAGAAAAGGACATAGGGTACTTTTTATCCCAAAAAAATAAACAGACATGTGGGACCGCGGGTGAAACCGCGGGGCGCAGCTAGTTAGATCACAAAAAATACTTTTACCTTACAAAAAATGTTACCAGTTGAGATCCAACGAGTAACCGAATAAATATTTCATTACCGACCTCTGACCAAGCCAAGTCAACCAAATACTAACACAAAACGGTGTCTATTCGGAACCTTTCCAAAATGTGGAAAGGGCAAAAGGCGTGGTTTGTACAAACAGACTTTTAAAACGATGGTCGGCTGACTCTCACGCATGGCGCGGCGCGCGGCCGCGCGAAACTTTTTAATGCTGCCAGTATAAATACTAGGCGTACTGGGCTTGAAGCGGTCCTCAAATAATAACGTATTGTTCATCATACGTGAAAATAATGAGTAGCCAGTGTTCATTTTCATTGGTAACTCGGTCGCTATGTCCCATACTCTTTCATAAGTATCCTCTCCATCCTAAGGTAATGGAAGAGATCGCTCTTAGTGATAAGGCTGCCAGTTGTTACACTACAGTTTAAGATTTTTCTGTTTTTTTGTTTTTGTTATTTCTGGTGTGAACAATAAAGTGTTTATCTATCTATCTATCTTCAGGGGGGATCCTCATGCGTGAGAACGTGTAATGATAGTACCTCGGCCGATATACATATAGCATGCGGGTTTCGCTCGCAATTGGTTTTATAACCAATGCTGAAATCCATCGATTGGTTTAAAGGTAGATTGACGCTGCGCGGGAGCAAAATGGCATCGTTATACTGATTTACGAATGCTTTAAATTAAACTGGCGGAAGCGTATTGAGAAGTGCGTTAAAAGGAAATCTCTCACGCGGACCCTACCGACCAATGAAAAATGAACCACTAGATAGGTATGTATTAAAATAAGATATAAGGTTTTGAGCTTAATAGGTGTTCTAGGTCAAAAATTGTTCCTTTGACCACGTCATCGTCATATAATACAGGAAAAGCTGTGATCAGGATCTATCAATGTATAATACTGTTGTTCACAATTCTTAATGACCGGTGCTATAAACATTTTAGTGTAAGCCTTCTTGTCCTTTTTCAATGCGTGAACATGAACAGGTTTTACTTTTTCACACACAAAAAGGAAATTCATTAATTCATTAAAACCTGTTGGCTTTCAAATCTTAATTCAATAAGCTGACATGCTACAAGCCAAATACGTAATTACTGTCGTTGCTAATAAGAAGCAACAGCCCTCAGCACGTTTTAATTCAAGAAATATGCACGTAAATTCAGAGCCGAGGCCCAAATTGTACGCGATTCCAACTCCCGCGATGACAGGGAATGATAATTATGAAAGGAGGGGGCGACAGACGCCCCGCGGTCAAAGATGAGCTTCCCAGTAAAAAATATTTTAATATAATATGGTGTTGCCATCCTAAACGCTATCGGACCAGATAATCGCTGCCGAGCCCTTCGAGTGTCTTAATGAAGTGCTCCGCCGAGAGATTATTTTTATTAAAAGCGCCTAAGAGTTGATGAGAAAAATATTTCACTAGCCTTTGTACCGTAATTAAGCGCCAGAGAAAACAAAACGAGCGACAAAAAATCGGGCGACAATAAAAAACGGCAACTCAATCTTGTCCGGCCGGCGCCGTTTAAATGTCGAACAGCCGTTACGTTTCAATGCGAGTGATTAACATAAAAAGGAAACAATAACCGTTTTTAAATTTCGAATCGGTATTGCTGTTTTTATTGGTGGGTAGAGGGAAAAAAATCGTAATTTGCGAGCGGAGAACGTACGAAAATTTGAATTTCCGTCAGCGGTCGGCCGGGCTCGGGCGCCCGGTAATTAGGGGCTAATGAGACCAAGTGAACGTCTTTCTAGCGCGCTATGACGCCATTTTTGTAGCGTTCGTTTCGTCAGAGTACATTCTGCACAGTTTTTCCTTTATTACGTGACAACCGGTTGTCATAATGCTCGCGACGTTGTATGCTAGAGTTATAAAAATCTCATTAGCTTTTGATGGGACCCATGAACGTGGGATAGTAGTAGTTATGTGCAATATCCAGTTTAATATTCGCAATATTGCAGTGAGTGACGTGACACAGATATGTATTTTAAGGAGAACGATACATTTTAGTACGCAATCAAAGTTTTGGAACAATTCCGTTTCCTAAGAAAAATGCAATAGGCTTGAAATCATTTTTTAACATCTAATTCTCTTTTATTTCTCGTGAGACTGTAATTTATTTATTATTTGAAAAAATAATGCCCCTCAGTTTCTTGCCTGTTCTTCTGAGTAGAGGCTCTTTATCCGAACAAGGCGTTCGAGTCTATTTAAAAAAAACTTTGACGTTCATAAGTGTATCTTTGATACTTAAATTGAATAAAAACAATTTGACTTTGACTTGATTTTTATACTTAAGCCTATGCTAGTCACAAGAAAACTGTATTAAAATAAGAACTTAAGCCGTAACGTCAGCTAAAAGACTATTCAAGATGAACTTTATCTACAGTAGTCAGACAAAGAATAGCGTCTGACAAAGCTCAAAAATCAGTCCTCCATCATATCCGAGCGACCTCCCGGGAATTTTTGACTAATTACACCTTTCGCCTTGCGCCGTCTCTGTGATCGTTCACTCGTTCATCCGTTCATTCATTTCGTTCGTTCGTGCCGTCCCCAGTTTTTCCGAGTTCAAGAAACTTTGGCCAATTAAGAGAGGTCCCAGATAACAATGTTGAAACTTCCCTGGGACTTTTGTTCGTCAACTAATCGTGACATAATACATATAAAAGTTGTACATGTATTTTTTATTTTCCTTGTTTCTTTTACGTGTGGGGATGAGAATGAATACAAAAATTGTTTGTTGCTGAAAATATAAATCTTGTAGCGTCTCGTGTTGTTTTATGAGACAGCAGATTTGAGATTGTTTTTTTCCGCGCTTGACAAAAGTAAACATTTTGTCCATTAGAGGTGGAGTAGCTCGCTTTTATAAAACAACATTGAAATAATAATATATTTACATTTCTTAGTACCTAAATATTTAATTATGGCAAAAGCCATCTTTCTGTTATTTATCATGCTATTATTACTCTCGTTATTGTTTTGTAAACATTTTTAAATGCTAAATCCAATAGATTTTATGTTAAGCAATTTTTAATTTTTAGTTATAGCAATGAACTTGGTTTAGCTAAAAAATATCAGAACGTGTAGAGAAGTAAACAGGATCAATACCAATTCTCATTATGTCCATCTGAATAACACTTGAAATTAAGTATTTGATTTAACAAACATGAATGCGAAATCATTGTTCATTCTCTGATTTTAAATATTTATGTCAAATTATACAAGCTATTGCCATAAACAGAAGTGAGGCATGAAGAACATGAGGCAAGTAAAGTTAGACAATAATTCATAAAGAGCAGGTTAGCTACGAACGTTGAAGGTGAATCGCGAAACTTGAGTGCGTACGAGTTAAAAACTAATATATAAATAACTGTAATTAGCAAACTTTTGACAGCTGTCATAAATCAACCAGCACGGACAGACAGCGAGAACACAGAATTTCAATTTAAATAATTTCGGATGTTGAAGAATTTGCGAGAAATCTTGCGTTCTTTTAAACTGTTTAGGGATTTAACTTCGGGAAAAGCTGAGACGGGTTTTTAATTTGGAACTTCTATCCGGCTTGTTACCATGTGAATGGCTCATTCATTAATTTAAAGGCTGTTGCTAATATTATTTTAGTATAATGTCTTATCACTAGCTTTGTTTAGGTTATTTTAGTTTGGTTATTTTAAATTTACTTTGGATTCCGAGTCTATGTTTTTGTGCAATACACAATATAATTTAATTTGAGTAAAAAGTTTTCAGAAAATGTAGGTGAGGTGTGCCCACTAGCCTTCACCATTTTTATCTTCTTGATGAACTATTTATATCTTCTTGCTCCTGTTGTGAATAAAAATGTATCAGCCCTTTCATTGCCAGACCATATTCACTATCATTATCAAATGGCATTAGACCATACTAATCAGAAGCCATACCTCAAGTCATATTTAGCTCGAATCTTGGATTCTTTTCAATAGAAATGTACCCTGTCTTTTAGTCCTACGGTTGCTAAAAAACATCAACTAACCCTTAGGCCTACCAAATGATACGGAGCTAAATTTTGAAACAATGATTAATTCACTAAGAGTAAAAATGTTGTAAATGTCACGTTAATGTTGTGATAGATCAAAGTTAGCTTCGAACTCTCGTTGGCGCAAGACGATTTACCAGTTAGACGATTTAACCTCTGATGAGCAGTTCACTCCAAATTAAAAATAACCCGAGCTTTTGA
The DNA here is from genome assembly GCA_911728515.1 of Peribatodes rhomboidaria. Taxonomy (NCBI): domain Eukaryota; kingdom Metazoa; phylum Arthropoda; class Insecta; order Lepidoptera; family Geometridae; genus Peribatodes; species Peribatodes rhomboidaria. The sequence continues at coordinate 16,305,635 of OU452171.1, read as the reverse complement.
AAGTGACCCTTACTGTACTAGAGCTGCTGTGCTATACCAAGGTTTGCCAATTTAAGCTTTTTGTTTGAGTGCTCATTAATGTACAGAAGTAGAGCAAGCTATTAAGCCGATCCGATCAGCTGAACCGCGACAACAATACTAAAAGTGCTTTTCACTAATGACGTACTATATAACTCCATAACGCATTCATTCGCTTGGTTTGTATACATATGTCGTCAGGGGTGTTATTTCTAGAAGTGACTTTGCTTTTCTTTTGTTTTTTCCAATATTTAAATGAGGAAGCAGGTGTTGATAATTCTAAAAAGCATTTGTAGAGCAAATTATATTTTTTATTAACGAGTTGCGCATCTATCACAAATTATGCTCGAGTATGTCATTCGATATATAGTTTCATATAACCCTATAAATAACTAATCTCCTGTTCAAAATGTGTTTGACTCGAAAATTCGTTCAAACGATGCTCATTCATCCAAAATTAATTCATCCAATCCGGAGGTAAAATTCCAACACCCTAAATTCAAATCACACATGACAGACCGACAATACGACGTCGAACGCTAACCGCAGGGCTGAAAATTCTCGAAATTTCGGTGCTGCCATCTAGTTACACTATATCTGTTGTTGGAATGTCCACCACTAATCCATTAGATGCGAGTTTTACACAATGAACGTTGATGCCGCGCAACCGAACGGCTTTTATGTTGCATCGAATATATCGGTAAATTTCGGCATACGTCGTATGGTATCGGTAGTGGTTTTAGTTCCATATTGTTTTATGGCATCACGTTTGTGGATTATTTTCATTATTAGCTAGCTTTGGGTGGACTGGTTGATTGGTTTTATGGATTCAATTACTGGATGACCTTTTATGGGTATAAACATTAATTAAATTTATTCAGAAAATATGCATGTGTTTTATGTGTACATGTATTCTAAATGCTTGTAACAAGTATTCTGCATCATTAATTGTTTAACAAACAAAAAAATTTTTTTTTTGTCCGTAGTAAAATAATTATTAATCTAAGCTTGCTACTAAAGTTATGACATGTAACATTGTTATGGTACTATGGTTGTTACTAGGATACTTGTGGCTAACTCTTTTTGCCACCATCTCCTTTATCCGAAATTCATTAGCTCGACGAGACGCAGCTCGTGTCGGCGGCGGGCGTGTTTAACAGCCTAGAGGAGGACTAGACAAAGCGGTTTAATATAAACAAGTGTAAGACGGCGATACGAGCGATCTCGCCTATATTGAGTTCCGTTGGCACCTCATTATGGGAGCCGTGTTAATGAGTGTTCGGTGAAGTGATTAACGGCTTTTTATACGTTCTGTTTATTCCGTACTGGTACCTACACGGAGTTTGTTCATGGATTCGAGACGTCTTGTCTTCTTTAATGAGATCGTAACGTTTTTTCATTGTTCAGTTACTAAAGAATGAAAATATTAAAATGAATTAAAGACTGAGAATGTTTTTAAAAAGTTGTTGAGGACAAATTTCTCGTCGTCTGAACATCGCAAAACGTTGACATCTTTCTCAGTTTTATTCGCAAGCGTGGACTAAAAATTCAGCTCGCATAAAACTGTGAAATTTTCATGAAGTGCACGGAAACGAAGTCACAAAATTATAAAACAATTTTCATTCAACTCAGTTACCGTACGTAACGTCGTAAAATTCAACTCGGGTCGCGTTATACGCGAGCGAGCCAGCTCGAAATATAACTGCAGGGCCGGTGTTATACGTGAGTGAGCCAGCGGAAAATACAAAAAATATACCTCCAAGATACTGTAATCAGCACAAAATATAGTCGGTCTCACGTACGAATCTGCGCGGGGAGAAAATAAAGTTTTGATGTAAAAAGTTCGTTTTATTTGCTATGTTGAAAACAAACTTCGCGGGATAGTATTTGTAGGTTCGTGCGTACATATAAGTACAAATTATTTGGCCAGTAACTGTAACACTGCTTAGGATTCTATTGAAAGAAATGAAAGTACAATTCTGGGATTACTTTTCCGAGAAAGGTCTTGGCAAAGCGTGATTCGGAAACATTTAGTCAAAATTGTTTGGCTAGTTGTTTAGAAAGAAATAAATGTAACTTAATTTTAGTAAGCTTGTAACTTTAGCAAATTAATTTTTAGATTAATTACAAAGTAATGGTTCATTCTATTTGTGAATAATAGCCGATCCGTGTAGAATTAGATGTTGTTATAATTTGCTATTATTTTCTACCTAAAGTCATCAAAGCAAAAATTGAACTTGCTTACAAAACCTTAGGACCTTTATACCTGAGAGACTAGCAGCGCTTTGCACTTTTACTTGCCAGCTTGAAGAAACCTTGCATCGTATTGAAAAAAGTCTTGTCTTGGTTGTAATAATGGTTTTTGAAACTAATTGAACCGCACAAAACTGACTTATGAACTTATGACTTATAAGATCAGTACAATAATACTTGTAGTGGCTTGTAACTTGTGTTTCTTTTGCTTTTCCACTCATACAAAACAGAATAAACACAAAAGTCGACCGCAAGTGCGCGTAAGCTCGTACAAGACGTGATTGTCGTCGAATATCGGAAAAAGGAAATGAAATAAGGGTCGAAACTCGAATCCCTCGACCACTTCTAATCCGCCCCGAAATTGGCCACTTCCTCGTGAAACAAGGCAGACCCAATCGGGGTATTTAGTGCTACGGCGCCGGCCGTTGAAAACTTACGGTGCGGATCGCCTTGCCGGCCTGCAATGTACTTTCCAACAGTACTCGAGTCTGCAATCATATTCTTGTTCAAAATAATAACGGCCGATCTCGAAATGATAAATTGTTTACGCGCTTGACATTAATTTTAAAATCTGTAAGAGCTACGACCGTATACGATGGGAGATAATTGTTTTGGTAGTACCTAATGTAATGTTGACTACTCTATTTGTGTTAGGTTAATCCTCTAAGAATATGTAGATGTAATGAGAAATAAATAAATTAATAAATAATTACCTAAGGTCAAATGTAAGCACATAATTTGCAAGTTAGGTTGTGTATGACAAATAAATAACGCAATGTAATCAAGTGTACTAAAAGTAATTATTATTATAGTTCTTCAAAAATATATAATAGTAACCTACCAATGTAAACTAATAAATCAGTCGCAGGTGTACAATACTTTCCAATTCGTAAATTATTCCAACATCGTGTTCATTAAAACGAGTTTTTGGCAACCTTTGAAGGAAGTGACGTTATGTAGAGGACTGGACTAAGTTATTCCGGTAGCTATCACCTTGCTGTTTGCCACATAAGTTATAAAGAAGCGTTTTATTTACTTACCTACAAACTTCAATACCCCCTCATACTGTTGATATTAGCTACTGAATCCTAAGTCTGTAGTTCAGTCACTGTCCCTCAGTATGTCGCAGGGTTACCTGTGTACGGTCCCTGCATACTAACTACCGAATCAGAACCTCCCATCTGCCGAATGCAAGTCGCCGATAAGAACCCTCGGCGAACATTGATTTTTTTAATGGAATTTCACGTTGCCACTTTATGCCTTTTTCGTAATTTTGAAACAGATTTATGTGACGCTTTAATCGAACCAGAGATCTGGTCGTGAATCATTCTTACCTCAAGCTTGAGCTATTGAATTATTTGACGTTTGTGATCTTGTTACGGTGCAATTTTAGGATGTCTCACTGCTTATGGAAGTTCGTTTAACCGTTTATTATTTGGCTGAGGAACAATTGACCTAATGGCTTTTTGTCGAACAAAATTTGACATTTTGAAATGTTTCTTACGGATTAGATATTAGATTACTTAGATATTTAGCCAATTATTACTTGAAAAATTTGAAATTATACAGCTTTGGTTAGATAATAACTGTGGTGAAAGCTGAGAATTATAATATCTAGGTTGCTTGACGTGCAATCTGCGTTATATGACAAGTCGGTGAGCCCAAGATTTACTATACTAATAATGGAATAAAGCGATGGCAGCCTAGTTGGGAGAAGGCCGGCCTCTCAAGTCAGAGGGAGCAGGTTCGAACCCAGCCGACGGCACGCACCAATTTGTTCATTGTGTGAGCATATGTGCGTATTGTATGTCATCTGCTACATGACTGGAGCCCGGTGTATGGCGACAGGCTCGCCCCCTGTCACATTTGGGACTGAATATCGTCCGGCGAAGTATGGGTGTTGTATTACACCTCTGCTAGCCCTCTCGGGGGAAAGACGTGACGATAAATATACAATGGAATAAAAACGAATAACTTTTTGAAGGATTTTATTTCAAACTAGCTGCGCCCCGCGGTTTCACCCGTGGTCCCGCAGGAACCGTTATTGTTTTCGGGATAAAAGTACCCTATGTCATTTTCCGTACCCCCGACATTCATCCCCGACATCATTTTAAATACATGTTGTATTTAAAATTTCAAGATGATCGGTTTAATAGCTGAAACGTGAAAGCGTTACAAACAAACAAACGAACAAACTCATTGTCGCATTTATAATTAATATTATAACTAATGTTAGGATGTATGTGGTTTTGAATATTGACATAGAGACACACACTGGGTTTTAAAATTTGTTATAACGGTTTTCGAGAGATATGCCATAACATATCATTAGTCAAAATTCGTTATTAAGACATCATTGCGAAAAATGTCAACACGTTCTCTGAGTTACAAAAGTTTGATTAATTTTACAAATAAAAACAAAAGTTGCTAAAGTCACGCAACTTTTCATATACCGTCCACGGATTCATCTTACTTCCACATATCATAAAGATTTTTTAACTCCTACTCCCTTCGCAAACATTTCAAAAGTTTGGAGTTTTTCCTTAGGGGCTTAGATAGACTCACACTAGCGGATCCAGGACGGGAGGGGGCGGGGGAGGCTTAGGGGTTTAAGCCCATAAAGTATCTAGTTTACATTATACAGTAGTCAAAAATGTCTGTTTATTTATTGCTTTTGTGTGTACCTACGTGGATAAAGGTAACCTTCAGCTAAAGTCAAGGCCTGCCCTAAACCAAAATCTTACCTTCCTTGGTACGAGTAAAGCTTACATTCATCTAAGTGATGCATCATCAAGCATCAGAATTTCGATTTGGGAAGGGAGGGTCTCCCCAAATAAAAATACTGGATCCGCCACTGCCTACACACCTACACAATACAAATACTAATAAATAAAAATCAGGTCACATTGGGCCCTTTAATAAGACATTCGCTTTAGCGTAGTATGTACAATTGTTTTATTTATTTCCTCTATTTTAGACTAGTTTCTTTGAAGTCTCATCTCAAGTTGTCAACAGCGAGATGATTCCAATTTGTTTGTCTCGCTTACTTTTATGTAAGCGAGAAGAGAGAGCTCAATGAATGTGACAAGAATAGAAATAAACGCTATACTAGCTAGCGGTAGGTGACTAACAATAATTATGTAGAAATAAAATCTCACATTTTCCTTTACACTGAAAATATTTTTGTTCTTATTTCAAACATTTCTACAACATAAAGCCACAACTGAAATAGAAAATTTTAATTGCAATTGCTTTCCTATAAATTGTTTTTCTTTCATTTTTAATTGAAGTATTTAGTGCAGCTGACATTAAATTAAGATTGGGAGTATTTAAGAATACATAATATTTTTGAAATACGCTTCTTAAGCAACAGGCCCAATTTTTAAAGCTTAATTGACTTAACTATCCTCCTTAAAGCGATGACAGCCTAGTTGGAGAAGATCTGCCTCTCAAGCCAGAGGGAGCGGGTTTGAACCCAGCCGACGGCACGCACCAATTTGTTCATTATGTGAACATATGTGCGCATTGTATGTCATCTGCTATCATCAATATCAATTTACATCCAAATTCTTTATTTTCAATCCTTCGTTCCAATTTCGACGCGACAAACTAGAGAGGTTTAAAAAGGAATGAACGTTGCTAGCCCAGTACAGGGAAAACTCGAAAAAAATTAAGAACCGTTTCCCAGCAGTGAGATTAATTATAAATGTTCCATAATGCAGTCATGTGTAGGTATCGCCTCCTTAGCGTAGGCCTCCCCCAGTTTTGTCCAGTGTTTTCTATCTCTTGCTTTTCTTCTCCAGTCTATTCCCAGTTTTGGGTTGAAGATGTCTTCCTAGTTAGAGCCTTAAGAGGGTCGCGACGCTCTATAATTTCTATACAAACGCGCTTCTCAAATTTCATGAAAACCATTTGTCAGATTATGATGAAATTTAGCATGTACAATTAAATGAACTATATCTCCGCCCCTATGTTCTTGGTTTTTTTTAAAATAAGCGCCTTCAAGAGAAAATAGAGCTATGAAAAATATCCGCATTTTTATGGGGTCACTTTTGACTGATTTATTCAATAGGTAGAAAAAGCAAATCAAAAATTCCTTTACATAGGGAGCTTGTCATTAGCTGTTAAATGAATTTATAATACTTAGTTATTTAAGAATGATTACAGAAGCGCAAAAGTCATAAAAAAAATTGAAATCCACTTTGTCACTCTGTAGGTAACTTTAAAGGCTCGTCAGTATCTTTACTTGCTCTCTTCGCTCGTCATCTTCTTCTAGACGAAATGGTTATGGAAAACCTTAAGCCAATGCGAAGTTAGTCTAAAGTGGTCGCCGGACTCTTAAGTACTTGTGTCTTAAAATAAAACGCTTTCAGCCTCGGACATGGAACTTGCAACATCTCTCTTAACTACGTCCACACACATACATACATACACACACATTTACACATACTTTTCCAACACGTCCGCGACACATGTCAGCTATCTCGATCCGATCTCGACTCACTTCGAGGACTTAATAAAATGACACTGTCGGAGTTTAGCAAGTCACAAACGATAAGCGTTTAAAACTGTTGTAAGAATAAAAAAGGGAAAAAACATCTAAAATAAAATCCGTATTTCAGTTACACATTCTATTTATTTAGGACTTAAAATCGCCGTTTACGTCTTGTAATAGACATCTACCAACCTCTATTACATATTTGGGACTGAATGTCGTTTGGCGAAGTGTAGGTGTTGTAATACACATCTGCCAACCTCTTCTGGGGGAAATGGCGTGATAAAAGATTATGATAATTATGTAATTTATGTTATCTATTAGCTGCTTGGAGTATGCGCCAAAATATCAAATTCTCGTAATTAAACATTTATATTAAATAAGTAATTGTTTAATTACACATTGAATTATAAATTGAACGTATTCTTTTATTGAATACGGACCACGTACTTTTTCCAGAAGCTATGCTGGGGGTATTAAGTTTCTGTTATTATTTTTTTAAATTAATTCTTTGCATCATTCATAAACTAATTATTTCTTTCTCTGTTTCAGGTAATGCCATCAAATTTAGTTCAGCCAAATTACTGTCGGAACGGTGAGCAAGCAACGCTTCCGCTACCGCTTGTAACTTACGATTTTCTAAAAAGAGTTAGCGTGTCCCATCGACTCGTCGAATCCCTTTAGATCTTTGTAACCGAATACTTACGAACCGCTGACAACTGGTTTTTTAACTTTATTATACCTACGTTCCGCGTAACTCTTTAAGGAAAAGAGACATTGTTCTTGGAATTTTCGTTTTGTTTGTAACTGTAGCAGCTATAAGATTCATCGAATATGCTATTTTAAACATGCTATTAAAGCATTCTGTTTAAAAAAAAACGTAGGGAAACGTTTTGTACAATTACAGTCGTAGCAATCGAGTACAGCTCGTAGCAATAGCGTAGCAGCGCTACGAATCTTTATAGCGGTAATGTATCAATGCTCTAGAAATCAGTAATATAAATAAGTTAAATGTATGATAAATTGAGATCGTTCCTCTCTCTCTCTCTCACACACACACACACACACACACACACAAACACACACATCACACAAATATTATCTTTTCTGCAAAGTTTTAATCTAATAGCCATTGTACCTAAGGTGTCCTCGACTTCTATTTCATGGTAGTACTCAATTTTGTCATATTACAATAAAAAATAAATACTTTCCACAATAAAATTTCAGCATTCATTCCAATTACTCGTGTATCCTAAAGCAACTTAAACAGGCCGACAAGCGGGGTTAAGCCGCGAACCGCAAAGATCTTCCCGCAACGCTTACATCGTTCCAGAACTTTCCATTTCACCGACATGGCAACATTGTACATCGTAAAGAGAACACCGTATTGCGCCATGTTTAAAACAAGTTTCTCCACGAAGATGGCTGTAACATATTTCAAACAATTTCAAAGTGTAATGTGCGAAAAATAAGGAACGCGTACCGTAGCGCCGCTGCCAACTCTTTGGGTTGAGGGATGTAGATCATACTAGATACTGTAATCAAATTTTGAATATTTTTTTTACGTACATTCTATACTGTTACAAAAAACAAACTGTTTATCGAACGGTACGGTTTACTACAGCTATTCTAATAAATAAAAACCTCTTTCTCGTCAGTAGGTTATTAACCCTACTGCTGAGCTTGAGGTTTCATCCTTTTGTTTATTTTTTTTCTTCTAGATTTTTTTTCATAGATTTGCTGATAATTTTTCAATCTTTGATCTTTGTCTTGGGCTATTGCCTTCTCATGTGCACTATTCATACATCTACGGTCTTATTGTCTAACTATTTGTGAATCAAATTCCGATTCATTTTGACACTGGGAGCCAATTCCGATTACCAGCATTTGGATAAAAAGCCCGCTGCTGCTGTAAACTTCTACATACTTACCTACTTTCACGAAAAACCTACTCGCATCCAACTGCAGTGACACCGTCTCTATTGTTTAACATCTTCAGCCTAGCCGAGTCCAAAGGTCTCAAAATCTCAATTCCAAATGCACTAGCTCGACTCCAAAGCATCGCCCAAATAAATCGCTTATTCAAATCCCGTGTCGCGTCTAGCATCTCTAAAGCCTCGGCCAAGCTGCCTGGGAACACTTGATACAGCCTGATCCGTTTTGTTTCAGAAACTAGCTGCCTCGAAGATATTGAGAACGCTGCGAATATTTTTAGGTTTAAAATGCAAGGTTGAGTTTTGGGGTTTTGGAAAATGTTTTTGGTTAAGGCTTTGAATGTGGAAGGTTTTAGCGGTCGTGTTTTCTATTTATCCTGGTGTTACCACTTAGTGCTAAGTTGTACGAGAATAGTTCTTCGATACTACTATTACTAGTCGCTCTGTGTGCTGGAGACCTCGCGACTGGCGACGATTCTTGTTAAATTTTGTGAGCAGGTTCAATAATTATATAGATTTTTTTTCCCAAGTCAGTTTATCGAAATTTTTCGAAATCGCGGCCATTTTGAAAAAATCCCAAAACTGCCTCGACAAAAAAGTTCTATATAATTATTATTATACGAAAGCATTTTTGTCGAAGCTGAAGCATAGACGCTTCGCTTGCTAACGCTCACTCGGTCGATTAATAAAACCATGGACAAGTATAATACCCCATAGCACTACCAATAGACCAATGTAGTGAGTTAACAGATCACAAATGGTGTTTCATCGGTGTTCGTCACTTACAATGTAACAAAAAACTGGAAACAAAACCACGAGCATTTTCAAAACTACATATTGTTCAAAATTTCAGACGCATTTCAAGCATCTCTCTCTCAAAAACGAAGCCACAAAGCGAAGTATCATTTTGAAAGGAGCTTGTTATGGTCGAGGAGATTAGAAACGGCAGGTTCCGTTTGAAACTGAGATAGTGAGTGAGCGAGCTTTAGTTTGTTCATAATTAGTTTTGATATAGGTGTGTAATACATCGCTTAAAATATATTTGAAGCGATGATAGCCTAGTTGGAGAAGTGTGGAATACTCTGCTAGAGTGTGTGTTCCCTGACATTCATAATCTGGGTGTCTTCACGTCTCGAGTGTATCGGTTTCTTCTAGACAAGCGTGCTCCATCGCATGTTGGAGGCCAAACGCAAGCCTATTTAAAATTAAAAAAAAAGGCCCGCTTCAAGCCAGAGGGAGTGGGTTCAAACCCAGCCAACAGCACGCACCAATTTGTCATCTGCTACATGACCGGAGCCCGGTGTTTGGCGACAGGCTCGCCCCCTGTCACATTTGGGACGGAATATCGTTCGGCGAAGTGTGGGTATTGTATTACACCTCTGCCCCTCGGGGGAAAGGCGTGACGATACGTATAAATATATTTTACAGTAATGTCTCTTCTGTCTGAATTAGGTGGTTGGCATTATTTCATCATTCACCCATATTTCACCCATAATTACATGATTTCATGAACAAATCATGTAATTATGGGTTGTGGATGCATCGGATACAAAATATCCGGACACCGTGTATAAGTTGGATTGATTTATTTTTTCTTTCTTACTTCGATATAGGTAGATGTATGTAGACTGCCTCGGTGGCTCAGTTAGTAGTAAACCTGCCTTCTGAGCTTGGGGGCGTGGGTCCGATTCCCACCTAGGCCAAACATTATTTATGTGATGAACATTTGTGTTTGTTCCACGTCGGGGTGTTAATATGTATTTAAGTATGTATGTAACTATATATCAGTCTCTGGCAGCCACAGTACAAGCTTTGCTTAGTTTGGGGTCAGGCGACCGTGCGTGGAAGTGTCCCGAATTTATTTATTTATTTTATGTTACGGTACTAAAACCATAATGTATTTCATTGAACAAACTTTACTGCCTAACGATTGAGATGAAATAGACAGAATAACAGGTAAGAATATAACTAGAAGTGTAATCCGATAGAACTATCGGAATGCCTTGTAAAGCCGTGCCCTGACCCGATCCGATGTAATAAAATAAAACCTCCCGCAGTAAACACGTAGTAAATGTTACAATACCTGCCTTACGATGAATTGACCTATAAGGCTAGTATAGTCACATGGCAGTATCACTTGGTCTTTGCTTTTCAATTTTTGCTCCAAATCCTATCCTACTAATATTATAAACGCGAAAGTTTGTAAGAATGGATGGATGTTTGTTACTCTTTCACGCCAGAACAGCTGAACAGATCTGGATGAATTTTGACACAGAGATAGATTATAGTCTAAAATAGCATATAGGATACTTTTTAACCGCGGGTGAAACCGTGGGGCGCAGCTAGCTATTTAAATATAAATAACTAGACTTAGTCTAATTAATGCTATTTCTTCCTCTAAGTATTTGATTAACCAATAATTGAACTAACATGAATAAATTCGTATGCTAAGGGTAGGTAGCTATAATAGATCTTTGATTAGCCTAAAAATGTGATCGAAATAAATATAGACCTAAAAGCATACAATGATATTTTTTTTTGCATGCCTTACATTTTCGGACTTTTATAAAAACTTACTTTCATTTCCAATATTTATAGTTCTTTCCGGCTTCATTTACTGCTTGCTCTACTAAAATTGGATAACATTATTTTCTCTACAACCATAATCATTGTATTTCTACCATAAAAACTCCGTCGCTGAACGTCATGTGAGCTGGCATCCTTTACAGTACAAAAAGGTGAATAAAAGTGTACCTACCTACCGCTATTCGTCAATATTCAGCACGTTATTACATTACTTCTCCCAGTGGTACCGACGCAATGCATACGTTACTCGAGACTCGGATAGAAAACTGATAAAAAATATAGGTGACTGAAGATGGATCGTGTTAGTGATAATATCTAAGTGTTAGTCTAGGTGAAGGCGAAATGTTTGCGACTGCTCTTTGTGATAGTTTTATGTCTGCGAAGAAGGTTGTATGGTTTGGAAAAGTTTTAAGAGGGCCGCGACGTACTGAAATTTCCATACAAATGCACTACTGAAATTTCTTGAAAACCGTTTGTCAGATTATGATGAAATTTAGCATGTACAATTAAATTAACAATATCTTCGCCCCCATGTTCTTGGTTTTTTTTGAAAACGTTCTCAAGCGAAAATAGAGCTATGAAAAATATCCGCATTTTAAGGGGTCACTCTTGACTGATTTATTCAATAGGTAGACAAAGCAAATTTAAAAAATTCCATTACATAGGGAGGTTGTCTACATCATTAGCTGTTAAATGAATCAATAATACAAGGGAAAATCTTAGTTACTTAAGAATGATTATGGTAGTACAAAAGTCATCAAAAAAAATGAAATTGCACTTTGTCACTCTGTAGGTAAGTTTAGAGGCTCGTCAGGTATCATTACTCGCTCTCTTCACTCGTCTTCTTCTTCTAGACGAAATGGCGATAGAATACCTTAAGCGAATGTGAAGTTAGTCTAGGTCGCCTAGGTCGAAATTAGTTAGGCCGCCGGACTCTTAAGGTAAATCAGCAAAGTAATTTCAGTGGGATTGTGTCTGATTTTTTTTTTTTTTTTTTTACTGTAGAATAGGGCGTCGTGACCATCAACTCGCCTGATGTTAAGCGACGTTGTGGTCTAAGATGGAGCTCGAAGACCTGGACTTCACTCTAGCCTTGAAGATACCAAGGTTGTAGTTAGTCGGGAATACAGAATAACAAAAAGAGTAACCGCATGGAAGGGGCCAACTGGCAAGAGACCCAGAGGTAGACCGGCAGACAAATGGCTCGATGAAATAATAAAAACAACAGGAATAAGTTGGAGTGTAAACGCTAAGGACAGAGCTATGTGGAGAAAAATGGAGGAGACCTTTACTCTCCAGGGAGGTCCTTAATAAATAAATAAATAAAAGAATAAATATACCTACCTTTGCTTAGTTTGGGGTCAGACGATCGTGTGTTCAAGTGTCCCGAATATTTAGTATTATTATTATTATTATTTATAATTATATAAATATTAACATGTTTGAAATAGATATACTCGTATTTAAATATAGTTTTTTTTTGCATGAAAACAAAAATAACATGACTAAACTAAATTATAATTTTATAAAAATTTCAAATTATGTATTTAAAATATTGCATGAAATGTTTATAATTCAATCCTATTAAGGAAATAAACAAGGCTTTATTATTATTATTCTAAACTTAGTGGATTACAATATTAACGTGGTAGAAAGTACTGTAATTATTGTAAATGGTGAGCTATTTTAAATTTCCTTTTTTCCCGTAACAATAATATTAATAGGTTAATTGAAGTGATTACTTACTTTCAATCCAGTTTCAAACCGTTGTATTTAGGTATTTTCTATCGTTTGCAGCTTATTACCAGGTACAAGTACCCACAACACACTTCAAATCTCTATTCTTCGTGCAACACATTTTGAACACAAAGTTCAAGAGAAGTTCATACGAATTCACGTTACTTCACCACATAGTATAAAGTGGTATTTATACCCTCGCTGGCGACCGCATACTAAGTCTTCCCTTACGACTCACCTCGTAAAATGCAAGGCTCCCTATATCGGAGTAGGTTGCTTCCGTTAGTGTAATTGGAACTTTATTTTATTTGGCGTCGGTACATTTTAGTGTTTATGCTAATATTACGTCAGGTTGCAGTTTACGCGGTTTTGGTTTCACAGGTTTTTGGAACAAATGGTTTTCATGTCTGTTGTCAATGATACTTTAATTTAGTACCCCTTAAGTGACAATCATAATTTTGTTATTTTCCTTGAGTTAAGCCGCTCTTAATATCCTGGAGCCCAAGTTGCATTCGTTTTAACAAATCTTTTTTCACAATCGCTAAAGTTCCAACGTCAGCTGCTGATTGGACGAAATACGACCTACATAAATGTTACTTAACCTTATTGTCAACTCAGCCAGCCTTCGAGCGTTGGCAATTGTAGAAATATAATCGTTTGGAAGCGATTGTAACTTGTCTAGGGCCCTAGTGCGGACCAACGTCCGGGACGGTGCTTCAAGCAACGTGTTAGGGGGGCAAAGGTGCGTTCCTATGGAGATCCCGGTGCCCTCTGTCAAGGATAGATGCTGGCCACCGAGGGAGTTTTAGTGGGTCATCCCCCACATTACCCGGATGCACCCCAATGCAGCCGGGCATCTTTTTGAAGATTTCCCCCCCATCACAAAAAAAGGGCCCTAGTGTAGGTACGTCTCTCCTGTAGCTGGTACATGAGGCTGGTTTAAAAACCGATGGTGTAGAACCATCGGTTTTTAAACGACTTCCAAAAAAGAGAAAGTTCTCAATTCGACTGTATGTTCTTTTTTTCGGATGTATGTTACGCAATTACTCCACCGATTGTGAATCGATTTAATTCTTATTATTATTTTATTCTATTTCTACTTTATTCTTTTTTTATTTGATAGACTATACTTTAGAAGTGGTCCCGTACACATTTTTACGAAATCGGTCAAGCAGTTTATAAATATCAACGAAAATCTTAAAATTGTTTTCATGGATGTCGGCCTGACGGGAAGTCGGTTTATTAAGATTTTTTATTTATCTGTATTTCATTTCTGCGTAACGCGAATCGTCCTTTACTCAAGTGCGTTGGCTATCGTATCGTATCGTATCTTACTCGTATACTTAACCATACCTTTCACCGTTAAAATATTTAAGCAACTTTAATGTTAATTTTACTTTTCCTTTTTTTATGTTTATTAGAAAAGGGAATTTGATAACACTAAAAAACGTAAAACCATTTTCAATCACATTTCTTTCCTAATTCCCGTATTTAACCAGTTAACGGCCGTGTCCCGCTCATTAACGGGACATTTTAATAGTCAAGTGGGACTTAAAATGGGACTGAAAGTGGGACATAAAAACCTATGTCCACTAATGAGTCGAGTGCTTTAAATTAGCCGACACGCCACGCCGCTGTCGAACATTATACTGTTCATTAGCAGTGAGTGTGACACACTTGTAGGGCTGGCGTTTTTTGGAAACTTGGTTGGTTACTTTTGGGACCTATTGTCAAGTTTAATTTAGTTTCTGTTTCAAAATTATATTTTCGAAATTGAGACTTTTAACCAAGAGCGGGGTAGAAGGTACATACTGATGAAAATAATGTAGTAAATACGTATTAAGGCTGAACTAGCTTTAATAATTTTGACCGTCCTTAAACAAATATACCTAATAGTATGTTTTTTAGTACTCGTAATATTTTATATCAATATAAAGTGTTCATCAAAATTGGCAATATTCTGTTTAAAGAAGAGATCCTTAAATTGTGTTCAAAATCAATTTCTTCACTTTCTTAAGTAAGTTGTTCAAATCAGTAATAGAATTTACTACACTTTAGGACCCGCTTATTATCAAAACCGCATGTTTAGTTCAATATTATGCATACAAACTGTAAAGTCGGAAAAATCCATTAATTACTTCCTTTTTGTATAGTTGTTTGTATGTCCCAGAGTATTTAACATAGGCCATTAATTATCCAAAAAACAGTTCTCGATAGATAATCCAAGTACAGGACGCAGCTTGCAGCGCAAAGCTAGTTCTAATTTAAAAAGAATAGCAAAAAAAACAGTTCTTTTTTGGAGGGGAAAATCTTCCAAAGATACCCGGTTCCCTTAAGGTGCAACCGGGTTATGTAGGATTGTACCAACTAAAATCCTCGGCAGCCCACCTTGGCGCCTAACGGAAGGCTCCGGGATTTTCAGAGGAACAAACCGGAGCCCTAAGCACCGTGCTTTAGCTTGTCCTGAAATAGACAACCCTAGTGAACGTACTTTGCCGTCAGTTAGCGTAGTGACACCAAACACGACACATCCAATCGCATGACTTTTAATTAAAGCCGTTATCTAATGTTGTTGATTTAAAAGTGTTTTTTAATTACCCTAAACTATGGTTTCTTTTTAAATCGTTCGGGAAGTAACCACTTAGTACATGGATATATTGTGATGTTACCTAGTTCTAAGCCAAAATTTGTGAGACAATTTATTTGGAAAAAATATTGCCCCTTAGTTTCTTGTCTATTCTTCTGGGAACTGGCTCTTTTTCCATACAAGGTAGTAGAGTTATTTTTATAACTTTGACGTTTTAAGTGTATCTTCGATACCCAATTGAATAAAGACATTTTGACTTTGAATTTGTATCCAAAACAAATTATGCGTGTTTTGTAAATGTTCCGTATGGACGTCAAACGGCTGGAACAATTTTGATGAAATTTTCAAGCAATCTTCGGATGACCCGAGCGGGTGATTTTGTGAAAAAAAAAAATTCGGTACGGAGACAGCTGGAACCCCGCGGGTGAAACCGCCGAGCGCAACTAGTTAAAAATACAAACCAAACATTTTTACGTACGCAGGTTATATAATGTAGCTTAACTCAGAATCGAATAAGTATTACAAAAATAATATAAAAATAAGTATAACCTTAGGGAGGTCTTAGGTCTATTCTGCACACCAAAGTCCCCAACGCCTGCCGACATGATCTCGACGTCGGCGACCATTTTTCAAAAGAAATCATGTTGCACATGTCATGTCGGCGGGTTTTGTGTGTAGACTTCTTTAGATAATACCAAGCCATATAAATACTAGTATGCCATAGTTAGACTAGCATATTACCATAGGCATGTATTACCTACGATATTACGAATTCTTGTAATGAAGAATCAAGATGTACAAAATCCAGAGTAAGTAACACCAACTGACTTTCTTACCCTGGATTTTGTTCCTCATTCCATTATTTCTGGTGTTGGTATTGTAGATATCAACCTATAGGGCGGCGGTAAATATAATAAAGAAAAGCATAAACAAGAAAGAAAAATAAACATAGGATAGGAAGATAGGATAAAGAGTTAATTAGTACGTACAGACCGATTTGGCGAGTTAGTGACTCAAATTAGATTAAAAATTGGCTATAATTCTAACGACAGTAAGGAAGATAGATTCAAATCAGAACACATTCGAAACGGCGCCGAAGTGTTTACAGCCGAAGAATCGCCAATAAATTCTCCGATATTGCCTGCCGCCTACTACTGAATAGAGCCTTCTCGGGGTGGCAATAATTTGCAAATATTACAGTAGATGCCAGCGATTGCTCTATCACTATCATTTTCGGTGCGTAAACAAAATTATTTTCATACTCATAAACTACAAAGCAATAACTTGGCTGTACCTTCCACCACGTAGCTTGGCCGCCCGCCAAAAAACAACATAACCTTTCAAAATACATAAATAGTGAAAAAGAACCACCGATTGGGGACAGTCGGATGGGTAAATCTCGCTCTTTATGGGCAAACTTTGAACTGTCGATTTGAAGCTGCTCTGTTGACTTGGCTCGTTTTGGATCATTTTGGCACGTATTTTGGAGGAAAACTTTTCGTGAAAAATCAATCTTACATTTAAATTATCTACATAAGTAAATTTATCCAAGAATAAATACAAAGTTTGAAACTTAGCTCAAGGAAAAACTATCAATTTATTTAACTGCTAGCTGTACCTCGCAGTATTACTTAAAGCAAAATAGTGGTCTCTACGTGTTAATCCAGAGTATAAGCTGATCATATCAAAATTTACATTAATCCGTCTATCCCTATAACCGTGAAGAAGAACAAAAACACACATAAATACACACACGCAAGCATTCGCCTTTTTTAAAATATTAAGTAGGAAGTAGGATTGTTCAGAAGCACAATAATTCTTTAATGTAGTCCAATAAACACCTAGCTCTAAAGCTCTATTGGAACGTACAGAAACGAGTTGCGAAATACACCTAAAGAGCTAGTCCACTTGGTTCCGATAGATAGTCATTAAACGGTGTTTATTTTGTAGTCCGGTCCGGCCCGCCCCGCACGCCGCCCTTGCCCCGCCCATGACGCAGAATAACCCCTATACAGTATCTTAACATCAAAAGAATTCTCGGAATATTTGAAGGGGTATACGATCAGGGTTTCTATATTGAAAGTACAGACCCAGACCCAGGACAAATATTTGATTTTGTCCTTCAAACATCTACATACGAGCAATTAAGAAGCGAGTCCGTGAACACCTGCCTATAAAACTGATCGTAGCCATCTGAGCTAAGAAGTTTTCAATATGTCAAGCATAGCTAACATAGCACCAATCGGGTACCAATCATTAAAAGTTTTCGTCACAAAAACTCACCTCACTCTTTGCAACTGACTCGCCCTCTACACACAGAGCTGTGTACTGTCCTTGCGTAAATTGGGACTGGCTTTAATGAAATTCTATATAGTGTTTGCGCGATAGGTAAATACCTTTTGTATTCGTTCGGCCTTTTGAACGGGGCGTCAGTGTAAAATATTAAATTGAGCCTTTAGGAGAAATGTATGGGAAATAGCGGGCTCTTTGTCACGTTCGAGTTTGCTTGGTAAATTATTATTTGCGAAGAAGTAGGTATTCGTAGTCTTTTGTGTTCGTAATGTTCTTTTTGAAGTATTTTTGTTTCTCCGTTTGTAAGTTAGCTGTTGAATTATTTACTACGAGTACTATTATTTGAATAGCTGTGCCCCGCGATTTACTCGTTGTTAAAAAGTAAGCTTTGTGTCAATCCAGCGTGTAAGTGTTCCAAATTTCATTCATGAAAATTCGTCCATCTTTTGAGCGTGAAAAAGTAACCATCAAACACACAGACACAAAATTTCGCCATTATAATATAAATGGGACTATGATGTTAGGTCACTTTTGCTAATCATTTAAAAATAAATAATAAAAATAAGCTTAAAATTTACTTTTTAAAATTTTTGTATCAGTCGATAAAAACATGAAATAACTTTTTAAATTACGAACTTAATTTTACAAACTCTAGCGGCTACCCGCGATTTTGTTCGACTTTATTCAGAAAATATTATTCAAAAATCTTCTTCGTGAAATGCTTTATCTAATTATCAAACTTCATCAAGATCCGTTCAGCCGTTTAGCCGTGAAAACCCTACAAACAGACAGACAGACAGAGTTAGTTTTGATTTCATAATATTAGTATGGATATGAATAGTACGGATTTCAACTAAAACTATTTACTTAGTTACCATGTCAATTATTTGACCGCTTTATCCCAAATTCACCATAAACAATTTTCATCGTAATATTCGTAAGCAATAACGGCCGTTACCGGAACGGGAAACGATTATGACTCGATGTTGAATGTAGTTAGGTTACAGTAAAAGTGTTATTTGTTCCCGTTGACTTAACAATTGTGACGTCATAATTGTTAAACGATTTTTTTGTTTTATGACGTTAAGTCGGAAATGCTAGCTGAAATCGTTTGGTATACTTTGTATTTATTATATAACCTTAAGATAAGGTCGCTGGCTTATAACACGACATACTTGGAAATAAATTCTACTTGTCACAAGAATAAGTAAGCCTATAAAGGCTGAGTGGCTGGCCCTGGTGTCAAAGCTATGTCTGAAACATTATTAAAATATATAACTAATTAATGTCTGTTATTAACTTCGCTTTTCCTCGTAGGTTATTTTCACTACACTGTCAACTTGACGAAGTGATCACCACTCCAATAAAACATTTGATATTTTTTTTTGTCATTAACTTAAACGGAAAGTAACAGAACGTAATAAGCCGAAGCCATTAGCGCCGTTATATTAAACCGTTGAACAGCTACGACGAAGAGCGAAAATAAAAACTAATTATAACTTTGTCATCCACCGCCATTATCTTGATTGCTCTCTCGAGCCCTGTGATAGTTGAATCACTTCCGGATTCGTTTTTATAGCGCTTCAGAGTACTACTAGCTGCGTTCCGCGGTTTCACTCGCTTACTTACAAGAATCGTTAATTTTTTCGTGATTAGTAACCTAAGTGGTTATCAATGAAAAGCTTTCCCGTCTAGAATTTCATCGAAATCCATTGAAATGAAATGAAATGAAAGTGAAATGAAAGTGAAATGAAAGTGAAATGAAAGTGAAATGAAATGAAAGTGAAATGAAATGAAAGTGATTTGAAATGAAAGTTTATTTGTGGCAACAAACGTCACATATCATTAAATTAACAAATGTAGCTTATTCCTTAAATGTTTAAATCAGTGTTGAGAAGCATTACTATACAAACTAGGAATTAACCTGTGTTTTGGAATAGCAATACCCCCCGCCGGACGAAAAGAAACAAATCATAAAGTTATATACAAAAAGTAGAGTCATTCGTTTGAGTGTAAATGTTATTTAACTAACACACGGGATGTAGTCCGGTGTAACCGTTCCGAAGACGGGTCTGAGCAGTAGCGCACTTGTAGCGCCTCACTCAACTGCCGTCTTTGTACTTCTTCACTCTACAAAACTTCAAGGCTAGAGTGAATAAGTGCCTTATAGGTCGTCGTACTGCATCTTAGACCACAACGTCGCTTAACATCAGGCGAGTTGGTGGTCAAACGCCGACCTATTGTAGATAAAAAAAAACATAATTTCTTGCCTGCAAAATTTCATGAAAATCCAATGTTTGGTACTTACTTACTTATATCGTAGGACAAAACATTTAAACATAATTTATTCATACAAACAAATAACATAAAATATCTTCACGCCTTTCCCTCGAAGGGGCTGGCAGAGGTGTTATAGAACACCCTCACTTCGCCGGACGATATTCAGTCCGATACAGACCGATACAGACGATGTTCAGTTTTGAGGGACAAGCGTGGAGGCGTGCTCGTCGCGTCCCTTGCCCGTTCGGTAAGCACAGGCACCTATTATCCAATGATGCCTGTGCTTTCAGAACCTCAACTCCACTTAAACATCAAACTGGTGGTAGGCCTTGGCCGGCGGTTTTGTTACCACCCTCAGATCTAAGTCATGGTGCCAAGCGATTCGTCGTGTTCCACTATGTTGAGCTGAGTAACCGATCCGACGAGTTGATTGTGGTTAGTAGTGCTAGGATGTGGACCAGTATTGAGGTCGAGTTGCGACTGCGCTGGAGGACTTGTTTCGGAGGGCAGCGGGATCCGAAGAAACGGCTCTCTGCTGGCCGCCCGCAGGTTGTAGGGGGCCCAAGTAATTGTTTAGCCAACAAAGAAAGGCTGCCCCACCGCCTGTGTAAAGTCCTGAGGTGGTCCGTCGGGCCGGTTGGCGACCGGATGAGAGGAACCGACGGTCATACTCAGGGTGGTTCGGGCGTCCCCGCGGTCTCCGCGCAAGTCTTCCACCGGTGTAGTGCGTACCTCGATCTCCATGGGTTAACTACCTGGCATCTTGAACACATGAAAACTTGTCAGCCCTATTCACAATTGTCATGAAAATTAAAATGAAAAAGAAAAAGAATAAGTGTACTCAGCAGAAGCACGTCCTCTCTCTCAAAGTCCATCTAACCAATATTAGAGGATTGCACGCTAATCTCGATGCCGTCCATCATCATCTAGAGACAGAGAGGCCTCATCTGCTCTTTATCACGGAGACGCAAATACTTAGTCCTGCGGACGTAGCCTACTTAGATTACCCTGGTTTTACTCTAGAGCATAAGTTTAAGGCCCACGCTGGCGTCTGCCTTTTCGTCCGTGATGACATTTGTATTAAGCGTCTTCGTAATTTAGAAGAACCCAAATTTTCAGTAATGTGGGCATTGGTGGATACAGGGGCAGAACAAATTGTCTACTCCTGTATTTACCGATCTCATACCGGTGATGGTGAGACCACCAAGCTATTTGAATACCTGAGTCAGACCGCCGACATTGCTTTGCAAAGGTATCCTTGTGCGCAGCTTGTGTTCTTGGGGGATTTTAATGGCCACCACCAAGAGTGGTTATGCCCATACCTTGACACAAACTATGCTGGATTGGAGGCACGGAAGTTTGCACTTGCACTAAACTTATCCCAACTTGTTGACAAGCCAACAAGAGTACCCGATGTGGTTGGACATACTGCCTACTGTCTTGACCTTTTTCTGACTACAGATCCTGATCGATACTCTGTAGCAGTTTCATCTCCACTCGGGAGTTCAGACCACTGCTTAGTCAGAACTGTGACCAGCTTTTCTCCTCCCGATAATAGCCCTCGTGGCAGCAGACGGGTTTGGCGTTACAATTTTGCTGACTGGGATGAAATGCGACACTTCTTTGCCTCCTTCCCATGGCAGCGGGTTTGTTTCCAGTCTGAAGACCCCTCATCATGCGCAGATTCTGTAGCAGAAGTGGTACGTCTGGGGATGGAATATTTTATTCCTTTCTCCGATATCCCACTCGGCTCTAAAGCCCGTCCTTGGTTTAACAGCGACTGTGCTCTCGCAGAGACTGTCAAGGAAAAAGCTTACCAGGCATGGGCCGAAGCGCGTGCTCGTAAACATCAAAATTTAGGGGATTTGAAAAGGATTTTTAACCGCGCTGCTAAAGCATATAAAAGAACTTTGCGGGGTGCTCGACTAGACAGGATTAGCCTGATTGGGGAAAAGTTGTCTGCTCACCCTTCCGGTAGTAAGGCTTTCTGGTCCCTGGCCAAGTCTATTGAAAGCAACTTCTGTCGCCCCACGCTACCACCGTTGGTTAAACCTGATGGCTCACTGGCTCACGCAGCTATTGACAAGGCTAATCTTTTTGCGACTCTTTTTGCAGGCAACTCACATCTGGATCCTGGATCCAATCAGCCACTAAGTTTACCTCACTGTGGTTATTCCATGCCTAATATATCTATTAAACAAAAAGATGTCCTAAAAGTATTGCGTAGCCTAGATGTCAATAAAGCCAGTGGGCCTGACGGGATACCTGCTATGGTACTTAAAAAATGCGCACCAGAGCTCTGTCCTATAATGACGCGTCTCTATCGTCTTTCTCTAAAAACCAGTACTGTGCCAAAATCCTGGAAGCTTGCAAATGTGCAACCTGTCCCAAAAAAAGGTAGTCGGGCTGATCCCACAAACTATAGACCAATTGCTATCACCTCCATATTCTGCAAGGTTATGGAGCGTGTTCTTAATGAAAGGCTGCTCAGGTATCTAGAAAGCAATGACATCCTCAGTGACCGGCAATATGGCTTCCGCCGAAACCGGTCCACGGGGGACCTTCTAGCATACGTGACGCATGTGTGGGGTCAGGCTATCGACCAACATGGGGAAGGATTAGGGGTTTCATTAGACATATCGAAAGCCTTTGACAGAGTTTGGCATGAAAGTCTTTTGAACAAGCTTCCTTCCTACGGCGTTTCTCCTGGCTTGTGCAGCTGGATTACAGATTTTCTGAGGGATAGGTCAATTCGGGTAGTTATTGATGGCTGCTCATCCGACCTAATGGCTATCAATGCCGGTGTCCCTCAGGGATCAGTTCTCTCAGCAACATTGTTTCTTCTGCATATCAATGACTTGCTTGTACCAGGCGTTCACGGATATGCAGATGATAGCACTATTGTAGAGAGATACCTGTCCAGTGCGCGAGCTGGGACCTTTGAAACTGAGGTACAAAGAGAGGCGATGATTTGTCGTACGAACTTGACTCTTGAGGCAGTGTCTCAATGGGGCGCCGCTAATTTAGTTAAATTTAATGCGACAAAGACTCAGGCTTGTGCTTTCTCCGCTAAACGGACCTCTATCCTGGCCACCCCATCATTCCAGGGCGTGCCAGTCCCATTTAGCGATCAGCTTGAACTCCTTGGACTGCAAATATCTTCTTCACTCAACTTCGGTCGCTTTATTGAGTCCAGAGCCAAAACAGCAGCAAAAAAACTTGGTATTTTATCTAAGGTCAGGCAGTTTTTTACACCCGCTCAACTGCTTAACCTGTACCAAGCACAGGTGCGGTCCTGCTTGGAATACTGCAGCCACTTGTGGGACGGCTCTGCAAAATACCAGCTGCAAGCATTGGACTCAATTGAGCGACGCGCCATTAAATTAATTAATGACCAGGCGCTTGTAAAGAGGAAGATGGCGCACAGTCTCCAACACAGGAGGCGTGTGGCTAGTTTGTCAATTTTTTACCGCCTCCATTTTGGAGAATGTGCACAGGAACTATATGAGCTGATTCCGTCATCTGACTTCCGCCATAGGTCATCGAGGCAGACATTCCATCGATATGTCGTCGGCTTTAATAAAGCCCGCACGAAGCGCTTTCAAAACTCCTTCCTAATCAGAACTGCCAAGGAGTGGAACGCGCTTCCTGCCTCGGTGTTCCCCAGCAATGGATACAACCTGGGTCTCTTCAAGACAAGAGTGAATAGGCACCTCATGGGCAAGCGTGCTCCATCTTAGACCGCATCCTCACTTTCCATCAGGTGTGTTGCGGTCAAACGTGGGCCCATTCAATCATAAAAAAAAAAAAAAAAAAAAAAAGTCCCAAATGTGACAGGGGGCGAGCCTGCCGCCATACACCGGCTCCAGTCATGTAGCAGATGACACACAAACAAAAAAATCACACACGGTCGTCTGACCCTACCCTAAGCAAAGCTTGTACTATGGCTGCCAGAGACTGATATACATACAAATATATTTTAAAATACATACATAAATAGAAACCAACATCCAGACATAGAACAAACATAAATGTTCGTCACGTGAATGTTTGCCCTATGTGGGAATCGAACCCACACTCGCAAGCTCAGAAGGCAGGTTCACTACCAACTGAGCCACCGAGGCAGTAAAAATGCTAGGTTGTAAAAAACACAGATTAATATACCAGAATAATTCCTCCCTTACTAATAAAAGTTGTTATAGTATCCCTCGGAATAGTTATACAGTGTTTTGTCTTTTTCGATCGAGTTAAAAATGTAAAAGAAAGAAAAAGACAAAAACACTGTACCTCACTACTCAGAGGCTATCCAGCATTTAGTACTAGGTAAGGTGAGTTTCTAATCGTTAAGTAATCTTGGCGTGTTTACTTAAGCACCTTCCACTAAACAAGCGTGAAAACATCGCATCAGGGCAACCTGTAGAATTACACGTAATCCCACAGCATTTAGCGAGTACATTTTTCACGAGCACATTAAATATGAAATAGTTACTGTGAAGTTGGCGCAACAGGTCGTGATTAATGACGGGTAACGTTTTAATAATTTGTTTTTAAAGCCAGAGCACACCGGATCCGGAAACACGCACGTAATCACGTACGTAAGCTTCTGATACACCGACGCATATGTCAACATGGTACGCGGTGTGCCATTTCATTTCAATTATTGCCAAAATCGTTTCACACTATAAGCAACGCAAAAGTAAGACGAAGTAATAATCCAAGAAAAAAACGATTTGCCTACACATCAAAAGATTATTCTATTTCATTGTGTTTTTGGTTGTTTCTATGTTTGTTTTTTTGTTACTTCTTCTTGCTCAAACGGTTCGCCGAATTTAGGTAAAATTCGGAACGTAGATAACTAACCCTACCCTAGATTATCCTACCCTCACCCTACCCTAGCTCACCTAGACTTGAGTGCCCCATGGTACTTTTTAACCGCGGATAACATCACGGGAGCAGCTACTTAATAATAATAAACAGCTCACAATATCAAATTAAATCAAATGGCAAAAGCGATGGCAGCCTAGTTGGGAGAAGGTCCGCCTCTCAAGCCAACGGAACGGGTTCGAACCCAGCCGACGGCACACACCAATTTGTTCATTGTGTGAACATATGTGCGTGTGCGTATTGTATGTCATCTGCTACATGACTGGAGCCCGGTGTAAGGCGACAGGCTCGCCCCCTGTCACATTTGGGACTGAATATCGTCCGGCGAAATGTAGGTGTTGTATTACACCTATGCCAGCCCCCTGGGCTGACAATGCAAAGACGCTGCAATGGTGCGTGCATGTGCACGTCTACACGTACAGTTCCGGTGTGCTCAGGCCTTTAAAGCGTTAAAACGCGTCGGTCTGTTTGAGAGGCGAACGGTTTGATGCGCGCGTATTGATGCTGAATGACGCGGTTCGATAGTTGCCACTTTTCCTGCGATGTTTTTGTTAAATATATATTTTATTCAGTTAATTAAATGTGGCTCTTCAACTGTGAATAATGATTTTGTAGCTTTTGTTATTTTTATTTTAACACAGCGCTGATTGTCCTGTTGCAGAGCTCTTTTTCACTTATTTTGTCATAACGGTTTCAGTCGTTTTTGTTATGACAAACTTCAGGTAAATAAGTCAGCCCTGAGAAACTGATAGGATTCGTTGTCAAATATTTGATAAAATTTAAAAATGTGAATAAAGATCTGAGTGGACTGGCTGGGTTGATTTTGTTGATTTTGAGACTCGATATTAAAAATGAGAAAAAGTATTGAATATCGATCATTTTAACTTTTTTTGTGATATTTGGTGGCCGTTTAGGTGGTGGTCGTTGGAAGCAAGCCTGTTAGCACACGGTCATCTGGAGGGCTATTGGGATTGTGCCTGAGATGTTTTCTGGTCCTTGTCTCTCTCGTTTGAAAAGTCATAGGAGTAAGGGTAACCCAAACTAAGCAAAGGTTTTACTATAGCTGCCAGAGACTGATACACATACCTACATACATTTATTTTTAAAACACATACTTGTATAGATATTAAATCTCAGACGTTGACCGATGACAAATGTTCATGACGTAAATGTTTGCCCTAGGTGGTAATCGAACCCATGCCCCGTGCTCAGCAGGCAGGATCACTAGCAACTAAGTCACCGAGGCAGTCAATTAATCGCCTTACCCATCGTTAATTTCTTAATTGTGTAACTTTAGGACCTTTTTTTTACTCGTAAACTAATTCCAAACTACAAAAAAATATCTTAAAGTGTAAGGATGAAAGTAAAGAACATCTTTCACTTACAATTCTTCTTAAGCAATCAAAATCTTCAACAGAATTCAATTAAGTTGTTCAAAATACACACAATCTCCATTAATTTAAATCCTTTCGTACATAACAAAATCCTAAACCAACATTGCGTAAAAAACGGCCGATTAGGCGTAATTAAATCCTTTGTTTAAATTAAAACTCGGCCGCTTTTGATGAAACTTTGTGGCAACAACAATCGCAAATATTGGCCGTTCCGATCCACCGGATGTGTTTGTACTTGGCCGGATGTCGGGTGGTGTGAGTACTTTATGCTACACATTGAGAGTGACGTACCAGTCTGAGTGGTTTATATGTAAGTGTAAAATATAACAGCACTTGCAATATCATACTTGACTTAGGTTGTATTGTAACTATGTATTTGTTATTGTACGAGTTTATGGACGAAGCTTTTAAATCCTGCCTGCAATCTGTGGAATGAGCTATCCTGCAGTATTTCCAGAGTAACTACAACATGGGGTACTTCAAAAGCGCTGTCAATAGAATCCTTAAGGGTCGGCAACGTATCTGTGATGCTCCTGGTTTTACAGGTGTATCCATAGGCGACGGTGATCGCTTGCCATCAAGTGGCCTGTTTTGCTGTTTGCCACCTATGGCATAAAAAAGTCCCTTACCGAAATTATTAAAACCGTGGTCATAACTTGATAATTTTCATTTGTAAATAAGTACTAAATGCAGTCAGTTACTTTTTTAATCGCTCACTGTATCATAGGCCGCTCTACTTGTACGCCGCTCATACCACTCCTGCCATCAACATCCTGCGCCAATCTCGTCCAGGTTTTGAACTGTCCACGATTTTGAATGTAATTTTTTTTTTACTTAATAGGCTTGCGTTTGGCCGCCAACATGCCTGATTATAAGCAGTGATGCGGCCTACGATGGAGCACGCTTGCCTAGAAGAAACCGATTTACTCGAGACTTGAAGACACCCAGATTATAAGTGTCAGGGAACATACACTCTGGCAGAGTATTCCAAACTCTAGCGGTCCGTATGAGAAATGAGGAACCAAAGCGTTTCGTGCGTGTTACGAGTATAGATATGTCGACCATAAAACGATGCCGCATTTTGTACTCTTGGTTGTTTTATAGAAGAACGGGCTAGGGAGAATGAGGTCATGCAAACCAGATGCACACTCCCCGAAATGTATCCGATAAAAAACCGATAGACTAGCAACCTTGCGCCGATGATCTAAACTTTGAAGTTTGGTCTGAAACAAGGGTAATTTGACTAAATGATTCCCGATGTAGCTCTTAGCAAAAAACAATAACTAAAACATTAATAAATTACGTCTCAATCGACCTCCAGCTCACTTCTTCGTACACTTCAGTAAATACCCCGCCGCGCCCGCTTGGACAATATTTGTACGCGACCCCAATAATTTAAGGAGTATATTTTGTCCGACCAATTTGTACTACCGCGATACACTGTTTGCCTTACCGACTTTATTACGCGATTAATTTGTGTTACTGTTGTTTTTTAGGGTTTGGGGGTGACATAGTATTATGTGCAGAGCTGCTTCAGGGATGGAGTGGATCTATATTATGTTGAAGCAGTACTCAGCTTACGTTTGGTTACGATGGAAAAAAAGAGTAAATTCAGATGACCAGGACCAATATGTACCAGGACATCATATTTCCAAGATGGTTACGTTTTGTTTCCGACGCTTCGCGACTGCGAATCTTAATGCGAATCGAAATTTATAACTATTCCGAAGCTATCCATCGTTTATTAGTAACGTTGTGTATGTTTTGTTACCGTTACAGAATCCGAAATTTATTCCACACTGTCCCACAAAGATCACCAAACAAACATAAAGCACTGACTATTCCCAAAGTACACAAACTCGTGTGAGGAACATGAACCTGAAATGATAGACGATACCCGATGAAAACTTCCCTCTAGGTCTGGCGTTGCAAAGTCTAAGTAAAAAAACTTGCGAAATAAAGGAAGAAAGAATGAAAATTTACTTCCAAAGAAAGCTTCAAATACAGCGCGAAGCGATGGAATGCAGTTCGCAATACGGCTTCCATTCCTATTTTTGCGTTTTATTCCCCGGAGACGTTGGAGCAAGAGAGGGGTAGATCTTAGAAGAGTTTCTGAGCAGTCTGGCCCTTTTCAATGTAACCTAAAAATAAAAGCCTATACTTTTTTATTATTATTATTTAACTAGCTGCGTCCCGTGGTTTCACCCGCGGTCCCGAAGGAACGGTTTATTTTTTGGGGATAAAAAGTACCCCATGTCCTTTTCTGTACTCCAGACAACATGTATGCAAATTTCAAGACGATTGGTTGAGTAGTTGAGACGCGAAAGCGTTACAAACAAACAAACAAAAAACAAACGAACGAACAAACTCGTTTTCGAATTTATAACATTGGTTAAGATAGGCTGGCGTTTGGCCGCCAACACGCCTGATAATAAGCAGTGATGTGTCCTACGATGGAGCACGCTTGCCTAGAAGAAACCGATTCACTCGAGACTTGAAGACACCCAGATTATAAGTTTTAGGGAACACACACTCTGGCAGAGTATTCCACACTTTTATATTCCACACTATTTTAATTCACAACGATCCTATAGCTTGATATTATAACATTATTTACTTACTTACCAGTTTTTTAATAGTTGTTCGTGATTTTTATCACGAACGAAATTTAACCTTTGTAAACTTTATCAAGATCAGTTTTAAGTTTTAATCGTAAAAAGTATACATTTAAAATTTAAAAAACTTCACACCGATTTTCATCAAACATAGCTAAGAACACTCCCGACTAATTCACCTTTCAAACAAAAAAAAAACAAAATTTAAATCAGTTCATTCGTTCGGGAGCTACGATGCCACACACACACTTACACACACACAGCACACAGACACGTCAAACTTATAACACCTGTCGTTTTTGCTTAAAAGGTAAAAAACAGACAGAGAAGAAGGAGATAAACAGAGTTAGCATCGAATTAATGGATTTTAATTCATATTAGCTACACGTGTTCGAATTTTAATGCTCTTTTCTGTGCTGCGCAAGCCGCGTCTTAACACGCTATTTTCATATGCATCTTAAAAATATCTAGCAAAATCCCTCATCGTCCTTATCTCACTAGGTTTACCTAGACAGCTAAGGTGCCATCTTACTCGTATCTCAACTTAGTCATAGTTTCTTTATGAAATATGTTGGTATTTAATCCTGGTATACTGGCGTCTTTGGATCGAGCGCCCGGAGCGCCGATCGCGCCAACTCGGGGATCAAATATCAATCTGCCGCCGTCCCTGTGCGGGCGGATCATTTTGCCAGGGCTGGCGCAGTTCACGTTTTGTAAAAAAAAAAAGAATATTTAAAAAAGAAACAGGAACAGAATAGGAGCAGCAAAATAAAAAGGAGGTTTAAATATAGAGGTATTTTGTCCTTATTCAGTTATTCAGTAGTGAGTTTTCAAAAACGTTGATGCATTGATGAAAAAGGGAGGAGATTTTTGTTTTGAATTAGATAATTAATTAGCTTTACTTAAAACCTAACATGGCACTACTTTTAATTCAGACATTATGAAAAGATTTTGTGGTTGGCCTTAATTTTTTAAAAATTATTTTTTTCCATACGTAAAACATATATTTGATGACCATGTTAGAGTAGCAACCCTATCAAATTTGCCGTAGAATTCCTTGCGAAAAACTTATATAACGTCCCTGTGCCTTCACCCGTGAAATGCGAATTTGGCTGCAAATTATGGTAACACGGTATATCAGTAGCACATATCTACGGCATTTCATGTTATACCTACCATCTGGTAAGAGCTTATGATCGAAATTTGCGTCCCACACAACGTACTCTATATATTCTTATACCTAACATCGAGGAACGCGTGAACGAAAATAGTCATCGTAAATATGTAACAAGCTTTGTGAATCACGGTAGGTAGTTTGTTAACTTATTTGGCAAATCTAAATCTGGCACATTTACAGTAAATTTGAGTCAACTTATACTAAGTACTAGCTAGTCGTAAAAAAGTTTGAAATGCAGTGCGTTCGGACGTTTGACTGCTCAGCTCAGTGCCGCGCTATTGCACAGTTTTGAAAAAGCTATCTTCATCACATTTAATATAAAATACGTAAAGGTAAATTGACTGACACACGTGTATTATGTTAATTACTTGTTACATTTTTTTTTAAATTTTATAATAATAAATTTATTGAACAAAATATACAGTGCTTACAGATAAAAGTTAGTAACTGATTCTTATTGACTAATATTAGTAGATAAATCTGGATAAGCTATGAACCCTGAATCTCACGCTAGGGGAGTCCTGTGTTGTGAAACTCAGTGGCCTTCCATTATGAATGAATAAATATGAAAACTAAAAACTAAAACAAAAAATTCCAAATTAATATTTGGCACAGGTGAAAAGTTTACAGTTTTTCGTTGGTGTAGGTAAATTACTAAACAAAGTACAATTATCTCGTGTGAAAAAAATGTGTGTGTTAGTGTGTGTGTGTGTGTGTGTGTGTGTGTGAGAGAGAGAGTGTGTGTGTGTGTGTGAGAGAGAGAGAGAGAGTGTGTGTGTGTGTGTTTGTGTGTGAATGAGTGGGAATTAAATGACAGAAGGCAAGTCTATCGCCATACACCGGGCTCCAGTTATATAGAAGATGATGACATTTAATACGCACATAATTATGCTCATAAAACACATTTAGGACTGCATATCATGACTGCATCCGACGAAGTATAGGTGTTTTTATACACCGGGAGAAAAGCATAACGATATTACGTTCCAATTATTTATTTTCATAGCATCAAAGTCAAAGTTGGTTCATTAAAACCAAACCTGGGTCAAACAACCTAGCTTAGCATCCTACTCAAATAATGTATCATGCAGCTGTAAATGCCACTCGCGGTCACCTATCCAAAATCTGTCAATCTGATCATGATGCGTAACTAAAAGTAAAGACCATGATTATAAATATTGCAACCTCACAGAATATCAAACAGAAAACAACTAAACCGAAAGGGGGAAGTAGACATGCAGACCGAACTCCGAACTTTCCCCAACTTCCCCGATTCATCTTACTTTCGCTTTTCAAGATAGATTTTATTTTCTGCTTCCCGGAAATTTATTCGGTTGTAGACATTATTATCTACATGTTTGATTTACTTTGGTCTGGTGCGGAGGGATGATTGCGAGATATGGCTCGTTATCATAATCAATATCTTGATACGGTAGTACTGTTGCGTATTCCTTGGCACGCGGCGGGAGATTATGACTTTGTCTCAGATCAACCTAGAGGAAAAGATGGAACACTGCGTTATATCTCGCTGAAGCCACTTCTTTATTAAACTTGTGTGCATGGTAATGTTGCCATGAAAAACATTTACAATTGCACGAAAACTAATATTAATTCCCAAGCTCTACTTTAGCCATTTCCGTTCCAATATACAACCTTAGTAGATTTAATATTCTAAAACTGCACATATTTGTAAGATTTTAAAGTTACTGCTTTTTCAAAATTGACTTGTAAAAAAAATGCACAGTTTTTAAAAAGAACCTCAAAATGTAGTCTTGGCCACTCTTTAAAATGCACTATATAAATATTTATGTATTCGAAATTATACCATAAACCAATGCACATAATGTCGAGGTAAGAATGACCAAGCGAGTAGCGTAGTTCTTTTGCGTCAATGTGTGCTTGTTGTGTACATATACGACAGTAGCGTAGTTTTTGGTTGGTTTTTGGCTTCATACGCCGTGCGCCATCTTATTCTCTAGGTTGATCTGAGGACTTTGTTTGATTTTATTCCGAGACTTACATGAGGAGTTGCATGGCATGGTATAATAAAATACTCCGCCAGGTATAGCATTCAGCAACACGCAGTGACGTCAATCGATGCTTAAGCGAGACCGAAATAAGCCATTTACAACAAGCTCGAAAGAGACGGATGACGATGACGTCGTTACGTGTTTTTTAAATGCTAGACCTTGTTCTTTTGGATCATCAGGAGTTGTAAGTTTACATCTGAATCGCACCTTAGTGCTAGGACTGAGGCTCGCAAATGCACACGTCATTACTATCATTATTATTTTTTAATCTGCTACATGACTGGGGCCCGGTGTATGGCGACAGGATCGCCCCCTGTCACATTTGAGACTGAATATCGTCCGGTGAAGTGTGGGTTTTGTATTACACCTCTTCGCCAGCCCTTCGGGAGAAAGGCTTGACAACATGTAATTTTTTAATTACGCGTTTTTTTTTTTTAAATTCAATTATTATCAAACAATATGTTTAAGCCTAAAATAAACGTAACAAAACTAACAAATTACAAATAATAAACAGAGCTCAAGTCAGTATCCGCGGGTAAAGTACCCAAAAAGCTGGCAACGTTACCTCGCTTTTTAATATTATTAACATATTAAAAACATATTTGGGTAACCAATTGCTTATTAACCCAAGGCGTGAACTAAAAAAACTCATCAAGCCAATTAAAAATCACTGCGTATCGAAAATTAATACATTTTCAATTAATATGTCTTGTAATTAATATGTTCTTGTACAAGCAGAATGTGAACAACTACATTATACAAAATTAGAAACTGTTTTCTTGTTTATAAACTAACGAAACGTCATACGATTTTACCTTTCTGTACCTAGATTTAATAATTCATATGGTAAAAGAACCTCAAAATTCATTGTCCCAAATTTTATTAGTAAATTACCGTCGGAGCTAAAATATAAATCGAATAAAACAAATTTCAAACAAAAACTAAAAACATTTTTTCTTACAAAGAACAATAAATAGACGAGAGCATCCTCATTTGTTTTTTTTTTTTTTTTTTTTTTTTTTTTTTTTTTTTTTTTTTTTTTTTGATGACTCCATGCTGTTGGCCACTGAGGCCTCGACAGCGTACCGGGCATTAGGCAAGCGCAGATGGCGCAGGGCCTCAAAAATGCTTACAAACTATGGGCGACGAGCGCAAGGGCACCTTTGAGGTACGGCCTCGGCTTGGGCTGTCGCCGAGGGAGGGGCGTCGAATTGCCCTCTGGCAGCCCAGAAGGGGCTTGCTCTAGGGCCCTAACGGGGACGGTTGAAGTTAAGGTTAAAAACAAAATAAATTATTATTAACAATGACTCGACCGCCTTGTTCGGAAAGGGAACCTCACCTCAGAAGAACAGGCAAGAAACTGAGGGGCGTAAAATAAGCGAACACTACGAGCTAACTAACCGATCTTCTAACAGACCTTGTAGGCAGTCTTCGACCTCGCCGGCGAGGTCGGTGTATGATAGTGTGCCTTTGGTAACCGACGCCTATACCAAAAACTGAATACTTCCTGTTGCAAGGAGCTGCCGGGTCGGACGACCCCAGCGCCGCCGACGTGACGACGGCGATGGGGTCGTCCGGGTCGCCTAGGATGTTCCTAGGGCGCCTACGGAGAGGGGGAGGGTCTGTGGGATCTACGGAGTAGTCCACGGTGCGAGTGACAAGAGGGTTGGGGTGGTGAGGGGCTCTATCAAAGTAGCGCCGGGAGAGAAACTTGATGTACTGACGGATGGAGGGAAGTTCGAGATCGCAATGCAGGTTACGCTGTTACGCAAATGCGGCGTTACGCTGGTACCAGCTAGCTCCGACTGCCTTGCGAATGAACCTATTCTGAAGGACCTGGAGCTTGTCCAGGTCTAGGGAGGAGGCATGAGCGAACACTACTGAAGCGTACGTCATGACGGGGCGGATGCACATTTTGTAAATAGTCACCTTATTCCTAAGGGACAATTTACTCCGTGTGCCTACGAGGTGGTGGAGTCGGCCTAGAATGAAGGCCGCTCGGTCCCGGACTATCTGAATGTGTTTCGAGAAGGTGAGTCGTCTATCGAGGGTCACGCCAAGGTATTTGGTGGAGGTAGCCCAAGGGACGGGCTGACCGTGAAGCACGAGTTGCTCCCGGTTGAAGGGCTTGGTGGGGTGAAAGTACATGGCTGCACTTTTGTCGGGATTGACCGTTATGGCCCACTTCTTGAACCAATCGCCAAGCTGACGAAGGGCTCGCTGAAGTCGGCCACGCAGGTGGAGGGGATTCCAACCTCTGGTGTAGAGGGCAGTGTCGTCCGCGAGAAGCGCGAACTCTACTTTTGGAATCCGAGGGATGTCGTGAGTGTAGAGAGAGAAGAGGATAGGGGCTAGCGCTGAGCCCTGAGGGACGCCGGCGCTGATGGGATGAGGGGAGGAGCGAGTTCCATCGACGCGGTAGCGGAAGCTTCGATGGGTGAGATAGTCTTGGATGATGAGCACAAGACTGTCTGGGAACGCGAGTTGATATAGCTTGTATATCAACCCGTTGTGCCACACCTTATCGAAGGCTTTCGCGACGTCGAGGAATACCGCTAGGGTCCCCTGGGGCTTGGGAGTGGTGAAGCCACAAGGTCTCTGATTGAAACCTTCTAGGACGTACTCCGTGATGCGGTGTACTTGTTGGACGCAAGAGTGTCTGGACCTAAATCCAAACTGCTCGTCTGGGAGAATGTGATTTTCCCTGACATGGGACCAGATGCGCTTCAGAAGGATGCGCTCGTAGATCTTCCCAATGGAACTGAGAAGACTGATGGGACGGTAACTAGAAGGCTCGGTAGCCTTCTTGCCTGGTTTTCGAATGCCGATAACATCGGCAGTCTTCCAGGGGTCGGGGAAGATGCAGTTGGTCATGGCGGCATTGAAGATGCTTACTAGGAGATGGATAAGGGCAATGGGGAAGAGTTTGAGCACTCTGTTGGTGATACCATCTGCACCTGGGGACTTCTTGGCGTGGAGGTCCTTGATGATCGACTCAACTTCCGAAGCCGTGACCGGCTCAAGGGAAGAGAGGGGAGGGAGGGAGGAGACTTCGTCGACTACCGCGTCCACCGACTCGCGGTGAGCGGGGTCGACTTGGTCTAGACTGGGGCT
This sequence comes from Peribatodes rhomboidaria, assembly GCA_911728515.1. Taxonomy (NCBI): domain Eukaryota; kingdom Metazoa; phylum Arthropoda; class Insecta; order Lepidoptera; family Geometridae; genus Peribatodes; species Peribatodes rhomboidaria. The sequence goes on along the minus strand of OU452171.1, from coordinate 16,270,239 downwards.
GCACTGCGCCTCGAGGCTGTCGGCCAGGCACTCGGCCTTTTCCACATCCTCGAAGGCGGGTGGGAGATTGGGTCGTGTCAGGGGGGGCATGGATGACGTCTTGTCGGATTTCATAGATCGCACCAACTTCCAGTAAGCCAGATGAGATGGTTCGATCTCTGAAAGAAGTTTCTCCCACCTCTGATTACGGAGTTCACGTATGCGGGTCTTTACGGCACGCTCGTAATACCGCATAGTGACTCTGTTCTCTTCGGTGGGAGTCCAGTCGTAAGCCCTAATGGCAGAGTGTTTTGCTCTCAATAGCTCCCTCACGTCCTCGGGAAGGGCCCAGCGTTGGTCGCCCTCGACTGGGACCTGTCTCGAGGAGCCGCCAATGGCGGTGTGAAGGTGATCGCGACCGCGCTCACTGCGCCGACTGCACAAGTAGGTACTTACACTTGAACTTGGTGAGACATGACGAGCGGCACTAGCCGATACTAGAACAGCTGTTTTGGGTGAGCGCGCGCGCGATGTGCGATTAATCATTGTTTCTTTAAGTATTTATATTTAGGCATAATATGGCATACTTAAGTTAATTAAGGGTGAGAACTGTATGTCTTAGACAAACCGCATTGGTTTTAAGGGCATATTTAGTTTAAACTGTAGTTATATTTATGTTAATAATAAAAATAAAATACATAACTAGCAGTGCGGTTTTACCCGCGGTTCAAAATTCGCATATGTCTCAATCCTGGGTATAAGCTACCTCCACACCAAATTTTATCAAAATCCATCCATCCGTTTGAGCGTGAAGGGGTAACAAACATACACACTTACACACTCACACACTTTTGCCTTTATAATATTAGTGTTATTAAAAATTCTAATCCGAATCAGACCAATTTCACTCCACTACACCTTTTTAATGAAAAATTTAAAGATACAGACCAACAAAACATTCACCTTTACTTGTATAAAAATATCGTTAAACACGCTTTAATTTCGCTAGAAACTTCTTTGAATTTTAAAAGCAAAGAAAAACAAAAGCTTAACCCTTAATCTCTGCCTTATAATTTGCGTCTCACTATAAGCTCATTTATGAAACGAAAAGCCGATATTACCCCTTTTCATTTAGGTAAACAAACTTGAAGAAGCTAGAGGTGCCCTCTTTACCCCGGGTGACCTTAATTTGGTAAAAACGGTCACGTCTTATTCCACAAAACACCTGGGGGCCAATTCAGCTAAACATTGCCGACACTCAGCTCAACCGTTGACGGTGCGGTAGCCTTAAAAACGGACGGGACGGCTTCGGTATCACTAATGTTTCACAAACTTGTCACCGGTAGTCCAGCTGGCACGTTTGTGAAACAATACTGATATTGAGCCGTTCTCTGTCTGTTTTTTAACAGCTAACGCAACGTAAAGGGTTCGGTTCAGTATTAGCTTTAGTTAGCTGGATTGCCCCCTAAATGGGCCAAAGAGGTTTCTTAAAACTGATTTTTTTATTGGCCCAACCTTTTAGTGCATTATTCAAACTTTATGAACTCATGAACGTTTTTTGGTAAATAAAATTTTACTGGGAAAGTTTCTTTATTAAATTATAAAAGAATGGAACAATACAGAATATTTATTGTGAAATTTATATTTTTCATGTGCACAACACAAATTCTAGTTTTGGGAAGGCACTGGCTGCTGCAACACAGCTCACGCTACGGCATCAAACAGGGTCCTAATTTAACTTTTTTCATTTAGGAAATGTATTAAAATAAAATAAACACCATTTTTAGTCACTGTACAACCTACATTAGTTGAAGTTTTATTGTTACGCTAATTTCAATATTTTTTCACGGAAACTAATTAAGATGATCCCTTTGAGTAGTCAGAGAGATGATCTCAAGAAAAACGGATCAAACTCAGTTCTTTTCTAAATTCAAATTTCGAATACCTAACAAATAAGAAAAAGCACATTATGTAAAGGCGAAAACACATTGTCACATAATCGAGTGCACTACGGTCCCGCGAGAGCCAATTTGCATCCACGAGACTCTTGTTCAATATTTTACGTGGGAGGGAATTGGACGCAGGTGTGGAGTAGGCTTTAGTTCGAGGTGAAAAGGTTGCTTCGTTTCGGTGAGAACTGGATATAACTTACGTTGGAACTGCGGCGCGTAATAACAACAGAACACTCGGACGGTAACAAAGTGTGGAAAGAGCAAGTGTCGAGCGTGGCCAGACGGAAATATTGTTGTAACAATACCTGACGTGGTCAGTTTCCAAAGTTGATGGCATTGTGAGGAGGCGGGATATTTTTGTATCATGCATGGGATTTTCTGCTGCAGTTTATAGTCAAGCACATATGCATGATCCTATTTGAAATGAGTCTTAGTTGAATTAGTGACTAAAGGTGGAACCGTGCAAAAAATGATTTACTCAATTCTTATACTGTCGCCAGTTTGTCTTAGAGGGCTAAATTCGGTATCCAATCCCAAATATTACAAAAAAAATCCGAATTAATTATTTTCCTATCTTTTTTCCCCATTTTTTACCTATGTAGTTTCGATTACAAAGTTCAACTAGGATCTAGGATTAGCTTATGTGGATCAATAGTAAATAATACAGCAACTAAAATATTTTTGTGGCATCGGTTTTAGTTTTTTTTTTCAACTTGTCTGTTGGTAAGCGACTATATATATATATATTCTAATACGAAACACGCAGACCTAGAAGATAAATGAACTACACTGACCTTGAAAAACCCAAAATATTACGTCTCAGTAAACATTGGTAAAATGTTTACCTCTTTTGGAAACAAACGTACCTTTTAGGTCTATACGTGCTTCATCTTAAGCCAGAAACCACAGAAGGCGAAGAGACGGTACATGACGCGTCGTTTTCATTGACTTTGTATGAACAAGTTTTAAAGCGGCACAACGCCTGTACCAAGCCTTTGCTTTCCATCGCTTCTGTGCAACTCAGCTACATCACTTTATATCAGGCGAGTGCACGTCTGTCGCCAAACGTTAACCTGTCCCGCATAAGAAAGCATGTGTCTCTCACCTTCGGCTCACCCTCACCTCAATGACTTTCCCTCTATCTATGGCTAATATACCCAAAGTAAAGTTGTTAATGACGACACTCGGCTCTCGTGTTGTCACGTCATTACGACGCCTTTGACATCGGAGCCGCGCCCGACGTGTTGTCACGAGCCTATGTGACTTGTAATTAACGCATTATCGGATACATCAATAGATCTGGTGCTATTTACGTGACAATGTATGTTTATTAGAGGGAGGGGGTGTAATTTGTGTGCTTTTATGTAATGTGACCTACTTTGATACAATACGAATGCGGTGTCAATTTTGAATGTAGAAGGAGACGTCACAAATTGATTAAAACAACAAACAACAACAAAATGTTCTGTTTTTAAGAACAGCTGTTTGTAACCAGCTTTTTTCGAATTTTGTTTAGACCTACTGTATTGGAAGTATGTGGTTTAGACCAGCGTAGTCCAGACAAAAGCTCAGCGACTCGATGATACAAATCAATTGTTTTTGAATTGTCCAATTTTGACACTTTTGACTTAAGTACAAAAAGTGTCAATTTGATGTAATTCATTAACAATTCCAAAACAATTGGTTAGTAGAATTGGAGGGTTGTTCCTTTACTAATTAAATTATAGTGTTAGTCGGCTGTCGGCTTTGAAAACCTTCAATTATTAGTTATTTTACTATTAGCTATTGTACTCATTAGTAATACAAAGCCTACCAGCTATATAACTTATGTAAGTTTAAAAGCGATGATAGCCTAGTTGGAGAAGGCCCGCCTCTCAAGCCAGAGCAAGTTCAATCCCAGCCAACACGGCACGCACCAATTTGTTCATAGTTTGAACATATGCGTATTGTATGTCATCTACTACATGACTGAAGCCCGGTGTATGGCGACAGGCTCGCCCCCTTTCACATTTGGGACTAAATATCGTCCGGCGAAGTATTGATATTGTATTACACCTCTGCCAGCCCCCTCGGAGGACAGGCGTGACGATAATGTTATGTTATCTAAGTAAAATATTTATTTTTAAATTGTTTTTCTACAAAACATTTTGTTTTTCTTTTGTATAGACGGTGCGTATAGTTGAAGATCACATTTAAAACAATAAAGAAAAAAAAGTACCTTTACTTGTTTCCAATAAATAAAAACAAATTAGTTACTAAATCTAAAACTTCGTGTCTCGTACTCCTAATAAATTCCAATCAAAACAACTTAATTCATACCTCCGCCGACTATTTCGTGTAAACATCTTAGCGGTTACCTGAGTTTCGACTATATTTAACCTGTACCCTTCGCCGGTCGGGGTGAAGCCAGGCGTGAAAGGTCGCTTCAGAGTACATACTAGTTTACTAGTACATACTAGTCATAACTAGTGTTGGCCTCACGGCAAGCTATAAGACGTTTGAAGTCTTGCTTGATTAGAAGTCTTATAAAGTTTTTGTACTTATTATAAAAGTATAATATAAATACAAAAACATTTTTATGTTTAACCCGACTACGCAAGAAGGAGGGTTAATTTTTCGAGTGTACGTATGTGTGTATGTGTGTATGTATGCATGAGCTTTCTTTGGATTTCGACACGTGAGTTGTCATTTGAATCGTCTTGATAGTGGAAGTGACATAGGGTACAACATTAGTGTTAAACTACATTTCGTAGTCGGGTTTTTTTGTTTAGCGTTTAAAAATGTTTCTTTTTTGTTTAAATCTCAGTAGCTATTAAAGAAGAGTTTTCTGATTAAAAAAAACATGCTATATAGTTACAACCTTCGAGTAAAATTCTCTCACCAAGCATTACATAGTATATTTTTAAGCTAGTTTACATCAAAATCAGACTGCGATGGTACGCACCCACGGATCTATCGCAAGACGAGAGGAAGAACGCTGAAGTGCAACCGTATCCACGTTATATATATCTTCAATAGTACATATTAAAATTTAATTTATTCATGACAGTGTTGACTTCCCAAAATAATGATTCTCAAAACACAATTGGTCTTGATTTTATACATTTCTTCAAAACTACTCCCTCACTAATCTAAAGACGTCTCAACGTAACATCGACATGTAAGGAAGCTTTCATCCGCGGAGACGTCCGTTCGACGTCCGCATTGTGAAGTTGGGGGTAGTTAGCGAAAAGGTCAGCGGTTCAACCTTCAAGAATGTGACTCTTCAATGATTCCGTCTCTAAGTGCTCGAGTGCGGTGAAAAAGTTTGTATTGCCAAGAGGTAGTTGCTAGCTTTATGTAAGTTACCTCTAGGCCTGAATCGAGGACTTTCGTGGCATGACAAAATATTGATTTATTTTTTTGTATCAATTCAGTACGTGTTGATTTTAAGAAAAAGTTACACATTTGTAGGTAACTAAACTAATACCAACTTATTTGCATTTTTTTTACAATAAATCAGTCAAAAGACTGATTTATTTAGTAAATAGACAAAGCAAATCAAAAGTTCCTTTACATAGGTAGGTTGTCTACATCATTGGCTTTTTAATTAATCCATATTAAGTACTAGGTTATTAAGTATTAGGATTTTTTTTAATTAATTTAATTAGAGAAGAGCAAAAGTCATACAAAATTTTTGAAATTGCACTTTGTCACTCTGTAGATAACTTTAGAGGCTCATCAGTATCTTTACTTGCTCTCCTCGCTCGTCGTTTTCTTTTGGACGAAATGGCAATGCGAAGTTAAGTAGTCGCCGGACACTTCAAACTTACTAACGCCACCGGGTGTCCATAAAATATAAATAGTTGACCAATAACTATATAATAATTGAATAACCAATGTTGACTTTTTTATTTTAAATTATTTTAGAATGGAACCGTTTTTGATGTTCCCCAGCAATAGATACAACCTGGGTCTTTTCAAGACAAGAGTGAATAGGCACCTCATGGGCAAGCGTGCTCCATCTTAGACCGCATCGTCACTTTCCATCAGGTGTGTTGTGGTCAAACGTGGGCCCATTCAATCATAATAAAAAATGACTCTAACAAATAAACAACTTGCCTACAACTTTTTCGATACAGAACTCTAATTTACAAACTAGAGTCATGTAAAAAGTCAACACAGACACACGCAACTGTTAGCACGGTGACAATATTCACGCATCGCACAATGAATCGCGACAATTTGTCGCGCGACACGCCCGCTACTATTACGGGGAAATATTCATGCCAGAGCGGCGTGTTGTTTAGGTATTGGACACAGTTAGACAACATAGTTGACGATTTTCTGTGTTTTTGAAAGATTTTCAATCCATGTAAGAGTTGAGAATATTTTTCGTTGGCAAACTAGGTGTTTCTTAAACTCCACCGTCACTTTTTTTCTTATATTTTTCGATGTTGTAATAAAGGATTTTACAGCTTAGCTATACTAAAGTTTTCCAAATCCGTTATGACAAAAATTATGAACGAGGAGCTTTGAGAATACACAACGATAAGATTAATTAATAAAATTTAGTTCAACTGGATAATACAAACGTATTTTAAAACAAGAATCTTCAATAAGTTCGTACATTTTATGACGAAACTAACTGCGCCATGCGGTGACTCATGGTTAGAAGGTAGCCTATGTGTAAATCCAGGTTATATGCTACCGCTATACCAAAAGTTTATCAAAGTCCGTCCTGGTGTTTGAACGTGAAGTAATTTATCCAATACAAGACGAGGATATTTTATTTTTGTTCTAAAACTGGTACTACTTCTGTTCTCTATCTATGGCACACCGATAGTGCGTTACGGCTCAGCTGTTGTTTTATTTCGCCATAGCCGAATAAAAACCGTTGACCGTAAACTGAAGAGGCCGATATTGAGTGTTGTATCACACCACCTCGTAAAAATTCACCGTAAAAATAGGGATGAGCGATGGCCCGTATCGATAAATGGGCTACGTCGATAAGCGAGCGCTGTTTATTTTTATTTCGAAATTCGTTGAGGATAAATACGAGTGAATCTGTTTTGCTATGATCATACTTTTTTTTAAACCATGTGAGTTTTCATAGTAAAGCTTTGAAATGTTTTTGAGTAGTCTAATTACAATTTTAAAAAAATAGCACTTTTATTTTAAGAACGTTTGATTTTACTTACCGTTTGTTTCAATGTCTAAAAATGTAGGCATATTTGGCTGTCTGACCATCATTACAACCATATGTCATCTGCTACATGACTGAAGCCCGGTGTATAGCGACAGGCTCGCCCCCTGTCACATTTGGGACTAAATTTCGTCCGGCGGCTCTCTGCCAGCTCCTTTGGGGGAAAGCCATGACGATATATTAAATTACCAAATTATCGATAACAACATTGAAATTACCCGGACGGATCATCCCTAGCGCGGAGTATATAACGCGCCTTCACACTCGCTGATGTCACATTTTCAGATCACCGGAGCGCGAAATAAGTACATTTTTGCGCGCACCATGTGATATAAAAAAAATAATGACATGTTTTAAAAGTAAATCCCGCTATTGACAGATGACAGGGCCTCGGGAATTTCGCTCGGTTTCTTATACGTAATGTAAAACTGTCAACTTTTCAAGTCAGCCAATATAAAGTATATTTGTCGTGGAAAGTTAAATCGGGGGCTTAGGGAGTTTAAGTCTTTGTACAGGAAGTTCTTTGCTGGCGTTTTAGCTTATTTGTCTTTAGTACTGTGATTGCGATTGATTGAGTTTAATACGGTACAATGATATTGGACCTATCGATGTTTTAAGAGACCAATATTATCAATGTTTTTACCCGACTGCGCAAGATAGGAGGGTTATGTTTTTGGAGTGTATGTTTGTATGTATGAGGTTTATTTTGGCGCGCCCTACAGCCTAAACAGCTTGATGGATTACGACATGTGAGGTAATAGTGAAAGGTAAGGTGATAGTGAAAGTGATTGGTACAACATTTTGATAATAATTATCCGGAGTGTCGTATTACATTTTGCAGTCGGGTTTTTTGTTCACCTTTTAAAAGTGATACCTGTTGAAAATTAAAATGCTAAAACTAGCTGCACATTCCCACAAGAACGGTTATTTTTTCGGCATAAAAGTACCCCATGTTCTTTTCTGTATCCCAGACAACATGTACGCAAAATGTCAAGACGATCGGTTGAGTAGTTGAGACGTGAAAGCGTTACAAACAAACAAACAAACTCACTTTCGCATTTATTATATCAGTTAGGATTAGGATGAAAAATGCTTCAATGATTCGATACTTTTGAATTAAGAACACCAATAAATCAACGAAAGTTAACCAAAGTGGTTTAATTTTAACTGGTTTATTTACTTTTACTTTAGAATTACCAAGTAAACTTTCTTGTATAAAGTTCAATATTCGAAAAGTTAAAAATACTTTTACATGTAAACGTTTTAAAAGCCTAATTTTTTTTAAAAACCACCACCACGCATAACAAACACCACAAACAACAAGTTAATAAAAAGGCAACAGTTTATAACCGTAGGTATAAACGCTGACAAATTAACTCCCCTAATGTACTTACCGAAGTTTTATTTACCAAAAACAATATAAAATACGGTTATTTACCCCGACCGATCCGCCGACTGACTTATAAATTGGAGGGAATTCCTTCACAAAGCATTTTTAATGAGGCCTTTACTTTGATGCGATAACTTTTTTCGATATTTTCGTCTTGGAGGAAAATACTTTCCATCTCCCTCCGACGTGCAATAAAATGCAAGCCTGTCTCTGTCGCTCGGCGAACTGCAAACGCTCCAGGCATCTGCAATCAATGGAGCGAAGAAATTGAAATAAGATAGCGAGAGGTGGGTACCTCGGTTCGTAATAAGGAGCTCGGTTGATACTTTGCTGTCTTTCATCTACGGGATTTCTCTTTTATATGTGAGCATCGGTTACTTTAGCGGGAGTCATTTGGAGTTGTCAGCGAATCGGAGGCATGAGCGCACTCGATTGCGCGGAATGGGGGTTACTTCGACGGAGAATTTTGTAGGAACATTATTTAGCAATGATGTTGAAGAGCTCGGCTTGGTTTTGTTTGACAAGTATTTTGCTTTACACCGCGGCTACATATTGGTCAGATTTTCACCAATCAAGGTCTCGGGCTAAGACACCGATGTGTGGATCAGTCTTCGGACACAAAGTTGATATTGAAGCCAATGTGTCACGCGGTAAATTGGTAATAGGTAATAGGTTCAATATTAGCCATTACAAATTGAAACCAAGCTTGGACCCAAAGTTAGACCAACGTGAGGCGTTAGATTTTCATTATAATTAGACATTAGAATATTCTTGGAACTGTACTCTGCAATACAGGCTCTGACGAGACCTAGTGCAGGGCACATCGACTCATATGGTACCCATATTAACACACTGTTAAGAAAAGAAAATAATGTTACCAACACCTCTGTACAGATTTTGAATAAACTTATTATTATTATTATCTTACGTACTGCATGAAAGGAGAGGAAATTCGATACTATTATAACGAATTGGTTGTATGTGTCATGTGCTTACTCCACTTGGTAACTATTGAAATAGTATAGGTACTATGTAGTGACAGGCCAGGATCAACAGATCCAAGACAAACTTGAAACTTAGGTACACAGCGTGAGTTCTTCAATGTCTAATAGCTACCTAGACTTATTACACATTTTTTTCATTATTTATTTCCCCTACTAATAAACGTTGTAAAACCTCAGAATAGTTTTAAAGTGTTTGTCTTGTTCTTTCCTTGACATTTTAATACTCGTTCGGAAAAGACAAAACACTGAAAAACTATTCCTATACCATTTATAAGTAAGTAAATAGAATTAATTTTAATTTCGAATAAGCATTTAAAAGAAAGTCATAGTAATAATCAACTTTTCTTTCCTTTCAGGTAAGTCAAGACCATCTTTATGACCAGGATCATGGTCATAAAGATCATCTCTCTCTCCATCATTCTCTCCGTAAGTGTAAACTTCAAAAAGTAGAATTTACATTTACTGAGCCTTAACAGGTATCTTACATACAAAATGTATAAAAATGCCTTATCAGCGCATGTATCCAATAAAAGTTTACACACACATAAACGACCCCCGGGCCGGGCGGGAATCAAACCCGCATTTCGCATTCCATAAATTGTCACCAGTCGGAAACAATTTGCCTGCTGAAACATGGAGACTTATCGCTTTGGTACAAGTCATGAACGATAATTCAGATATTATGAGCCGATTTTATTAGTTACGGAAACATCGACGTTTTCAGCTTCTACAATTTTAGCAAACACTTATAATTATTGTGACTATTTTTAACCTGTACATGCCACATGACTGGAGTCCAGTGTGTGGCGACAGGTTCCTTGTCACAATTGTGACTGAATATAGTCCGGCGAAGTGTGGTTGTACACTTCTCGAGGGAAAGGCGTGACGATATGTTTTGCACAAATTAACAGATTTATGCGTGTATTTAGCTGGGATCGAACCCGCACCTTCTGGCTAGTGGAAAGGCGAGCTATCTCTCGACTAGGCTATCATCGTTTACCTTATGACCATACAGTAATTTATTTGGATCTGGGAATGGGGTTTAGTGACAATAATATGACAATATTAAAATTAGTATGGCAGTACAGTAAAGCTTTTCGAATAGATTGTGATGTTTATGAGGAGAGCCACAATTGTCCTTAAAAACTTACAATGATATTGTACAGCGACGTAGAGGGCACAAATATTTCGCAATTTCAAGTAATGTAACAAGTCGTTTAGATACTTTTATTCTTTGAATAGAACACTTAAATTGTTTTGTAAATGTAAATATTGACTGATGTGTTCCAAATCTATGAAACGTCTTAGGTATAAGAGAGTGATCATGTAGCTATGTCAGTTTAGTCCTTTTTATTTTGAACTTTTTTTATGATTCAATAGCTCTACGTTTGATCACAACACACTTGATGCAAAGTGACGATGCGACCAAAAATGGAGCCTGCATGTCCATGAGGAGCCCACAAGACCCGTAATTAATAATACATAAAATAAATTAGACTTGGTAAAAAAAGGTACCTATGTCCTTTATTGCACCCAAGACAATGTGTATACAAAATGATGATGATCAAAAGTAAAAAAAGTCAAAATGTTTTTATTCAATTGGGTATCAACGATATACTTATGAACATCAAAGCTCGTTTGAGTAGTTAGAGCGTGAAACCGTAACAAATAAACAAAGTCACTTTCGCATTGATAATATTATTAGGATTAGGATTTGTTAGAGTTAACTTCCTACCCTGTGTTATTTTCCTTCGTACAAACATTATCGTCCCGCCTTTCCCCCGAGGATACTAATTCCCCAGAGGTGTAATACAACACCCACAATTCGCCGGACGATATTTAGTCCCAAATGTGACAGGGGGCGAGCCTGTCGCCATACATCGGGCTCCAGTCATGTAGCAGATGGCATACAATACGCACATATGATCACACAATGAACAAATTGGTGCGTGTTGTCGGCTGGGTTCGAACCCGCTCCCTCTGGCTTGAGAGGCGGACCTTCTCCCAACTAGGCTGGCATCGCTTCATACAAACATTGTAACCCAAATCAGTTTGTAAAAACAATAGCCAACATTGTAGCCTAAAGCCCGCTACATCTTCTAAACTAACCCAACCTCGAAACTTGCCTCGCTAGAGACAAGTAAGTTTCTCAGGGGTTTAATTAGCCCTTAACTTAATGGTGATTGTCCCATCGACCGCTGCAGGGTTAAGCTGCAGCGCTGCAGCGCTAACTTGGTAAAGTTTGCCTGTGTGTGTTTAGCCGTTTGGTTTAGTCGATTTATGGCTTCGATATCATCGATAACTGACTTTGTAGCTGATTAATCGACTAAGTCTTCAACTCTATTAGCTGATTGCTGTGATATGACATACTTCACTGAAAATTAGAGTCTGTCTAGCATTCTTCCAAAAAAAATCAGCAGCTAAGTATGCAGTTCTGTTCGATGTGCTTTTACTTTTTACACTGCTTTCTTGTTACTTTTACCAGGGTTGAAATTACCGTTATATCGCTGATAAATAAATAAAGATGAATTTATTTAGTAACAGTGTTACTGGTTAAGAAATTTTGAATTGTAACATTTCCCGTCGAGTAACAGTCTTACAGTAGAGAGTGTTACTCGCTAGGAACAAACCTATTTTTGCACGGTAAATTTTAGTGTGAGAAGTTTGCAACTGAAGTGAATAATTACTAACAAAAGTAGCCCCCGAAAGCAGTAGGCTTGTGACATTTCGCCGTCCTCTCGATAGTAGGACCGCGCTAAGTGGCATTTCGCCAGAAGATTACATTCCGCGCGAGTTATAAACGTATATGAACGTTTTTATCACAACATTAACCCCTTGAGGTCATATCCCCTTTATATTAAAGTTCTAATTCGACTGAACCCCGCTGGTTTGTGGTCTAATCGAGATTGGAGAATTTATTATTATTACCATACGTGACTTGCCAAGTAAAATTTACTTTGCAATAATTTTAAACATTTTATTTTGTGTAAAATGCACTGCCATTCTTTGTTTTTAGCCACAAACAAAACAGTTTCTGAACTTGGCTAAACATTTTCCTGAATTTGACTAAACAATATTAAATGTGCGAAACAATTTAAAAAATATATTTTTTAGATCGAGAATTCTAAGTTGGGGAATTATCGTGTTTAGAAACTTTTTAAAGCAATGTATTGTTTTAAACGGTTGCTAAATTGAACTAGCTTAGCATTTTCTTTGTTTTGTGAAACAAAGCTTCTATAATTCAGAGTTTAGACACGTTTAGCAATAAATTGAATCTTGCAAGCTATTCCAAGATTGAATTACATTTTCTACTTAAACTTACGTAACTTTATAAATTCAGCAAAAAAGTTTGTTACGAAAAATATTATTACAATTTAGTCTACATACTCTAGAAGCTCTGAAATCCTTTGAACTGATCTCAAGAATGAAAAGAATTTTTTCAACATACAATTTTACTTATACTCAGTGTACAAAAAGTGTGTTACAAAAAAGCAGTAATAAGCTAATAAAAAATGTGATGAAACTGAAAAAGTTACTAAATTTACGTAAAGTAAAAGATGTTTTAATACTCAAAGTACAAATTTACTTGTTCCCGCCAGGTCTAAAATGTGCTGCTCACATATATGTATTTTTTTTTATTGTGAAAATGCTGCCATCATCACGAAGCACTCAAAATACTCGCCCATTTATATCACGAAAAGCACGTCGCCCAGCAATAAATAAATCTAAATTGGGTCAGCATTTTTCAAATAAAATCCAGAAGGACGTCTGCTTAAAAACCTGTCACGTCATCCTCTTCAGGATTCGGCCAATTGATCTATTAAAACTCACTATCAATTTTCGACTCTATCGTTGAAGAATAAGGTTGCATTCGAGAGGGTTCCTTGTTATCGTGGACTGCCTGAGGCGTTGGTAATCACAGAGCTACGTTTAGATCATCGCTGGAGATAAGTGTTTTGTACGGAAGGGCAGGGACTGCTAGTGATGTCCTTGCAGATCAGATGGGACAATCCAACTCTAGAGTATGCAGTGAGTGACCTCTATTAGCCAAGTCGGGACTGGAATGGTTCCAGATAGATGTAGGATAAAACTTTTTGCGCACTCTGAAAATTACTTTGTTATGATAAAAAAAGTGTATTTTATTTTGGGTCTCATACTTTCAATGTTTGCAGTAAACAAGGAGTCCCTAAAAGTTCGTTCTATTTGGCTTTTCAAGTTTTTTATTCAGTAAACAAGTTATTTTCGTCTTTTTGGAGTTATAATTAAGTTGGCACAATTCAGATGCTAAACTTTGCCCTTACTTACTTAGATTTGTAATCATGTTGAGTGTAAAGAAAATTCTATCATACTAATGTTAAATAAAAGCCATTCACGACACGACTCGCTCCGCCCGTCACTACTCACGACTCCATTACCATAGCGAGCCCGAGTCAGCATCTGTACCGCTGACTCTGCAGCCCACCTTTTATTTGGAGATTTAACTCACTTAACATTCCGTTCAAAGCGAGCATCTCCTATCTCTCTCTCACCGACACAATACCAGATAGCGCCATTTCACCTTAATGCGCGTTTTCTTCATTCATCACGCAAATTTCTTGAGCCCGGCGGCGTATAATTTGATCGAAAACAGAACGCTCCGTCAGCGATGCTCTTCAAGAGTGACGGATGGATTCTCCGTTATGTTATAAAATTGTTTGGAGACATAATAGGATTTTGTTTTTAGAATATAGGTAAATTAAACACGTTTAAGATAAGTCAGGTAAAAGCTAGACACTGTATGAATATTAAATATGAAACGTAATACCATTTACTTTTTCGTAAATAAAGTTAACACAACCTATTTTCTAAATTTGCGGTTCTACAAACTTTGCCGAATGACTAACGATAATTTTATAGTGAACCCTCTCAATGGGACCGTAATAAAATTAAAGTTTCGGAGAAATGGCAACGACACCACTTTACATTCTGCCACCAGTCGTAAAGCTGCAGCTAATCGGACAAAGTTATTCCGCAAATGTAAGTAGACTTATAAAATCTTTCGAACAATATTCGAGTCGTAGATTCGAGTCTTTAGCTTTCAAACTATAAATCAGAGCTTAACAATATCTTTGTGTTTGTTCACAAAACCACGTCGTAAAGTGAAATAACTACAGTTCAAAATTACAAAAGCGCCCCATTCAATGAAGCAGATAGCAATGAAGTCGAGTGCTCGGAATAAAGTACTAACGATTTGAACGTCTTAAACAGAGCATTAGCGCGATTGTGAATTCGCGCGTATTGTCTTGGTGTCGCGCCGTGAATGGCCCGCCTTACCCTTAACAAGTATGAGATAATAAACCCGCGTGTGCGTTTTATTACCTGGCTTATAATAACTTAATATATATGTATGACAAATAATGTGGAAGCCTCATGACTTTACGACCTACATGTGGTTCACCATCTCTTATCTTTGGGGAATCGACAGCACATTAGACTTCTAGAGACTTCCAGAGACAAGTAGTAGGTGAGTCTGAGTTCGTACTTGTAGGTAATTAGTGCGACAACTATCAGGGTAATATAATTATCTTGTACGGTATTACGAGTTCGTAAGCAATAAAATAGATTACGAAAGCTGCTGAGCGTCTTATTTTATCTTTATTACGTGTCTGGGTAGACTGATACTAAAAATAATCATAGCAGAACTTCAATCGTAACCTCTAATACTTGATGTTGTAAACATTTTTCGAATAAATCTATAATCATAGATAGATAGATAGATAGATAAACTCTTTATTGTTCACACCACAGATAACAAAACAACAAGAGAAAAATAAAATAAACAACTGGCGGCCTTATCACTAAAAGCGATCTCTTCCAGGCAACCTTAGGGTGTAAGTTACTTTTATTATTACTTATTTTATAAAGTACTTGCTGTCCCAAAAAAAGTTTCGTGGAAGAAGTAATCATTTTTTCGGGGTGAAAGCTACCCCTTATGTCTTTCTCCAACGACTTTCTCTCTCCCCGACAGCGTGTTTGCAAAATTTCATCAAACAAACTCACTTTCGCATTTATAATACCGCTAGTGGCTCTGTGAACTGTAGACCTCGCGGCCGACATCTAGTCTCCTCCACAGGTCGCATTCCTCAACCGACTCACGTGAAATTTTGTGAGCTGGTCCGATAATCATGCAGGTTTTTTTTTTCCGAGTCAGGTTTGGAAAAATCTAAATAAATCCAAAAATCTTTATAATTATTGATTCAACTCACAAAATTTCAAGAGAATCGGTTAGGAAATGGGATCTATAGGGAACACAGAGATCTGGCCAGAAATCCAGACAGAATTTGAACATACGGAAGCATTTTGACGTGACAACGTCTTATAATTCGATAGAGCCGGCTGCACGCACGAAAGAATGCGGCGTTACCACGCTCTGAGGCGTTCAATGTAAGGCTTGAAGTGCAAGCGAGAGCGCGGAACGAGCGACAAAGAAGCACAATCGGCCTTTGCGTTCGGTAGCGTTCGACATCCGTCTCTCTCCTACTTGAGTGAGCACGTTGTCACGTTCAACTATCGTCAGTAAACCGACTTTACAGTTTATCAACACGGTCGACACTCGTTAGGTCAATTAGTTAGGATATAATTGAAATTTAATTGCAAAAAATCAAATTCATGGATTCAAAAATCAGATATGATACATATCGATGAAACGATACACGTTTGTCCGTACATGATCGCCTCAGGTGAAGCTCTACTTCACCTGAGGCGCTCGTGTACGGACAAACGTGGCTCACGTGTTCTACTCGGTGCTGGGTGCAACTCGCCTGTCCTTAATAACTCGGCTCACGATAACGTAGCCACCGTCACGTGCTAATAACGTGACAAGACACACGGACAGAGAAGTACGTACACATTTACAACTAGCAATGGAATTAGAGATTAAAGTTCGATTACGGTTTGATATCAAATTTCAAAGGGATCGAGAAACAAAATTACGGTACATTTTAACGTGTATCGCTAATCGCTTAATTTTTTTTTATTTACCCAGATTAATATCTAGCAAATCCAAGTTACATGAAAATCGAGAGAAATCGCTCAAAGTAGTAAGTCCGCTACTTTAACAATAGAATCATATGCGATATTCTTTTTCTTTTGTTTTTTTTTTTTATTTCAGGCGTGAATAATAAAAAAAAGATATCAATCTATCTAATACAAAAATAAATAAAATAAAAAATATTTTATTTCAGTAGTAGGTACCTACTATTTTTTTTCCCGTCGAATAGGATAAGTATAAGTCGAAACTACAAAACAGAAAAACTTCAAAATAACAATCAAATGCACGAAGACCGTTTTTCGAGATCCAACCGATTGTCACCAACCGAGTTTTTATTTTTCCGCAAACGTCCGACATGTACCACCATCTGCCCAGCAATATGTCCCAGTGCAACACCATACACAGTGGCACACACAATACAACTGTAGTACATCGGCCAGGGATAACATAAAATAGTTCCCTTCAGATAGTGAGATGTACGCGAACAATACGTGAGGTTTCGTGCTTCTGGTTACAGTTTACTGTGTATTTACCCCACGGGCTATTAAATTTTAGTTAGCACTATTTAGAGATTGGTTCATCTTGTTGTGTTTAATTATATGCAGCTTCAGTAACATACGTAATTGTTATATCTTTCACTCTAGGTTACTCTGGGCACTAATGGTAGTTTGAAGTCTCGTGTGAATCGGCTTTTTCTTGGCAAGCGTGTTCCTCCATCTTTTTCTTCTTCGTGTCGATGGTTTTTATTTTTATTGATTAAATATGCCCCGACCAATAGTCGGTGACAGTCGTTTCAAGAGCAGAGGTCTCCATCAGGTCGCAAAGAGAGCAGCTGTTGGGGCACTGGGGTAATAATTACTGTTCCTCCGTAGGCCGCATCATTGCGAGATAAACATAAGCATTACGACTAAACGCAACTCTATTATCTAGAAAAAAAAAGTAACACAAATAGTATAGAGATAGTTGTTTAGTCTCAAATTTGTCCAAAATGATTACAGAATACTTTCACGCAGGGTATGGAAATTCACAGAAAAGTTTCTCAACGATGCTTTCATGCAAAGAAAAATGACAATAATTAAGATTAGAATGAGCCTATCACAAGACTTTATGTCCAAAATATAGGTGCTATATTACGAAGCCTATAACCCGAGTTAATAAAGTGTCCCGCAGTATAATACGTATACAGTATGTGAAACAAAAAGGCGTTTACTGGCCTACCTGGGCCGAAACAAGGGTGAAGCCAGAGGGGGTTACATACCTATTTACTTTTTTTTTTTATATGTCAAAACGTTAAATTAAATAAGTACAAAACAATACAATACAATGTAGTCTAGTCACTCGACCTATTTACTTAAATTTGAGAATAATTAACTGCGCACATAACCATAACGTAACTATATTTCTAATAAAATATGGCTAACGATTGTCTTGGCAAAATTATATCGAAAAACTTGCTTGATGATAATAACATTTTTAGAATGTAAAATCAAAGAAATATTAGTAAAGACGGTTTTGCTCTGAAACAATTAAAGAATATGCAAAATGAAATGTGCTTCAACATGTCTAAAGTGATTTCGTATTCGCACGTGACACTTAACACAGCGAGAAACTGACCTCTACAGGCCCCAAAGTTTTGTCCTACTTCCGTCCACCCTGGCCTATATCTCACTGTGACTATGGGCATGTGTTGGAGGCAGCCGCGACTTTACGACGGACATAAAGCGTCGCAGAAACGACGCATATACTATTATGGAGTACTGGCGGAGGAAAAAAGGTTTAGGCTAGATTAGACCGATCCTTAATGTTGATCTGAAACTTAATTAACTTATTTTTTTGGAAATTAAAAGTATGTTTTCCTTTTTTAGGACGCTCTAATTACTAATTTCTTGACATTAGTAAAAAAACTGTTAACTTTTCGCACGTAAGTACATATTATGTTTAGTTAAAGCTATGATCATAGCATTACAGTCACAGGTAAAAATTATAAAATTGAATGTGTAAATTAATGTACGAGTAAATCTGTAAAATAATGTAATTGATAAAAAAATGTTCCTAGGAAGTTTACTAGCTACCGCCATTCAGGGTATCCTACCGCGGTGGCTAGTGACCCTAATTAAAATTTCCTTTTTATTTGTAATTTTTTTTAAACGATTGTTGATTGTAGGTATGCTGTCACTCAAAAAACACTTTTTTGTTGAAAGGAAATTCAACAAAAAAGGGTTTTTTGAGTAATGGTCTTTTTGTGTTGTATCATAGGTTATTTTAACCATGTGACTGTACATCCATTACTTAACAACATCACTTCTGTTTAGAGCGGACGGCGCACCCCCCATTGTCAGTTAATTCCTCGCCAGCGACTCATTCTGCTATTGTAGAACTGTCTTTATGGTTCCACCTCGTAATTCAGGAATGACAGCTCACGCCGTTCTTACCTAATGTGGTTCGAAGAAAAGGGGGTGAGGTCATAGCTTAATTTGTGTCTTTGCTTGCTTTAAGTTACTATGTTACTATTTAAGTTACTTTCCTTAATTCCACAGTAAAATACAACAAATAACAATAAGTGATATGTGGCACATGGAACACTAGGAAATAAGATATTGTAAATTGTAATGTATACCCAGTACGTAGTAAAATGTATGTCAATTTTCACTTGTTAAAAAATAAAGTTATTATTCAATTCCTTTTTTCTATTCTATTTCTTAGAAGTGTCTCCCTGTAAATGACTTTTCAATAAATATATTAAATTTACTATTCTGTTATTGTAAGGTCGTTGGTTGACCTGAAATGTAAAAATAAATTAAATAAATAAATAATCCTGTAAAGCGCGTTACTTGAGAAGAAATATATTTTGGATTACATAAAGAAGTATTTGCTATATTCAATTCTAATGGATTTAAGGTTTATTTTGCAAACTCGTTCAATGCTCAACAAAATTACTATTTTCTCGTGCCTTCAGCTCAGTTATTCACGTGTATTCGGATTTCAGTGTGATTTCAACCGAATCAATCGCAAACAAGCTCTCGTGTAGACCGATATCCACATTTTCAGCTCAAAGCAAGCTACATTTTTATTTCAAAAATACCAGGAATCCATAAATCAACTCTCAATCGCGCATATAATTTCAACTGTTTACATTGACTCCACTTTCGATTTCGTCCACAATTTCGGCTCTCGCGAGCCTCCCTCGGGACGTTCCTGATTTCGAGTATAAACAAATTCTGCGGGATCCGGTGGGCGATGTCTTCTAAACTTTCACTATTTGGCGGTCCGCCAGGAGATGGCACTGCCAAATCACCGGTGACTTTCTCCGTAAAAACGGAATAGGAATAATTTATTTGCGTGATTTTTTGGACGCGGTCGGTGTCGGCTTCTGTAGGCGTAAGGAGGCTGGATGGTTTTTGTATGACGTTGTTGGTATGAGATTGTTTTTGTCGACTAACGAGTGGTCGGCAAATGAATTCTGTCTCAATTGCGCTGAAGATCTAATTAAGCAGAACTTCTAAGCGTCGCAGCTCATGCGTTAGTGACTCAGTGCCACTGACGCACCAAGAGAATAATAACCTATCAATATGTTAAATAAGGTTTTGGTTTCAGTTTATGTTCTATATGTACATACAGTAGGGGAATATGTTGCAGGGCTGTAATTCACAAAATTTGTAACAACAGTTCTTGAAATTGGTCAAAACTGTCAAATTTTGATGTCCGTCGTCCTTTTTAACCGACTTCAAAAAAGGAAGAGGTTTTCAATTCGTCTGTATGGTTGTTTTTTTGTACGTATGTTTACGCGATAACTCCGTCAAATCGATTTTAGTGATTATATTTTTATTTGGATGAATTCCATAACTTACAAAACAGATTTCGATAAAATTTATATGAGACCATTTCTAAAGTATGAATGATCTACCAAACAAAAAAAATCATTAAAATCGATTCACGATTGGAGGAGTAATCGCGTAACATACATACAAAGAAATAAACATACAGACGAATCAAGAACCTCTTTATTTTTTGAAGTCGGCTAAAAAAATTTGAACACATACTCTGCTTTGGTGTGAACAATAAAAGTTACTTACAATCTCCAACACATTTTAGTTTAAATCGCAAAATTATACGCAAGCACACTATTGGAACAGCACTTCAACAACCCCGTTCCTCCCGTTTTAATAGCCACCATGTTTATTTTGACTTAAAAGCGCTGCATCCCTTCCGGATTTGGTCGGAAGCACACTTAACTTTTAAGTTAATTAGATCCGAGGTACACTCGGCCAGTACGGCCAAAACAAACAAGGTACTCTGCCTTCTCTTATGTAAATGGTGTGGATAAACCGCCGCGGAGGCATTCCTCGGTGTATTCAGGACGGAATCTGTTAAATAGAGACGTTTCATGATTTTACCCGAGTCTTAACCCTTGGAATGCTGTCTGAAGTGATTTGTTGCTTTGGCCAGCGCTCAAAGGGTTGATTAATGTTTAGGAATATTTTGGCGACCCTTAAGAAAGTAAGCAAATGACTGTTGAAGGAAATTTCAGACTTGCCAAATACATTACTCTAGGGTTTTGGCTCTTAAAAAAACTCGTGAAAAATATATTCTGGATGATTTTAAATATGTTAGTATGTAAGCCACTTGTACTAAATATAAGAATTGCTTAAGTACTTGCTTGACTAGTTTTTAACTACTCGTAGCGAAACATTCACTTATCGGGGACATAAAGTAAAGATTCTCCAAAGGAATGGCTTAGAGTTCGTATAAAAAAAAATAGGTAGGAACTAGGTAGGAGTAGATTAAACTAGTTAAGCAAAGACTTAGACAATTCTTATAGTTAGTGTAAGTGGCCTTATACGCCTTATACTGTATAAGCCATCTCTACAACAAGTACCATTAATAAAAGAAAAAGCTCTGCAAAATATTGTACCCTATGTGACTTCCACTATCAAGACGATTCAAATGACACCTCACATGTCGAAATCTATTAAGCTGTTTAGGCTGTAGGGTATGCCAAAGAAACCTCATACATACATATATACTTACATACATACACATGAAAAACATAACTCTCCTTCTTGCGTTGGAACCAACCAACCAACGACAACCAAATCTCGAACTCAAAAGTCGAATCACGTGTTCATATTCAAGTACGTGTTGCCAATCGCATAAAATGCTATTCTTCGATAAACTAGCAATCGCCCGAGCTGTGAAAAATTATCCAACATTACGCAAACAAGGTTTGCTCTACTACTTGATGTTCACGTTCTGAGACTCATTTCCCGGGCTTCCTTGGTCGGAGTGTAGTGATTTCCGAATGGCGACAATTCTTCAAGGCAGCTGCCGGTCGGAAGGTGATTCGATTTGAGGCTTCTGGCCAATTTTACTGCGGCTAAATGGAATCTATAAAAAGTGTTTCTTTTTTTGTTGGAAAAGGAAAGGAGTTCTACAAAGTGACAAGCATTTATTTAGTAACAGTTTACAGGCTAGTTACCTATAAAATATGCATAAAACACAGACATCAAGTGATCGTCAATCTCAGAATCCCATAATTTTATTTAATAGTGTTGTTTTTTGCAATGTATTTCATATTCGGGTTTCTTTCGTAATCAATAGCAATTTGCTTTTGAAATGAGCACGAAGTTTCTCTCTCCATTTCAGTCTTATTTTTCTCTGTCAATCTTTTTTTGTTGTCCTAATTGACTTATTCATGAAATGTAATTCTGGTCTGGAACCAAAAAACGTCGTCTCTCTGCAAAAATAGCTCGTATCTATAACACAAGTATTTTAAACTCGTAGTCGTACCTCCCGGGATAGCCAATCAATATCGTCCCGTCACTCACGACACGCCAACCAGAGTGTGTTTGAGATCCTCTGCACACGCCACCTTCGTTACAAGAAAATAAAAACTTGTCGCGCGTACCGCTGCAAACACATTACACCGTCGAAATGTGTGTATTTGTGTGGCAGAGATTGTGTACCTATTTATTTTTCGTCCGAGCCCCCTCCCAGGGACGAACCCTCGTGTGACACTCGCATTATTTGCCCGCCCGAGGGTATTTGCTCACGTGTGTAGGCGCCAAAACGTACTACTTTATTTATGTGTACGGGTGCCCACAATCAAAATTATTAATGCTTTTTATGTATGGAAATCTGGGCTTTTGTCCCGCTCACCGGACGCCGGTCCCCCCTAAATTGCTTTTATTCGACGACTGACTTAATAATATTTCTGTAATTAAAAAGTCGTCGTGGACATTTTCATTGCGCCGCGTTATGAGCAATCCACGTGGATTTTTTTAGGTATGTGCGTATTAAAACGGTAATTAATCGCGTTGGTGTGGTAGAGGGTTATGTTTCGGACTTCCGGAGATTAATGTTGTTGTTTGCGAAATTATATTGCGTCAAATAAGGATGAGGTGTCGGTGAAATATGGAGGTCCGTGGCGGTCTGAATGTGAACGCTGGTTCGCATGCTCCGCGCTCGTCCCTGCGTATGTTACGAGCTCCGTTTCCTGTGAGAGTAGACAAAAATGGACTAAGGGTTGCATGCACATTACATAGCAAAAGGTTAGTCTCTCTTAATACAATTACCTACAATAAAACTAACCGACCCTGACGGTTTCATCAATGACTTTATAGTTTCTTCATCATTTCAGCCGGTAAATATGATCTAGCAAAACAAAGCATTTCGCCCAAAATAATAAATAAATATGTGGTAGATGACAGAATAGCAAACATCAACATTTATAAAAAAAATACACCCTTAGTAGTTTTATATAAGTGAGTCATATAAAACAGACATCAGCACAAACAAAATCTAGTTACAAATGAGTGTGTAAGTATAATTATGTTTATCTAGAAACATTTGTCATGTCATTAAACATCTTAGGTACAATCATTAGAAACTAGGAATTAGTTCTCCAGTTATAATTATCCAGATAATCCGTGTTCAGCGAGCCGCGAGGGCTAAGGGTAGGGGTCTAATGACGACGATCGATTGGCTGACGAATCGGACGTAATAATGATGTATGAGGAGTATACGGCGCGACCGGGCCGTGTTCGATAATTCTATTTTGGGAAGGAATTTATACTTGTGAGTTTAGGGATTTGGTAGAACTTACCAGTGAACTTACTTACTAAGTAGCGCTTGTCTGTGGAAATAGGTAAGCGCAGCCGCTTTTTGCCATCATTTCATTCTTGTTTCCGCACGCTGCACTTTCATAACTCTGTAGGTATACCTACAAGGTCATCCATTAATTTCTGAAGTAACTAAGCTTTTGTATGACACTTTACCACTAATGCGTTTTCTTATTAATAGTCTAAAGAAATAGAAATACAGACTTTCAAAGGTGAAACTTAATCTCTTAATGAGCGTAGCACCACAGGCTCATTCTCTGTCTTTGGTTTATGGTTCATTATTTGTGTCTCTGTCACTCTAATTCATTTAGACATGAAAGTGACGAGGATAGTAAATTGAATTTTGTGATTTTAGAGCTAGTAAATCTCGTAATTCGATTACAAAAGTTGCACGAAATAGTAGGCTTGTTATACAAGACTGTATATGACGAAATACATATAAACAGAGCACAATATTGTATACGATCTACATACTACAGTTCGGTATAATAAAAGGGTCTTAGCGAGTAGTTAGAGGTCACGAGCTTCTGATCCGGAGATCATCCGGATCAACGAGACGTGCGCGATTGAACCCGGATATATTTCCTTATGATTCACGAAATTGGTCTAGTTATATGCGTGTGTGGGTTATATTTGAATTTCATATGCTTTGTAGAAGTAACGCGTGGTTTTGGATGTCATTGTTTCCTTGTTTGTAGGTATTGTGATAATACAAATCAAAAATGCTGTCAAAATCGAATAAAACTAACTGCGAGGGAAACAAACGCATATATAGCATTTTTTTTTCTTTAAACTTCATTGAACAATTTAAAATTATTTATAGGTACAACTGTGTTGTTTTTATTATAAAGATAGGTAAGGTATATAGCAGGAATAGCTTTTAAAAAAAAAACGAATATTTAGGAGTAATTACAACTTATAAATATACAACTTTGGTTACAGATAACTGTTCTTACTAGTTTTTTTTTCGATTATTATCTAGGTACTTTAGGCTGGAAATGTAATAAAAAATTATGTCTTAGATGTAACTTCAGTCAAGGCCTAGCTTTATGTTCAACCTATAAAACGAGCACACATTTCGACACTGCTATTAAGATCTTACTTTATCTAATCTAAAGCCTGCCAACAACTTCAAGTAGCTTCTAACTCAGACTTGAAAACCTCAAAGAGTTCATAAAAAAGCAATGTTTATACACAAAAGGCACTTTCTCATCCGTAATCGGCCCATAGCGATTCGACACGAGTACTTCCAACCCACTTCCAATACGGCCTTTTAAGGCCATTCGCCGAGAAACACCCTCTAAACAAAACGTCTTACGTACTCGGGAGCATTCGTCAGATTATAAAACGGTCATGGTTTCCCAGCGAATTGAGTGCGGGACCCTTTTGAATTTGTCCTGGTTCTATATCTGCGGAAATTACGAGTTAGCCTGTGTTTGTATGGAGCGGTGCATGGTGTAAGGAGCTTTGGGATTACGTGACTTTGTGTAGATGTTTGTTTTGAAGAATTAGACGTAGAAATGGTTTTATGTTAGTCTGAGTGTAGCACACTAAATAGCGTGTGCGTGTAGCAATACTTGATAAGTGCAGTTTCATTGCAATTTGAGAGAGCCTGTAGAGTTGTGAATTATGAATTTAGAGAACTAATTGTCGTTAATTTTAAACCATAGCGGAAAAAAAAACTTAATTTGTTTATTGAGTTGAAATCATGAAATCGTTTTACTCACCCTATTTGTCACAGATTAAAAACACGAAACCAATTTAAATTCTACTTTTCTAGGGACATAACTTCAACGTTGTGTAAGCGTTCGTTACTCTGTGCCATTAATAAACAACTATATCTCCTCTCGCGACACAAGTCGCCGTTTAAAAGATTTTCTCGTGCAATTGACCCGAAATATCCGTTTTATTCGAGGAAATAAAATCGGAACTCTCACTTAGAAAGCAGGCACGGTGCCAAAGTCCATCGAGGTGGTATTGTTGCAGGATTCGGAGGAAAACATTATACTTGATGAGTTTAGAAAATGTTTGGAACTGGACGGAAAATATTTGTTAAGGTGATGCGATCTCCGCTCCTTCGTACGTTTTAATGTTGTTTTTCCTTTCAACCAGATAACAATATAGACGACGTAAAGTACTCGTATATAATAAAGTAACGTTTTTCGTTCCGCTCGGAAACTAAATTGAGTCTTTACAGCTTTCAGTTTCAACTTTCTAACCAGAGAAGTTTTGAAGAAAGAATGACTATAAAATTAAAAAGTAGTTCAACCACATAACGTGTAACTATTATTACCTATTAAAGAGAAGTGCTCTAACTAAGCAGCCATTCTCGCGATTTTTAATTCCGCGGCGGGCCGTGGCCAGCGATTTAGCTTAATGGATTCTTTTAACGACCAAATGAATATTTTAACTCAATACCGTTAAATTAAAATGATATAAAATTAATGCCACGAATATAGCCGCGGGATTTTATTGGTTTTACAATTTGCGTCGTTACAATCACGATTGTCATTGATTTTTGAATATTTTAATTTTAATTTCAATGGGTCCGTAGCGAGGAAAATCTTGAATTTCAAAGGAATTAGATTTCGTAATGAGGTAAAATTAATTTATTATGAATGGTTAATGTGGTTTAATTTTATTTTATTTGGTAAAATCTTTTAACAATATCACACGTCATGGTTGTTTACATACCAAGGCATCTCAATCAAATAAATAACACTACACACTCGTAGCTCCCCACAATTTCCCTGTGTCGGGATGCCATTGAACACACACATAGACATATTATTTATAAATAGACGACAAAACATTCCAAAATTAAAACATTCGCTCTTCGCAATAAACTCTGCAAAAGACTTCCCAAAACCTTCTGCATCGCCAACATTCAGCACTCTACAACTCTTCACCTCTTCGAGCGCACGCCACATAATGCGATGTAAGAAAGTACACTTCCCCATTAGTCGTTCGGCAGCTCTCGTCGACTCATTAATAGTAAAAAGCAACCGCAGCCCGAGCGGTAGACAGCGAATGAAATGGGTAATAAAAGTAATAAAGTGTATTGTTTGCCCGTAGATCGATAGCCAAAGACTCGCTTAATTAATGACCAATCTCTCGAGACTCACCGGCACTTACACTAATTAATTAAAGTCTCGCAAACGGAGTAATAAAGTGAAGTTTCATGTTTGCTCTCATTGTTTCAGACGATGTTTCGTTTTTAAAGATGATGCGATCGATAGACGGGCTTGACGCAATCAACGCGACTCGATCGAGCCAAGATTGGGACGCCGTTCCCGAGATTAGATGAAGCTGCTATCACTTTGCGATACCCTCTCTCACCTGCCCTGCCTCGCCCGATCGCCTAAAATGGCGGCTTAAAAAACGCGACGCGAACTCACTTTGTGATTTGAGTCGCACTTGTACAGTTTTTTACTTAAACGAGCACAGTCGCTCTTTGTGCTTGAATAGCTGCATTTGCCAGATGAAAAAGATTTTATCGTTGTACATTTTTAACTCCGAGTACTTATTTCTATTTCAACGTAATGCTGTGATTACTTTTATCGGGGGAGTACTTCGCTAAAATAGATACCGTAATTGATATGAGTTTTACGGTCGCTAATAAAAACACTCGTACATTTTATGCAGACCGGTGTAATATAGAGTTATATCGATGCAATTCGACATTTTATCACTCCCCATCACTATAAAATGGCGACACCGTATTCACGCTACCTATTTCTCTTTTGATAAAAATAAAAACGAATATACGGAAAAATTGTTTCATTGAGTCCGATAGAAACCAATATTTTGTGCTACCTTTGATGTCGGCTTATTTAAACATAGGGGTTTCGGAGGCCTATATTGCGTCACTTCAAAAACGTTTTCCGCCGGGATATGTTCCAAAATGTGGGTATATGGAAAAATGGTTTTCCCTTTTTGCGTGTTTGCCGACGTACTTGTGTACGAGTGTAGTGATAGCTTACGTGGTATTTGGCAACATGAAAGAGCCCGATGTAAATGTTTTAAATGCTGTGTTTATTCAGAACGTAAATACGTTTCATGCTCTTATGGTTTTGGCCTTCAAAGCATGCAATGTGCAAAGGTAGGAGATATGTATATGGAAGTAGACTAGACATTCATGCGGTAATACTTGTTTGCATAATAAACACGATTCTCGTCGTTTCGGTTAAGTATTCAGCTAGATAGTAAGTTAATAAACATCGGTTTGAAACTCACACAGTTCTGGAGTTAATAACCTCTCAACTCGGTTCAAAACGAGTTCTTCAATCGATCAATCATTAAAATAATCGGTTGTTTACGTGAATTTTATTTAGAAGAAATAAAAGCCTATTAAATCTTCCGAGCTATGGCTGAGAAGTGGCAGACAAAAGTGGTGCTGAGGCTCCGAAAGCACTCGACGGAGCCGAGACGAGGCGCGCCGATTCCCAGCCATTATTTTTACGGTCGTCGACCACCACTCATCGCTGCCATACGGCCTGCGGTGATTTAACTGCGAACTCTTCAAAATGCTGCCTATTTGCAGCAAAACATCTTAGATGCGATAAAAAAACAACTCTTTTGTTTGGTAATTCGAGTAAAACAAAATATCAAATATATACCTAAACATATATTTCGTCACGCCTTTCCCCCAAACCTGGCAGAGATGTATTACAACATCCACATTTCGCTGGACAATATTCAGTCCCAAATGTGACAGGGGGCGAGTCTATAGCTACACCGGATTCCAGTCATGTAGCAGATGGCATACAATACGCACATAATGAACAAATTGGTGCATGCCGTCGTCTGGGATCGAACCCGCTCCCTCTGCCTTGAGAGGCGGGCCTTAGTCCTCTAAACGTCTCCAACTAGACTATCATCACTCAAATACTGAACAATATGTATTTAATCAAACATCGTGATAATGAAAAAAATAATAGATAGATAGATAAACTTTCAATTATTTACACCAGATATAAGAAGAAATATAAAATGAGAAGAATCTTCCAGTCCTACTAGTCGAGATATTTTTTAGTCATTGTCTCTCTCGTTTGAAAAGCCATAGGAGTCAGAGTGACCAAGAAACATCTCAAAAGTCAAGAATAGGGGCCAGGCATTTGAAGGAATTGTTTCAACTCTTATAATTCTCAAACTTACTAAGGCCGTTACATTTTTATCATCTTTACATAGTACACACCTGAGCACGGTTAAGGTTGTTAATCCCATAAACGTAGGTAACATACGTTTAAAACACATAAAATGCATTTTTCCAATAACTGCCCGGAGCCGCCAGTAACTTTGGATCCAGTTTGAACCAGTTTAATCCACAGTATTCCACAGACTAGAAAGCGAGCTTCCCGAGTTATTAATTGCCTCAATAATATGTAAATGACCTACTGCATCATCGCTAGGGCTAATGGTAAAAACTTACTTAGTGCTGAACCCCGGGACCTATGAATTTTAGTTATGGAAAGCTTAATTGAGACCGGGAAGCTGGCGTACGCTAAAAGTCTGTTTGAATGTATAACGTAGCGAATGAATGGGGTTGAAGCTTGTCAAACTTTTGAGGTTGGAATGAATGAAAGTTTCTCAAATCTATACAACAGATGGCGTATGCTTGACTTAAATTAATTGAGTGCTTATGATGCCATGTCTCATGATCATAACGATGCAAGTAAAATACAAGTAAGTCCTACGATTACCCTATTTTATACTAAGTATAAAACCTTTTTTATACTATGTAGGCTGAATGTCATCTGCTACATGATTGGAGCCCGGTGTAATGCGACAGGTTCGCCCCCTGTCACATTTGGGACTGAATATCGTCCGGCGAAGTGTAGATGTTGCATTACACCTCTGCCAACCCCTTCGGGGGAAAGACGTGACGATATGTTTTATTACGATATGTTATGATATGGCTGTAGAAAACCTTGTAACTAAAAAAAAGAATTTGAACCTTCTCTACAACAGAGTACTAGAAGGGTTCCTCAAGTAAAACTAAAAACATTATCATTATCATCATGATCTTTGGGCCACAAGAACCACTCAGTGGATGCCAGGTCGAAGTCACCCTTGCGATAGACCCAGGAAGCTATTTCGGGACGACCTCGACAAGCACCAGAGGAACTGGCTAATTATAGCTCAAGATAGAAACAAATAGAAAGAGGGTAGAACGCCTTAGCCCAACATTGGAACAGCACAGGCTTGTAATAATAAATAATAATATCAGCCCGTAATCAGCCGTAATCGCCTTCTGATAAGCGTAGGCTTCTCTTGTACGCCATTTCGGTCCTGAGCTAATCATGCCTTGTCATTTTTATAACGTACGATAAAATCATCGACCGAATAAAAGAATACATGTAAACAATGTACAGCAAGCTTCGCAACACTAGTTCACGTCCACGTTATCAAAGCCTAAGCCTATCTAGACAGGTTTGTGAGCTAGTAACAAAACTCGAGCCTACTACAAAGCTGGAAGCTTTATCCAAACTCATAATAAACAATGATAATAACTGCACCCGAAATGAGAAATGACGTCACGTTCGTGCGGCCCGCGGCCTTAAATCTAGATTACGTAGTAGTTTCTTATTTTTGTTATCAAAATTTAAGGCCCGCAATTGTGGATGGCCGTCGCGAGAGGCTAAAAAATAGGTGTATTGCGTGCCGTGAGAAACGCTAAGAATTCCAGTACAAGTTGTGGGAGAGAGCGTTGTGAAGGGATTTATTTATTTTTATTAAGGAGCTACTGGTTTAATATAAGCATCTCTCTCTCTCTCTCTCTCTTGGTCTCTTAATATCCCTCTCTCTCCCTCTCTCTCTCTCTAAGAAAGTGTGGAATGTTTTGCCTGAGAGTGTCCTTCGATAGTTATAATCTTTAAGTCGGTTTCATCTAGGCAGGTGTGCTTCATCATAAATTGTATACCTTGAAGCAGTTTATTATTATCGAAATAAAAAAAATATTTTCTACCTCTCTTGTTGACAGCTCTAAAAAATTACAATGCATTACAATGCAACTGCATATTTCGCTCAAACAGTCGCGCTCGCTCCCCGCTCACGCGTCGCTCGCTTCGCTCCGTATATTTATCGTAAGCTATTAACTGCTTAGTCTACGCGCTGGCGCGTTATCAGCGACAGTCGTTCCACTATCTAAACGGCGTTTGAGTTTGTAATGCGAGTTCGAATCTATTTGCCGTGGTAATGCTTTATTAATTAGCTTTGTGCGAGGGAAGACAATGGTTCTTATTGAGTTGAAGTGAGACATTTTTCAATGTTTTCTTCGCTCACATTAACTGTTGTTGCAATTAGAATTCTAGTTGGTGTTAACTGCTCTTTGACTATCTTTTTTAGGAAGGAATGTAATGAGAACAATGAATTTTTGCTGGTCAGACCTCATCAAAACAAAACAACATATCGTCGCGCCTACCCCCTGAAGA
Source organism: Peribatodes rhomboidaria (assembly GCA_911728515.1). Classification (NCBI taxonomy): domain Eukaryota; kingdom Metazoa; phylum Arthropoda; class Insecta; order Lepidoptera; family Geometridae; genus Peribatodes; species Peribatodes rhomboidaria. The sequence goes on along the minus strand of OU452171.1, from coordinate 16,239,148 downwards.
GGCTGGCAGGGATGTATTTAACACCCACACTTCGCCGGATGATATTCAGTCAAAAATGTGACAAGTGGCGAGCTTGTCGCCATAACCGGGCTCCAGCGTGGCAGATGATATTAAATACGCATATATGTTCACACAATGAACGAATTGATGCGTGCCTTCGGCTGAATCGAACCCGCTCCCTATGGCTTCAGAGACGAGCCTTTTCCAACTAGGCTATTGTGGCTATCATTAATACTGTGATATAAATTAGTAAAGTATTTAATGGTTTGGTTACATCATCCAGTTACATAATCTATACAGAGTGCAATATCTGCATTGCTTTACTTTAATGTTTAGTATTTTGGTCTAGAGATCCGATTTTACACAACTTATTTACGCTTGAAAATAGCTTGTTTATCAGTTCATTTATCTTTGATAGCCTGAATGAGATATTTCCTTGATTTATCTTCCCACGTTAAACGTTGGTAATAAGCCGTCCTGACAACCTCCTTCCTGATATTCCTAACATTCGCATGCAGGCTACCTCTTCCCCGAAAATCGGTTCACTAAATAAAAACAAACAAACGGACGTATCTAAATCCTATTCACGTCACGACGGACTATTCCCGCTATCAATAAATCAATATACAATGTATAGCAAGGAGGCGTTAATAAGGGCCTTGTTCGACACTGTCGCAGTACACTGAGGGCAGTAGGGAATTGGGACTGTTTTTATTAATGTTCCTAGGTTGGTTTTCGCCAAAAAAGTTTTGAAGATATCTTTTAATATTTAAAAAAAAAACTCAAAATTTAAATATTATTTTAATTCATTTGACAGGTACTTTTTGCATGAGTTCTATTGATTAAACTAAACTAAAAAAAACCTAAAGCATAAAGCAGCTCTTCACCAAGATTTTGGGTGCCATACAAATGAAATTATATTTTTATATTTAAACGATCGAATTTAATGTTTTTATTTTATTATCATTGTTTAATTTATGTGTATTTTAAGGGCCATAAAAGCTTGTTATTACTCCCAAAGAAAATATAAGTGTGTACTTATATTTTAGTTACTACGTTAGTATTTGGAAGACGTTGATCTAATAGGTCTAGTCTTCAATGACTTTTCATTTCACTTATTCACAAATACTTATCACACTACTAACGCCAAGACATCTGACAAATCAATGGTTAAAAAAAAAACAATTTACTTATAAACTTGCCTTAAATAAATAATTTAAACAAGTCACATTATTAAAAGAAAAACTAAAAACCCGGCTGCAAAATGTTGTACCCTATGTCACTTCCACTATTAAGACGATTCAAATGACACCTCACATATCGAAATCCATCCAGCTGTTTAGGCTGTAGGGCGTGCCAATAAAAGCTCATACATACAGTTAACATACACTTGAAAAATTTTACTCTACTTCTTACGCAGTCAAGTAAAAATTAATCAATTTAACACAGACTTACATTAAACAATTGAGTTTTTTTTATCAAAACAACTAAGCCATTAGTCAAGCAGCACTCCAAACCTTCCCAATCATCCCATACTGCCTCTCCGAGCCATCGTAAGAAAAGCGACCCATTTCGCCGGCCAGCCAGGCTAAGTTCGTATTAAGAAGGGCTGCCAGGGCAGATAAGAGCGGGCCAGGCGACCGGCTAATTGCCGGATAGATACAGCGACTGATGCCCGCCGCTACGTTGTTCCATGCGGATAGCGATCGCGAGAAAACAACGCTAATGATGTTCAAGCGCAATTTGCGAATACGAGTAGACTCTTCAAGGGTAGACAACGCACTGACAGTGTCTCGGGTATTTCAAGGGAAATTATGGATAAAGCTGTGTGACCAGTGTTACCTCTGGGTCGAGTTGGTGAGGACACCGCCTTGTCCTCTGATCTGTCTGTGTCTATTTACAACTTATTTATTTTTTAAGAAAAATAGAGCCAGTAATTCCATTTTAATGACACCAACTGTTTTCCGTTCTCCCTGCGTAGCAAATTCTTCTACCGTAACTACAAACTTTTCCATGCGAATATCATTGTCAATTCGTTGCTTTGTAAAAAAATGACAAACAAACAAACATTACATGCCTAAAAAGATGAATTGACGTAGGGTATTTTTTCCAGGATTATCTATTCTAAACGTTTATCATCGTCGATCAGACTGTCACTTACGTCTAGCCTGTCAAACATAAAATATACTTTACTACATAAGCAATAAGATAAAATATAGAGGTCAGCAAATTTGACGGTCGATTGCGTCTACAAAGCCAAGTCACATAAGTATACCTTATAAATAATCCCTGTAAACTCCCGATAATGCCCTCTGAGATCGCTACGTGCTGTCGACGTAAAGACCCTTATGCTCCTTAAAGACTATCGACATCTCACCGCAAACCGGCGTTTCTATATCGTAAAACCCCACTAAAATTTCCATAAAAACACTCAATATTAAAAAGCGAGCCGTCCGGGTATAAGTCTGTCCGTCGGTGCGGGTTGCGCGACATTCGTATTCTGGCCGCGGGCTCTCAAACGCTATATCTTTTCACTACCTTCATAAGGACGGTATACGATCCCGGCGCGGTTGCAAACTTCCTATAAAGAGACCCGTAAGGCGCTCACGTGTGGCTACGTGGAGGGCCGTGTGCGGCCCGCCTTATCTTTTATGCGTCGTTTAATATCGCGATTAAGGTTACAGAATCGATTTTTGCGCTGCGCCTCTTGTTTGTTGATTTCGTATTAAGTGGCCTTTATGCGTTTATAGCTTATAATACAGTCTCGCGCCTTTTTTCAGCCTATTTTCTCGGCGTAGTTATTTTTATACGGTTATTGAGAATACGTGCGAGCCCATTTCGAGCGGAATTCATAAATTCGGCGCGTATCGTCCTCTTACGGTATTCCTTAAGGTTTCGCTTTTGATATTAAGAGAGCGCGGGTCTATAATTTCGTCGTGAATAAAATATGGCCGTAAAAGCTCATCAGCTTTAAGTAAAACTAAATTATGGATAGGAGTTCGAACTCGCGCGTGCCTTCTGGAGTGGTCTTTGATCCTTATAGATAAGGTATACACTGTTTACAATCTCAACCAGCTCATTCGTCTTCTTCAAAGTTGACACTCTCTGCGAGTCGAATATACATCGCATACAAATGATTACTCTATTTTACCTATTTTTAAAGCTTACGATCAGAAGCGCAATTAATTATTCATCAATCATTTGTAAAAATAACATTACTTTTACAAAAAAAAAAAATAGTATTTGCCTACTATGCTATAGTGTAGATTCGTCAATGCATTATAATTATTTACCACATTTATGTATTTTTAATTCAATTGAATTCGGGCCATCCATCAATGACATTGGCATACTTGCTTACACTTGGTAACATCAAATGCCCAATCATAACTATCGCTTGTAATTTTACGATGTTAGGTTTCCGCAGCCGATTCTCTGTCCACAGAGGTCAGTATAATCACTGTTATTGGGTCCCAACTGAGCTCCGTAGTTAATTCTAATCATGCTAATACCGTTTGGATTATAATAAAATTTAATATACCAAAGTTTGTTGGTCACATACTGTAGTTTCACTGTAGTTTTGAAACATTGTTTGCTCTAATGCTCTAATAGTATAGCAGTGGTTGAACTAAGTGTACTTTTCGAAGCATAATACTTGTTTAGCGTTTTGAAGTTATTTTTCCGTCTAAAAGCTGTGTTTGCTTTTACTGTTTTTTTTTTCATGAACTAAATTAGTATTAAACTAAATTAGTATTTTATGACCTGTAATTAATACAAGAATCATAATAAGAATAGTTTTATTATACTACGAGTATATAGTTGACCAAACTTATCTGTCAGAACTAAACTTATCGTCTGAATATGTTAGAAGATATTGCGAACTACAAAACAGCTTCTGTTTTAAGCCTCCTGAGAAATTCAGACACTAGGACATGCAACTCATCTCTGCCGTTCTTTCCATTACAAAAAGACAGCAACCGCAAAACCAGCCTTATAAAGACCTTCATTGTGTAAATTTGTCAAAATGTATTTCCATAAAGAGATATCCATATTTCCAAATTTCGCATAAATAAATTAAGTAAATCAATTCATCTCAATTTACATTGCAATCAAAAACAATAATATCGCGAATCATACATCAAATTACCGCCGAAATGAAGTTTTAATATCAATTATCTGAACGTAAACACGATTATAATTAAATTAACGTAGTTACCGAATATTTGAGTTTCGACGCCGCCGCGGAATTTTGTTATCAAATAAAAAATTTGTGGGTAAAGTTATGGGCTAATATAAATTGTTATTTGATGGGGAAACAAATGAAAATAATTAACTAATTATACGTTTAAAACAATTGAGTTTATTTCACGCTTAAAAATAACTGTATAGAGCTGTAACAACAGTCGTATCTACTGCTACGGAAATGTTATAACACCTCCACGTCAATCTTACTTTACACCTACGATTTTGTTTTCGTAGCAGTACTGTCATTTCAACGTAGCGGTAGTGCTATGCCAGTAGTGTCTCACTGCTACGACATTGCTACAACTTAGACGGTTCTAAAATCATAACTACCATCTCCTACAATCTAACAACAAACGTAACCTTTTACGTTTCCAGTAAAAATACGCTCAATCTTGTTCGAACGCAAGGCTAAGTTATTCGATTTCACCCTTTTAAAAACTGCCACGACACGCATTCGATGAAGATAAATCGTGCAGAAAAACTACCCGTCGGCGACCTCATTAAATGCCTCGAAGACACTGCCGACGTTTTCCATAAACTACCAATCTACCCGCAGAGGGCTTCCATACCATAACAACTATTGCATAATCTGGGTCCGTCCTCGGGTCTGCCCCAGTGACTGTGTTGGAAGCTGTGGCGTTACCGCGCAATTTTCGATAAGTTCCTCGTATTAGGGCCGCCGTACACGCATAAAGCCGTCATTCCGCCGTCGCCGTCTATCGCTTTATAGCCAATCGTGCGTATAACAGCGACACGGTAAACTCGAACGAATGTTTAAAACGACTTCGGAGCCATTGTTCGAGACTCCCAAATGGCCTCGTTGTTCTAATGTAACTTGATTGTGAAACAAAGGGCGCGGCCGCTCTGAACTCGACTAACAAACTTTTGCAATGCGACAGTCTTTTGTCTTTGGAAAGAAGCCGATTTGAGCTCGCTCCGACGCGGAGTGGCTGCCGCGCTCAATGGAGCTTTTTACTGAAAAATACCGAGTGGAGTTGCAAGATCTTGCCGAGTTATTACACATGTGAGCGGCAAGCCTTGTACAAGTGAGTCTACGTTAATGGTGTCTAAATATGGCTTCGGGATATCGTAATTTTGATAAAAACCGACTTAAAATTAGGCTTTAGTTGTTCATATTTTGCATCTCAAAGCAAGCTCAAGAAGTACAACGACTGTCTGTGTTAATGTGCAGAAAGTAAGTTTCTTACAAATTTAAGTCAGCACACTCTAATAACCTACACCCCGCAATGCAATCAGAGATATCTTTGAAAGATATTCCGCCTTCAAAAGGAAAAAATCTTGCAAAACTGAACTCGCTGCATTAGTTTACACAGCAAAGGCCATTTGAGCAAGTTTTATTGCTATTCTAAACTTATCTTGACTAGAGCTGCCGCGCTCAATGGAGCTTATTCCACTGAAAGAGAGAGTTTCGCTCTGGACATTTTATATTGTGTAATTCAATTCAACATTGTAAAGGTGGAGGTGCCGGCTCGTATTTAGTAGAATGACATCGCCCTGAGGAATCTTTTGCAAGAAGGAAAGCAATAACGTTCCTTGTGCAATACTTTAGACTGAAAAGTTAGGCGTGTTAGTGAAGTTATTTTATGGAAAACTGCAATCTTTTGTTTATGGTCTTAGTAGTGTGCGTTGAAGGATTTATCACATTGGATGCGTTCTGCGTCCTACGGAAATGAATGTAGCCTGCATCGTGAACATCATTTGGGGGTCGAGGAAAGCGGTCAGCGATTTTTTCCGCGTCCACTTTCGACCTTCTGCCCATTGCATTCGTTACGATCTTCTGCTTGTGCTCGCACGGTCAGATTGTATTCACACAAAATATATATGAACTGTAAATGATGTTCACGCATGGTTTCGGCTGCGTTCAATTTGACCGGACCGCAGGACGTAAAACGCATCCAGTGTAAGGAATTTTGAAAAAAATGGAACGATCTGTGCACGCAATATGTATTGTATGATGCCAAACTAAGTCAAGATATTTAAAAGAAAGCTTATATTTAATCCTAACGGCAATACAAAGAAAATAATTTTAAAAGTTCCTAATTCTTTAATAATAAACTTTATAAATAACGAAGAACTCCACAAAATTAAAGTAAGTACGTAATAAGACAAAAGAACCCGCTGGCCAGCTTTAAATCAAATTAAAATCCAATCTTTCAAGAATAAATTCAAATTTTCCCGCCAGAAGAGCCCGGAACTGATTACCGTTATGTTTCATAGTGGATGTACTTCCGTATCCTCGCGGGGTAAGATTTAATTAGGTATCGTCTTGCACTACTTACAGGTGCGGGAATAGCTTGACTATGATAAGAAGTTACAAGAAAATATTAGCTTCTGTCTCTAGTGTAATGTTATGCAAATAATTAATTACAACTTATTTAACGATTGTAAAAAATGTGTTTGTTTTTAATGTAACAGAGTGATGCGACGAATGAGTCCCGAGTTGTTTGGCTGAGCGGCATGTTTACTATATATGAATACTAGCTGTTCCCCGCGGTTTTGTTTTTCGGGATAAAAAGCACCCTATGTCTGTTTCTGTATTCAAAATTTGAAGATGATCAGTTAAGTAGTTGAGATGTGAAAGCATTACAAACAAACAAACTCACTTTCGCATTTATAATATTAGTTAGGATTAGGATGTAAACACAGTCAGTCACATCATACAGTTCAGTGCCACTTGTAGTTTTGGACTTTGTCAATTTAAACCTCTGCGACGCAATGCACTGAACATGTCACTAATTACTAATTACTTTACACATTTTGTTACTTATTCAAAATAAATTTCAAAAAAATCTTTTGTCAAACCTATCTCGACTACTAAGTTAGGAAAAAAATATTGTGGTCTACTGTTTTTTTTTTTTTAATTTATATAAAACCAATGTTAACAGAGTACTCTCACATTAATAGAACGTTACCCTATGTTTCAAGTAAACGTATGTCAAAGAGATGTTACAGTCTGTTCGTGCAAATATTTAATATCTTTTTCTACGTTTTACTCTGTTTTCGTTAAATGAAATCGTCGACAATTTCCGACCTCATAAAGTTGTCGCGCGCACACTTCCGCGCAGAGTTTGATGTGTCACTGTGATCAAAGCAAACTGCTTCTTCATGTTTATGAAATATGAGTAAGTATACTACCAATAAGACACTAGTTGTATACTGTAGCATTGCCTGTAGACTGCCATAATACTTTAAAAAAGCTGGGCTTTCCTTTCTCAATTTAAAATAATAAGAGGAAAGCTTAAAAACCGAGTTCCCATCCTGTAATTCGTAATCCAGACTTTTGTTGATATTTTAAAACCTACTTGACCCATTTCGATAAAATTTATAAGGGACCACCTCTAAAGGATGAGCTACCATAAAAAAAATTTAAATGGATTCAGAATTGGCGGAGTAATCGCTTAACGTACATATAAAAACATTCAGTCGAATTAAGAACCTCCTTCTTTTTAAAAGTTGGTTAAAGAATTAAGACAAGCGTCTTGTTATGTACTAGCTGCGCCTCACGGTCCCACAGAACCGTAATTTTTTTCAAGATAATCGGTTCAGTAGTTGAGTAGTCGTAGTCCTTTTCTGTCACCTGACAATGTATATTCAGAATTTCATGAAGATTAATTAATAGGTAAGGTATGGAAGCGTAACAAACAAACAAATTCACATTTTGACGTGTAAAATACTAGCTGCGCCCTGCGATGTTACCCGCAGTTAAGAAGTAGTCTATATTCCAGACTATGATCTCAGTGCAAAATTGCATCAAGATTCGTTCAGCGGTTCTAGCGTGATTAAGTAACATCCATCCATCCATTCAAACATCCATACAAACTTTCGCATTTGTTATATTAGTGTGATTAGCTATGAGTACGATAGATGTTTAGTAAAAATGTGTACAATTTTCGAAGGATTAAAGAAAACAATTTGTGAAAGAGTTTATCTCTTATACAAATTGTTTTTTTTTAATTACACGATTTACAACAGCTCAACGTGGTCAAGCCACTGAGAGCAGGCAACCCTCCGCTACCCAAGCCTCTCAGCAACGCGAGAACCCATTTTGAGGTACTTAAAACACTCCTAATTGAAAAGCTAATATTCTCGGCATAACATTAATTATGCTCTAGAGGTTGCCCCGTAATCTCCGTGGAGAAATCCTTATTATTTAAAGTGATACGCTGACGTTTTAAATATTAAAAGTTGGGCGGTGCTTTTGAAAGCACGTAGTTGATACTCAAAGAGCGTGGAAACAACTCCCTTGAGGTACGTGTTTTGTTAATGAATACGTTGTTAGTGAAAGTTAATTTAAATAAAGACGTTAAAAGGTTGAGAAAGCTTCGTGATCCGTCTTAGTTTTTGCATCAGAAAATATAAACATTTTGGAAAAAATCACTATGTACATATGTTTTTTTTTTCAAATTGATACTATAATCAATAAAAACAGCCGTTTATCCGGATAGTAATAGTAAGTTCAATACTAGCTGCTAAAAAAATTTTTGATCTGTCCAAATCCATATACGAGTATCATCTACACTACTACTTTTATAAAGATGAAAAAAAAAATTTTTTGCCTAATCCTTTTTTGTGTGTTTGTAACGAATTAACTCAAAAGCTACCAGTCCGGTTTCAGAAATTCTTTCATCAATAGAAAGCTATATTATTCCTAAATGACATCATACGCTATAAAACGCGAGCAAAACCGCGGGCAAAACAGCCAGTAATTCATAATACAATATACGTCTTTAATAAATTGATCTCAGAAGAAGTCAATTAAATACTCAACACGCGCGATCGATCGTGTAATTCGAAGGACAAATCACAAACAGCACAGATGGACGCTCAGCGACAAAGGCGAATTTTGACCCAATCTCAAACTCCAATCAAAATTCCAATAATCAAAATTAATGTATTCAATAACGCCGACAAATTAGTCGGCCTCTGAGAGAGCTTCCGGTTTTTTCTCGCAATTTTCCTTATTTTTCCGGGCGAATGTTTTCGAATGTCAAAAAATTGAACGATATTTCAAAGTGGGAACAAATTCCCGAGAGATAAGCGCGTCACAGAGTTGGAGTGTATTTCATTGGAGTTGTTATCAGTTGGGTCGGCGCGGGTCGCTCGGCGAGCGGGCCGACACTATTGTCAGTATGGCTGCTTACTAATTTAGATTTTACTTAATCCTATGCATGATTAAGAACAAACAAGGTCTAGCTTTCCGGGAGGCGACACTTAACTACGTCACTCTCAGGTCGTCACATACGGTGAAGATGTTATCATAATGTGTAGTATGTATGTGTAGACCACATTTCACAATATCGCTAGCCCTACATTTGATCAAAGCAACACACACGACGAAGATAATAATCATAAAATTTTAAGTGTCCTCTTCTTCAGATACTGACTATTTTTTCATGGTTAAATATGTCGAATGCTAAATCCGGCATTTTTATCTGCATCTTCATCGTTTATGATGGCCTGTGTGTCAAAATCTCCTTCAAACTTGTATTATTTCAGTCTTGCTTATTCATCGATTGACGTAAATGCGTGTCACCCACGTTACATTTTTTTTCTCAGAACTGGCGGAGCATATTATCTATACTTACCATGTTTGTATCTTTTGTCATACATTTATCGTGAGACCAACGAGACTCCCAGTTTCAAACGCTGTATAGCGGCAAGCACGCAGAACTGAGAGTTAGAACTTAGTTCAGACTTTGACATACGAAAGTAATTCTGTTTGTTACAAATTCTCTTTCACGGCTAAAATCGTCAAAATCGAAAACAATAATAGCTGAGTTGTTCTTAAGGATAAGACTGGAATAATATTAATTTCACTATTGGATAACTAAAATGGAGAACGTCAAGCATAAAACGTCGATTCATCATAATCTTTTATGGCTTGCGACTTCCTACTTCCTACCTACTGTATGCACTTATTTATCATATCATAACAAGTCCTTACCGATACTGTTTTCCGAATGTAGTGTCGGGTCAAATCGACTCAATCGTCGAGTTCTGCCTCGCCGGGGTCAATGGCGATCGGATGAGAAATGTGCAGTCATCTCCAAACGAGTGTCGGAGGGTTAATGCGGCGAAGTTTCTCTGAATGTTCCTATGGATATATCAGCTTTTTAACAAACCATTCCAGTTGAAAAGATGTCCATGAGGGCCTCATGAGGTTTCATATGAACGGAGTGTGGTTTCGTAAGAATCTCTTGTCGATACTGTTTATCAAAATGTAGTGCGGGTCAATTCGACCCCAATCGTCGTTTTCCCGCCGCGCCGCCGGGGGTCAATCGCGACCGGATGAGAAATTGTGCACTCGGCTTCGAAGTAGTGTTGGAGGGTTAAATTGGTAGAGTTTCTTGGAATGTGCGTTTAAGTTTCTATGTCAGTTTTTGCGCGCGAGGAGAAAAGTTGTACTTTATACGGTGATTTAAAAAAATCATCGTACGTCGTTCGTATTCCACGAATGAGACGATGGACAATGTAGCCGACTGAACTTTGACATACAATAAAAAAAAACACATTTGGTGAATAACACATTTGTCCACTTAAAAAGTTTAGATATTCCGTTAAAAAAAATTGAGACATCAAATCGAAATGTATTTTTTTTGGTCAAACGATCGCACGTGGCTAAGGCTGTGTTTCCACTGGAGATGTGTGAGAAACGACCAGTGGTTCACTTCATTTACATAATAATAATAATAATATTTGCATAAAACATGAGGGTACAATACATTGACAATGCATTATAAGGTCTTATAAGGTCTTATACATCGCGTAGTGATCCCATTGGCGGGCTTTTTCATAGCGCACTCGTTTTTCTCCGGTGCATGGATACGCACCCTTACTCTGTTTCTTAGTACTTAGCTATACCTTGGCTATACCACGTAATATCTGTTATAGGTAGGTAGCAGGAAAACTTCGGACGAACAAGTTCAAAATGAAAGATTCCGCGCAGTATGTGAAGATATTGAATTTGAAAATTTAACCGCGCATCTTGTGATGAACTTTACAGTTTTGAACTAGTATTTGTGAAATTGTAGTTACTTCTTGTATTTGTAGCTATTTTGTATTTGTATTAAGTACGAAGTACATATTTTTGGACATGTAATATGCATTTTTGCTAACGTCAAGTACTTAAATAAATTAAGTGGGTACCTAAGAGTGTACTTAAATAAATTAAAATAATGTTAAAGCCACTTTATAACTATATATAATATGTATATTGGACCTTAGTGCTTTGTCAAACTTTACTATTTCAATAGGTGAAGCAAAATCAAAAACATTAAAAAGTAAAAACATACTCAGCCGTTGCTAAATTGAATGAACGCACGAACTTTTCTACTAATAGTTTAATATTGATTTATTTAACACTTCTGTTGTACTTCTGAAGCGGACGCTTGCAAGCGCATTTTTTAAATGATTATGTAGTTATTTTTTATTTAAGTTTATGTATTTTTATATTATTGTTTTTTATTTATAAGTGGTATTTTTTAAGTGGCCTTATTGACATATATATTTAGTTTATCTTTCACCTAGCTGTAAGATACCCTAACTTTGTAAAATAAAATAAAATAAAAATAAATTTATTAATTGTGTTGATATGGCTATTTCTGAACCACATGACGAGACAACACCTAATAAAATCCAACAGTTCGTTCTCATCACCCAACAAAATCTGTATATGGCCTCCTTATACAGCTTAGCACCATAACCGAACATTATCAGGCGATTCCTTATGAGCTATAAGCATGGAAAGAGGGCTATGGGCTATAAGGAATCAGGCTATAGCCTATAACCGCGGAGTAGAATATTCTACAGATTGACAACTTCTTATATTTGGTTAGGTCTATTAGTTTGAGGAATCAGTACCGATTTTCTGTTTTTGTAAAACACTTAACGCTAACGCGTGCACGAAACATGAGTTACATATTATAAAAAATAAGGTTTTTATTCGACACTAAAAAAAAATTTATCCGAAGATTTTTGTTTTATTTCTTTTTTTAACATTTTATAGCGACATCTACGACAAGCAGCACTTGGCCCTTCTAAGGCGCTGGATAGACAGAAATGACGTAAGACAAGGATGGGAGCGGAAGCATGGCACCTTCATACATAAAACTTAAAATACCTAAGTATAAAATTAAATTAAAACTTTAAAAACCCCCGGCACCGACTTTTGATCAGCACCGATTTTCATCAAACATACCTAAAGACACTCCCGACTAATTCACCTTACAAACAAAAAAACTAAATCAAAATCGGTTCATCCGTTTGGGAGTTGCGATGCCACAGACAGACACACACGCACACACACAGACACGTCAAACTTATAACACCTCTTTGCTTTTGCGACGAGGGTTAAAACAAGAAGCATTACGACCGTGCCCCTCTTCGCCCGTGTTTTCTGTATGTGATAGTCAAAGTCAAAGTCACAATGTTTTTTATTCAATTTAGGTATCAAAGATACACTTATGAACTTTGACGTTCATAAGTTTTTATCGTTTTTTATACATCGCGTCTCTTTTACACTTTGTATTAAAGTACATCGTACGTCGTCTGCGTCCCGTCCGTGTCTCGTCCACGTCTTGTGTCTTTTGTGCCTGGCTTGCCGCTAAAGCGTGGCTGTTTAAATTTCCTATTCTCTGAGTACTCTCACTAAACCAGCCTACTACTCAAAGAGTCGCGCACATGATCCCCTTGTGTGTTCGAGCGGTTCGCGCACACATCGTTGTGCATGTTGTACAAGCACCAACAGTCATGCGCTGTCTCTCTGTAAGCATTGTCTACTCAGTGCTATAACCATGAGTGTGCTTAATGTAATAACTTATACTTATATTATCAGCGCTGATACGCTGCCAAATACGAAGTAATAGGGAAAAACATAGCGCTGCTAATGAGACGCAAATTGATAAGCTCTTATCATATCGTGGCTACTTATTGTTTATTCTGTTTCAACTTCGGCTATGAAGTTGTTCCTAAAAAAGGTTTAATAAAAGTAGGTTCGTATACGCCGAGTGCTAAGCCCTGGTGTCAGAATTTTTAGGCCACCTGAAGGCCTAGAAATTAAATGAACTGACTGTAAGTTTTAGTTTTCTTGCAAGTTTTCTAAATCTTCTCAACAATATTTACTAACAGGTTATTAAAAAAAGTGCGATGGCAGCCTAGTTGGGAGAAGGTCCGCCTCTCAAGCTAGAGGGAGCGGTTTCGAACCCAGCCGACGGCACGCACCAATTTGTTCATTGTATTATCATATGTGCGTATTGTATGTCATCTGATACATGACTGGGGCCCAATGTATGGCGACAGACTCACCCCCTGTCACATTTTGGACTGAATATCGTCCGGCAGAGTGTGGGTTATTGTATCTCTGCCAGCCCCCTCGGGGGAGAGGTGTGACGATATGTACCTATGTATTAAAAAAAGTAGTAAACGAAAAGCTTTAATAGATTCCCGACATGATACTTGGACCAATTTGGAAATGGACCAAGTTAGGTAGTGGACCAAACCGACCGGAAGAATGATGCATGACATGGTATAATTCCAATAAATACCTAACTTGATAAAAAGAAAACAGAAAAATAACTGTAGAGATTCGTCAAAAAATGTTACTCACAACTCAAGCATTTCCAAAACTGTTTGTTGGCACATTCTTTCTACATTTTCAAACCTAAAGCCTGTCGTACCTGCCTCGAGAGGGCATTGATTACAAACTTTCCTCACTCTTGGCACTCCTCTCTCCAAGTTTCCGTATCTCAGTATATTTGTCATACGAGCACTGTTCCCGATTTATTGATATTATTTCAAACTCGAGGAAAACATGTTAAGACTCCGTCGCAAGTTTAATATCCCTTCGAATCACAAACATGCTACCTCAAAAAATATTCGGTTGTTTCTCCTAATAGCCCATCGCCAAATACCAAAATGCTCGTTATGTTTTATTTAGAACGGCCTTTATGCCTTTTGGAAGGTTAAAGATCCGTTCAAATGCTATGGGCATAACCGTTTATGTAGTTACAATTTCTGACACAAAGGCGGCTCTCCTCGGTGCACAGTTTCTACCTAGAGGGCCGACCTTTGAGGCGCCCCCATGTCGACAGCTGCTGAGACACATGTTTACTCAACATGACGTCTGTCAAACGTATAAAAGGTGCTCCTTCACAGCTCACACAAAAAAATGCTCCTCAAAGAACCTTTGACAAATTATCCTGTTAAGTTGACAGACAAACACTCCCGGAGCGTCTCGCAGACATTCGAATCGACTCGATTCGGAGATAAAGACGAAACTTGCGCCATTATTTCACGCCAATATAAGTGACAGTTTTACATTATACGCAGTTTTTAAGTGCGCCCATAACAAAAGTCGAGTGCCAAAGTTTTTAGCGTGTAATGCTTCCGATACATAAAACCATCCGATAATATTTGTGTTCGACGGCGACGCGCAAACATTTCGGTCGCAGGCGCCCCCTATCGGTCGGCTATAAAGGCCTTTCGCGCGATAAAAACTGATCTGTGAGTTTGTTCGCCAACAACAGGCAAACAGATCTTTGGCTTCCAGCCAAGTTACCTGCGCGCTCTGGGCGCGCCACGCACCGCCCGCGCCGCGCCGCTCCGCACTCGCGATAAAGGGTTAACAAATTGCATCCAAGTTCGCAGCACACGTCGCCAAATGTGGAAGCAGTAAATAGTTCCACGTTAACCGGGGAAGTTTTGACTTCTTTCTCACTTGCCGACTGACGTTCTCATAATGGCTTTTCCCGTAGACGAGTCTCCATTGTGCGCGCCAGCGGCCGCCCGCGGCGCCGTCCGACCGCCTCGCTCCTGAATTTGCTCATCCGATTGTCGCCATTTAAATTGTGTTCCTCGCACAATCCGCGTTATTATTCTTTTATGCGGACGTTCGCCGTCAGAAGGCGATCTTCCGCGCGCAAATTGTTTCTCTCGCCGTATCGGCGCTTATTTCGCGCTGTCTCTATTTTCGCAGGAGGCGGCCGCGTAAACAAGGCATCGGCTTAAAAGTGCGTCCTAATTTATTTGAGGCGGCTTTTCGGAAAACGTTTCGGCTATGCTCTTATATCCAGTTGAACAAAGGATAATACGAATAAAAGCCAGTCGGGCATAATCGTACTTTCGCCGTCGAGAGCTCCACGAGATAAAATAGTCACCACAATTTTCCCTGCGGAGTTTGAACCTTGCGGCGCTTTTTTTGTCGGATTCGAGAGCTGATTCAATAAGAAGTTACGAGCTCGCTTTAGTACATGTAGAGCTATGTCTCGAACAAAGGAAGGCGCATAATATACATGGTTGTTAAGTGCGAGACGAGCTTGTTGATTGTTTATATTCGATTACCTCGAAACCGTTGGACCAATTTCTAGCGAGCGTCGAGCGCCGCTTCGTCTTAAAACATCTGAGACGGTCGCTCCACTCTCTGCATAATCAATTGCTACGACACTAAGCAGAGAACAATAATATTTACTCTCTTAGCCGTACTCAACGTTTCCATTATTCTAGAATTTAACAGAAATTGCTGCTATCGCTACTAAACATTGGACTCAAACGGGGACGTAAAGACTCTCTTACATAATTGAGTACACAAAATGTGTACTTCCATTTTGTTTACTTTCCTTATAAAAGAAGCAGCTCATCCGAGCACATATTCCTGTGTCTAACATTTTCCCCGAAAAATGTGAGGCGCACCCGCCACTTCCAATATATCTTAAAGATCAACGTAACTGATTTAGTTGTAGAGCGAACTTGGCGGATTTGGGTAATCCTATCCTCATAAGCGGGGGATCCATCAGTCGTCATTAAGGGAACATGACGTCGGCGAGGCGGGCGCTCCGGGGGCAGCGCGGGCTGCGAGGTACGCAGGGTACATTATTCCGCGCACCTGCGGGTACCAAGATTGATAAGGCGGGCAGCCGCGACTACCGCGCCGTTTTGACAGCTTGTTATTGAAAAATTGAGCGATAATCCCATTGTGCCTCCGCCTTGTTTAAGATTTTTCCTTTTTTTCCATTGATTTATTTCGGCGAATTTGGTTTTGCTTTTAGTAAATGCGAATAATAAAATAACGAATATGCCGTGTGGCTCGGCGAGTGAACTTTGATGGCCACATTTGAAGGATTTGATAATGCTTTGAGTCGAATATGGTGCGCCGTCTATAGTGTTGTGTAGGCAACGACAAGCTTTTATTTAATTAGTTTCCACCACCAGAAACTTGTCTCCTTTGTTACCGATCAAGACAGACTTCAAAACAAATAGAAAACTTTTTCCTCGTACTTCAATTTCTCTAATCAGAACGTCAGACCGAAACACAAAGCAACAAAGTCGCGTTGCTACAAAATAACCTAGCAAAATCTAGATTACCCAACAATACCCCACAAATTAACGTCCTAAGTCCACGCTAAAAAGCACCTAGAAGTCCCTGAAAGCGTAAAGTGTACAATGTAAGGTTAGTTACGTTTATCTTATGCAAAGTTCGTTGTTGCAGGGTGTGCCTTCGTCAAGTTCAGCTCGCACCAGGAGGCGCAGGCGGCCATCACTAGTCTGCACGGAAGTCAGACTATGCCGGTAAGCACGCAACCTTGCTTTCTACTAGCCTAAGTTATAAGATATTTAGCGGAATTGAAACAATTAAGCACGAATGACAACAAACTATGATGAAGACTATTTCTTTGTCTAATTTAGGGCTTGTCATATCTTCAAAAGGCTTTAAAAAGTTGCAGAAATGAAGCTTGTATGGATCCTTATAAAACAACAATATAAAGATTCTTTAAGCAATTTTTATTTAGCCGACTTACTCGTATTTGTCAAAGAGTATTATACTTATATTTCTATTTTTGTTTAAAGTTAGATAGAAAAGTAGCCTATCGTATCTGCAATAGAAAATAGACCTATCAACGTAGAGTACCTATCTCTTGTGACTTGAGCCCGTGACATGGCGACGAAGCATTGAGTTATTTGCCTATCTACCGGCAGTGATGGAATAGTTAGTAAAGTTGGCAACGCTCAGAATGAACAGGGGACAATTCAGTCAACCATGGCGATACTTAGCTGAACGGTAGACGTTGTGTTTTTCATAAATGAACGACGGACAACCGCTCAGTATCGCTAATATTTCGCCGAATACGGAGAGACCAGACTGCGGTAGTGATCCGTTAGCGTTTGTGATGTATTAGTGGTACTCAACCTTTACCAGGCCGTTTTTTTTATGACAAACGCCACTCCAAATGTTTGGTATGGTTAGCCGAATTAACCCCTTAGTTCTCGACATCCGGACAACTCTGATAAAAACTGACACACTAAACAAATAAATTAAAGTTGCGAATAGACAATGAAATAACGTAAGTCAAATTCTTAGTCAAGTTCAGTTCAGTATTTTTGTCAAATTCTTAACTATTTGTGCTCTACAGTTTTGCTCGTAATTGCCTACTTTATAATTTTCTAGCTACTTAAATACGTTTTATTAACTCGGATAAAAAATATAATGACAGAGGAAAATGTTGCATAACTACAAGCGAATGAAAGCATTAGTTTTTAAAAATAATTTCGTATGCAATTTATTTATTTTAAAATGTCTAGAAATTTTTCAGCGAGATATTATTTCTAACGTTCGTCTTGTATAAAGAGCGAATCATCTCGCATCAAGGAATGCACATTCATAACAGCAATGCAAACAGTGGCGGGGTGTAGCCTTGGTAGCGGTGTCTCTGAGCGCACTGTTTGTTTGACTTCTCGACCGCTCGGACAAGCGAGGCTTGTTTAAACCGGACTGGACTAGACCACAGATATCGAAATGTCTTGAAGTGCCTTCACTAGTATGAAATTGTGCTAAGTACACTTAAAAAAGATGCCGTCCACACGAATTCTGACGTCCATGGAGTAGCGGGTATATTATAGTTTCTGTTTAAATTTTCCAGTAATTTAGTTTGAAAAGTATGAAACTAGATGGCGCTTTTCATAAATCTCTACAGTCAAAACACCCTGCAAGTTATATGCTGTTCACGCACCTATGCAAAATACTAGTTTGCTCGAATAATCAGGTTGAATGATCAAACTCAGAGAACAAGTAAGAATGCCACCAGAAGCCAAAAGACCATCCTGCCTTATAATTGACGTCGTAGTGGTACATAGGAATAGACATGTGCATCGAAATGCACATTCAGTCAGAGTGCAAGCCCCCCTCCTTCCACCGGTAGGCACAAACCTAGTGTCTCTCTATCGGGCACGTCTCTTTGCCTCTGTCTCCAGGTTGGGCAAACAACGTTAAGTTTTCTGATAGAAACCGAGACGGTCTGCCGTGTTGTTTTAACTCTCGGGAATTGAGTCAGGTAGCTTTGTGACTGGCTAGTGGTTACTTAGTGCTCAGTTTTAATTGAATATTTTGTTGCCGGTACATTGTGATGTCAGAGCTGTGTTGCTCATATTTACTTTGTTTAGGATTTCGAGTATTTAGAACATTTTTTCTTTTTAATCTTATGTTTTACTGACAGTAGATAAGACCAGTAAGCTCGGTAAGATTATTTAAGCGTTTTTATTCCTGTCATTGTACCCCTAAATATGGGCATGATAGTAGAAGAATAAACTTTTTGTAAATCAGAAGAATTTAAGAATTAATTGCCTTAGAATCAGAACACGTGATGTATAAAAATGAAAACTTTAAATTTGCCGATAACAATTAGTTTTGATACTCGTACCTATAGCTAAAAAATGGTTTCCGTAACAAATAAAACCACAGCTTATCCGCTCTACCTGTTCTTAAAATAAGCTAGTAAACTCAAAAAAGTTGGTAATAATAAAATAAAATACCGGACTAAACACCTTTTTTTTATGTAGAATAGGTCGGCGTTTGACCACCAACTCGCCTGATGTTAAAGATACCTAAAGACACTCGGGTTTCCAAGACGAATGTAACGATATCTTAACTACCGAAATCCATCCAGCTGTTCAGAATAATTATATGAAGAAATTTACAAACACAGATACAAGATATGCGCGATAAACACAACCCTTCAAATTTCTGAATCAATTTTTGACTCAGGTACATAATAGTAAAATCAATCGAAAATGAAAATTGGAAGCCAAATTCCTTGGTGTAGGTACAAAATGCGACGTTAGAGCGGAAATACACTAAAGTTTTGATAAAGAAACAGGTTAGATGACATGCTCCTTCTATTCTAAACTTTAGACTACCTATCTTGTTGTCGACAACTCTGTTTGCGTAGCTTTACCTATACTTACACTCGTAGATAGGAAGCTTTTCGTAAACTAACCCCTGTCGATACCGTCAGACAATGTAGCTTAGCCACGGCCGGCCGACTAATTAAAAAGTTAGCTTCTGGCCGGGACACTCAATTTCAGGTCTTTTTACTCAGCCCAAAGTTGGGCACCCCTATTTACAAGTGTACACATGCAATTTGTTAGCGATTTTAATTTTCGAACGGTAAAAATTGGAAAGCCGAGAAATTGCAGTTTAGGACATAAATTCAATTTCGATAACGCGTACAAGAGTTGACAGCGTTTGTGTTGCAATTTCTGCATTGTTTACTCTGCTGGATTAATGGATTTGTAACTGTGTCATGTTGCGTTTACTGTACGCAATTTCATTCGGCTTATTTAAGAGACAGTTATTAATATTAGCCTATTGTATCCGAAGGCACGTACCAATTTGTACATATGTGCGTATTTAATGTCATCTGCTACATAACTGGAGCCCGGTGTATGGCGACAGTTTCGCCGCTTGTCACGTTTGGGTCTGAATATCGTCCGGCGAAGTGTGTTTTGTCCTTTGCAAGCTCTTGCGGCGCCAAGGCTTGACTATATTTATGTATTTTATCCGATTGTTGATCGAAGGAAATCAAGGTCCTATCTACCTTCCATCTGTGCATCTCTGGTGTTTGACAACTTTGTCAAACAACAATCACAACACAACACAGGAACAATCTTTTACTTCTACTCCAACACCTCTACTTTTATAGGTAAGCGTTAAATAAATTTTATTTAAAAATATTAAAATGTATCTAAACTAATACTAAAAATGCAAAAATGAGTTAGTGTGTTTGTTTGCTGCGCTTTCACGCCTACCCAATCGATCATCATGGATTTTTTCTTACACGCTGTCTGTCAAAGATACAAAAAGAACATAGGGTACTACAAAAAGTTAACGCTTCCTGTAAGACCACGGGTGAAACCGTGGAGCGCTGCCATTGTCACTATACAGGGTTATCAAGATATATTATCATAATATGGAACAGCTGATCTTGACTGACTTGGCTGACTATTCACGATCTTGGGTTGGCTCCTTAGTAAAAGTTGATCATAAAAATGAGTATTTGGCTTCCCATTTGACCCCCTACCCCGATGACGCAATAATTCCTATTCCTCACAACTTTTAGATGAAAAAACAACAAGTCTTGTATTTCAACGAGACAATGAAGTTAACCATTTAATCCGGCAGCATCAGACATCTCACTCAATTTACACGTAGCGTAGTAGTTAGTAGTTACAAAGGTAATTCAACGACCATTTCGCCAACACAGGAGTTTGCTAACAACTTTCTACCGAAAAATAGCTGGTACAGAAGTAGGAAAGTTAATCAGAACTACGAATCAGTTACCTGTAGCACTAATGAGAAATCTTTTCTGCTGTCTTCATCTGCTCAGGGGTGCTTCCGACGCGGGTTTACTTACTAATAATGCTGTAACTGGAAACATCATCATTATGACTTGTGACTCTGTGAGCTGAAGACCTCATGGCTGGCGTCTGTGCTCTGGGGCTATTCCTGCGCGTGAGATGAGATGAGATTTTATCTTGGTCACTCTCACACCTATGACGTTTCAAACGAGAGCAACAAGGACGAAAAATGGTGAGATGAAAATCTCAAATCTCCGAATAGGGCCTATGGGTCGCATTTCTCAACCGAGTCTTGTGAAACTTTGTGAGCAGGTTCAATAACTATGCTCACAGATTTTTTTGTCCAGTCAGTTTTTGAACTGACTCGACCTGTAGAGGAAGACAGCCATCCGGATAGAAATTCGGACATACGAAACCATTTTTGTCGAAGCTGAAGCAAAGACGCTTCGCTCGCTAACTATTTGATATGTTTCTGGAGTTTTGCCTTTTCTATAGCATTTTTTTTTCCTTCCTTATTTACTTGCATTTTTAAATTCATGTCATAAAATTCGCAACTTAAATTATAATGCTTTTATAGGTTATACCAAATGTACTCCAATGCATATCTTTAATTGGAGAATGTTTCCAGATTTTGGCAATAAAAAATGCCAAAGAAACTCTGACAATTTTCGAGGAAAACTCTGAATATTTTTCTGAATTTGGAATCATTTTCTGTAAAACATTTAGCAGAGCCTCTCATTCATGTCCAAAAAATTGTGTCTAAATAATACTAAGTTAAAGAACCACTGTTTTAATAATTTCTTCAATTTTGGTCTTATGCGTCTATTGCTATATTTAGGTAGCGTCAAGTAAAAGCATTCCCTTTTAGTAATAAACGTTCTATAGCCTCGAAATAGTTAAACAGTGGATTGTATTTTTTTGTAAGTTTTAAACTCGGTCGAAAAACACAAACTGTTTGAAGCTACACAACATTTATTGCTGAGGGGGTGTGCATTTTGTACGGTCAAATGTAGTAAACACAGTCAAATAAAAATCCCAGTTAAGGATTTAACCCGTGACTTTGAGTAAATTACCAACCAAGCCAGCCATTTCCTGTCTATTGTAGTAAAATTAGAATTTTTCTCTCCTCCATTTTTCTGCCGACGACAGCCCTACGTTCGGCTCTGTAATCCTCTTATTCTAATAAAGGATTGTAGTAATCCCGTCATTCGTGGGAGAAAAGGAGTGTTCAGTAAGCCACACTAACTAACAGATTTCCAATGGCCTTTGTGCTGGTATTAAGCCGAAACGGCGAGGTCTGTACAGCTGGGTGAGAAATAATGTTGGAAATTAATTATTATTTTACTGACTTATCAATTGTAGCTTGGCCGGTATGAGATGCTGCGGCTACATTGTCGCGCGATACTGTGTCGCGTTGTCGCGCTAAATACATTGTGTATCGGTAACCAGCGATGTTTTTGTCTAGTTTGATTAAGTAAGTCAACTTGCTCAAAACCCTTTGATGCGCGCCATTTTACCCACAGTGTCGAAATAACCATTCGTGTTCGCGCGAATGCTCTGTGATTGGACGAACTACTTGGCCACACTTGTCTTCACTGGTTGTCATGCTTCGTATATTCGCCGAATCCCGCTAATATAGCCGTAGCAAGATAAAGATAAAGATAATTTAATTAACGAAAGACACTTACACAGGAACTTAAATACAAAAAGTAAAATGTACAAGTACATGGGACAACAAAACTATAGTGACTGTGTAAGACATGGAACTGCTGTACGGTGAGCCCCAAACTAAGCTCGAGGCTTGTAACGTTAAAGAGAAAGTTATAGAGATGGAACGCAACAAGAGATACGGTCTCCGGATGGGTGACCACGAGCGATATTTACAATTGAGCGTCACCGTAGGTCAGGGCCCTCATGAGTTTTGATCATTACGAATACTTTTTTCGTTTTTGCTTGACTCCATGCATTTCAATAAAGCGCCCCTGGCGGAAATGTTAAGGAACTAGGTTATGTGTATGGAGCCAGACGAAAACGAAAAAAGGTTTTCGTTAACTATGAAAACTTGCGGTAAGCCCGCAAATACACATGTTAAATTGTTAATTCCTATTGTGTTATGTTCTAACGATCAGTGAACTATTTTTAAGCAGCCTGAAAACTCTGACTTGTGCTAGAGAGAGTATAGACGGAAAAGTATAAACACATTAAAGGTACGATTGCTTTATTTCTTCGCTTAGCCTATAAAGTTCGTGTACAGGGACCCTATTCGGAGATTTGAGATTTTCATCTCATCTTTCTTCATCCTTGTTGCTCTCGTTTGAAACGTCATAGGTGTGAGAGTGACCAAGAAAAAATCTCATCTCATCTCACGCGCAGGAATAGCCCCCCTGATGATTACCATTCGATATGTAAATTGGCTTTATGACATAAATGAATATGATTATGAAAATAATTGTAACAGGTAAATATCTTAAATACAGGAAACTCTTTTTTATTAACTTAACTATAATAATAACTACCTCGGTGGCTCAGTTGGTAGAGAACCTGCCTTCTGAGCTTGTCAAAGTCAAAGTATTTATTGCGCATTATGGTGGTTGTTACATTAGTTCACAAGATCTTAAAGTTATAATATACATAAGTATCTCATAATGGACCCTATTAGGGTATTGCAATGTCATGTGGAGTGGGCCGGCTTATTCTTTAATATTTAAGTTTTTATCTTTGAGATATTCTTCTAATTTATAATAGCATTTATGTATTAATAAGCATTTTAATTTATTTTCAAAACAGTTTTCTTTATTTATTTCTTTTAATTTATCTGGTAGTTTATTATATATTACAATGGCCATTGCATTTGGGCCAGACCTATGCATTTTCAGTCTAGCTTTTGGGATTGTTAATTTAAATTTGAATCGTGATGGGTATTTTCGGGTTGTGTCACTCAATTTTTTAAAGAATTTTGGGTGTTTTCTTACGAATTTGCAGATTTCAAATATATATAGGGATGTGGTTGTTAATATATTATATTTTATAAAAAAGGATTCGTGAAAGCGTATCTTATCAATATTAATTTTTACATTAGCTTGGGGGTGTGGCTTCGATTCCCACCTAAGGCACACATTTATGTGATGAATATTTGTGTTTGTTCTATGTCTGAGTGTTAATTTCTATTTAAGTAGTATTTCAAATTATATGTAAATGTATGTATATCAGTCTCTCGCAGCCTTAGTACAAGCTTTGCTTAGTTTGGGGTCAGACGACCGTGTGTGCAAATAAATGTCCCGGATATTTATTTGAAATCGTTAAAACATTTCAGAAAATTACTCCTCTAATAGTAATATCATATTGTCAATATAACAGAATTGACAGATCAAAGTCTTTGGTAAAGTACAGCGAGCTACATACGAGATTCAGAAACATTTAAATTGATCTTAAAGGAAGAATATCTCCCAGAGCTCTTTTAAATATAACTCTTGCAACCCACATTTTTAGGCATACATATGTTTTTGTAACCAAAACAAAGTAATACCCGACATGTTTCGGGTTCAAATGAAAAGGCCAGATAAAAAGATAAGAGAAATAATGTACATGACCTTGAACCTTGGTTAAGAATTATTTAGAAGATAAAGATGTCTGGAGCCTTCCACTTCCGCCAAGTAGCCACTAGTATTTATAGATATTACCTAGTTGTAAGCCAAAATTTGTGAGACTGTAATTTATTTATTATTTGAAAAAATAATGCCCCTCAGTTTCTTGCCTGTTCTTCTCAGTAGAGGCTTTTTGTCCGAACAAGGCGGTCGAGTCTATTTAAATAACTTTGACGTTCATAAGTGTATCTTTGATACCTAAATTGAATAAAAACATTTTGACTTTGACTTTGACTTTGACTTTGAGTAAGAAAATTAAGTTACATACATACGTAGAAACTAAGTACTTAGCAAGGAGACAATATGGACTATAAATTAATTAATGGATAATAAATAGAAACAATGGACCGAAAATAGATTCTTTGGTTGTGAATGTTTTACCAAAGCACCAAAGACAAATCATAAAAGCTAAGTTGACTTTAAAAACAAACAAAAAAACAAATAACAAAAATTACGTGTAATATTTTCATAGTCAAATCTCCCAAATTCCTCTAAACAAACAAGCTGCAATATTAAATTTAGCTAAATTTGTACTTAGCTTTACGTAAATCCCTTCTAACGTCTCCCAAACACCGAAGCGCGTAACAAACAATTACAAATTCAGAACGTGTGAAGCCCTGCTGTTGTTTTTAATAATTGGGCCCGCGAAGCCGGCCCGGACCTCATTATAGGGAAATTTCAAGTGCTTCGTGTGCGCGCACCCTAACAATGGCCCGGAATTGGACCGGCTAGGAAATGTACCTGTACGTGTGTGGTGTTGTTGAGGACAATGCAGCCTTCGTACATGGGCCTTGACAATATTTGACGTATTAGTGTTGTAATAGCGACGTCATTATCATCTGCTTTCCCTTATCTCACTCAAGTGAGGTCGGTACAGTGTGCACACTTTCTCCGTTCGTCTATATCACTCGTCATCTCAGAGTTTTTCTTTTATTTAGTTAGTGTCAACTGGGACAAATGCGTCTGTGGGGTAATTACGTCTTTCGAGAATTACTGATGAACCCTTCACAAATTAGGCGCTACCTACATCATTTTTTATCTTTATTTACAATAATCTGTACAAGATACGTCGATATTCCAGTTAGTTGCAGTAGTTATTTACAGTAAGAAATTTCAAACAAAACAGTGGCGAGCGTTGGTTCTTTATTCCGCAGTGGACGTCTTATGGCTGAGATTTGAAGAAACAGTGATTCTATTATAAAAATAGAAATTAGACAACATATCATATCATATCATAATGTACCAAAATTCTTTACCGTCGTCATCAATTCGTCATTGTGTTTTGTAAATAATTACATGTCTTTATAATAAAATATGCTTCAAACGCGTAAAGCTATTTCAATTATTTATTAATAAATAACAATTAACGGGCTCGAGTTCCAACAATACAGGGGCAATATTCGAAACATTCAAACGCTCCATTTATAGGCGAGTTGTTTTTCCGGTCCACATAATTGAGTTCAAAAGTGATAAATAACAAAATTCGGCGCAAACTTCGGGGGAAGTCGGGGAAAATTCTGGCTAAAGTAAATTCACCTGTTTCATTGTCAAAACGCGACGGTCAACTCCCGAGATGTTAATTATTGGAACGAAACAAAGAAATATTTCTACGATAGAACTGGACGTTAGGGGAGACTGGGGAATGCACGTCACTTGAAAGACGTCAATGGCTAAAAATATTTGACTGAAAGAAGCGATACTCGCAGTCTTCGAAAATACATTGCAGTTCGTGTGTAAAATTAAATTCATAAAATTAAAAACTTAACTGAAATTGTATTTTAAACGCTATTATTAAAATCACCAGTAACCAATAACCTTTGTAAGAAACTGAGTAAACATAAACATCAGTATATACAATAACACGTGAGCACCTACAGCTCGTCACACGTTACAACCTGATTACACCCCTGCCTAAACAAACATGGCGGCTTAGCGTCTTCATTTTAAAATGAGCATGTCTGTAGATACAGTACTTGAAGTCTCTTAGTTTCTGTGTTAAATAAATATAAATAAAACAACACCTCGCAATAGACAAGTACAAAATAATTTAAACATTTAAAACCCCCGACACTGATTTTCATCAAACAGCTAAGAAAACTAACCAATTTGTGACCAAAAGGTGACTTTCAAACAAAAAAAAAACAAAATCCGTTTATTGGTTTGGGAGCTACGATGCCACAAACACGTCAAACTTATAACACCCCGTCGTTTTTGCGTCGGGGGTTAACAATGGGTAAAGCCGTTTAAACGCTAGGATGTGATATTGGAACATACACACAAACGTAAATACATACTATTACATATAATACTCCTGGCCTGAGCACGCGATAAAATTCTCATCGTTACTTTTTGTCGTGCGAAACCGTGACAAGGCTATGTGTGAACATACGTCCGTCTCGATAATAGAATTGACATACCGTTGTCACGTTGCGAATGCTAGGTCTACTGAATAACAGTATACACTTTTTTGGTCGGATAAAAACAAAAAGATTGCTTAAAACTTTTTTATTCTTAAACAGATCTTTTATTTTAAAAATTATTGTTTATTTACTGTTGAAGCTTCTGTGAGTTTAGTCGCTGTTTGCACAATATCATGGGTTAATAAGGGTCGTTTTTCACTGGTGCGGGAATCTCTTAATTTTCTCTTGCCCGGCTATGAGGTCGGTAAATAGTGCGGTGCCCCCGGCGCGCGGACAGCGCAAGTGGGGAGGTAAAGCGGATTCCTGCTGCTTTACCGACCGCGCTCTGGATTGTTGAGAGAGAATGCTGCGCCGAGCTTTTTAAAATAATACTAAGCTCTAATTGGATGGGATAATTTAACAGATTAGAAATAGAAAAATACTCAGTATGTGGTAGCCTGGTAGGTATTACGTATTGTAATTATCGTGTTCCTAACAGATGTGTTAAATAAAACTCAATGCTCAATCTTACTGTGTGTCACAATTTATTTCTATTCTTTTAAATAATATATTTTACCCTACCATCTTCAACTAAATCCCGCCGTGCACGGTGCGATTCCGCAATTACCAAGTAAACGGGTGCGAGTGCGACGGTATGTCCTCGCTCTCGCTCGCACTATATAAATTAATATACGCGTGAGGTTCTTCTCGCGCTAGTCACTATCATACACCGACCTCGCCAGCGAGGTCGAAGACTGCCTACAAGGTCTGTTAGAAGATCGGTTAGTTAGCTCGTAGTGTTCGTTCATTTTACGCCCCTCAGTTTCTTGCTTGTTCTTCTGAGGTGAGGTTCCCTTTCCGAACAAGGCGGTCGAGTCATTGTTAATAATAATTTATTTTGTTTTTAACCTTAACTTCAACCGTCCCCGTTAGGGCCCTAGAGCAAGCCCCTTCTGGGCTGCCAGGGCAATTCGACGCCCCTCCCTCGGCGACAGCCCAAGCCGAGGCCGTACCTCAGAGGTGCCCTTGCGCTCGTCGCCCATAGTTTGTAAGCATTTTTGAGGCCCTGCGCCATCTGCGCTTGCCTAATGCCCGGTACGCTGTCGAGGCCTCAGTGGCCAACAGCATAGAGTCATCAAAAAAAAAAAAAACTAATCGCGCGCCGTACGCGCAGGATGCTTGTAGCCGCCGCTCGCAGTCACTACATCACCCCCGCTCAAAACAAATCGTACGGGGGGACGGACGATTCTTCCACTTCGTGTGACGTAAGGCGGCTTCGATGTAGGCTTCGATATGTGAGGCTCATATGTGCATGAGCAATAGAGGTTATATAGGGTGTTACAAAAACCCTGTTTATCCGCGAGCCGCGCTCCAGTACATACTGGAGGATACACTTAGGCTAGTTTAAATTTAAATATTGACCATAAAAAATGTAAATACACATCGTGCTGAGCCCTCGTAAAAGCGCGAACGCAGACACTAATTGCATCGATTTAATTTGTTAACTATTTGCGTCATGCCGCTACTTTCTTAGGCTAAAAGCCGCCAACATATGATACAGATTTGAAACATTTCTGTAAAATTGACTGCTTTTCTTGCGTTCTTAAGCCGACCGTCGATAACTCATGCTTTTTTTAAAGTGCATTTTTTTGGTATTTTTGCATTCATATTTATAAGTGTGTGTACATGCCCTTCAATTATATGACAGGGTTTTTGTAACATTCTTTATAATCTATTTAAGGGTTCTGCAACAAACGTAAGGAATCGTTACAATATAGTAAATAGCGCGTTATTTTCGTCTGTTTTTTTTTTGTTATACATTTTTAAGTCCGTTCCGCTTTCAGTCCACTTTCGCAACACTTATAAGCAAAAATTGGATAATAATTCTCCCTTAACATAAGTTTAAACTTTAGAAATATCTCTCTAAACTTACACCGTACGAGCCTCACGTGTGCTAACTGGGCGAGGATGTCATCTAATGTGACGTTATTGCCACGTCTTGGGTCCAAAGGTGTCCTCAGTCCCTCTCTGCTATATTGCATGCACTAGCGTTAAACGCTTTAATGCAAAATTGACACTTGAAAAGTTTATGAGATAGCAATATAAACATTCTAAGTAGCTTTAGAAATATTTATTGTTTCTGTCTCTTTCTTTCCTAAACGATATCCATTAGAGTCACATGTGACAGAAATAATTTTACAATTGTCAAAGAATACGCAGACCACTTTAGACTACTCATTTGTCGTATCCTCTCCATCCTAAGGTAGTCTGGAAGAGACCGCTTTTAGTGATAAGGCCGCCAGTTGTTACACAATATAATTCGTTTTATTATCATTTTTCTCTTTTTGTTTTGTTATTTGTTGTGTGAACAATAAAGAGTTTATTTATCTATCTATCACCTTAGCAATAAACGTTGTATAGCCTCAAAATAGTTACAAAGTGTTTTGTCGTTTTCTTTCTCTTAAATTTTTGAACTCGATCGAAAAAGACAAAATACTGTGTAGCTATTCTAAGGCTATACAATGTTTATTACTAAGGGGGTAAATGTTTCCTTAGAGTTCTTTTTTATCTTCTCGAAAAGGTACCTAAGCTAAGCTACACTAAAAAAAAATAGCCACACAAAGCCATATTTCGATTTCGTGTTTTGAGTCCAGCTAATTACTAACTCATTACTTTTGCAGGACACTAGAAATGGTCATCTCTTGTTTGAGACAAGAGATTTTTGTGTCATTGTGCCTGTGTTGTGTTTTGTGCCATTTCTTGTGTCCCGATTAGGTACTTTTCTAAGAATAATGTGGGAATCATATTTCTTATACAAAAAGGTTTCTGTCCACTATCTGTTATACAGTGGTTGATCTAGTTTTGTTAACAAAGCAGTATTGTAACCCTATCCCGAAGTTGTCAAGAAAAGGTCTTGAAATATTGTCCCATACGTAAAGGTTCCATGTCAAGACAAACTGACCTGAAACTGGAAATATATCTGAGCAAAGTATGTGAAATAGGAATATTTTGAAGTGGTTTTGTGTCGCAAAAAACTGATATATAACAGATTAACTAAAAACTGCATTTTATCAACTGTATTTGTTATTTTTTTATCATTACTAAATGCAAACATCTTTTTCATCTTCTTGACTTCTTAGTAACGATTTGCTTGCCCTTTTTATAACAAAAAAAAAACATCGTTATCACGAAATAAAAACATTTAAAAAACTGAAGACAGGGCCAAAAGCTTTGAGAGAGGTCTACGCCCAGTATTGAGCTGATATTAGCTAATAATGAACGTGGCTTCAAAATATTCCAAAAATACTTTACAAAAACCTTTTTCAGTTTTTTTGCAGCCCAATTTTTCACAATGCAAGAAGCTCTGCACTAATATTCTTCTCAGGTAAATTACTGGAAATGCCGAGCAAAAATTAACTCATAACTCAGAGCAAACTGTATTAGAGACAAATGCTACGGCCGCGGCCGGCGCGCCGCTACGAGCATTAAGGTGCGTTTTCAACACCAGCGGCAGCGATAAGCAACAACGAGAACAGACGGCTCTTATGTTGGAGCCTCATACGGTGCGACATTCCGAGGAATCTTGTGGAAAATGTCACCGATGCACGAGTATCTATCGAAATGTCTTCGCGATTTGGCCACGTACATAAATCACAGTGACAGAAGTGTTCAACTGCTGTTCTTTATTAACTATTTATTGCAAGACTGTTCAAAAGTTTAAATATCTATTCTTGCCCTTCAATCTTATTGTAATGAATATTCGAGCGATAGGGGCAAACATTGCCCACCATAATGTTTATTTAATTTTAGAGTCTCAGTTTCTATATTATTGCATGAACAAGATAACATTCTGTGAAAATGATAACACGCATCGCAAGCCATCTGTCAGTGTCGCCGATTATGAAAATCTACCTTAACGTTCACTACGGCGTGCTACGAGCGCTACCAAGTGCTACAAACTTAGTTCACTTTCGTAGCAGTGTAATTACAGTTAGGTGTCTGTCTTTTCTTTGTCATAGTTGTCTTGAGTAATATTACTTTGGTTCAGTGCCGTAATTCCCGGCAGCGAGTGACGTTCAGCTTCTGAGATTTATTAAAGTTATGCTAATTGGCGTTTTGGTGTAACCTTTGTATTGTGCGCTGCAGTTATTAATTTTTGAGCTTTTTAGAAAGGGGGTGAACCAGTGACTTTGGTCTTGAGTTTTTTGTTTTTGCTTCAGATTGCTTAGTGAATCGACTTTATTCAGAATTGTATAAAAAATTTATCAATTGAGTTATTTGTACAAAGTCTAGCAGTAGGATAGGACTTAATTTACAATTGTATTTAAAAAATATCAAATGAGTTATTTGTACAAAGACTGGCAGTAGGATATAAAGTTCACATTTTTGTCATGAAACCTCATGACATCAATAATTCCACACTGATTAAACCCGTCCCGTTCCAAAAATATCTTCGAACCGACGAAGTTCCCGATTCGGTATTATCATCGCCGGGACCCTTCGCTTATTGAAAACATTTACATATGTATGTAGATATCACCGTACGTGCTCGTCTGACATATTGTATATTATCGGAGTTGTTGGGAATCGACGATTTACACGGCTTAAGGTAATGATGGAATATTTTGGATCTCGCGTAGGAAGGCTTTATCGGAAGCGTCGCGGTTATGGCTCCCTGAAGGCTTGGTTGTAGCGATTCGTGGAAGGTTTTTTTACAGTTATGAGGCTAGCTAGGTGATTTGACCAAAGCTCACGTAGTTGCAGATGATATGCCTAATTGGAGTTCGCTTTCACGTATTGTGGAACTACCGGCGCACTGGTACATTCTTGACAACAAGTTCATAACAAGAGAGTTTTAGCTAGTGAGCCAGGCACTGGAATTTTCTTTTCCGCGATCCATATTTCATTGTGATGTTTTCCTTCATTGATAGTTGCTGTGATTTTAATCTACACTCTGCGATATGTGGTTTAAACGAACCTACTATTAAGGTATGATTTCAGCATTCAGCATTTTTTGTCAAAGTCAAAGCGTTTATTGAGCAGTATGGTGAATGTTACGTGAGTTTGAGTCTGAGTTTAAGTTTGAGTCACAAAGTTCTTAAAAAATATAATTTAGGTATCTCATAATGTACCCTATTAGGTCATTGCAATGTCGTGTGGAGTGAGCCGGCTTATTCTTTGATAATTAAGTGTTTATTTTTGAGATATTCTTCTAATGTATGATAGAATTTATGTATCATTAGACATTTTCGTTTTTTTTTTTATTAAAAAATTACACTCCACGGACTCCGGGGACCGTGACCGGTAGAGGGCGGTTAGTAATTAAGTCTTAATCTAAAGTTAGGTTAAAGGTTATCAGATTTACTTATTGCATTGTGAGTACACCACGAGCAGACCAGCGACCCGCAAACAGTACCCGATCACGAATATGACACATGTGCCAGCCATCGCTCTCCTCAACCATATTTGAGGGAAGAGACACACGACGCCGCCGCAAGAAGGTGCCTTCGATAGTGAGCATGAATGCTCGAGATGGTTTTTAGTTTTCAAAACAATTTTCCTTATCAATTTCTTTAATATCTTGTAGTGGTTTGATTGTTTATTTATTAACACTGGTTTATTATTTTTCTAGTCTAGTATTACGGCTAGAAAAAGGCACACGCGATGCTTCATGACGCCACATATACGTCACATGACGTATCGCATCTGTCATCTACGAGTAAAAGGGGTGATGGGTGATCAATCTCAATTTTTGGCAGTAAACGAAAATGCTGCCATGTTGTGATTGACATGATGCATTTTACCATGATTTTACAATTGTTATGGCTGTGCAATGTGCATGGCGTGAATGAAATTTGATCGTAGATTTAATTCATGTTTTAGTACCTATCTTACGTTTAAGGGCTCAGTGTAGTACCTTTCATTACCAGACCTTTACCAGAATCGCTGAGTAAGATTTACTTAATCTGTTCAAATCATTAAGTCATTTATTTATTAGGAGGATCTTTTTAAAGGATTAATATAGCATTGTAGCAGGTATTTAATCCTATTTACTAATTAGGTAGGTACAACTTCGAATCTGTGCCACTGAAAATAAAATCGGATCATAAAATACATGATTTCTTCTCAAAAACGTATCTAACAAGGGAAACTCATGATAATTAAACTAGAACAAATCCTAACCTAAATAGAAAATTACCCGAAAATAAACGAGGATATTATTAAAACAAATGGATATTTTCGTACAAACCCCGAGAAAATAACGTCGAATTTGATATCTCTTGTGAGAAGCCTCATTCGAGGTAACCGTAGAAGGCTGAGCGTAATCGCACTGTAGCTATATTAACATAAAATAACAGAGGCTAATTAGGCTCCGGTTTCACTGCGCGCGCGTAATGTTATGCCACCTACGAGTACATACATTAAATCAGTTCTCGGTGCAAAGTTCTTCTCTGCCTATCCCCCCTCCCTACCTCGGTCCCTCCCGCGCGCCGCATGAGGATAATTAGGCGGGCAAATACATAAATGCATATTAGTTTATTGAGCGTGCCCCGAAGTTGGCGGTTGTTAGCTGGTATTTAGGATTTGGATTGGGAACTCTATTAGCGAACGTGTTTATTGTAAGCTCATTTAAAATTCTAATTTTATGCATTGATTTTTAAGTCTACTAACTGGATATTTAAGCGTAATTTTGTTTCAACATAACGTTTATACAGACTTTGGCTTTCAAATTAAAAGTTATAACGAGGATTTAAATGCAGAACGAAAGTTTAGGGCTTTAGACGAAAACAATGGACAGATTTGTCGAAATACATTCAATTGCAAAAAATAAAATTGACTTACTAAATAAGTTGAATAGAGCAAACAACACCATAGACTTAAATCAAACAAGCAACAACCGCAAATTTTGTAAAAACGTCATTCCCAGACTTTATAGAAAAAATATAACGAATGTTGTGATCTTTTTGCGGTGAATAATAAATTCAGCTGCGCGCAGCCTCGCTCGGAAGGCGTATGCAGATGGTTGTTTGTCCAGTCATTACCGGCGGGTGTTTGCTCGCCGCTCGCCGCTCGCCATAAGGAGACCGCGGCTTAAGTGCACAAGCTCTTGCGCTCTGCTGTTTAAATCGGTATTTATTTCGGAGAATTCTTTAGAAATATTTGTATTAATTTGTGCACAATACTTTATATAATGCAAAATTATTTTTCGAATCATCAAGTAATTAAATAATCAATATTCTGCATTCAACGAAGTTAGTTGACATAATAGGATAATTTTGTAAATATATAGCCACTGAGTAAATAAATACATTATTCTGATTTAAGTTGTAATTAAATTAAAATAGAATTAAATAACGAACAAGAAAGAGAGCTACAAGTGCTACGACTAGCTACGATTGCTACAAGTACCGCTACGAATCGCTACAAACTTCAATTCCGCGCTAGATATTTGAAACACAGTGAGTAATTTATACACCTCTAAAAATCACAAAATGCACATGCAATTAGGAGCGCATTAATCTTGCCGCTCGCGACTTGCGCCGCACCACAAGGGCGCATTACGTATGCATCGGGGATCCGCATTTTTGCATCTGTAATGGGATCATTCTGTAATTATTCAGTAGTTAGCGCGGCCAATCTATGCGCCGGTAGACGTCGCAAGTTTAGCGGGAAATGCAGTTTTATAATGGGGTTTGGATGAACTACGTGCGAGATGGGTTTGAATAGTTTGGGAGATGTTTTATTCGCGTTATTTTTTACTAGCTGCGCCCGCGGTTTCGCCTGCAGTCTCACAAGTATTGTTTTTCGGAATGAAAGGTACTCTGTGTCCTTTTATATTTTATGTTCTTGACAAAGAACTGACTGGAGGGGAAATTTATTTACTATGATCGGATAGGTAGTTAAGTTGTAGAAGCGTAACAAACAAACTCACTTTGACATTTATAATATTAGTTAGGATTAGGATACTGTACATGTACGGTGTACAAGTGTACATTTAACAATACTATTACTTGTAGGATAAAAGGAAAATATGTTCTTCAAATTTTCTTAAAAGATTGACATGAAATTCAATATCATGGCATAGCATGAATATACCCAAGAAACAGACAAACAAACAGTTCAAGAGTCACAAAGTTGTTTTTGACATTCAGAACCGATTTCGGTTTTGTTGCCAAATTTATCAGGCGGTTAAATACCGGAATTTCTAACCAAAAACATTTTGACGTCGATGCTTGTTTGCACTACAGATTGAAGAACAAACTTAAATACAAGTATAGATTTAAAATTTAAAAAACCCTTGACATCGATTTTCACCCTTCCCTTCCCACTAATTCATCTTTCAAACAAAAAAAAACAAAATCAAAATCGGTTCATCCGTTCGGGAGCTACGATGCCACAGACACACACACACACACACACACACACTCACAGAGAGAGAGAGAGAGAGAGATGTCAAACTTTAAAAAACCCGTCTTTTTGCGTCCGGGGTTAAAAAGACAACCTCCTAAAAAGATAGTAATTTCACGAAGACGTTTTTGGTAAAAGGTCACTTTTATAGGTCACAATTTGACTTTATAGCTCAACCCAATCCTGCTTAGAGCGTATCTTGCACTTTGATTTACAGCACTACAAAACTAAGTTATAGCAATATCTATCCAACAATAAAACTCGTCATCTCTACAAATCAACCCCGTTTTATAACCTTCCGGTTTGTTTGTCCTCACAAGATGTAATCAGAGCTGTAGGTAGATAAATTAAGATCAACACACTGGCATCGGTCCAAGCGACACGGGGTATGGCAAAAATACATGTACACATATCTACATTCACCCTCTTAGTTGGAACAAGGATAAAGGTGTATGTGTGAGTGTGTGAGTATCGTGAATGTGTGTAAAGTACTTCAAGGCTTTGTCTATAATTACTAAAGACGACGCAGATAATCACATTTGAAAATACAAATTGCAAATGTTTGCTTCAATATACTCGAAGATTCAATTTTGGTTGGAATGTTTCTTTGAGTTCTCAAGAAATAATATGATTCCGTGTGATCCAAAATAAGCTTCTATTATATTGTTGTAGTTCTTAGACAAGAAATCATGAAAATAATAATTGGAAAAGCTTTATTCGAGCCAAATTACCTTATTCTTTTGTTGAGACGCAACTTTGACTACCATTGTAGTCCATTCCATTCAGTCCATTGACTGAAACCTAAGTCTAAGGCTAAAATAATTATACAGAGTTTCTTTTTTTAGTTCAATCTTGTCCAATTCACGATGTTGACTTTTCATTTTAGATTCACGCCTAGCTCTTAAGTTTTAATGCTGTTTTGTAGTCTTTGTGCATTGTTATCTTGGAAATATTTAGTACGCAGCTGTTTTTTCATCTTAATAACAGTTAAGAGGTTTTCAACTTGAGAAAATTGTGTTAAATAAACTACTAAGAAATCTTTTGAGACCAGATTCTGTGCGAGACGTGAAGACAGCTAACTTTTCACTCTAAGCTGTTGGTTATTATACGGAAATATTAATACTTAAATGTTCATTAAAACATGCTTCTTAATGCTTTTATTATTTTAACAAAGGTACTATTACTATACATACTATAGGTATAAATTATAAAATTTAAAACAAACAACTATTGAAACAAAAGAACTTGATAAAGTCACTTTTAGGAAAAAAATAACTAAAGTCTTTCTTTTGTTTGGGAGTTATGATGCCACAGAGACAAAGGTACACAAGCTCTCACTCACTTACTTATAACACCCCTTTTTGCCGTCGAAAATTTTGCTATGGACTTCATACGACGTCGTCGGCTCTCGACTTGTTGTTAAATCACTAGTGTATATAACATTTAATTGTATAACCGTATTAAAAAAGTGGTGATAGCCTAGTTGGAGAAGGCCCGCCTCTCAAGCCAGACGGAGCGGGTTCGTTCGAACCCAGCCGAAGACACGCACCAATTTGTTCTCTGTGTTAACATATGTGCGTATTTAATGTCATCTGCTACATAACTGGAGCCCGCTGTATGGCGACAGGCTCGCCCCTTGTTACAGTTGGGACTGAATATCGTCTGGTGAAGTGTGGGTGTTGTACATCTCTGCCAGCCCCTTCGAGATAAAGGCGTGACAATATGTTTAAACTTAAAAAAAACCACCACCGATGGCATCAGGCTGCCTAAAATTTCTAAGACCAGGCTAGCCACTCGGTCTATAAAAACTTACTTAACTTATCGAAGGAAAATACTTGAACGAAGAAATAGAAAATACAGTCAAATAGAAAAACTTCTTCTATTAAAATTAGGTACAAAAAAAGCTCTCTCTTTGAACGACGAACTCATTCCATTCGTCTCCTCCGAACATCAATTCCCGTTTCATATTACCGTAATACTTCAACACTCCGTACTTTAAATGTGCATAGCTCAAATTTGTCTTCAAATAACGCTCCCCACCGAAGCAATAATAATGTAATTCATTCATTCATATTTCCACCGCTGCTACAGTTACTCGTATCTTAACGAAACAACCGCGAAATGTTCACTTAAAATACAGCACAGAGCTATGATTTCATTCGCGTAGTATACTGTAACTGTACCAGTTGGTAGGGTTGCCAGATGCGAGAATTAAGCCTGTCATGTAAAAATATCTGGGCTTACTTACCAAAAAAAGTATTAACAAGATGTAACTGATATGAACACCCAGTATTATAAATGAGTGTTTTTTTTTTACGACAAACTAGGCATGCATTTGGCCACTGACTCGCCTGATAGGAAGCGTCGACGTGATCGACGTGTAACACGCTTGCCTAGGAGATACCTCATTCACTTTACTCTTAAACACCCCCGGATTGTATTTAAGTAGGTGGAATGACAGACGCAGGCAACGAGTTCCACACCTCTGCAGTTCTTACAAGAAATGTTGGCTTGAAACGCTTAGTGCGTTTTGGCGGAATTTCCACCATAAGAGGGTGTCTCTTATTGGTGCGCCTGGTACAATTATAAAAGAACGGATATTATATTATACACGTATGTATGTATCATTTATGTATATAACTTTAATAATGGCTTAAAAGATTCGATTTACACTATACACACGCAAACATACATACGTATACGTAGCCAAAGTTTTAATTTTGCCTAAAAGGCGAATTTGTCCTTTATCAGTTGCAAAACGAAATATTTGTATTACAGTGCGGCAAGTATAAAAATACATTAATCCAAGGAGAGTAGTGTGATATAGCAACACAATTATTACTTAACTTTCCGAAAAAAATAGGAAAAAAAGGACCGCTACAATGTTTTGTAACCTACGTGTTTAAAATGTATTTTTCTTATTAAAATCGATATTATCCAGTTTTCCATGACGATAGCCCTGTCAGAGGTTACCTAACAAGTCTGAGGGAGCGGTAAGCGCGCAACGTTAGCGCATTCAACCATTTCTGTATGCAAGTTTCATGCAAAGGCGCGCACTTGAATAACTTAGGTCTGTTTGCATAAAAACTCGAATCTCCAAAATGGCCGTTTAGTCTACATTCGGCCGGGTTCTGCTATTTGCATAGAATAACAAGGGAAAGCTTGCGGAGTTTGGAGTAAAGAGCTCTCGACTGGCAGTGATATTCGGACCCAATCGTTGGTTGCAGGCCGGTTGTGGGCTTAGGGTCACGCGTTTTCTTTGCGTTTGTTATAAACGCTACCTTAACATTACGTTTTCTAATATTCACACTGAAATAGCATTTTCTAATTTGTATTTTTTTTTCAATAAACTTTACAAGTTCACACGACGCGCTTATCTTTTTACACTACCGCTAAAGTATTACCAAGGATGCGCATTGACAACTCTAATATTAATATAGATAACTTTATCATCAGCATTGTGAAAAGCCTATATATTCCATATGTAACGCCTACGCTATTACGCTCCATCCCCAGCTCTGAGCCTAGTTTTTAGCCACATCTCCACGACTCTACCTGACGTTTGGAGTCTTCAACTCTATTTCCATAAATACCTTAATCATTAGTAAAAGATAACAAACTTACTGATGTCCATGCTGCTATGACAATACCGTTGAAAATCTGCGCTATTCTCACAAGGTTTCGTAGCCAACTTAAATTGCCAAACTGTAACAATGTAAAGTTGAGATCTGATCTCTCTAAGATATGATCCTAACATTATTATTTCCACTATTTTCATTTCTCAGAAAATACCATCACGGAGCTCGAATAAAAGTTGGTGCGATCTCACGAAAGTATGATTAAAAAACTTGTACTGAACCCAGTGACCGTAGCCGAGAGGTGAGGCACATAGCCGAGATATGTTACAGATTATAGACGTGATACAGACAGACTTTTAGCTCTATGGGTATCATATTTGGAACCTAACGGAACTTGACTTACATGTGCATTTCAAAATTATCAAATATTATAATTTGTCATTTGCATATAACTGGAGCCTGGTGTATAGCAACAGGCTCGCCCCCTGTTTCCCTGTCGCTGTTTCATTTGGGACTGAATATCGTTCAGCAAAGTGTGGGTGTTGTATACCTCTGCCTGCCCTTTCGGGGGAAAGGCGTGACGATATTTTATGTTATGTGCATTATCACCACTAT
Source organism: Peribatodes rhomboidaria (assembly GCA_911728515.1). NCBI lineage: Eukaryota > Metazoa > Arthropoda > Insecta > Lepidoptera > Geometridae > Peribatodes > Peribatodes rhomboidaria. Next base: position 16,199,614 of record OU452171.1, on the reverse strand, counting down.
GTAGTGCATACTGTGTTTGTTACTCTGGTTTGTATTGTAAATGTTTTTTCGATTTCTTAAACATTTTACTTAGAAAACCAGTTAACATTATTTCCTTGGCAGTGACTAAGAGTGCACGAGCGAGCCAACGTACGGAAACTGTGTACAGAAAGTATTCGCGAACTACACCTAACTCGTGCCGTTGATTGATTGCGAATTATTATCGGAACATAAAAACGAAATGGTATTTCTCCCCGACTCCACGTCGCCTTACGTTTAGATATACCTATTGTACCTACGTGTTTTGGAGAAAAGTATCGCAATGCGTCAACTTTGGACCTTGAAGTACGAAATACATTATTTGTTTTGCCAAAATATACCGTAATTATTCACCTTATTTCCCTATTCAACCTAATTGGTTGTTACTTAAGCAAATTCTCATCCTCGTCAAAAGTTCATCACAAATTTTATTAAGAGCTTGTCCTGGGCGAGCTGGCATGAATAACTCACGGGCGAACGAATGAAAGATTTATTAGGCCGAGTGTCCACCGTAACGGCCTCCCTTCCTGGCAGACGGCGCGAGATCACCATTACCTTTTGAAACAGAACAGACACTTTTTAACGCATCCCTTCGCTTCAAAAGGAGGAAACAATACGCATTAAGGGGTCCGACAGACACGAGAAAAAAAAACCGCATCCACAAAAAAAAAAAAAGAGCGGAAAAAGCGTTGTTTTATAAATAAACAGCGCTGCTATCAGTAGTCGACACTCCACCGACTCGAAGCGAAAAATATAAAAGTGCAGTGCTGCCCAGTTATAAAAGTACGCTTATCACGTAATATGGAAGCGTTCAACGGTGAATTATGTTAGGTGCCGAGGCGAAAGATGAAAATTAATGAGCCAGGAGCGAGAGGCGTCGCGAAACTTAAGCGGTTAATGCTATTTCATTCTTTTTGCAACTTTTTAAAGTTTTTTTAGTGCAGTGCAGTCTTGAATTAATGGTCGTAGTCGTTTGTCGTTTAGAGATAATGTAAATGTTAAATGGATGGTATTTAAAGTGAGGCATTGTTTCCAATTCGAGGCAGTCTCGAATTCATTGCAGTGAATTAATTTTGCCGAGAATGTAGAGGCTTCTGATTGAATTTTAATTAAGGCTTCTAGTATCCATTCCGAGCTAAATCACCCGTTAGTTACTCGTTTCGTTGATTGTATATCACTTTCTGTTTAAATAAATTAACGCTTAATTTTTAACTGACTTTTTTCTTCTTTTACTATATTTAACGGTAGATAAAACATGTTTTTGTTTGTTAAACAAAAATAATTTTATATCTTACGGTTGAAGTAAATCTTTAAGCTAAAAGTATAGCCCAAAAATGACCGTGTCTTTAATACAAATTGATTATCTACTTTGTAACGGAGCTCTCTTGGATAATAAATGTAAAATTTAGAAATCCATTAAGGCAAAGTTTTGATATTAAAGCGAGTACTTTAATTTTGTTGATGGAAAACTTGACTCGAGTCTAAACGCCTTATGAAAAAGTTTTTTTTTTAAATCCCGTCTAGCGAGCTGAGGCTAATGAAGACGGAACTCAATTTTCGTCGGGTTCCGTGAAGAGCAGGTACAATTTGTTGGGGCACAGTGGTATAGAAAAGTGTAGTGGTCGCAGCGACTCTGCGGTCTCATTGATTGGTTGAATGAATCCAATTTGCCATCCCGACAGCAGACAGTGAAAACGATGGCTTATACCTACTTTAAAGGCTTTTGAAATTTTTTAGAAGCTTTCGATTTACTTGCTACAGCGATTCTTAGCTTATACCTCTAAACATTATTAAACTGGCAATGCGTTTGCACGAAATCAAAATCTACTGCAACCTGCTCAAATCATTTGCAAAAAAGGCTTCTATAAATATAAAAGTAGGTATGTATGTAGGTAGTAAGTATGTGAGTACCTATAGATGTGGAAATCTTCAAATGTTTTGCTTTTCTGCTTGCTGACAAAGCAATACACTCATCAGCAGAAAAGATCCCAAAACCAAGTACAAGTAAGTCAAGCCCTCCGACCACAATCATAATATTTCGGCACGTTCATCTCACATGACGAGCCGGACCAAGATTATATCTTTTATCCCGATTCCTGATCCTGGCAACCCACTGGAAGTAATGCGTGCCTTATTTCTTTATATCTCCCCTGAGACTTTTACGCTTCACTTGCGGCCGATCACTACAATATTACAGAGCTTTTTCTGTACGAATACGCATTGACAGTATTATTTGGAATGTAATTTGTCGCAAATTCGTTTTAGTCTTTTGCGGAGTTTGTCTATGGCTTGATTCGATAAGCTTGCGCGGTTTCTTCGCTGGTTCATATCGAATTGGAATGGTTTTAGTTGGTATGCTTCGTTGGGAACTACGGTGTGCGGTTTTACCTACGATTTAGTTTCTATACGATATAGTTTCTTTGCCTGTTTTTATTATGCACATTATTGCATACTTACTGTATTTTTATATAAATATAGATCAGCTAGTCCAAAATACAACAAATAGACGAAAAAACAGAAAGTAATATAAATTAAGGTATTAATTATTTGATTGATTTTCGGCGAGTAATTTTCGTTGTAGCGTTAGGTTTGCAGTTTATAATAGCAGACAGTTGATTTAAATTAACTATCGTTCAAAACATTGTAGGTTACCTACCTACCGTTACCTACTTTTTTTCTTTAAGAAATGATAGGATTGCGATGAAATATTTAGCAAAATCTTTGAAATATATAAAATAGCAAGCAATGCTCCATTACTTGAGCCTGCATGCGGTGTAAAAAACGTAAAGTAGACCGCCTCGACCGTATATCGTTTAACCGATTTTTATAACACATGCATGACTTGGCATAATACCTCGACTTACGAGCTTTAAGGTTAGAACGCACTTAAATGCAAAAAGCCAAATCATTACTATTCCCTTTACTATGAAAATTGAAACAAATAACGCTGTACGTGTCGACATCCAACGAGTTAAATAAATTAGGCCATTAACGCCATTGTTATAAGGTTCGTTTAATGCTTTAACACCATAGCTAGGACATTACTTTGTTTGTCAAAAGGTATTGTAGCTTTTTTCGGTGTCCATTGACATTGAAATAATTATTGTAAGAAATTGCTTGACACAAAAAGAAATATTGCACGATGCCGCGTTTTATTTTTGGTAAGTACCTACATTCTGCATTAAATTCTAAAGCCTAGAGCGTAGTGTGATCGTATCCTAACAAGAGAATGCAAACCGCGTCTGAAATCCTCTTTACTTTTTTTAATCCACGGCCTACTTTCCCAGAAATAATTTATGAAGACAAGCGTTTTAATATGGATTAAGAAGTTCCGATCTGGTTCACCTGAGCGGGCCATATTTTATATTTATGGCCTTTTAAAATATAAGCCCGATATATTGCTTTTTTGACAGGTTGAGCTCGAGATGTGGGATGCCTAGGTCTAGGTCGAACAGTTATTGAGCTACGATATTATATTATCCAATGTAAGACGTCGTTCGCGTCTGACGAACTGAAAACGGAGGTTTCGACATAATATAATAGTCAGTCTGTTTTTTTTCTGAATTTGTGTCGAGTATTAATTACTTAGTAAATACAGCAAAGAAAATATTAGTACAGTAATATTCAGTGAACTTAACTAACAAAAGGTTTATCACGACTTTTTTAAACCACTGAACCAGTTTCAGTGTTATTCCCCGCGGCTCTGGCCACCGGCGCTGGCCTTATTTTCCAAAATAAAGGTAAATTAGACCACAAAACAGTAACGAAACGTTTCCAGGCAATAAAGCGGCGATATAACCAAATTAGAGCGACCACTAACTTTACGACGGTCCCCAAACATAGTAGGCTAAAGACGCGCCTCAATTCAAATTGACTATAAAAAGGCGCCCTTTGTGGATTTAATAACTTAATAAATTACACAAACTTGGACCTTAATGGAAACAAAGCCGAGATTAATAAAATACTCGTTTCGGGTTTGCGGTTCGCAGCGCTTAGCTGGAGTGCATAATGATCTATCTATGGAGTGTTCTTAACCTACGTGGCAAGTTTTTAAGGCATTTTAGTAACTTCAGATTTTATAAGCTTACAAGAACAGGAAAGCTACCTCTTATATAAAAGTTATAAACATATATCCACAGCTGATTAAACTTCTTACGGATCTGTGTTATTGTACACACATGCACATCATATTCCATTCATAGCATGAAAAACCCCGAAACATAACTCCGTCAGAAGGCTCGGCAATCCGGCATAAAGGAACGTGTAGAGCTCGGTTTAATTTGCGGGCCTGTCGATATTGCAGCCGCGGATTAGGGGCCTTATTCCACTTTTTGCAGGGACCATGTAATAAGCCGAATTAATCCACGCCAGGACGTGCAACCGCGATTCACGGGAACAGACCTTGCTAGTCTTGGTCGTGTTTTGGGAGTGTGCTTCGTTTGCGTTGCTTTTTAAACTACCAACATAAGTTATTTTACAGTCCTCAAGCCAGGTGTTTTGATCACACCTTATTGCTTATGTCACGATTAATTACTAATGCTTAATCTTTGGTAATTACACTAGGCTGCAATGATTAATTGTGCAGAAGTAGCAATATATGCGTCATTGAAATACCTGTTGAAAAACAATGATTTCCATAATCATTTTAGTTTCTTGCTTCAGAGATGACAAATCTTGAGCTGCAGAAATCACAAAAAATATTCTAACCCAATAATACTCGTATCTATGTATAATAAAATAAAGAAAATTTCATAAGCTCCTTTTAAGTACGAGTGGGTAAATCTTATGCCTGCTTACCTCAAAATGGAACTTCTCAGATCTCAGGTAGAACAAATTGCTCCACACACCTCTTCAACAACAAGTGATCCCGAGCATGCGAAGCTCCAACGATATGACAATACCCAATTTCTCAGACATTTTCCAATTCACAAAAATAAGATTTCCTACTTGAGACGTTTGATATAACATCCAATAATGAAAACAGGATCGAGTGGGGTAAGCGAGCCAATTGTTAGCCAACTAAACAAGGCCACTTGTACCTGGGGCTTATTATGAAGTAAAGTAGGGGAACACAGAACTCCTTTTACAATAATTGGACAATGAATAATACAAAAGGCAGTTATTGCACGCCCCGAACTCGTGAGGGCCAGTTGAAATTCTTTCCTTGAGTTATCGAATAGGTATGTTTTGGATATAACACGGTACATTGACAACAGTACGGTTGTTCTTTATCCTTAGATAAAGGAAAGGCTGTTTTGTAACGGAAGAAACCGTATGTTTTCACATTATGATTTATAACACGGGAATTACTCGCGTGCGATTTAGTCGATTATTCCGACTATAGTTTCAACCGCATTCGACGGTCTTCATCAAGGCGAGTGCGCGCGTTTTATAAATCATACTGTGAGAAAACTACGTCAGTTTCCATAATGTTATCAGTAAATATAATGTTTTCAGTTACTGCAATAGTAATTGTCAGAACTCTTCTGCTTATTGTTTTTATAACTATTCTTTACTAATATTTCTTTGTTACTCGTTGGCGTCACGCATGAATTCTAATGACCTATTCTCTAAACGAAAATCGAATTTCTGTTTCTTTTCCAAAAACATGCAGAAATTTTTAACGCGGTAAAATCGCCGCGATTTATGGCTCGCAATAATACTCGTAAGTACTAAAGCAAAGCATGAAAAATCTAACTGGTTTGCAGTCTTCCTACTGTCAGAACAATAGCTGTTTTGAAATAACCGTAGGGTATTAAACAGAAGCCTTTGGAGCATTGCCCGGTTCCCACGGCACCGAGCGTAGAGAATAACAACGTAGTTATGTATCGAAATTGTATTTATCTGTTTGCGAGGTAAGGTGCTTTGCTCGCATTAGCGTTAATATTTATTTGCCGTTTTAGAACCCAATTTTGTATTCCCATATTTTTATTGAAGAAAATAAGCAGCTTTTGTTTCTGAGTGCGGATTCGACTACGCTTTCGCTCAAAGTAATATTAAAGGTACGGAATTTACTCGCAGGAAAATAATAAACTTTCAATCTTATTATGTTCTTAAAAACCTATGAATTTGTGCTATGAATTTCGTATAAAAATTTCGTAGACACATACGTTTTTGTTTGAATATCTGCCGAGTGTGAGAGAGACAAACAGTCTTGTAAGCACCAGAATTCACCCTTGATTACTGGCAAGTTTTAACAGCACCGAAGCGGTCCTAAGTATTCATTCGAACTCCCCAGAATACAAACAGTTGGGTACAAACGTAGCTTAGACTAGTCGGAAGGTAAGCCCATGTTACGGCAGTTGTTAAGTGATTCCGCTTTTATTGGCGAGTAAACTGTAAAGATTCCAATTAAGTGGGGGCTGCTTTTAGCGGCACCCTCTTGAGGAACAATGCCGGCAAGAAGAAAGGAGCAGGGTTAGGATGGGAGTGTATTGAGGATTGCTGCGGATATGGAGTGATTGCATTGAGGTCAATAACTGTTACACTATTTTTATAAGTATTTGTGTGTTACAGATGTTATCTTGAAAGTTTTGTGAAAAATCACAAAATGCGTTATGAATACGTGCCTTATTATGAATGTAATAAATACACAATTAACACAGCAACACGCAGCATCGCACACAATTAACACGTAATATACAAACTCAACACAGCTTAAAAAAAATAGTACTAACCTAGAATATACTATATATACTAGAATTTACTCTTTTTATTCTTATTATCTACATATATATGTATGTCATCTGCTACATGAATGAAGCCCGGTGTATAGCGACAGGCTCGCCTCCTGTCACATTTGGGACTGAATATCGTCCGGCGAAGTATGGGTGTTGTTTTACACCTCTGCCAGCCCCCTCGGGGGAAAGGCGTGACGATATGTTATAGTCTAGCAAGATGTTCTTAATTCTCATGTACTCTCTATTTAAGCTATTTACGTTGTTTCTTAACATTACTAGCCCCTAATTTTATCCTACTACTAGAACAGACTTTTAAGTCATGATAAACGACTATTCTTTCCAATTTTTTACTCTTGGCTCATGCTCAGATCCCTCAGTATGCGCACGTCTTTCTACAAGACAATTAATTACTCCGTTCATCCAGGCCTCAATAAAACGGGAGTCTCAGACTGGTTCAACTCTCAGCTCTGCTCTGCACACTATTACTGCCGAGTAAAGAATGTTGCAGAGAAACAGCTGTTAGCATCTACAATCGTCACAACAAAAATTACTAACCTAACCTATGATAACTTACTTAAGATCTTGCTAACGCACACAGTTTGACAATAAATAATTGTGAAATGTCTACGAGTAAGAGAGTGCTTTTGGAGTAGAGACGCCATTTTAAACGTGTGTGAAGTATTTTGAGACATCGTGACATTATGAGAACGTGACATTTTGCGCCGAGAGGTTCATAGTCACAGTCGCTCTCGTTAGAAAAGTAAGTATTGTAGTGAAAACAAGTCCAGAATAAAGACTCTGGTATTATGCGGCATGTGGCGTGGCTAACGCACACATCAATGTGTTTGTAACGCAGTTTTTTTAAGTTCACAAACCTTATCTCTGTTAAGATTTTGCTGCTCGGTGTAACTGTTCTACTTTTATATTTACCGACTCTGGTTTTAGGATGAGTGCATATGCTTTATTGGTATATCAGAAAGAGTTGCAATTGCAGTACGTCTGGAATTTAGTTAAATCGAAAGCATAGTTCATTAACAACTATTTTTGTGTGTAGTCAAAACTAGTTCTGCCGATAAAATCTGTTTTTGATTAAGGCCGTCTGAGAACACTAACCAAATCTCAAAATTTACAGAATCATCTACAGAATTCTGCCATAAATTTGAAATCCAAAAGTTTCTGTACACTTACCAATCTATAGACACAAATAGCTTTTTAAATTTCTTTTCAAAGCTGGATCTAAAGTTGGGGCGACTGAAACGACTTTCATAATTCGATTAAGCGCTTTAAATCGCTTCACTAATCAAACTGATGTAAAAACGCCTTGAGGGCCGCCCTTCACGCCCGTCCCTACCGCCGTAGAATACGTACTAGTACAGGCGTAGGGCTTTCGCCTCTCTAGTAGCGAGAAGCGGACTGAGAAAGGAAAATATTCCTGTTGGTAAGTATTTAGTACTTCAAAGTTCTTGACTCACTGCCAGTGACAAGCAGACTGGACAGAGAATAGCGTAGGTACTAGTATTATCTCGGGTACTTATTGTGCCCTAATTGAGGTAATCGCTGTACCTATAGCGATTACCTACTATTACCATTAAATAGAATTAGCGTCTCATATTTGGAACTATCTCAATATCCCACAATAAAATAAAATAAACTACACTTACATCATAAACAGATAAAGTTTTTTTATAAGTGGAAATCTTTGTAAGTCTGCATACTGATCAGATTTAAGCAATTCTTTCACTTATAGATTTTTTTTCAGTTACTAAGTGCCATAGGCGCGAAACCGCGACCAGTATAAATTTAGCAATTTAGCGGCCCCATTAGGGACGCTAAATTGCTATATTTAAACAAGCTAAAAATATGAACCTACCTAAATATACCTGTCTTTGTTCTTGCTGTGTATAAGACAAGGACATCAATACCTTTAGCTAGTTTAGATTTAGAAGTTTAGTGCTCTGAATAGGGCCTGACAGCTAGGTACGCTTGCTCGTAACGCGCCGTCATTGTCACCAGCCCCTTCGGAAGGAATTTAAAGCGGTCTGAACTAGTTTAATCCGCTATAGCTCCAATCACACCTACCTATTTGTGTTTCAATTAAGGAGGCCCAAGTTGCTGCGGTTTTCCGATGATTAACAATACTATAGATAATACCTCGATAATAATACAGCTTTATTAACGAAACATGGAAGCAGATTAAGTACATAGCGAATAGAATATTAATTAAATAGGAATTTGAGATATGGGACGCGTGTTCGTGTACGGTAAGTTACATACAAACAATATGATTATAATTATAGAGGGAGTGGCGTATCTACTAAAATTAAATCTTATTTTCCTTCACAGGATGAGATGAAAAGCTTTTTGAACCGTAACGTAATTAATTTCCCTTAAATTAAGAAAAAAACTAAAATAGTTTGAAACATGAAAAAGGAAGATTCGTAAAATTCGCCGTTTGATTGATGAGGTTTTACTTTACAAAGAAACTTTCCACAATTTTTTTTACCCAAATTAACTAAACAACATTAAACATTTTCAAATCAAAGTTTACTACACTCATAGTACAAACAAGTCTACCTATATATGTCTAGATATTAGACAGCTCTGTGTCTTGTCAACACCTACTTAGGTATGAGATAGCTAAGTATATGTACCTACTTAGGCATTGATTTTGTACTAGTGTAATTCTATTACTTGTATTTATACTGTGTATGTATACCGGCAAATACCGGTGGTTGTGTAAATAGTAGCGAACGAGATTCAAATTATAACTTACATAACAAGTATTTAGTTGTAAAGCTCGATACTCGAAACTAATCCGGTGCCAAATTAAGTTAACCCTTTACTTGCTTCGCTTTGTTAATATTTGAATAACTTGGTTTAAACATGGAGTATTTAACTTTAAACGACTTCACTTGGGTCGGAGAAGATGTTTAATTTGTTTTCTACTTCCAAAAGCACTTAGCTCCACTTTTTATTGGCTTTTGTATCACCTTTGCCTGTTTCATTTTGCCGTCATTTCGTCGTTTTGCTGGTAACATAATGTTGTTTTTTTTCGCTCTGTCTACGAAAATAGTAGCATTATCTACGAAGGCCGTAGTGTGGTCTACAAACGCCGTGGACCTACAAAAATCGTAGTATACTCTACGATACTCGTAGCAAAGTCTACGAAGACGTAGCAGCTTCTACGAAGATCAAAGCGAGTTCTAGGAACATCAAAGCGATAACTACGAAAGTCGTAGCATTTTCTACGAAAACCGTAGCATTGTCTACGACAAACGAAATCATGCCAATTTCAGAACACAGGAAAGTCTGGACGTCTGGTGAAAAGCAATTCAGTATAAAAATAAAAATAATCAACTACATTTTCAACTAAATGACTACAGGAAGAATGTCTCTCGATCGTTTCACGGCCGGAGTCGCGCTCACCGTTTCTAATTTCGTCGTCGTCGCTTCGTATTTTCCTCGATAACAAGCCATCCCGTTTTAAATATAATCCAAGCTGTTTATTGCGTATTTTACGTTTATTACGCAATCGCGTCGGTCCCGCGTCGTCGGCGCTACGTAACGACGTAACGGCGTACTGGCGTACCGTAGGGCCCATCCGTTACGCGGCGCAGTACAATTAACTGAGCATTATTAGAATCTTAATTGTTGTTGCTAAGTTAATAATTTACGTGTTCACGTTTATAATAGGTTAAGCAGATAGGCTTAGGTTAGTTGTAGGGCGTGAGTTTATCGCGTGGAGCTAAAAGTTTGTAATTATCTAGTTAGTCGTATAACGTATTAGTAGGTAAGTCTTCTTCGTGCGAATCTTACAAGGTCCAGTATTACTTTGCTAATTGTTTTCTAGTACACTATTATATAGTGATATTTTATATTTGTTTTTAGTTAGGTATATCGCGCTGCCCTATTATCAATTATTAGTAATTTAAATCAAACATAGTGCACTATGGACAGAAACCGACTTGATAGGCTAGAGAAAAGCACTAGATTTTTATTTGGAAAAGTTATTAGTAAATATTTGGGAAACCAAATTTCCCAACAAAATTTAATAAGAATGAATGTAGTGTACAATGCTACCTACATTTTTGTATACCGAACTAAAAAGCAATCAATAAAATGGCAGATGCGGCAGGTTTCAATGAACAAAGGCTTTCTTTCAACCTCCAATTGAATAGATGAAACAATCTCGTTAACAAAGCTCTGAACGCACTGTAAAACTTTAACAAATACCAATCACTCTCGACCATCCATTTCTAAATTAGAACCGTATCGGCACAACAATCGCACAATAACAATCTATTGCGAGTCAAACATAAATATAGGCCATATTTCGTCGTTTGGACCGCGCCGACCGTTCCATCAACCGAGATTTATTTCCTTGTTTCGGCCCAAAAATACGTCGCCACGGTGACCCTATCTCACCTAAACAAACAGACAGATTGCGAGTCCTATAGCACCTACGTATGTATGATGAGATATGGTGGGACGGAACGAGATCAACAGTAAATAACTGGTGAGAGACAGAGGGTTTCCTGCCAAACTGACACTTAGTAGTAGCCTCGCCTCGCCTCGCTGGTGCGGACTTAGGAAGATCAAGTGGAGCGCCATTGTGCTGAGTGCAGATTTAATCTCGTCACGTAGGCTCGGACGCCTAAATCAACTAAGTAATTTTATCTAGAGTACACCGACTTTAAGCACCCCTTTCCTTTGGCTCTGCCCTTTCTTCGGGGATTTGGTTAAGTTTTTATTTTATTGGAAACTGATGACGGGAAGAAGCATTTTGGTATGTTGTTGCGGCCCTTGTTAAGAAATATAAAGTTTTCGAAACTACTTTTTGACGATTAGTGTAAAATTAATTGAAACCCCAGTAAGGCACAAATAGCTCAATTCTGCGCATGAAGGACTTATCTGACAATATTTTAGGTTGAGTGATTTTTCGTACTTAACTCTTTGAGCTATCTAGCTCCCTGTTATATCATTTTTACACAAGTACAGCTTTGTTTTAGTAAAAATAAGATTTGACAGCAAACTCTATAACCAAAGTAGCTAATCACGTAGCGAACATAAACAAAACTGGCATATATTTTCTAAAGTTTCAATCTACCCAGAAATTGTAACTTTGAAACACCAATATCCGGCATCTCGGTCGGAAATCCGGCCTCGATCACAATCTGATGCACCTCAATATCTGCGCCAAGACAAGCCTTTGAGGCAAAGTACCCTTTCATTGGTTTAATTAAGCAGTCCGTCCCTGTCCGGGGCAAGCGGAAGTAGGGGAACAGAGGCTGTACCGGAAGTGCCTAAGGGAGGGGGGAGAGGCATAATAGCCTGCGCTTCCCATCTGCGACTGGCAGCATTAGCTCGGCATTAGGCATGGGTGACGGACCAGAAGATATTGTGCCGAGGGGAGATTTTAAAATTGATAAAGAAAGGTCTATTTATTATAAGGAACATTTTCCTTTTGTATGGACTTGAGTTCCCGGAGTCGAGCTGAGAGGCAAAAACGTCTTACTACGGCTCGTTTAGATGAAATAGTAGGTTTTAGAAAAGAACTATCTTTAGCTAACTTAGACATTTTATATTAGATCTTCATGTGTGCTTGGAATAAAATCTAGAAATACAAATTAGAAAAATCCACATTTGATTAGTTGTACGACTAAAGTATTAGCTGTTGATGTCGGTTGATTTATGATACGTATGTTGTTCCAAATATAAGTAAAATAATTTACAGATGCAATTAAATAAATATTTGGGACATTTTTGTATGCCCAGTCGTTTGACCCCAAACTAATCAAAGCGAATCAATAATTAATTCATTCTATGACTAATCAATTCATCTATGGCTGCCAGAGGCTGATATACGAGTACCTATATATTATAAACCTATATACTTACCTATATATATGTATATGATATATATACATATATATATAACTATATTTTAAAATACATAGGTACATAAATAGATAAGAACATCCAAACAAAAAACAAACTCAAATGTTCATCACATGAAAGTTTACCCTACGTTGGAATCGAACCCACGCCCCCAAGCTCAGAAGGCAGTATCACTACCAACTAACAGAACTTTTGAATGGATATTAAGTTCAGCTTAAAAATATATAATTTCAAACATAACATATCACATGTCACGCCTTTCCCCTGAGTGGGCTGGCAGAGGTGTAATATAACACCCACACTTCGCCGGACGATATTCAGTCCCAAATGTAACAGGGGGCGAGCCTGTCGCCATACACCGGGCTCCGGTCATGTAGCAGATGACATACAATACGCACATATGTTCACACAATGAACAAATTGGTGCGTGCCGTCGGCTGGGTTCGAACCCGCTCCCTTTGGCTTGAGAGGCGGACCGTCTCCCAACTGCGCTGCCATCGCTGTAAATAAATAATTTCAATGTTTTTAAAATCATCGTAATGGCATCTTTATTTGTCGCTTACTGTAAAATAAAACAAAAAAGAATGTAGATGCAGATCTACATTCTTTTTTGTTTTATTTTTACAGTCTGTAGGTAATTAATTTCCTTGATCTGAATCTGTCTAAGAAACCTGTGCAACCTATAGAGTAAATATACAAAGTGTTCTGATAGACGACAGACATCCTTTGAGGGAGATATTAAGTACAGAATTGAACCGAATCGAAAGTCGTAAATTGTTAAAATGTTTTATTTACTAGTGGATTTTTGAGCTGTACACCTCGCGGCCGTCGTCTGTCTCGTTTACAGATCGCATTCCTCAACCGATTTTTGTGAAATTTTGTGAGCAGGTTCGATAATATACAGATTTTCTTTCCGAGTCAGGTTTTGGAAATCTTTCAAAACTGATTTTATAATTATCGAACATATTCACAAAATTTCAAGAAAATCGGTTAAGAAATGACCTATAGACGAAGATGAAGATCCTGAATTCGGACATACGGAAGCATTTTTGTCAAAGCTAAAACATAGACGCTTCGCTCGCCAACGGTCGTCCGGTCGGTAAAAAATTTTCGACAGAGCCAATTCGCTGATTCGTCAATCACTTCAAGTAGCTTAGCGTCTTTGCAGGTGTCGCGAAAATATTCATAATAGAGTAGACAAGCCTCGCAAAAGAAACTAGTGTCAGTTTTTAGAATGTTTAGCCAGTCTGTCAATACGATTTTTTGTTTAATTTTTGTAAGTTTTTGAAATGTAAGCTTTTTTTAACCGACTTCAAAAAGGAGGAGGTTCTCAATTCAGTTGTATTTTTATAATGTTTGTTACCGCATAACGCCATTATTTATGAACCGATATTGAAAGATTTTTTTTTTCGAAAGGATACTTATGCTTATAATTATAGATATTACTTACAATAAAATTATAGATCTTACTTATTATAATTATAGATTGATCTATTTTTTTACAAAATCCAATTCGGATGACGGAACGTCGTTTTTTAATCCATCGTACTACCGAACACGCTGTATAAATATATTTCTATGTCTAGAGTCATGTATAAACAGAGCTATCTCCGTCTGGCGGAGTTGATAGCTACATTCCGACATTACCGGTCCACATTCTGCGGGACACAATCGCGCGCTCTGATTGTGCCATTGTGCCCACTCGGCCTCTGGACTACGAATGTACGCCTGAGATACGAATACGACGGTTTTTGGGACTTTTTTCGGTATGTGAAAGTTTGCCGCTGATTGGCGCTTTGGTAATGGATTGGGGAGTGAGTGTACGAGTGAGCGCTATAATTAGAACATATTGAAGTTGAAACGCAGTGCCGAGGTTCATATAAAATGTTTTCGAATAAACTGTTGACTGTCTCTAGGGAGCAGCGGTTACAGGCCTGCAGCTGTCACTGTTCAGTAACAGAAAACGTTACCACTGCGTAACAGTTTAATACCGGTCAAAAATAACCTTCCATTTTGCTTCACCGTATCCGGGTAAAAAGTAAAATACAAACTACAACTTTGCAAATTTTAGAGCAATGATCGAAATTCATAACTATTAGCTACTGACAAACGCTTGGCTTCGTACTTGATATAGCAATAGTTTTCCGATTTTTGTAGCGGACGACAGTAATGTAGCCATTGATTTTCTGATCTTTACGTTCATCCTTGGCAGTTGTCCGACCGCCGACGATGAGCGATGAGCGTGTATGTAAAGTACTCGCTCAGCGAGTTAGCGAGCTATCCGAGCGAGTGTTTTAGAAACATTTATTTACTCGCTCATCGCTCATCGCAAGCGATCTGAGAACTGCATTATGCGCGTCTCCCACTGCGAGTGGTGCGGGCTTTGTACGGACTCCGTTTATTTTTGGCTGAGTGGTTGGCCCTAAAACAAGGACTGATTTTAGGACCAACCACTTAACCTCTAATAAACGGATTCCGTGCGAAGCCTGCTCCACTCGTAGTGGAAGGCGCGCGCCATTCTGAGCTGGCAGCAAATGTTCCGAAGCTAAGCTTTTGAATAGAGCGTTGAGCGATAAAGAACGACTTCAACTCCCGGCTTTGGAATAATCAGTAAGAGATACAAGAGTTTGCAAGTAATTAGTATTATTACTTGAGAGCGGAGTCTTGGCTACGTACCTACCCGTCATCAATCTCTTGAGCTAATAAATAATAATTAATTTAATGTCTTAACCAAACTCCATTACATTACAAAGTTTCAACGCTGCGAGTATGAAGTTATCTAATAGCTTATAAATCTTACCTTTCATACAAATTATGTTTTGAGAGAATTTACTGTTTACAAGTTGAAGTTACGAATAAGTATACTTACTTAATTTACCCTATGTAAGTTGGAAGTTTCAGGCCTTTATTTCTACTACCAAGTTATAGTATCTCATTCATAAGTGTCCTCTGCCTAACTGTAAGGCTAAATATAGTAAACAATGGTGTCGATTTTATTGTACCACTGTTTAAGCTAAACTAAATATAACAGTCATCATAATTGTTGGCCTATGCCTAAATTTAGGTGCCTAATTTAATTTTAATAATAAAATAACGAAAATATAAACATTAAGATTTTTAAGAATTAGTTAATAGGATAGGTTAGATAGATAATTTAGATCATTCATTAGTTTCATTAATTTAAGGCGTGAAATAAGCTATTTTTCCTTTTGTACTTAGTCGATACGACGACGACTCAATTGTATTATAAGTAGTAACGTTATCGCGTAAGTGACATAATGTCTTTGTGATAATAAATTCTTTGAAATTGAATTGAAAATTGGATAGTCATATTTAATAAGTTTAGGAAAGAAATGGCTTTACTTATTTATTAAATCTCCTCCTTTTTGAAGTCGGTTAAAAATTGTACTACAAGAAAATCGTTACCATTGATTCTCAGTAACAAGTCACTTGACAAACAGTAACTTGAGTAACAGTAACTACTCAGAACAGTGCTGAGCCTACTCCAATTGCCAAAACAATATATTTAAATTTTTAAATTATACTTAGTTTAGGTGTAATAATAAAAGTACTTTTCCTTAATGTGTTTTTAACTCATAGGTTTTTTTTTTAAATACATTTATTTCCAAAAAATACAGCACAAGCAAATTTTCAATACATGTGTACACAGAGAAGAACTCAGAAAAATGTTATCGGTGGGCCCCAAACTAGGCTAGGCCTGTATCTTGGGTACCCTGAGAACAGCATACGTGATATTATTGATCTGCGCTGACAACATGGAATTTTTACCGTTAATGTACATTGTTAAATTAGAATAAATTAATAAATCAAAAAATATACAACAAAAATTGAATACAAAACATTTAAATTAGAACAAAATTCAGTAAAAATTAAATTATAATAAAATCAAGATTAAATTAAAATAATTGGATTGATTATTAAGATTTTGGCAATAAATACATTTTGTTATTTATTTTATTTTGATGATTATACCGACTACTTAGTTATTCTAGTGGCTCTGCGAGCTGTAGACCTCGCGGCCGACGCCTGTCTTCCTCTACAGGTCACATTCCTCAACCGATTCTCGTGAAATTTTGTGAGCAAGCTCGATAATTATACAGGTTTTTTTTCCGAGTCCGAGAGTTCGGCTCGGTCTATATTAAATTAGAGACTCACACAATTAGATTGACTCACTCTAACATTGATCATATCATTAACTAGCCAAAGTTAAACTATCTATACTCATAAATGATTTACCTTAATATATATAAAATTGGCTGCGTCCCGCGGTTTCACCTGCGGTTAAAAAGAATCCTGTGTGCTATTCTAGACCATAATCTATGTCTGTGCCAAATTTCATCCAGAACTGTACAGCCGTTCTGGCGTGAAAGAGTAACAAACACCCATACTTTCTTACAAACTTTCGCGTTCATAATATTAGTAGGAGGATAATAATCCCAGTTACTACAAAGCAATAACTTTCTAATTTTCCCGGATTTCGTTAAATCAAAATAAAAAAACAAATTATAAAGTACCTACGTAAGCAAACCATTTTCAATGAACGTGCTCTTCCAAATGTGAATCGGAAGTGAAACTTTTCCACTGCCACGCCACTTTGTTTTAATAGGCCCAAAAACCGCCAACAATGAAAGCTTTCAAGCATAAACCGCTGTTTACACAATACAGATCAATATCGGAAACGCAAACATTGTCAGACGAATAAATTCACACTTATAATGCAATAACTGAAATGCGTGGTCACGTCGCGGCCGTAGCAGTGCATTAACAGCCGGCTCACGATTGATGGATACGCTTTTTATTTCCATTCCACTGTTGATTGAAGGCAAGCAAGATCCTTTTGTTTTATTTTAGCCGACTTAAAAAGGTTGAGATCCTTAATTCGACTGCAAATAGGCAATTCCTTTTTGGATGCTACAAGATATCTTCGCCGATTAGAAGCTGATTTTAATGTGGATACTTACTCTTTAGTCTTTACTCTTCTGGCATTCAAACTACTAATACTCCGTACAAAAACGCAATTAACTTACTGGAACACAATCAAAAAGTTGCTGCTGATTAGAAAGACCATTAGATCTTCCTGAAAACATTACTTACAACGTATTCAGTACTTTATTCCCTCTATTTCCCACACGGTCATTTATATCAATTGAAAATAGCATCTCTAAAGTCCTCCGGGAATTATTCCGGCCTCTCTCAATTAGAGCTGAGAAACTATTGCGGCCGAGAGGAAGCCAGTTTTCCGGCTGCCTCTAAAGTTCTCCGTCTCGGCCGATGCATTTTTGGATGTGAGCCCAAATAACTTGTTGCAACAGCAAGGGGCTTCAACCTGTTGCGTCGGCCTACGGCCTACCGGGAAGCCATTTTTGCTGTACCCAGAGCACAAATACATAATGAATGTGAACGCTCAGCGCTTAGCTCTCTCGGCATTGTGTCGGAGGTTTTGTTGGCGCACTTTGCGGGATTGCCACTAGGGGAGTTCTTTAGCCGTTTACACTATTCAGAGAGCGGCGCCGACGTTAAATTTTTAAGCAGGCCACGGCGTGAAATGCGTGCGATTTGAGCGGAATGTTATTTCCCGGTTTACGCCTGAATTGAGCTGAAAAGGTTTGCGTTTAGAGCAACAGGCTTAACGTTTTTCATATTTAAATTTTGCAGGTGAAGCAGCAATAGTGTTTCCAAAAATACGTTTTTCTTCCTGGGATTATGGATTTTTTTAGGATTTGTATTTTGTGCTTATTTGTGCAGACTCCTATTAAATCCATCAGTAGCAATTACCTATAGCATGTCATACCTAGCATAGCAGCCTATTGCATTCGTGATCGTTATTTATGTTACAAAGGTTGTCTAGAATAAACTGCTTTTGGGCACTATCTAGGAACTAATAATCAACGGGTATTGTATTGTAATTTTTAATTCTCCAAATATTTTTTAAATGTGTTTGTGTTGTATGTGTTAACACACACAGGGATATACAGCGTGCACGCAGGTGACTTAAAAGTGATACTGTACTTTTGTCCCACGTCGTACACACGCTAAATCTATAACACTAACTCTCTAACCTCTCTGTTTAACCTAAATTTTCTAACCAAAGCTGTAATTGTTGCAGGGAGCGTCCTCGAGCCTGGTAGTGAAATTCGCTGACACGGAGAAGGAACGACAACTGCGACGGATGCAGCAGATGGCGGGAAACATGAGCCTCTTGAACCCCTTCGTCTTTAACCAGTTCGGCGCGTACGGGACTTACGCTCAGGTCATAACGGAACAGGTGACTATTGCATAGACATACCTAACATGACATTTTGACTTGCCTATCGGTAGTGAACCTGCCTTCTGAGCTAGGGGGCGTGGGTTCAATTCCCACCTAGGGCAAACATTCATGTGATGGACATTTGTGTTTGTTCTGTGTCTGGGTGTTAATATCTATTTAAGTATGTATTTAAAAATGTACATGTGTGTAAATCAGTCTCTGGCCGCCATAGTACAAGCTTTGCTTAGTTTGGGTCAGACGACCGTGTGTACAAGTGTCCCGAATTATTATTATTATTATTGACATGTACCGCAGCTTTACCGGTAGGCTGAGTAGGCCTATTGGGCGGCAAATAGGAGGGAGTTGCAAAATTCTAATAGCATACCTACTAGTGGCAAATATGTAAATCCACCACTAATTATATCGACTGCAACCCATTTTTTTTTAATGTAAAGTTTTAAATGCAAAAAGAAATCAAACTATTTCTTGATAGCAACAATAGTTATAGGTCAAAGTAAAAGAATATGTTTTGTCAGTAATAGTATTTAAAACTAGAAGCTCTGTGGGCTGTAGACCTCGCGGCCGACGTCTGTTTTCCACTACAGATCACATTCCTCAACCGATTATCGTGGGGAAAAAAAACCATTTTGCAAAAATTTCCAAAAAGTGACTTGATAAAAAACTCTAGGGTTATTGAAATACGATGGGTTTTCAATTGTAACCTCCGACGCAAAATCGACGGGGTGTTATAAGTTTGACGTGTCTGTCTGTGTGTCTGTGGCATCATAGCTCCCGAACGGATAAACCGATTTTGATTATGCTTTTTTTTTGTTTGAAAGGTGAATTAGTCGAGCGTGTAACATTTTTGTTTCTCGACCTCCCCATGAATGTGCTAAAACGTGAAACGTTAAAAATGTGTATTTTTAACAATAAAATATAAAAATAAAAATGACAAAAAATGCCAAAAAAGTTTTCCTCGACGCTGTACAGTAAACACTCAGAATTGGTGCACAAATGTTTTACAACTTATAATTTACGCTGCTGTTTGTTCTAAGCTTAATTGTTAACGGTGGAATGTCAGACAGCATCGGATTGTAAATTCGTCTAGGGATGCCCCGTTCCCCATTAGTTTGTCTGCTTCCCGCGCGAATAAATCCACGTAGATTTATTTACGACTCAGGTAAGTCGCTGCAAGTTAATTTGTTGCTCGTAAACACTCCAAATATAACGCCTGAAAGGTGTCGAGAGCTAAAATGAAAATTACTATCGCCCACGGAACACAAGGCAAACTTTTCCCCGGTTAGCTACGGAGAGCTGGCGGTTGCAATATTGCATGCCGTAGTTACAATAAATTTCGCTTTAGTCCAAAACTCGTAGCCCTAACTATAGAAAACCGAGTCTCGTGTAGCAAGTGAAATATTACCTAAGCACGGTAAATATGCTTTGGAAAATGTGAGCGCATTGAAAGCTGTCACCGCAGATGTTTATTGCTTTCTGTAATATGAAATGCATTTGAATACTTTCCGCAGAACATACTTATTCCGGTTACGAGCAAAAATAATAATTTATTAACGCGTGTGAAGAACAAACATTAAAATTGCAAACACAGATAACACCAAGATAGATAGCTAGAGCAGCACAATGACAAAGCCTAAGTTTGAAACAATCTGGATAGCAGGAATCCGAAACTGGATTCTTCTGCAACATTATTTTTGTTATTAAGCTGCCTGATTTGAATATTCAAATTCCTCGAAAGTTTGTCTTTAAATGGGCACCCTAAGACAGATATAAACCAGCATTGCATGCGCGAGTCTGTGGCACGAGTCCAAATCTACTAAGTGGCGGTCCCGTTAAGTTTCGGTTTATACTCGCCATTAGTTTGTCCATTCGACTCGCCTCCGCCGAGATAAGTTGCCTGTCTCGGCTTGCTAGTACTGTCTGGCTGACTTGACTTTTAGGACTTTGGGTAGGTAGTAGGTAATCTAATTGATTTAGTTGTGAAGTTTCCGGAGGTAGATTGCGGTCTTATGTCTAATAGCGTACTATTCAGCCGAATAAGACGTGTTATGGCTGCTCTACGCAACACTGAGTATGAGATTTTCAAAGTTTAGGCAAAATATCAGAATCAAAATGGGAGAAGTAGCTAGTAGTATTAAGTACCTGCCTAGTAATTGGGTCAGGTTCTTAGTTTCAATCTCTTGTACAAACATTCTTGTCCAATGACTTAAATATCTCTCCTACTACCTACTGGAGGTAAGCCGTTATCTCAGTGAATTTTTCCCTACATTGTGACAAACAACTTAGCTGTACCACACTTACCATAATGTCAGTTTTTGTACTATCTTTTGTCTAAAAACATGTTATTATGTTTCAACAGCAACAGGCCGCGCTGATGGTCGCGGCGACGGCGCAGGGCTACATCAGTCCGATGACAGCGCTGGCGTCGCATGCGCTCAACGGCATGGCTAACTCGGTCGTACCACCCACATCTGGTGAGTTCTTGCGTTCCTTACAAACTCAAACAATCGTCAACGCTCATCCAAGTACTTTGCAAAATGAAACTTCACCAACAGTAACTTAAACTTCATTCCACCCAACACATGTCTTCCAGAAAACTTTTCCGGGCTGGCGATAGGCACGGGAGCGCAGCCGTTAAACGGGGCGCTGCCTTCGCTGCCGTCCCCAACCATGCCCGGATTTAACATGGCAGCTCAGACCGCCAACGGCCAGCCTCCTCCGCAAGAAGTGGCCTACACCAACGGCATCCACCAGACATTTAGTGGGCGTAAGTAATCCTTCCAAAGAGCCTTCGAAGTGTATGTGCACATCATCTCCCTCATAGCATCACGGTGAAGCCATCCTCGATTACTTCCTTTGGAAGATTTGACCGACACCAGGATGAATAAAAATAAGCCCGAGAGTAAAATCCGCAAGTATATATGTAACTTCAACAGCAAGTTCATTCTTTTATCTGTTTTGGTTGTTTACTGTGTCAGCTTGCTTGAGATTAACATGCCTTTTTATTGCGTAACCTTTAACACCTTTTCATACTAAACAAAATGGTAGACGGCCCACCCTGTAGACAGTTATAATTATTTACCGATGGAATATCAAATGATGCTAAAATATTATTCTCGTCGCGTTCTCCTATGAAATGATTGGAGATGAGAAGTCTCTGGCGCCTTTGAACGCTGTATAGGCTGCGCCAAACTTTATGTGGATTCTGAGGTTCTCGCTGAACATTGGAAAGCATCGCCATGGCAAATTGTAGGTGTCGGTGAGACGGGAGCTCGATGCCATCAAATTAGTGTGATCATAAAGCTTGGCGCGGGCACACAGTAATGCAAGCATTACTGTTTGGTGGCAGAACTGGCAGGGAGGTGGTACCACGCCCGGAGGACCCCGGAGTCGATGCAGCACCCGCTGCCGTCCCCGACGATGCCCGGCCTGAATATGGCCGCCCAGACCAACGGGCAGCCCACTTCGCCTGAAGCTGTCTACACCAATGGCATCCACCAGGCTTTCCCAGGACGTTAGTATTAAGTAGACTACCCTACCTCTGTTTGATATTACAGAATGGACCAATCAATCTCTAGGAAAGCCGTCTCCATTACACTATTAAAAATATTCCTATGTAATGTAAATACACTTCTTACTAACTTACTAACCAAGCAGACCTATGGCCTTGACGAATTCAAAGAGCACCATAAGGAGCAGTCTCGTAACAACTGCGAACCGTATATCATCCACTACACCCTACTTGTGCTTGCCGCAACGCTTTTCTTTTAAGAGTCGCAACTTACTTTTATACCTTGTACTGACGTCCGGTGTGGGGTATGGTGTGCATTTCTATAATGTTGTGATGGAGAAGGTACCAAGATACAGGATTGGGGAATAGCGCTGTACTCTGAAATAACTTGTGCACGATACTCGTACGAGATATTTAAGAAAATAAAATGATTCTAAATTTTCATTTACCGTATACCCAGGATATACCTACCAGTGCTAACCCAGCTCCTAAGGCGTGGTACAAACCGCATGCAACACAGCACAGCACAACTTAAGGTGTCGTAATGTATGAAACATTTTGAGAAATGAGACACCAAACGACGCGCTTAGTTGCGCATCGCTGCACAGTACCAGGCGTTTGGTGTGTCATTTGACATTTCCCATAGGCAACAACGTTATAAGCTGCGCTGCGCTGTGCTGGGCTGAACTTTGCTGCATGCGGTCTGTACCACGCTTAAAATTAACGGAAAACGACTATGTGCTTTGAACACAGCTGCTCCAGTTCAACGTTGTTCAATCTCGAACGACGATATAGAGTTGTTTGTTTCCGTTTCAGCGGTGCCGGTGACTGCGCAGGGCCTCCCGAACGGCGAGGCGGCGGCTCTGCAGCACGCCGCCTACCCCGGCATGCAGCCGTTTCCCGGCGTTGGTGAGTGTCGCAAGCCTGCATTTATCGTGCTTAAAAGAAGCCTTGATGTTAAATTATATGTATATCGTACATACAAACATTGCATCCTTGTCGACATGCTTTTATCCTCTCGACACATCTCATAACGCTGAAGTTGTCAAAACATTACATGATTTCTTCAGCGCGAAGGACCAAAAAATATACATGTGCCAAGTTGACCTTCCGAGAATCAAATTGAGACAGATATATTTTCTAACTTGTCTAGAGACAAATCTGTGTATTTCCCATGGCTGGTAGAATGCACTAACATGATAGTAAAGCAATTGTGTGTATGGTTGTGTAGGTACCTACGTGTCATGTCACAGTTCGTTGGAAAATTTATTTTATGTCCATTTATCGTCAGCTTTGAATGTTCAAAGTTATGTATGATACAGAAGCAGCAATTAAACACCATACAATTATCAATTTAATTATAAGATTTGAAAACTAATCCGCAAGAATAAAATTAGTGCTTCTGTATCAAAGTAGTAGTTTCGTATCCATTTTTTTTTTACCATTAAACGTTCAATTTCGTCATTAGATGATTCTGAATTTTCATTATTATTTTGGTAACAAATCTACTGAAATGTGACATAACTAATTGATAAAATATAATTGGTTCGTGCTTAAAGATGAGCAATAAGAATAATATGACAACTGTTTATCGGGTAGTAAAGAAGATAATTATGTTGTAGATTTTTTTACAAAATTATGGAAAAAAACTACAACATTTCTTCGTTACTAAATAGGATATTGCATTTAAACGTTGCTTAAAACGACGTTAAGATAAATTGCTTTGTTAAATCACACTATCACACTACATAAGTCATTAAAATTCGTATCAGCCTCGTCAATGAGGAAACGAATCTAAACGAATCGGCTCTAATCATGTTCACTCACTTGCACTAGGAATAAAGTGCGATCGTAAGAGTGAGATGACATGGTTAGCGCCGCGCCGCTTCGACAGTTTTAGTTTCTACAACTAAACGCGTCACATGCTTTTTTTCCATAGCTTTTACAATTTATTTTGTTTTTATTTTTTTAGCAAAATATAAGATACGAGATTGACATAAAAATTTTATTTACGTGTAATTATTTAGAATCATCTGTAGCTTGACTATTTATGTTAGATACTGCATGTATGTACGCGATGATAGGTGTTCATTGTGCAAATTAATGTTCGACAGCTTACCCTGCGGTTTATGGGCAGTTCCCTCAGCCCATTCCACCACCGATGACCACCATAGCGCCATCGCAAAGAGATGGTAAGTATCATACTCACCCTTGATGTAGAGAGCCAAAGATTTTCAACGCAAGGAGGACTACTGGCGGCACTGGCGCCTCTTTCTCTTCTTCTCTGGACTAGTCTTCGATTTTGGAGGGAAAAATTCAGTGAAACTTTTTAAATAAATGTGAATAATTAATTGGACAAAATAAAAGAAAAACTAATGAATAAAACTAAGATACATGGAAACAAAATTATGAGAACGAGTTTGCATAATCGGGACCCGAGTAACAAGTCTAGTTTCACTGAATTTTTACGTCTTATATTTTTCAGTTGTGATTTGTAAATGACTCAACTAGACTTTGTCAAAGAAATCATATACTTATGATCATTACTGAAAAATAAAGTTTTAAATTTCTTTAGGTGTATAGTATACAAACATAAATGTAATATATGTCGTATGTACTAATTGTATGTATGTACAAAACGATACAGTGGCATTGTAATCAACTTTCATATGCTTGTCTTACAATGTCTTTCGTTGTCTACTCTCATGTTGAAATGTTCTTGCACCTCTGTTCAATGTACTTTGTGTTTATAATAATAATTGTTCATGTTGTTGTATTTTAGTACGTATATCTTTATCTTTTAAAAAAAACATGACGCTGACTTTAGTCGCTTAGAAACCTACGTAAAATCTTGCAGATAATGCCGTACTCGCACTAGTTTTTACGTTTAATGACTTTCATGAATCAGTATATTATTGTAATGAATATAATAGATTAACTGATTAATACTAAAATCTTTGATAAACTAAATATTAACGATTGCTTCTAGACTAGCCATATTATTACCTACTGCAATATTAGCCCGGCAATACTGATAATAATAAATATAAAAGTGTATACTTAGTAGTAGATTATGCACGGATGAGCAAAACAGTGTCTTACGTCGCGGGCAGCCTGAGCAAGTGCTGAGGGACTTTTTTTTTTCATAGTGGCCAGTTCAATTTTCGAGTAAACTCTTCTTGCAGTGTAAACGCTAAGTTTTCATTCAATTTTAACCTGTTTGCTCGAAAGCTCTCTTGGGATATTTATACAACTTTATCTCCCTACGGAGACAAAACCTTGCTTTACGTTAAGACTACGTGATATGATCATTGTCGAGCAGGTGGTGTGAAAAAAAAACTATTTGGCCGGGCTACACTCAAAATATTGTCGCCATATTGCCGGGCCAGTATTCCAGTAAAAATATGGCCAGTCTAAGTCTCTAAGAGTACCCTTATAATGTTTAGGTACCATTTCTAACTTCATCATTCAAAACATTGCTTCCCTAACCAAGCCATAACAAAAGCCGCCCTAACACCTTGCCCTGCGCCTGCTTCTCTGCTTTCAAAGCCACGAATGCAGGTGTCGCAGGCAGACCTGTAAGTGCTTTAAAGAGTTCCTCGTGTTCCCAGGGTGTTCTATCTCGGGACCCGAAGGCTGCAACCTGTTCATCTACCACCTGCCCCAGGAGTTCGGAGACGCGGAGCTGATGCAGATGTTTCTGCCGTTCGGCAACGTAATAAGCAGCAAGGTTTTCATCGACCGTGCCACTAACCAGAGCAAATGTTTCGGTTGGTGGTTCTATATTGACATTCAGACGCGTCTTATTGCAAGTCAACTTCATCTAAAGCTCATTTCTGTAATTGCAAGTTTAAAGAAAATGTTTATTGAATGGTAAAAGATATTTAACTACTTTAATTTGTTTGGTTTTCGTAAATTTCTTGTAATAAGACAGTTCATGATTTTGGTGTATTACTTATGAAAAGTAAAAATAGAACCGGTTTAGGCTACAAATGAATAGGATCAAGTGCATGTATAAAATATAAGCTTTTACAGGATTCCAATCAGTTGCAATCAGCTACAAAAATGAATAGAAGATTTCCAAAGACATAATATCTTGGGCATATTATGGCACTCCACGTCACGTTATAACGTTATGTTTTGGCTTAGCTCCAAATGAAACGAATACCGCGGGCCGCTAGGAATGCTTGCTTTACTATTTTGATTTGCTCACGTTCATAGTCGTTTATTATCTTTAAGCAAAGCACACATGTTGTAATTTTAGTAATTATGTTTACCAGGTTTTGTATCCTTCGACAACCCTGGCTCCGCCCAGGCTGCCATTCAGGCAATGAATGGGTTCCAGATAGGCATGAAGCGGCTGAAGGTCCAGCTGAAGAGACCAAAAGACGCTAATCGGCCTTACTAACCCACAACGCCGTCCCCGCGCGCATATCTCGTGCCCTTTGTAAGTATAACTTACAAAAGCTCAAGTAAATGTTCGCCAAAACAGGAAGAAAAGATCAAAGATTCGCTTGGCAAGGATTGTCCTCAATATTTCTTGATTTACTAGTACGCTCACTACAATGATGCTCGAGTAAATCAGCACGACTGCAAGAATGTTTTAAGATTCGCTCAGTGTTATCACTTGACCATATCACGGAAGGTACTCAAGGAATGTTTTCTGATGACGGTTAGTTGTTAAATAGTTCATGATAAATGATTCGTTTGTTTCAGAGAAGAGAAGCTGTGTACTTCTGGCTCGAGGCGCGCACCTTTACGCATTATCAACAATTCTAAGGAATTTAAACCCACGTTGATAACTAGCGAATATCATTATATACTTACGTCAAAGTGGGAAGTATACTAAATTAGTTTAAATTAATTTATTGACGCGTAGATGCTTCATTAATCATTGAATTACTCTATTATATTATTATATACAATTTATTAACTTTGATTAAATTATTATTATTATAAAAATGACGTTATAAAAATTTTTGTCATTCAAACATCTTTCTATTATTAAGTAAATTTTAACTGAAAACTTTTAACATAAATTATAATTATATAGTTGCTTTTAATAAGCCAAAAGAATTTATATAAATTGTAAGAAAAATGTATTTTAATTATTGTATATTATGGAACTTATCGGTAGGCGCGCGCATGCGTCTCTGTTCCGCCGCTCGAGGGCGCGGGGGGGCGCTAGCGAGCGCCCGGGGACGCCCCGGCTGGTCCTTCGAGCCGGTAGCGGCGCGTGCGCAGCGCCGGCGCGCAGCACTGTTGTCTCCTCCCACTCACTCACACTAATGTAAGAGGATAGATCAATATTGAAGAAGTATATCCTATATTTTTGTTAAATTTTATTGTGTGTTGTTCCGGTAAGGTATTGCGCTGGGTGGTACCGCGAAGCATTTAATGTTATGTAAATATATTTATACCCGTTTTGTTATCGTTTAAATCGGACTAGGCAATTCCCTTCAACAATTAGATAAAATTGGCCGATCGGCCGTCCGTTTTGGATGGTCCTAAAATTACTTCAAAATTTACCAACTAATGTTGATTTCTTGGTACGCCCAGCTTGGTACAAAGCTAAATGTTAGTGAACAAGTTGTTAACAAAATTTAAATGTTGTATTTAACGCTGTGTACAAATCCAAGTGCACTTCAACAATCTACATATTTAGGCCTTCGTTCTGAAAGATCATGACTGTTATTATGTGTTGTAAATTCCAATATGGGCTGTGATATAAAAATTAAAATATCGACATAATGGATTGTACAGGCCGTTCGTCTTATTGCATTTGTGTGTTACGCTCTTTTACCTCTCGCATCCTGTGCGACCTAACATTACTATCCGTGTCTAGTGACAATTCTGGTTTAAAGTTTACCAAAGGGTCTTAGCATCACTGTAGAAGCATCTCTTCATTTTAGCATTCCAAGCACCACTACACACCAATCACTGTATCGGCAACGACAGAGACTTTAGCGACTAATAATTGAGTCGCTTTCGAATAGTTTTACTCCGATAAAAATACCTATTTTTGTACACACACATAGAAACATTCGAAAGCGGCTCAACACCCGAACAACCGTGCCGTCGTTGGCTCGCACAGTGTGAGGGAGGTACTCAACTCGCTCAGTGCGACGTCAATTCCAAAGAGCTGCTTTCATTGTCCCGTTTCGTGTCAGTGTACCTGTGTACATATAACATATATAAAGCTATTCGTGTTAAGGTGTTAAATACAATAAATGTGACTGTATAACCAGTGCTAGGAGGCAACAGTCGAACATCGCGTACTAACAAAAAATTAGCGTAATTACTATACATACCGAACAAAATAGTTTATCAAAAGTACCAATAAATATAAAACTACATGTATATAGTCAGATGTATGGTTAAGTGCAAGAATTAACTGAGAATTGTGAACGAGCTTTGACTATGTCGCGTGGAGTGGGGCCAGCCGTTCCACAGACGCTTTAACTGTAGATTTCATACTAGCTCTTGATTCTCGCAGTGTATGGCGACCGGACTCCTTAGGGTAAACTGGACGGCTGGCGACCACGCACATGCAACGTACCGCCAAACGATCTTGTCTTACCTTGCTACAATCGATCACGAACGATACAACCAAGACCCTGCGCTTTACTTTGTACGCAGGATCTACGCAAATGTCAATGTATCGTTTGACATTGTAGCTCAATACTAAAATTCACACCAAAATCTTTCACGACATGTTTTTAAAGACATGTTCTAAACTTTTCTGTACGATTCCTAGTTTAAGTTACTAAACTAGATGGCGTTAGTAGTACGATTGTAGCTTGTGAGTATAATCATAACAACGCTTGATGGCCCGACGTTATTGTCAGGCATTTCAGAAACCATGAGGCCCACACATGATCAGAAAGAAAGGCCTATACCCAGCAGTGGATAGACAGGCTGGTTAGATAAATTAATATTTATAGACAAAAAGCAACGTTTCTATGCTTCAACTTAGATATTATACGAGTAACTTATTTCCGATTTGGTGTCAATTTTAGACATAAGACAAGAGGTTTAAAGTACTGCGCACCACGTCTTTGCCGCGAGGCCGTCTCGCGCCGCCTCTAGTCAAATATTCACTCCCACTAAATATTTTATATTTACACAAACAAATTATATTATATTCATATAATATTCTAGGTTTAGGCATTATGTTTTACTAGTAAGCCAAGTATAGTTACGAACCCTCATTTTAAGTAATCGTAGTTCTATTCACTAACTCTCTGTGTGCAATACTTGATACGCTTCTTGAGAACGTTTTGTTGTTTGTTTGCGACTTGTTTTCGTTACGGTTTTGTTAGTGAATCTGTAGTTAGTTACGTTTCCCGACTCTAGAGCCGGCCTCTTTAGCTCGTATTAACGATGGGCGCGTGCCCGTAGCGGTCGGTATTGTATTCAGCTTTAAGCACTGTTGAGCCCTTCTTGCCTCGCAAGTCTACAGAGTAACAGGACGTTTTTAAAATAGAAATACAAGCATTTGTACGTTCTCTTGCACGTAACCGAGACAGGGGTTTGACCTGCAACCGTCGCGAGTAGAGGTAGCACAGTAGCGACACTAGCCGATGCGTGCGCGCGCTTGATAGATAGCAAATTATGTGACGTTTCGGAGTTTGAGTAGAGAGGTTGCTCTTACGCACAAGGCCGAGCTCGAGTCGACACGATGTTAGCAGCGACGCTAAGCAGATAGAGGCGCGGACGCGATCAACGATGCGAATACGATCTGCTATATTGCGTACAGTAGCATTTCAAATGATCTTCGAAAAGTCGACTGTCATTTGTCGCTCATGTAGTTTCTAATTTGAAATGCTGCAGTAATTCTAAAGCTGTAAAGTTCAATCTTCAATGATTAAAGCCGCGCCAAAGTTTAGACTTGAATTAGCGTCGCGTAGGAGTGCAGCGACGGCGGCGCAGCGCGGGGCGGAGCGGACTGTAGACGAACCGCAGCACCCTTACTGAGATAAACGATGCCAAAACAGAGATCTGTCTAATAGAGTATCTCACTTCACGGTTAATGTAGATTTTACGAGCCCGGACCCCATTAGGTGCTGTCCGGGCACACTGTAAAACTCCCAACATATATCGCGAAGACGCGAGCGTTTGTATAAATTAACGAGTCCCACAGGATGTAACGATTGCCCGAAAGTGATCTAGGATACAGGGTATGCTTCGCAATTATTTAAACGTGTCTAAATGTTTCCCGGCAGATGTGACGCGCGTCGCGTCTGCCGCCCGCAGCTCGCTCGGGGCCACTGGTCTGTCGCGACTTTTTATACTTCACTTGTCTTATCGTAGACGAGGTCTCATCTCGCCGCTGTCCATTCTCTTTCTTATTCCTTCGCCCATTAGACGCGTTTTCCCTTACCGAGTATCCTCACTTATCATCAGAGTGCGAGCGTTCGGCCGCCGCGGCGCCAGCGGCTCGTAGTTATTGTGAAATAGGTAAATTGAATAGTTCGCCGGGCGGCCGCGGCGGGGCATCCGCGTCTCGCGATATCCGAAACTGAAACTTAGTATTACGAAAACGAATTTCTAAACTATTTGAATTCTGAAATTTTATAAAATATTTATATCGGTCGCAGAGTCGTCGCTCGTACGGGTCGGATCGGGTCGCGCCGTGACGTCACGCGGCCGGTGACGTCACGCGGCTGGCGGCGGGCGGGTCTCGCACTGTACGGCCCGCGGCCGCCCGCCCTACTTAGTACATAAGATGATTGCCAATATTTTAAATCGGAAAAACAAACTTTAGTATTTGGAATAACTAATCATATATCTATTTATATAATAAAGATATTGAAAGAAGAGCGCATAGTGCTTATATGAATTGTAGTTTCTAGTGTTGAAACAAAAACTAGTCATATCTTTTTTCTGTTATTTATTTTTTCTATCGCTTAGCATAGTTTAGCTTCAAGCACACGTTCGTATCCTTTATTCTACTTACCGTACTTACACTCATTTGTACTTAGATTGTTAATTTCTTTTCTTAATCGACTTTTAAGAATTAAATAGTTACGCCTATTCATGTACCTATTATGATATACAGATAATTTATATGTACAATGATTAATTATTACGCTGTATTGTTTGAAGGTTTTGATAAGTTATCCAGAATATTGTTACCAATATTAAATTAATCCTTATTTAAGGTATGCTATCGGTATAGAGAGATAGAGAAAAGTTTGGTCACTGAACGTCGCGTGGTGATGGAGTTACCTAGGGAGTACGAAGAGAGGTTGATAGCTCGCCCTTTCGTGCTGCTGAAGATTGTTAATATCGTTGACGATATATTGAGCCTAATCTCAAATAAACTTCATACTTAGATAGCTTCATATTTAAGTCAGTTTAAATCCACTATAAAAAATGTGTCAAAAAATATGTAGCATATAATATGGGCCCAATATATTGTCAAATTAGAGAAAATGGCCGTCCGATGTACAATCGTTACAAGGTTCCGATGTCGGAGAGTAGACCGCTTGCTAGTTTCTATTGGTTCCTACCCTGCAGAAATATTGATATAGCACAAACAGACGTCAAGTATTGTTTAGTTTCAAAGGTTTATTCTGGACTCTTTACAAAACTATAAATAAAGTTTAAAGTTCGTAAAGTTAAGTAAAGTTCGTATCTAAGTTTTAATTCTAAATGAATTATGGCTGGTTCAGATTAATCCAATGCACTCGTTTAATAGACTGTCCAGTGTCCACAAAAATATGAACAACAAAATATTCGTGCAACGACTTTCCATCTTTCAGTTGATACATAAGCGGAATAGAACTTAAATAAATATTTTCCTACCAATGACATACCAGTACTGTGCATAGTCATTTCTATAGTATACCAGTGTCTTGAACGGACCAATCAGCGTTCAGTACGGACTCTCCCTAGCACTTCGCCTAAAGTCTAAATTGTTATTTGCAATGTGTACAGGATTCAAAATCATTGTATGAGTCTCTCTTGTTGTAAGTAACTAAGTGAAAAATGCATGACAAAATATCTCAGTCAAAAGTCAAGAGTTCAGAATAAAGCCGTAGCACCGGTTAGTATTTGTACATAATGACGTCATATCTTTAGAGCTTACTAGCCTTTTGCCCCGGCTTCGTCCGGGCGGTTATCAGGGTCGCTGTTAATGCTAAGGGGAATCATAATCATTACACGTTTTTAGACGCGCCTAATCTGAGCCCGTGCTCTCTCAATGGTGACTTTACTTTGACAGCTGTCAATTTAAACCTACACTTACCAGTGGAGCAAACGTGGTTTGCTAGGTGGCAAATGCACTAGACATTTTATGATCAGAAAATGATCAGAACCAGTGGCAAAGTTCTGTTACGTTATTCTTAGTGCGAGTGACTTGATTCCAGTACTCGACCGATGCAAATGCCACCTAGGGAAGACGTTTCAGGGTTCTTACATTATGTTGGTGAGAAAACTCGTGTAGCGTTAAATGGTATGATGTTATGAATACATTTCGCTTGTTCCTTATAAACTTCCTAAGATTTTTGTTATCAAGTTACAGATATATGAAAATCAATGTAAAAATATCTTTTTGTATATCTGGTCGCTTTACATGAACCATCGTAAGATAAGCCTTCTGTAAATATCAAAACATAGTTTTAATAATACATGTGTATATGATATAGATACCTCCATGAATACTTATTTCTATAATTATCACTAAGGCTTATTTTCCTTCTTTCTCTTTAAGTAAATTTTACTATATTAGGGCATCATAATATTACGAGGGAACTATAGCGTGACCAAAGAGTAAATAAACAATGTTTATGCATTGTTCTGGATAACTTATATTTAGGAGTAAACAGTTACAGGATTCGCTGCGAAATTTCGACTCAAAAACACAAAGAACAAGTGCCATATTCGATTGGAGTAAAAGTTTCGAAGTGAATGTTTAGATGATCTAGCTGTTTACGTACTAAAGTAGTTTAGGATAAAGACGCCTGTCGGTTATGTCACTCTGGGTGTGGAATAAAACTTGTACGAAACATAAGCCGAAGATACGTACTATGATCTCACCACTTAAATAGTGATTTTCAATTTTATGTACTTGTGACATAAAGTGGAAAACTGGTCGGCACAAGGGGTGGCATAGCCTGATTCGTGGTCAGCGGTACCCTTCATCGATATCGAGCCAAAGGTCCGCACTCCTAGGCGTTTGTGATATACGCTTTTGACGATCGTCCATTAAACCTACATTATGTATATGACATGCCATTGTAAACCTTACGTTATGAGAATTGAAGGTCACTATCCGAGAATCGTTGTATTTTTGATGCCGTACTCGTAAGATAGTTTTGATTTGAAAGTTTGTTTTGCCGCGAATGTTATAGATAGTTTCTCGAAGCCGTTACGTCGCGGCGCATAGAATATGATATCAGAACTGTCCATGCGGGCTCAGTGTCAATGAACTATACCACTCGGCCCCACGTTTTACATATTGTAAGAATTACAAATAGTATAAGTTTTGTAAGCTGTAAGTGGCGGTCGATGCCGCGGTCTCCGCTAGTCCAGCCGTAGACTCGACAAGCTCACACTTTCATAGGCTATAATAAATGTATCTAGGTTACAGATCGCCCGATTCAATAGGCAATATATATTGGTGTCATACACGGTAGATTAAGAATTCCTACTAACTCGTTTTATGGATGTTTCTTATGCTTCTCTCATACTGATAATTGAGTGTATTTGCACGTATGTACGGCATACGTAAAGTTGCCTGTTAACTGTTTTGTCCTTGTCTATGGCTGGATAAATACTATTTTCTTCTCTTTAGTTTCGCAGTGTCTTGATCAACTGTTTGTATAGATAAACAGAATTTAAAACCTTGAGTGCATTGGATAGCTAGCAACTTATTCGAATGTTTATTCTCACTATATTGTTATACAGTTCGCCAAAGATGAAGAAGTAAAGTGACGAACGTCACTTCGGACGTTGCTAATTAAATGTTCTTTTAGTTGTATTGTAATATTAATTGTTTTAGACTAAGGGCAGTTCTTAGCCGATCTGACATTTTTTTTCGTAACAAATAACTTATGAAACTAATACAATAATAAAAGCCTACTTTGCATTCGTTTAATTAAATGACTACCTATTTATCATATTAATTATGTATATTGCTGATAAAATTCAAAACTAAATTACTATTCAATTATTTATTATTATTATACACTTATTACGTTTAGTATGCTAGAAATTATGAGGAATGATAATAAATAATTTTAATTATATTAGTTGGGTGTTTTATTTTAAAAACATAACCTGGAAAAATTTACATTAAAAATATTTAAAAATTTGTAATACGAGTGTTGCTCATAAAAATACAATTTCCATCTACCAACAACACGACAAAAGTTAATGTCATATAGACTTTTTACTGAAATAGTCCGTTATTTTTCTGCTTACCCTCTTCTTCAATTCCGTAGTGGGGTCCGACGATGTCGCATCAACACAGTCCATTGACGTATTTGTAACATTCAATTTAGCATTACTAGGCACAAACGGTGATGTATTAGGAGCTGCTAGGTTCAACCGCCCACTTTGCTCGTCCAACTTTTGCATCTGTTCGATTAGTCGGGAAGGACGACTCGAGCTACTTTTTTCTGGTTTATCTTTCTTTGTGGTTTCATCCTTCTGTACTTTGAATTCGGTTAGGTTTTCGTCGTCTTCTTGTGAAGCGAATAAGTCCGGGGAATCGTTGGTTGTGTTTTGGAGGAGGCTGGCTGACGTCACGTCGTGGAGAGACGTCTCTGAAGCTGTACTCTGAAACAGAGAACAAACAGACTTAAAAAGGTAAAGTAGGGTAAAGAAGAGAACTATACTCAATAGTCAATCAATAGTCAGCCAATAGTCAGACAATAGTCAGTCAATAGCCAGTCAATAGTAGGAAAATTACGATAAGGATCGTCATAATGAAAGTAAAGGTAGATTTCTGTCTTTTTGTCTTTTGTTATCTTGAGTAAACTTTTTTAATTCTTATTCGAAATGGGAACAATAGGTTCTGCGCTGCAGTGGGCAGTATTGTGAATTTTTCCGTCAGACTACCCGGACAAGCCTCTTTCTTAAAATATTAAGAGCAACGCTCTGGACCACTAGCACATGCACTTCAGTAGTTTAGATTTCTCAAAAAATCTGATACTAGGGCTCTTAGAAAAGTTATAATAATTTCCAAGCGATTCTATTTGAACAGTCGCTTACGCACGAAAGCTAGTTGCTGATTGGACGAATAAGATCACACGACATTTATGTAGTTCGTATTTCGCCCAATCAGCAGCTGATGTTCGAGCTTTAGCGTTTGTAGAAAATAATGGTTTAAGCCAGCCATCGGCAACCTTTTGGCAGGCAAGAGCCGCACAGTGCCAAAATTTTACTATAGGTTTCTATACATATATGTACATATTTTACCATAGGTATCTATTTATTTATGTAGGTATTATCTGGTCTCTAAAAATCAATGTTTATCTGTCTCTGGCAACTATAGTAAAAGCCTTGCTTAGTTTGAGGCCAGACGACCATGTCAGTAAAATGTCCCGATTTTTTTATTTATTTACAAAGTACTCGCGGGCCGCAAGGAGGGGGGCTGAGGCCCGCATGTGGCCCGCGGGCCGCGGTTTGCCGACCGCTGGTTTAAGCAAACGCAACTGGTCTAGGACCCCAGAGTTGATAAATATGGTCAACTTTAATATCAAGTAAAAAATAAACCAAAGAGAGAGGCTGGGTATAGCCCAGCAGTGGGCTAAAGATGGCTATGGATGCTGATGAAATGTAAATAATGATTGTGCAGCTTCGATCAGATACACATAGGTATTCACAATAAGCAAAATGGCACCTTGAAAACAAGGCTTACATCAAGTGTAAGCCTTGTTTCGCTGTCAGTCGATGTGTTATCACGTAGGTGTCCCGTGTTAGAGTGAGAACTCTTTGGGCTTTGTAAACTGTAGATTTTGTACTTTTGTTTTTCGAATCGAGTGTTGTGTGTCATGTCTGCTAGAACTGTTTAGATTATTTTAATATACTTTCAAAACTGTGTTTATCGTATTATTCCAAGAGAATGACCTCTTTAATATCCCGACGCCTAAATGTGCTGAAAACGCTTTAGCAAATGTCATCAACGTTATTGAGGTATGATAAGGCTTAGATTCAAATAAAGTTATATGTATTTGATTTATTATGGTACTACTGACACAAAGGCATTTTTAATAGAACGTTGGTGACCATACATAAACAAATATATATTATATAGATAAGTGTCGATGCGGTGCTACTATAGAGTCTTGATTTTTAATATGACGCGACATCTATGTATATCTGAGCGAAGCTATGCAGTAGCTATCACTTACAATGTCCATTCTGTCCAATTCTTTCGAATGCTCATCAACACGACCAATCGAAGAACAGCCCTCATCTTGTGGTGGTTTACTTTTAAACTCGTGTTTACTCGTGCCCTCGGTTGGTTTACTTCCGTCTTCTCCTGGTTTACTCCCGTCCTCTCCTGGTCTACTCCCGTCCTCGGTTGGTTTACTCCCATCCTCGGATGATTTACTCTTATCATCCGGAGTCTTGTTCTTTTTATCCTCGTCTCTGAGTAACTGGTGTATAAATGCGTGTAGTTGTGTGTATCGCACGTCCGTCAGAGAGAAGCGAATTATGTACTTGTATAGTTGACCTGGAATGATATAATAAATATTTAGTATATTAGTAAGTAACATGAGAGACTGAGCCGTATTGGCCGAGTGAGGTGGACCGCGTCTTCCGATCATGAGGTCGTAAATTCGATCCTGGCGTGCACTAATTAACTTTTATATACATACATATCGTGACGCCTTTCCCCCGAGAGGGCTGGTAGAGGTGTATAACACCCACACTTCGCCGGACGATATTCAGTTCCAAATATGACCAGGGGCGAGCCTGTCGCCATACACCAGGCTCCAGTCATGTAGCAGATGACATATAGCACGCACATATGTTCACACAATGAACAAATTGGTGCGTGCCTACGGCTCGGTCCGAACCCGCTCCCTCCGGCTCGAGAGGCGGGCATTCTCCGACTAGGCTA
Organism: Peribatodes rhomboidaria; assembly: GCA_911728515.1. NCBI lineage: Eukaryota > Metazoa > Arthropoda > Insecta > Lepidoptera > Geometridae > Peribatodes > Peribatodes rhomboidaria. The sequence continues at coordinate 16,162,142 of OU452171.1, read as the reverse complement.
TCATCGCTTTTATCATGAACTTTTAACAGGAAAGTAATGTGCGTTTAAATTACTCGTACAGTGAAGGAAAACACCGTGAGGAAACCGACATGTCTTAAAAGAATAATTCTAAGAAGACTTGTGACATCCAGCAACCCGCACTGAGGCAGCGTGCTGGATTACGGATTAATCACTCTCGACCTAGGATAGGTCGGTGTCCCTGCAGTGGGACGTTAAAGACTGTAATGATCAACATGAGAGAGCATAAGATTTTGAAAGTCGAGGATATAGAGTGAGTTGGAGAAGTAGGCTAACCTCACTACCGTGTGAGTTATAAGATATACATACATATGTCTCAGTCAACTTGCTGAATCAGCCGTTCAATTAACAGCCTAGCCATTTTACTAAACGGCGCCGTTCAAGTAGCTTCCTAAATGATATGTGGCCGTAGCGCCTAATACAATATTCAATAAACTGAATGGCTGATGCTTAGGCCATACAATACAATATGGCAATTATTTCACAAAAATATTTTTTTTGACGATAGATTTTTTTACAACAGACTAGGAATGCGTTTGACCACTGACTAGCCTTATGGGTAGCGTCGACGTGATCGAAGGTGTAACACGCTTGCCTAGGAGATACCTATTCACATTACTCTTAAACACCCCCGGATTGTATTTAGGTGGAAAGACAGACGCAGGTAATAAGTTCCACATCTCTGCAGTTCTTACAAGAAAAGTTGACTTGAAACGCTTAGTGCGTTTTGGCGGAATTTCCACCATAAGAGGGTGTCTCTTACTGGTTGCACCTGGTACAATTATACAAGAACGGTGATGGCTGGATCAGGTCGTGCAGTTCTTGTGCACAATCGCCGTGGTGTATTCTGTAGAATACCGACAGACTGGACACTTCACGCCGGTGTGACAAGTTCTGAAGCTTGGATTCAACCAACGAGTCATTGTTAATGAGTTAATGAGTGAATGAGAAATGTCGTTTTGAATTAATTATGATACAAAAAAGAAACGAAAACCCGTGAAACATAAAACAATTCTAACCTTTCTTGCTTTAACTCCTTTATCAGAGAAAATACGACTTAGATTGGTAAGGTTCAAAGTGGTGAGATATTTTTGTTTATAATAACCTGAATCTACGTAAATGACTGGGCTAGGCAAGTAGTGAACGTTGTCGATCCAAGTCATTTTACCTAGCCTTTTGACTGAATGACTAAATATGATCAGGAAGCTAGTTGAACGGCGCCGTTTAGTAAAATGACTAGGCTGTTAATTGAATGCCGAATTAGGCTAGTTGGCCGCGATATATCCATATATGTACATATTACGAAAGCATTTTTGTCGAAGCTAAGGCATAGACGATTTGCTTGCTAACGCTTGTTCGGTCCATTTTAGTGTGAATTACATCTAAAAATTATTGTAACAGGTAAAATTATTTATTTTTAAAAATGCCGGCTGCAGTTTTTACCCTAAGTCACAACAACAACAACAACTCTTTATTAAAAACATAAAAGAATTATAATAGTACTTAAATATGGCTTAACTAAGTTTTTAATGGGCGAGAGATCGCTTTGATCTGTACTTAAATAAGGCTTAACTAAGTTTTAATGGGCGAGAGATCGCTTTGATCTGTACTTAAATAAGGCTTAACTAAGTTTTAATGGGCGAGAGATCGCTTTGATCTCTTCCTGGCAACCTGTATGGACAGGAACATTTAAATAAATAGATGCCTTGTATGTCATAAAACATAATTGTCACTTCCACTATCAAGACGATTCAAATGACACATCACATGTCGAAATCCATCAAGCTGTTTAAGCTGTAAAAACCTCATACATACATACATACCATACATACATACTTCCTCGTATGTTAAAAACATAACCCCTCCTTCAGTCCAGTCGGATAAAACCACTTTCATGAACAACTAAAACCAAAAAAGAAAGCAACTCACCGACAGTGACGTTGTACCGCGCCAGCAGATTGTATATCCCGATGACGTCATCCCGGATCTCGATGTCCTTGAATGTGTAATACGCCATGGGCCGCCTAGCTTGCGCGCTGGCCATCATCTGCACGAGCGACTTGAGCTGCGGCGAGCCGCCGAACGCGCCGCAGCCCCAGTTGCCGGTCGCGACGCCCGGGTAGTTGAGGCCGCCGGCCTGAGGCTCGCTCGCGAACGAGAACCCCACCCAGGCCTGGAAGATAAAGACAAAGATAAAGATAAAGATTTAAAAAAAAGATTTTAAAGGGCTCTATTACCAGTCCTTTTGCAGTAGCCCATGTTGTAGTTACTCGGAGTTCAGAAATACCGGTCGCTCATAAAGTCCTGGTATATATTTTTTTTTCTATAATTAGCCATCTCTCCAAATTTTGCACGCCTCTTTAGGCATAACATGAAGCTCGTCTCTAATTGACTGTAACAACAATATTTATTACTCGTGTTTAACACGAGTAACTGTAACAACAATATTTATCGAACGCCGGGGATAATGTATGAACTACACAAGAAACGGATAGACGAACAAACTCTTAGACTTGTCCTCAGCTACTTAGCAGATAGATCCGTCAAGCTGCTCTACTTGGGCGAAACGATAAAAAAAGACACCAACAAGGGATGTGTCCAAGGCTCAATCTGTGGTCCGCTCTTCTGGAATATTCAGCTAGACCCACTCCTGCAGGAAGCTGACAAACTAGAAGCCCACGTGCAGGCATTTGCGGACGACATATTGGTAGTGGCTACGGGCAAATCAGCCGCAGAATTAGAAGGAAAGGTCAACAGGGCACTAGAAACTATATCACGGTGGGGAAAGGAGCACAAAATGCGATTTGCTCCACACAAAACTCAAGTGATATTGGCCACCAAGAAGCTGAAATATGATATGCCAAGGCTGGTGCTGGACGGACAGAATCTAGAATACTCGAAAGACCTTAAGATTCTCGGGTTGACAATAGACGCGGCTCTTACTTTTAAAGAACATCTGAGAGCAGTATCCACGAAGGCTATCAATATCTTCAAGATGTTATCCCGAGCCGTAAAGTCTAGTTGGGGTCTGAATCCGGAGATAACGCGACTTATATACGTAGCGGCAGTAGAGCCTGTCATTCTGTATGCGGCTAGCGTATGGGCGCATATATGCAGTAAGGAGTACGTACGGAAGAAGCTGAATCAGATCACCAGAATGTTCGCAATAAAGATCAGCCGAGCACACCGGACCACCTCCTTAGAAGCTAGCGCTCTTCTAGCTCGTATCATTCCACTTGATATGCGTCTGAAGGAGAATGCGGAGCTTTTTAAGACCAAGAGAGGCAAACCTCTAAGCGAACTTCCCGGCCGAATTCTGGAAAGAAGAGTGAGCCCGTTTCAATTACTGCACCCATCGAAACGGGAGTGCCTAACATTTGGGCTCATCAACTGCCAGGACGAAGCAGACGCCATAGACAACAACGAGCTCATGCTGTACACTGACGGTAGTAAAATTGAAGGAAAAGTCGGAGCAGCAATCTCTTGCTGGCGCCAAGGGCAAGAAACCTACAAAAGGAAGGCCCTACTTGCAAGCTACTGTACAGTCTTTCAAGCAGAACTGGCAGCAATACTGGGAGCAGTCTCGTACTTGGCGAAAGGAAACGAATCTGGAAACATCCTGAGCGATTCGCGGTCTGCACTCGAGGCAATTGCGAATCCCACCACTGAAAACCCAATAGCTGCAGAGATCAGAGACCGGCTGAGGGAGTGCTCTGGAAACGTAAGACTATACTGGATCAAAGCGCACACTGGAATAGAAGGCAATGAACGAGCTGATGAACTAGCAAAGGAAGCGGCATTGAAGTCCAAAACGGCACCCGTCTACGATGCATTCCCGCTATCGTACGCAAGGCGCTCTATTAGAATGAACACCCAAGAAGAATGGAGCAGGCGATATGGTGAAAGAACAACTGCATCTACCACGAAAATGTTCTTCCCGGAAGCGACACGAGCCTATCGAGTTCTTAGCAAAATAAAAATATCCAACCTTAGAACGCAGCTTTTTACCGGTCATTGTGGGATCCGATCTTATTTATATAGATTTAAATTAATTGATAGCCCATACTGCACATGCGATGACCAATCAGAGGAAACCATTCTCCATATCCTAACTGATTGCCCTAAGTACGGCCTAAAAAGACATGAGTGCGAGTGCAGAGTGGGCTGTCAAATAAAAGAAAGAACAATTAGCGAACTCATTGACAATGACGACAGCCGGACTCATTTCTTGGCCTTTGCTGAAGCTGTTCTGGGCATAGCGGTAAAGGCCAATGGGTCAACAATTAAAATATAAGCAGAATTGTGTTAGTTAAATAATAATAATAATAATAATAAATATGTGTAAATTAAATTCTAAGTTTCATTTTGTTAAATTAATGTATAATTTGTAAATTCAATGAATGTTATTGTATAATGCTGTTGTATATTATATTGTATAAATGTATATTTCTCTGTATCTCAGAACTCAAATTAGTCTATAAAAATGTATAAGCTGTCATAATATGTAAGGTATATTCAAGATAAGTTAGAAGTAATATTGTATATGTATAAGTATTAAAAAAAAAAAAAAAAAAAAAAAAAAAAAAAAAAAAAAAAAAAACTTGAAAAACTTATTGCCCTAGTAAATTACTTGCAAAGTCTTAAACTCTGCAAAATGAAAAGTAGAGATAAATAGCTCGCGGGCCGGGCCGATAAGCGCCCGGACAGGTAAAAAAAAAAAAAAAAAAAAAAAAAAACAACAATATTTATTACTCGTGTTTAACACGAGTAACTGTAACAACAATATTTATTACTCGTGTTTAACACGAGTAATAAATATTGTTGTTACAGTAAATTAGAGACGAGCTTCATGTTATGCCTAAAGAGGCGTGCAAAATTTGGAGAGATGACTAATTATAGAAAAAAAAATATATACCAGGACTTTATGAGCGACCGGTATTTCTGAACTCCGAGTAACTACAACATGGGCTACTGCAAAAGGACTGTTAATAGAGCCCTTTAGGGTCGGCAAGGTATCAGTGATGCTCCTGGTCTTACAGGTATCCATAGACGACGGTGATCGCTTACCATCAGGCGGCCCGTTAGCTTGTTTGCCACCTATGGCATAAATATATAAAAAAGTAAGGGTTTTTACGAGGTTGTTCAAAAAAGAGACAAGTGACCCAGCCATTTCTAGAATCTTTTTTAGCCTAGAAAAGTGGAGTAAATGCGTTTCGTGCAAGTTATTGGTAAAACATAACATATCGTCACGCCTTTCCCCTGAAAGAGCTGGCGAAGGTGTACTAAACCCACACTTCGTCGGACGATATTCAGTCCTAGTAAATGTGATGTATAAAAGAATGGTAAACATCACTACTTTATTATTACCAATTAATTATATTCTGTGCTTTACTGTTTCTGTAATAAAATGAACTAGAGAGAATATGCAAATCAGACTCGTTCTCCGACATATATCTGATACGAAATATCTTCCCAAACCATTGGTCGCAACTAAATTATTGATTGATGGGCAGCGATTCGCGACTCATAGTTTTTGATTTTGGAAGTTATTATTAGGTGCCCTATTAACTCTTCGTGAGACACCCCGAGAACTCCCTAGGACCGTGAATGTGAGAGGATTCTCTAAATTTTAGTCTCGCCGTGAGTATGTAGGGGGTATTAGGTGGAACGCGGTCAAGTCAACTTAGTGAAGAGATTTGGGCAACTTAGTGATAGACGCCAGCTTACGACGCGTCTTGTGGCGGTCGGCGTAGTGCCCGCCTGTAGCGCTCCGAGCCTGCATTATACAGTACAACACCTTGTTGAGTTCCCTAGTGACCATCTCCCGGCGGTACTCCTGCGCGGCGCCGCTGTAGGGCAGTGCGTCGAGCGCCAGCACGGCGCAGCGGCGGCGTAGTACCCGCCTGTAGCGCTCCGAGCCTGCATTATACAGTACAACACCTTGTTGAGTTCCCTAGTGACCATCTCCCGGCGGTACTCCTGCGCGGCGCCGCTGTAGGGCAGTGCGTCGAGCGCCAGCACGGCGCAGCGGCGGCGTAGTACCCGCCTGTAGCGCTCCGAGCCTGCATTATACAGTACAACACCTTGTTGAGTTCCCTAGTGACCATCTCCCGGCGGTACTCCTGCGCGGCGCCGCTGTAGGGCAGTGCGTCGAGCGCCAGCACGGCGCAGCGGCGGCGTAGTACCCGCCTGTAGCGCTCCGAGCCTGCATTATACAGTACAACACCTTGTTGAGTTCCCTAGTGACCATCTCCCGGCGGTACTCCTGCGCGGCGCCGCTGTAGGGCAGTGCGTCGAGCGCCAGCACGGCGCAGCGGCGGCGTAGTACCCGCCTGTAGCGCTCCGAGCCTGCATTATACAGTACAACACCTTGTTGAGTTCCCTAGTGACCATCTCCCGGCGGTACTCCTGCGCGGCGCCGCTGTAGGGCAGTGCGTCGAGCGCCAGCACGGCGCAGCGGCGGCGCTGCGAGGAGTCTCGCGGCGCGCGCTCGGCGTGGTCGCCGGCCCACTGGAACGAGTGTCCGTAGCCCGAGTATGCGCTGTAGCGCTCGCAGCCTGCGGACGTACTTCTATCTAGTTAGACGCCACGAGCACGACAAGCTGTGTGAAACCGAGCGTGCCAAATTTTAAATACCTGCTATGATAAAGCCGGCAGTTGTTACCCTTTAGTTACTTTTGTGATTTTTGGTGTAAACAATCAAGAATTTTTCAAGAGAGATCAACAATTTTTTTGATCCCTTACTTAAAATACCTATAAGTAGATAATAAAATATATTAATTGTTACATTTAATATCACTAAAAGAAAGTAACATTAACAATTCAACAAGGCAATTAAGGCAAGAAGAGAACATTACCTATAACAAGCAAAGCTTCGTTAGGCCGCAACATTTCTGTGAACAGCATGGAAATGAGAAGCTCTGGACAAATGACGAATCTGATCTCTTCTTGAACGCAGCCGTGGTTCAGTACACCGCCTCCTAGGAATCTGGGTGTACGGAAATGCTTTGATTTTAGTACAGCAACACAGACATTACAGGCCGTATTCAGAAATTGCGCTTGGTCATGAACTCATGAATCACATGATCTTGATGATGAATCTTGGAAATGATTCAAGACAGCGTGGCTTTAGCATGCGAGCCTAAGATATTTAGATTCCAAACAAAGATATTTAGGTAAGATTAGGTTTTTTTTAATTCTATATTGGCTTGCGTTTGGCCACCATGTCGCCTGATTAAGCAACGACGAGGTCTTCGCTCTGACGTAAGACTGACATGTAAGGTATTATACTTGTTAGCGAAGTCGACTTGTATCAACTTGTCAGCGTTCTCATTAGTGTTCTCGTGGTCGACGTGCAGCGGCAACGAGAGTGGGCCACGAACGGTAGCCGCTCAGCGATTTCACAAGTTCGATAATACTGACATGTTAGTTGTTCTATTCAGTTTCTGTTTATGCTGAAGTATAGCTGTCTAACATTGTAACAGGTGTTGTACTGACTTGTTAGCGAAGTCGACTTGTATGAGGCCATCAGCGTCCTCGATGGTGTTGTCGGGGTCGACGTGCAGCGGCAGCGAGGACAGCGGTACGGTGGAGCTGGTCCAGGCGGGGCAGCCGCGCGGCGGCACGGAGCGCCGCGAGAACGTCAGCACGCCGACACCCGCTGCGCTGCAGGCACGCCGATGTAGTGGGGACCATGATCCGAAATAACGAGGTCTAGCATTCAGCAAACACACAATGACGTCATCGCCATCCGTCTCTTTCGGACTTGTTGTAAATGACTTATTTCGGTCTTGCTTCGGCATCGATTGACGTCACGTGTTGCTGAATGCTGAGTATGTTGTTGTACCATGGTGGGAACGTTCGTCGCGAGGGATAAGCGTGGATAGTTACTATCTTTATCCTTACTTATTATAAAATCAGTAACAACTTAACACTACTCAAAAGTAACACTTGTCTACCTATCTGTTTGTAGGCTTTTCACAGCTAAACGGCTGAACGGATCTACACGAAATTCTAGTTAAAGTACATCATGATGAAAGTTTTTGGTTACTACTTTCTCAATAAACGCGAACGAAGTCGCTGATAACGGCTAGTCATGCATATAAAAGCAAAAATATGAACATTGAGGCTCTACGCCATCTGCACATGCCTAACGCTCGGTATGCTGTAGAGGGCTCAGTGGCCAACTTAACAAGCTTTAGCTTTTAAAAAAAGCTGTAGAACCACTAAATTTCGGTAACTACTTGATCTATAAAATTTAAATTTGGCAGGTATGTAGATATAAGTAGAATACGTTAGTAGGTAGAAGACGTCAGCTAAGAACGGATTTATTTTGTGACTAGGCCAAATTAAGGGGATCTGCAATTGGGCAGCAGGTGAAGCTGCAGAATAGAGTTTTGTTGCATAGAAGGGGATACTGTCGGTTTAAAAGAAGAACTCAAAGACTACGGAAAGTTTTACAAGAATTGGTTCAGTAGATGTGGTTTGAAAAGCTGTTGCAAGATTTGGATCAAAGATTTTAACAAATATAATGTGGGACCAAGTGAGATAAGACTGTTAAAAAATGCTAAAAGGGATGTATTATAACACCCACACTTTGCCGGACGATTAAGTCCCAATGATAGACTTTCATATGACAAATTTTGGTTATTTAAGTTTTTAAATAACAAACTGAACAAAGAATACAAATAATTGAATTTGATAATAATAATGGTATCACCTTTTGTGCAGACTCTCCTAAAGTAGTGGCAGATACATTTCAACTTTTCCATGATGTGTTCCAAGCCGGCACTCTCATACAATCTGTGGAAATATCGCACAATCAATATTTTAAGTACTAAATTAATTGTCTTTTGTTGTAAAACTTTAACAAATTCTTACATAAAGAACTAAACCTTGATTAAAACCGCAAAAAAAACCTTTAATGAAGATAGACACAGAATATCTTAAAATATAAGTAAAAATTGGACATTTAAGTGCATAACCTCAGAGCACAGAAAGAAATCTGGCCCCAGCTTTTTACATCAATAAGTTAAATATTCTCTTACCTGTTAAAATTGATGAATGGATATGAAGCATATTCGGAAGTACTCTTTGTAGTGTTTCGCCGCGGGAATGTGCAGAAGAATGCATTAGCCAATAAACTGGCAATCTGCTGCTGTGACAATGATATCGAGTTGTTTTTGTGTTGTCTGAAAAAGAGGAAACCTTTTTTTTTAATCGCTATGACTGTTGGCCACTGAGGCCTCTACAGCATAACGCCCGGGTTAGACAAGCGCAGATGGCGAAGGGCCTTAAGTTTACTTAAAAGCTATAGGCAACTAGCTCAAGTGCAACTCCACGGTATTGACATCGGCTTGGGCTGTCGCCAAAGGTCGAATTGCCCTGGCAACCCATAAGGGGTTTGCTTTTAGGCCCTATTTGATTGGACTGGTTAATTATTTGGAGATGAAGACACCCTTCAAACTGCCTGAATTTAAATTATCAAAAGTATAATTAAAAAATCTTTATAACGAATCTTAACTTCTTTAACTCTAACTTTGTTTCTCTTCACCCTAATACTCCCTCTTTCCTCCCTGCCTTTTAAAAAAAACTAAAGCTTTTAAAGAATCCCATGCTTTAGCCAGAATGTAAAATACTGCATCTATGTTGAATATGTTCATCCATACAAGACAAACAGCTACAGAGTCAAAACTAATTAACAAATGACATACTATGACTATAAACGAATTGCTTGCGTGGCTAGGCAAGACGTACAAAGTAACGAAACTATTAACTAGGTAATCTTAATATATATAAATCTCGTGTCACAATGTTTGTCCTCAATGAACTCCTAAACCACTTAACCGATTATAATAAAATTCGCACACCGTGTGCAGTTCGATCCAACTTGAGAGATAGGATACTTTTTAACCGCGTGTGAAACCGCGGAGCGCAGCTAGTTATATATTAAAACTATAAATGTGCATAGGCACACAAGCAATTCGTGTGAGTCTGTTTGAATCTTAAATAGTCAGCCCTTGTGTCAGAGAAGTGAAGTTTCAAAAACTGGAGAAAACCTTACTTACTTTAGCAATGGTATTGGACTCTGTACCAGTTTAGGTAATGCCAAAGCTAACTTTGCAATCTCTGGCAAGGTGACATCAAAGAAATATTGTGCCTCTTCTTCCTCTAGGTACTGTAAAACGAAGACATAAATATTTTATAGTTAGCTTAGAGAGGCACTTTAAAAAAAGTTTTTGTAGTGTTCATTTCATACATGATAATTTGTGCAGAAGCACATTATAATTATTAGAACCACTGAATTTTTCGAAAGTATTGTTGATATTTATTGTTAGTTCTAAATTTGCATAATAGATCTTTGAGCTTTTTGGAGTCTTTCAAAGACTTCACAAAGCTTTAAATTATTGGATTAAAAATTAAATACAAGCCAAATATCACAAAATTATGTTATTGTTATGTGGTTTTATACCCACAACGCACCTCTTCAAAAAGTTTGTGCAGCGCACGAAACTTCCAAACACCCTTAAATTTGGTGTTGTAGCTGAGTATGGCATCGGCAAGCTCCTCGCTGTTTCGAATTGGCCTCCACAAGGCATGCTCTATTATTTCCCATCTTTTTTTCAAGTGTGTTTCCCCATTGCTCTAGAAAGTAATAAAAATATTAGGAACTCTATTATTTTCCTCTCATAATCTAAGAAAAAAAACAATTAATCTTTTACAGTATTATTATGACATTCCTTATCATGAACTTTATCATGAAAAACAAAATCAGTAGGGAATATATAAGGCTATCTAGCATTTGCAAGTACATTATCTATTTCCATTCCACAGTTCATGCATAATTCCCTTAGTTATGAGATCAGTCCCTTATTATTACACTAAAATATGACAATAATCAACATGGTTAAACTGGACAACACTCTAAACCCTAAATCTGAACACACCTAAGTTCTTAATCATTTGTACATTTTGTCATAATGCTAAATTAACAGCAATAGATTGTAGATTTTTATACCTAAAACAACTTACATCCTCAACAGGGTAAAGGCTGTGGCTAGAGCAAGGCATCCTCACATGCTCTTGATCCCATTTATCATGTCCAATCTGCGGTTTCGGAGGCCTATCGTCCACCAAGCCGCTGGCTGGTATATGATACAATACTGCGTGATTGTACCCCGGCGTCACTAGCGGGAACTCCGGAGCTCCCCATGGCGATTGCGACCCATACAGCTCGCTCAAAGGAACACCGCGCCAATTGTTATCACTAAACACGTCCGAACTCATCGTGGTAACCGTGGTAGTCAAACTTTTAGATAAATGGAAATGCAGTTTTACCTTTTTTTGGTTACAAAATCGAGAGGGCAAGTACAAGTATGCTGTTAATATTAATTGCTTTAAATTAAACAGTTTACTGGTTGCATTTATCAATGAGTAAATAAATTTATGGGTTAGATTTTAAAAGTTTATTTCTTTTTTGCCTATTTTTATTACACAGAAGTGTCCGGTTGTCCGGTCTCTGTTCTGTGCTATACGTTTTGTCCGTCAAGTTTTGTACAGCACGAGCATACGATGCCATGTCACGTAAAACTGTGCTGTACATAATTGTCTGTACAACATTTTGTACGGGCAATTTGAACAACCAATTTATGTTCGACATGTTTTACGTGTACGTACATGTACACGTAAAACAGTGTTGTACCACTCCTTGGTCAATCGCGGCAAAATGTATGAAACCAACCCGTTCCAATAACCCGTTTACGCCCACATTCATAATCTCGTATCGGTGAACGCATACCATGCTTGTGTGAGTGAGATAAAACATGCACTTTTGCCTTAATCGTAGTGCGTTCGAAAACGCGTAAGGTGGTGATATGAGATAACCTTGTAATAGAGGTATCGAATTAATTATGAGTGCTTATAAATTCTATTTTATTTGATGTTGAGTTTCTCAAAATTGGCTTATAATTTTTGTTATTAGAATAATAGAAAAAAATAAAAAAATCCCGATAAATGGAAACAATATTCCCGTTTTGTATGGCCACAATTATGTCTCTCTAAGCCAATTTTGTACAGCCCATTTTGTACGGCCAACTAAATGCTAACGCCGTGAACGGTGGTCACAAATGGGTTCGTATAATCGGGTTTAAGAAACTTGGTACAAAATTGCTATTTTACGTTTGTACATGGTCATCGTCTATTCAGGCTGTACAAAACGTGATCAGACATGAATTAGTACCACTAAATAGGTCGTACAATATAGCCATGCGGCCGTTCGGCGATAGGTTAAGTTAGTCACTGCCAAATGTCAAGTTAAAGTTTGACTTTGATTGTTTGATTAAAAGTTAAAGTTTGAAAAAAAAAATTGATCTGTTTGTTTGAGTAAATATCAATGTCAAACATTTTGGAAACAAGTAGATTTTGTGTTTGAGACTTTGAGCGAATAGCCAAACGAATAGCGGTCGTGCGTTGTTTAAGTTTTCTTGAAATAAACTGCATGTCTATTGCAAAAGTGAAACGTGAAAATCGAGAATTTAAATGTGTAAACATTGATTATCGTAGAATAAAAGTAACACAATCATGAACTTAGAACTACTCGGTAAGTGTAGCGCTTCAAGCTTTAATGTTGTTTTGTAAACAAACAAATAGGTAAATATTTAAGTAAATAAATAATAAAATACTTTCACCTCTTTACAGAATCATTTGGCCAAAACTATCCAGAGGTAAGACAGTCAATAACTATAACATAATTATAGTAATGGCAGAAACAAATCCATTCTCATTGATATAAACAATTATCTTTCTGACCTTAATTCTTCTTAAATTTCCCAGGAATTTGATGGTACGTTAGACTCCATATCTCTGGCAGCAACATGCGCCTTCAACCGACGAGGAACCTTGCTAGCGGTGGGCTGCAATGACGGCAGGATATTTATCTGGGACTTCTTGACTAGAGGCATTGCCAAGTCGATATCGGCGCACGTCTACCCAGTTTGCAGTCTTAGCTGGTCTAGGAACTGTAAAAAGGTAATGTGCCCATCCTTAAATACCTACTTTTATACAAGTGGTTTGTTTGAAACAGTATGGTATGTGCTTTTACTAGTTGAATGATTTACTACTCATGACAAACCAAGTTTATTATGTTTTTATATTTCAGCTCCTATCAGCGTCAACAGACCACAATGTGTGCATTTGGGACATCCTCTCCGGCGAGTGTGAACAGAGATACAGGTTCCCGACACCTATCCTCCGCGTGCAGTTTGACCCAAGGAATGACAAGCGGTTCCTCGTCTGCCCGATGAGACATGCTGCATTGCTCGTGGATACTGATGGAGACCATAAAATACTGCCTATTGATGAGGATGTAAGATATTTAAAACTGTTTTAGGTAGTCATGTAAAAACAAAATAAGAGTCCTAAAAACAGATGACACTTTTGTTTTTGTAGTATTTAATATTTATTTAAAATATACTTTGGTGTTGATTTTCACTATAATTTGTTCCCAACTGTCACATTACGCTAATTCTATAATACTTCTGCTTTCAGGGTGATATCAATGTAATAGCATCATTCAACAGGAGAGGAGATCATGTCTACACTGGCAATGCAAAGGGAAAGATATTAATTTTAGACTCCCAGAAATTGGCTGTGAAAGCTAGTTTCAAAATAACTGTCGGCACATCAAGCACTACCAGTATTAAAAGTATAGAGTTTGCAAGAAGAGGAGAGTAAGTTTAATGAAAGTAGAAAAAACTAGTATACTTACTATTTTATCAAATAACTGGCTGTTTCCTGCAACTTCATTTGCATTTGTTTAGAAAATATCCAAAAAAATCCTCTATTCCTCGTGATAAACTGTAACTAATTATCAAATTCCATCAAAATCCAATCAGCCGTTTAGCAGTGGAAAGCCTATAGACAGACAGACAGTTACTTTTGATTTTTTTTTATAATAATACTAGCTGTCACCCCGCGACTTCGTTCGCGTTTTGAGCTATCCTATCTCTCAAGTTGGATCGAACTGCACATGGTGTGCGAATTTTATTATAATCGGTTAAGTGGTTTAGGAGTTCATTGAGGACAAACATTGTGACACGAGATTTATATATATTAAGATTAGTATGGATTGTTTAGTGTTTTGTGAAGTCTGTTGAAGGAGCCACTATAGTATTAATGTAACCTCAGAGCTCTATTTCAAATCTTCTATAGAACAAGCTATAATCCTATTCTATCCCTTAACAGTTGTTTCCTCGTAAACACATCGGATCGCGTTATAAGGGTGTACGACACGACGACGGCGCTCAAATGTGGCATGAATGGTGACCCTGAACCCATACAGAAACTTCAAGATCTTGTCAATAAGTAAGTTTAGTAATACATTACTATTAAAACCATTGATTATTGATTGATTATTATTGATTAAAACAAATATATTTTAATAATTTAACAACTAACATTTGACAAATATTATTATTTTATTCAATAATATGCTTGCATTTGTCTGCCAGCCTTCCTTCTGTTAAATAAAGATACAGCTCGTAATATTAATGTAATGAGATGGTAATGTAATCAATATTTTCAAAATTTGAATGAGTTGTTTTAATAATTAGTCAAACATTTGTACACTCTACTAAGGAATATAGTGGAACTATCATAAAATTGTGACCTGTACAATTACATAATGATATTTCAATGAATGCAAATGAATAGATTGTTAACTGTAGATATTTGCTAGGACACCTCTTTAATGTAATCAATTTTCGTCCTCTTGGTTTCCACGTTACGGGCCTTGAGCCTAGTGTGGGACCAGGTGGGGGCAGGTATATCTGGGAATGTCTTTTTATTTTTCAGGGATTTTTTTTATTTTTTGTTAAAATGTAAATACATAATTCGTATGTTTGGAAATAAAAATTATCTTATCTATGTATTTTATCTCATATCTAGATTTGATTTGTTCTCCTATTGCGTAATAAAACGACCCATAACCCATTAATATTCCTTTGTATGGAGTACAATAACTACATCAAGTGAGTGCGCTTTGTGATACTGCATCAGATACACGCGCGAGTGGAATCTGCAAACTAGAACTGTGAAATTACTGTTTTGTTGAAAAAATTTGCTTTTACTTTATTTTCACCTTAATAGTGTCCATTGTTGAAAACATGGTCCTTCGAGCTGGATTTTAACCCGCGACCTATGGATTTATTTGACTTATCGTTATTTTCCAGAACGACATGGAAGAAGTGCTGTTTCTCAGGCGACGGCGAGTACATCTGCGCGGGCTCGGCGCGCCAGCACGCGCTCTACGTGTGGGAGAAGTCTATCGGGAACCTCGTGAAGATCCTGCACGGGACCAAGGGCGAGCTGCTGCTGGACGTCGTCTGGCATCCCGTGCGGCCCATCATCGCCAGCATCAGCGCGGGTACTGTGCTTCGTCACATGTGGATTGACACTAAAATCACCTGATGAATACTCATTATTGCAAAATAAATATGTATTAGCTCCAAGTGTGAAAATTAAGCAATTCCGATTACCCATTAGGCTGCATTTAAACGACGACGATTAAACGCGTATAAAACGAGCCGCGCCAATATTTTCCAGCTTTAGGAAATAAGACCGCTGTAACTCTCAACCTAGTATTCTTTTCATGTTGAAGCTTGATTATGATAGCTCTCATAATTTTTTTCTTAGTGGTATTTCATAGTGCTATTTTTATGTTGTTTTGTTTTTCTTGTTTTTTCTCAGGCGTTGTGTCGATCTGGGCTCAGAACCAGGTCGAGAACTGGTCGGCCTTTGCTCCTGACTTCAAGGAGCTGGACGAGAACGTGGAGTACGAGGAGCGGGAGAGCGAGTTCGACGTCGAGGACGAGGACCGCTCCGTGGACCTCGCGGGGGACACGCACCACGACGAGGAAGTTGAGGTACTGTGGAGAAGTGACGAGTAAGTTAAGGCGTCTTAGAATCAAGGCAAGTCTTAGAGTAGACGAGAAGGTCGAGGTAGTGTGGGAGAGGATATTCGGAACATTTTTGCACACACGGTCGTCAGTCCCTAAACTAAGTAAAGTTTGTACTATGGCTGACAGAGACTGATAAACATACGTATTTATTTTCAACATAGACTTGGATATAGAACCTAGACATAGAACAAACACAAATGCTCATCACACGAATGTTTGCCCTAGAACCGAACTCACGCCCCCTAGTTCAGAAGGCAGGTTCGCTACTGAGCCACCGAGACAGTAGGAAATATAATAGCTACTGTTCACCAAGATCACAGCATGCCGTCATATTGTCCTGCAGGTGGATGTGACGACGTGCCAGCCGGTGGCTGCGTTCTGCAGCTCCGACGAGGAAGGCGAGGATGAAAACTTACTCTCGTTCCTTCCAATAGCGCCTGAAATAGAAGACCCAGAGGTGAGGCAAACTTAAATACACGAACCTGTGGAATAAGGGTGGGGTTTACCACCTTACAAAATGAAATTGTTAAGGATTTTTACTTGGATAAAGAAGTTACAACTGAATAGAAGTAAGAAGAGTTACTAAATGGCGTTTTTTACAGTAGAACGTATACACACATCAACACAATCCAGCTATTTTTTGTTTGAAAAACCTGTGAAATAAAAAAAAAATTGTTTCGTCTTCGGGTCTGTTGAGGCCGAGCGGAAAATGCTAGAGTACTTTTTGACGTCATTGACAAATGAACCACATCACCATAGCCTGAAACACAAAATCGCATAATATCGAGGCGACGTTGAATTCTGTTGATTTTGAGATTATTTACTTTAGAAATTATTTCGAAAACATGATTTCCAAACGACTAGTCTCATTGAAGATCTCAATCTCATAGAGAGCGTTTTATTTTGATCGCAGGATGGGTGGGCGGCCACACAGGAGACGGTGACGCCCACAGAGACTCCAGAGAAACTGGAGCCAGCCGCCAAGAGGCCGAAAAGTAAAACATACGATATATCACTGAAAATAGCACCTCCAGGTATGAACCAAAGTATGCAAAAAATATTTTATTTTTAACTGCTGGCGTGGGCGTACCAAATGGTAAAAAAGAAACCCTTATGGTGACACTCAGATGTATGTCTGTGTGTCAGCGCCAATTTTTTTAAAGGGGTTGGGGCTGTCTTGATGGTCTTGAATACCTGTATCAAGATGTTAGTAGCAAAACATTTTTTCAAGTTCCAAACATTTCTGTCGTGGCTCGGGCCTGACAGGCCCCCACGTCAGCATTTAAATATTAATAAAATATTTAGTCATTTTTGCCGGTACTAATGAAGATATATATTTCAGAACAAACCATCTCGTTCGGCGGCAAGAACAAGCAAGCGGCGGGAAGTAAAAAAGTTGCAGGAAGACCTCGAAAATAAATAACTAGCTAATCATAAGTTTTCAGACTTTCATTTGGATAATAAAAATCAATTTTGTAGGAGAAAACATTTATTTTGCAAAAAAAAGTCATAGTCGATTTTCAATAAAATTCGTATCCAGAGTATACAGTAAGTACTATCATGTATATAAATAAATCTCACTTAATAAACATAACCAAAAATAATAATACATCGCTTATTCGAGACCAAAAAAGACTCATTTCATCTTTTAAAATACTCTCTAATATCTAACGCTATTAAATTACATTTTAATATCATACATCGTCGGATAAATAATATTTTGCTATAGTACTATTTACACGTCACTTCACTAGGGGCAGAGCGGCGCGCTCGGATCCGACGCGCCGCCCCTCTAACGTTACGTTAAGTATACGAGTTGCGAGTTAGCACGAGCGCGGCTCTACCCTTCCATCTCGTCCTCGTGCTGGCTGGAGAAGTAGCTGACGAGGCCGCCGAACACGCCGCCCTCCTCGCGCTCCACCTTCACGCGGGGCGGCGACTCCGCGGCGGGGGACGGCGCCGCCTCCAGCGAGTCCAGGCGGCGCCGCGGGGGCCGGCCGGCCGCGGGCGGCTCCTCGCGGGGCGACTGCGCGCGCGCCGGGAACGGCATCGAGCCGCGCCCCGCCGGCTTCACCAGCGCCGGCTGCGGGGACAGCGCGGGCGCCGCCGGGGACTGCGGCGAGCGCGCGGGGGGCGGCGCCGGCGCGAACTGCGCGGGGAACGCCCGCGGCGCGCCCGCGAACCCGCGCGCCGCCCCCGGGAACCGCGCGCCGCCCGGGTAGCCCGGCGCCGGGCCCGCGTACGGCCCCGCGCCCGCCGCGTACCCCGCGGGCGGCGGGTACATCCGCTGCCCGGCGTAGCCCGGCGGGAAGGAGCTCCTCACGCCGGGCGGGAAGCCCCGCCCCGCGCCCGCCGGGTAGGGCCGCTCCTCCGCCGCGCTCGGGGACGGACTCTGATCGCGCTCCGTCTTAAACTGGAAACGATACGAATAGAGTGAGTGGAAATAAAATAACAATCAATCAAATAATATCAATCAATGAAGGGCACGATTCATCGTAATTGTTTGTTTTGTTAATTTACCTGAGCGGGGTCTCTGAGCAGCGGGTGCGGCGGCGGTGCCTGGTGCGGCGGGGCCGGCCCGGGGTGATTGATACTCTGACCCGGGTGCAGCGGCGACGGGCCCGGCGGCGGGTGGTGCGGGCTCTGTCCCGGGTGATGACCCGGCCCAGGGTGCTGGGGGCTCTGCCCCGGGTGATGACCCGGTCCGGGGTGCTGGGGGCTCTGCCCCGGCCGGTTAGGCAGCGGCCCCGCACTGTGGCCGCTCGATCCGGGTGGATGAGGGTTTTGTCCCGGCTGGTGCGGGGCCGGGCCCGGGTGATGGGCGCTCGGCCCGGGCTGGTGGGGACTCGGTCCAGGATGGTGCGAGCTCGGCCCCGGTTGGTGGGGGCTCTGCCCGGGATGATGGCCGCTGGGCCCGGACTGATGTGGAATCTGGCCAGGGTGGTGAGCATTCGGCCCGGGTTGTTGAGGACTCTGTCCCGGATGATGGCCGCTGGGCCCGGGATGATGAGCGCTCGGTCCCGGGAGGTGTGGGCTCTGAGCTGAATTGTGAGGACTCTGTCCGGGATGGTGAGGGCTCGGCGCAGAAGGATGCGGACTCTGTCCGGGATGATGGGGGCTCGGACCGGGATGATGGGGACTCGGGCCGGGATGATGACTCAGACCGGGGTGATGAGGGCTCGGGCCCGGGTGGTGCTGCCCGGGATGGTGCGCTCCCGGCCCCGGGTGGTGCGCGCCGGGCCCGGGGTGGGGGGCCCCCTGGCCGGGGTGGTGCGGGGGCGCGCCGGGGTGCGCGGGCGCGTAGGGCCGGTAGGGCGCGAGGTGCGGCGCGTAGGGCCCGAGCGGGAAGCGCGGCCGGCGCTCGCGGACCTCCGTCACCTTGATCTTGGGGTGACGCGCGGGCTCCTCGCGCGCCTCGCCCGGGGACCCGGCGCCCGGGGACGCCACTGGGGACCTGAGGGACACGCGTCATGATGAGCTCACAATAAAAACTAAGTTGGACGGAAACTTAGTTCCTCATTTATAGTTTACAGCGTAGACTCGACGCTGTATTATTCTTTTGGTTTTCGAGTAAAGAAACTGACATTCTACTCTGTCAAGAAAGTACCGGGAAAAGATCAATAATACACGGAATGTTAGTTTTCATCCAAATTTATTTCATCACCTTTGCTATTGAGTTCAATTCTCGCTGCGAATTCTCATTTGTCTTCTACCGATTGAAAACGGATGCCACGAAGTGGTAATTCAAGTTTATGAAAAAGAAAGAAGTCGGCTGGGGCCATATCTGGTGGTTGCTCGATGGTATTTGTCACAGACATATAATACAGTAGCAGACGAAACATAAATTGCTAGTTATTATTATACATATAGATAATCAGTTTATCCTTTTCATTCCTCAGTAACAATTCAGTAATGGTATCTCTTTCACTTACCTATTGCAACATGATCTCACACATACACAAGAGACCATCCGTAGCCATGCCGCCATGTATATCTTAGGATGGTTGTCATGACAACAGCACGTGAAGTTTGGTTGGTTTGATGACATTTATTTTAGTAACAAAATATAGCTTTTTTGATGATTTTATTGCAAGAAAATCGGTGAACATGGTAGAGTGCAGTGCATACCGATGTGAAAGTGCTTCATACAGCAAATCATCCATTGGATTTTCTTTCTATCGGTGAGTTTGATGGTTGCATTTTTGCTCTTAGAATTCTATTCGTTTTCTCCAAGAAATTTAAATATATGTTCAAACCAAAGGGTTTCTTTCGCGGATAATCTATCTTAGATGCTATTTGTTAGTGTTTTTTTATTTGAATTAGAGTAATAAGAGCGTAATAAGTAAAATTAATGGGGGTGGGACAAAATTTGACAGCTCAAGTACCATTTACAAAAACAGGGAGCGGATTGTGAATCTATAGGAATAAAGTTGATAACATAGACGAATAACGAACGAATGACGAATAACGAATAAATAAAGGGATTGCTTAACTTTTCCTTTGTCCATTGGTCAGTATCAGCCATGCCAGAGGCCACTGGGCGGCCTAGAAACTCTGACATCAGGACTTGCCACTCGGGTTATACGAACTTGCTTGCTTAGTGTCAAACCTTTACCTTGGATAGAGTAAATATAGGTTGAAAGATGTCTAATTGAAAGATATTGACTGAGTCACATACGAGTATAACCTTTGTTCCAGATATTCAACGAATAAAAGTAGTGGAATGCCTGAATAAAAAAAAACATGAAGATCCAGGATTGACAACCCAGTTTGGCTAGTGTACTGTACTCAAAGCACTGGCTTGATTTCAGTAATTTTCGTACAAGATTCCGTCCTGGAACAATTCCTACTTTGTTTGAATTGCCTATAGCTGCAGAAGGAAGTAAGTAACCATATATAAAAGTATTTAGTCACTCCCCTTTTAAGTAGGTATAACAGTTTTGTCTAATTATGACCTAAGATAATACAATTGTATTATTCCAAAACAAATAAACGAGTGTTGTATGTGTACTTTAAATTTAATTTCTACGTTACCTATAACTTGATAGGTGTTATTTAAACCTATAACCGCCTAAAAACCAGTGGGCAATTATTAGACTTAGGCTTACTTGGAGAACATAAAATCTTCACAGATCACCAGTCTTATAATCTGGATTACAAACAAGGAACAACGAACATCCTTAATGCGGCCCCTTCTAAGCTACATGTCTATGTGTGTTTTCATACCACGCTGATAAATACCTAATGTTTAGTCTGCTACTGTATTATACGTCTGTGGTATTTGTTGAGTGTTTGGTCAAAAATTCGTTCACAATGATGGCCTTGTGCGACGACGGAATATCGTGGTGCAAAATCCAAAACATATTTTTTTCACAAATCTGGCCTTTTTCCTCGAATTTGCTCTCTTAAACGCCGCATAACGCTCAAATAATATTCTTTATTGTTTGACCTTCTGGCAAGAATTCCGAGTGCACAACACCGCAAAAGTCGAAGTGTTTCCTTCGACTTTTCAACATGACTTTAACTTTTAATCGATTATTATACTATGTTACTTCCGCCAAGTAGCCACTATATATAGTATATATAGTATGTATAGTATAGATATTACCTAGTTATAAGCCACAATTTGTAAGACTGTAATTTATTTATTCTTTGAAAAAATAATGCCCCTCAGTAAGAAACTGAGGGGCATTATTATTTAGGAGCTCTGTTCTTCTGAGTAGAGGCTCTTTATCCGACTAAGGCGGTTAGGTCTACTTAAAAAACTTTGACGTTCATAAATGTATTTTTGATACCCAAATTGAATAAAACCATTTTGACTTTACGGCGTGGTTTTTGACTGAACTGAAACTGAGGGTGGGGCAATTTGGATATGGGCAACGGAACCCTAGGGGCCAGAGGCTGGCTGACTTTCTGGAGAAAGAGGAACTCTTTATGATGAACTCTTTCTTCCAGAAGCCGCCTCACAGGAAATGGACCTGGATGAGCCCCGATGGTTTCACGAAAAATGAGATAGACTTCATCATGACCACCGAGAAACGAATATTCAATGATGTCTCCGTGATCCACAGGGTGAAAACCGGTAGTGATCACAGAATCGTAAGAGGCACATTAGATATTAACGTTAAACTCGAAAGGTCCCGCCTGATGAAGTCTACACTCCGACCTACTCGTGCCAATATCCAAAACCCCGAGAACTTTCAACTAGAGCTCTCAAATCGTTTTTGGCAAATTTTGCATCACATCTCGACTACTCTTGAACGCTTTGTACCACTTGTAAGCACGTGTTATTGATAAAGTCGATTCACCGTAAGCCTTCCATAACTCTTTGTTCGATGTTTTTGTTCATTATGAAATTCGCAATGCACACTAGATATGATATAAATAAAAACAGCACTGTATTTAATTTTTTTAACAGATGCAACTCAAACTCCGCGCCAAAATGGAAAACAGTTGTGCCAATCTAACAACAAAAAAAAAATGAATTTGGAACCATAAACAAATCGTCCATTCCCGATACTTTTTTGACTGAATGTAAACCGATTTTCTATAAATTTTGTAATGGACCTGTGCGGGCAAAGACTTATTTAAAGGGTCACAGTATTTTAGAATAATGTAATTAGTTTATTGTATTTGTAGCAAAAAAACCCTAAACATACCTGTATTCAGGTTCCGTCTTAACTTCCGCCTTGATCCTGATTGGCGACTCTCGTTCCTGTCCGGAAGGCTGCGAGCCGGGGCCGGCGGGCGGGCCGCCCGGGGGCATACCGGGACCGCCCAGTGGTCTAGGTGGCAACGACCCGGGCGCCAGGGTGCCGGGGGCGGCGGGGCCCGGCGGGGTCGGCGCCCCGGACGACGGGGACTGCGCGGGGCCCGGGGAGCGGGGCAGGAATGGACCGCCCGGCATGTTGTGACCTATGTGATGCTGGAAGGGATCATAAACATATATCTCAATACAATATTAAAACAAAACAAAAGTGGTAGATCGTCTAAAACTGTCGCATTACGACCCTCGACCTATTTTTCTCATTTCCGAACTTAAATATTGTAATTAAGCATGAAGTACCTAGTTGCAAATTTTCATGGATCGGATTAACAGTACATAAGTTATCATCTGATAAACAAATGCCGATTTCTCCTAGTAGACTCTGAAACCTCACTACGCTCGGTTTAAAAGATACTCAGTCGGGCTAGCGTGAGCCCTGGACAAATTGCCTAATACTGTTATTATTTTTATCCCGCGAGAAAGAAATTAAATGAAATTTATGAACTAAAGAAACAAGCATATCCGTATTCTAGCTTTGTCAAATCACATAAACGCAGATAAAGACAGTAAAAAAACAATTTGTGTCTGGCATGTGATAACTAGCTTTGTCAAATCTAAACGCGGATAATAAACGGTAAAAATACAATTTGTGTTTCGCCCGTGCTAGCTCGGCATGCAGATAGGCCCTGTAGCTCCGCGTCATGTTGAGACAGCGTATTATTGCCATTCATGTCAACTTACTTGCGGGCCCGGCATGTGGGGCCCCGGCGTGCCCATGGGCGAGCCCGACGGGGAGGATGAGGGCCCCGGCGCGCCCGGCGGCGCCGCGCGGTAGTACCCGCCCGAGTGGTGCAGCGGGGCCTGCGCGGGGTGCAGCGAGGACGGGGGCCCGCCGGGACCGGCTGAGGACACGGGGACAGTGTAAAAAAAAATTTTATTTCTGCAATCTTTATACTCTTTATACTTTCGAACCAAGGTCAATGGTTCGAAAGTATAAAGTGTCAGCTACAAAGAAGGCATAAATAAATAAGGTTTTACAGTCACAGCGTTATTTTGGGCCATTTACAATACATTAGTACACTTACACTGTTACAATTTTATGATAATGTAACCTTGTTAGCCTACTCAAAGGTAGCGCAGGCCGGGCAGTAGTTACCTTGCAAGTGTGAGTATATCGGCGGCTGGTGGTGCGTGGTGGGAGGCGCGGAGTAGGGCGGCAGGCGGTAGTAGTGCGGCGGGTAGCGCAGGCCGGGCAGTAGTTACCTTGCAAGTGTGAGTATATCGGCGGCTGGTGGTGCGTGGTGGGAGGCGCGGAGTAGGGCGGCAGGCGGTAGTAGTGCGGCGGGTAGCGCAGGCCGGGCAGTAGTTACCTTGCAAGTGTGAGTATATCGGCGGCTGGTGGTGCGTGGTGGGAGGCGCGGAGTAGGGCGGCAGGCGGTAGTAGTGCGGCGGGTAGCGCAGGCCGGGCAGTAGTTACCTTGCAAGTGTGAGTATATCGGCGGCTGGTGGTGCGTGGTGGGAGGCGCGGAGTAGGGCGGCAGGCGGTAGTAGTGCGGCGGGTAGCGCAGGCCGGGCAGTAGTTACCTTGCAAGTGTGAGTATATCGGCGGCTGGTGGTGCGTGGTGGGAGGCGCGGAGTAGGGCGGCAGGCGGTAGTAGTGCGGCGGGTAGCGCAGGCCGGGCAGTAGTTACCTTGCAAGTGTGAGTATATCGGCGGCTGGTGGTGCGTGGTGGGAGGCGCGGAGTAGGGCGGCAGGCGGTAGTAGTGCGGCGGGTAGCGCAGGCCGGGCAGTAGTTACCTTGCAAGTGTGAGTATATCGGCGGCTGGTGGTGCGTGGTGGGAGGCGCGGAGTAGGGCGGCAGGCGGTAGTAGTGCGGCGGGTAGCGCAGGCCGGGTAGTCCGTACACGCCCGCGCCGCGCGCCGGGTAGCCCGCGCCGCCCGCGCCGTACATCATGGGGCCTCTGAGCAGAGAATGACACATTACTACAACCATCACTGACAACGCCTGCTGCCGCCGCCCGTCGCTGTTACGTTAGTAACTTTCAAATGTAAGGAAAGCGTGGGAGGCTACCTATAAGGCTCAACGTTTCTCTCATGGTGCGAAATTTAAATTTCAAACAGTTTTTCTGTTTTTGTAGCTACACACATGTGATCATTTCTTAGCTGTATTGAGTTAAATTGAATATTTTACAGAGGATCAAAGTCAGAACCGACCACCTCAAGTAGTGTTAAAGGGGAAAATAAATATTCCATAAAGCATGTTTTTGATAGCTAGCGACAGCTACTGTAATAAATTACTTATTAGCAAGTCAATAATTATTTAGAAGACAAAGATGCTTGAAACATTCCAACTCCGCCACTAGTACAAAAATATATGTATGATGTTACTAGTTCTAAGCCAAAAATTGTGAAAATAATGTTTTGAAAAAAATAGGCCCCTCAGTTTTTTGTTTGGCCCCTATTCTTGACGCGTGAAATGAGAATAGTCACTTTAACATCTATGACTTTTCAAACAAGAGACAAAGACCTGAAAATATCTCAAATTATAGGAATAGCCTTCCTGTTCTTCTGGGTAGTTGCTCTTTTTAACCGACTTCAAAACAGTAGGTTCTCAATTTGACTGTGTTTTTATTGGTATATTATACGATCATTCCACTAATGAATCGATTTCTATGATTGAATAGAAATTATATGAAACTACGTCAGTTTCCATAATAAAATTCTTTTTTTGTTTTCTGAACATGGTGGCAGAGTCATTTTTATAATTTTGACGTTCGTATATATTTGATGCCCAATTAAATAAAGACATTTGATTTGATATAAATTAGCCTTATTGTATGTTGTATGTCATCTGCTACATGACTGGAGCCTGGTGTGGTGTATGGCGACAGGCTCGCCCCCTGTCACATTTGGGACTGAATATCGTCCGGCGAACTGTGGGTGTTGTATTACACCTCTGCCAGCCCCTTGACGGGCTGAAGCCGGGCAAGCTTGCAGCCAAGGAAAAGGCGTGACGAAATGCCATGTTATGTTTGTAAATCATGTCTCACCTGTACTGCTGGTTGATCATATGCGGCATCCTGGTGATGATGCTGGGCTCCTCGGAGACAGGTTTGTACGGCTGCGGCGACCCAGCTACCGACAAAGTGCCTGGGGATAATACGGCTCTCAATCTACAATACTCTTAGCAATAAACGTTATAGAACGTAGCCTCGAAATAGTCATGGACAACATATTCCACCAGGTAAAGCGTTCCTAGTAAGAAATGGTCTCGTGGGCAACACGTAGTGACGTCAATCGATGCTTAAGCAAGACCGAAATGAGTATTTCATGCTAAAGCTATATTAGCGCGCGATAATTCGTGTCCCGTTGTCGCGTTAAAATCATCGTTTTCGGTTTTCGGCGATGTTAACTTGTTACTTCTTGCGGAGTTGACGTGGGCGATAATGCGCCCGATACATCGCAGAGTGAGGAACCATAACCGGTTAGTTTACCACTCGGCGCTGTATCACTTTTCGCGAGAGCCCGAATTATCGCCGAAGGCCGCTAATATAGCCCTATAGCATTACAAATAGTTCGAAAGAGACGATGACAAGTGACGTCATCAGCTGTTGGCTCCCAGGACCTTGTTTTTTTGAACCACGGAAATAGTTATGCAGTGTTTTGTCTTTTTCGATCGAGTTCAACTATTTAAAAGACAGAAAAAAAAAACTGTTTAGCTATTCCGCTATACCGAGGCTATACAATGTTTGTTGCCAAGGGGGTATACGTCTTTATTGTGCACCAAACCTACTCAGATCAACCTACAGGAAAAGATGGAACACTGCGTTATATCTCGCTGAAGCCACTTCTCTATTAAACTTGTGTGCATCGTAATGTTGCCATGAAAAACATTTATAATTGCACGAAAACTAATATTAATTCCCAAACTCTACGTTAGCCATTTCCGTTCTAATATACAACCTTAGTAGATTAGATATTCTAAAACTGCACATATTTGTAAAAGTTTAATGTTACGGCCTTTTCAAAGTTCACTAGTAAAAAAATTGCACAGTTTTTAAAAAGAACCTCAAAATGTAGTCCTGGCCAGTCACACTTTTATAATGCACTTTGTATAGGGAGTTTTGGCGGGAACCGAAAAGATGGTGTCGTGTTTTTGTATTATTTTCTAAAACTTGTGATTCTTCGAGTGTTAAATTGTAATAATGGTGGATTATTAACGTTTACCGGTTCGTCAACGTGCACGAGTGTGGGCAAATGATACAAACATCGCGAAACGCGATTTTTCGTGTTCTCTACAAAACTTCACTTAAAGTTTCAGTAAAGTATCCATAACTTTACTGGAATGGGAAAAGGGGAGGGATTCATCGTCTTCATCATCACCTCATCATCATCATCCCATCATCTGTTACTGAAGGAAAAATTATTACTAAGAATCCGACTGAAGGACGAGTATCCATGGTCATGAATAAATTAATTTAAAAAAAAAAGCACTTTGTATAGGCGAGTTTTTGGCGGGAACCGAAAAGATGGTGTCGTGTTTTTGTATTATTTTCTAAAACTTGTGATTCTTCGAGTGTTAAATTGTAATAATGGTGGATTATTAACGTTTACCGGTTCGTCAACGTGCACGAGTGTGGGCAAATGATACAAACATCGCGAAACGCGATTTTTCGTGTTCTCTACAAAACTTCACTTAAAGTTTTAGTAAAGTATCCATAACTTTACTGGAATGGGAAAAGTGGAGGGATTCATCGTCTTCATCATCATCACCTCATCATCATCATCCCATCATCTGTTACTGAAGGAAAAATTATTACTAAGAATCCGACTGAAGGACGAGTATCCATGGTCATGAATAAATTAATAAAAAAAAAAAAAAGCACTTTGTATATTTATGTATACGAAATTATACCACAAACCAATGCACATAATGTCGAGGTAAGAATGACCAAGCGACTAGCGTAGTTTTTTTGCGTTTTTGTACGTGTTGTGTACATATACGACAGTAGCAATAGTTTTTGATGATGATGATTGGCATGATTTTTGGCTTCACCTAAATCATACGCCGTGCGCCATCTTATTCTCTAGCTTGATGTGAGCAAACCTATTAACTAGAGTCTGGTTAGAAAGACAGGGACCCTAGACAATTTGCAATGGCTTCCAAGTGATTCTGTTTCTGGAATAGTTAACGGTCAACCGCTGGCTGATTGGACGAGTTGAAATATGATCACGTGACATTTTTAAAGCTTGTTTTTCGTTCAATTAGCAACCGGCGTTCAAGCGTTAGAAATTCTAATTTTAGAATCGCTTGTAAGCGATTGCAAATTCTCTAGGGCCCCTGTTGTCGGAATTAGGGGCGCCAGAGCACTAACGGACTAATTCAAGAGAAGATTATTGCTGAAGTTTTATCTAGAAAGTTACAGTCACCATCGTATTTTTTACATGAAACTGATACTGAACCTTTCGTTGCCTCCTTGATACTTTGAGGGTACTTTATCACACTTTTTTAATCTTATAAATGCGAGTTTATTTTAGATGGATGGATGTGAGTTACTCAATCACGCCAGAACGGCTCTGAACGGATCTGGATGAAATTTGGACTGGAGTATATAGTCAGGAATATCACACAGACTTTTTAATCGCGGGTCTGAGCTAGTGAGGACATAAAGCTGGCGGATAAATTGTTCGAGCTGTGCGTGTGTGTATGTTTGTGTGCGTCGAGTACCTTCCCGTGTGAGTCCCGCGCGGTGGTCGCCCACCACTCCACGCAGCTCCGCGCGGACCTGCAACACAAACAGAGATTTTAATACTAAATAAAGCTCCAGACTGACGCAAATACTCGTATGCAGCGGCACGCAAATAGTTGCGTCTCTGTTCGTCTTGTGTACACGAGAGAGACGCAACTATTTATATTCCACGTGCCGTACAGGATTAACGTCACTGTGTATGAAGTGTTCATACATCTACGCGTGCAGGCGTCAGCGGGGCTGAGCGGGCGCGCGGGGTGTCAACCGGCGGACACGACCTCGCAAGCTCACACACCAACGACAAGACGAACGCATCGAAATTAACCGCTAGCTGTCTCAATTTTATTTTACCTTATATACTAAATAAACTACCAGTTATTCAGTCCACTGCGTGATTTATTGACCAATATACCTATATGGCCTAAACAGAAGACTTAAAAGTTTTACTTGCTTGTTGAAATAATTTCATGACCCGAATATTTTTAAGGCATAAATAAATTTTCGTGAATATAAAAGGAGAAAACAAGTCTTCGTATTAGCTAAGCAAACTGAGCGACTGACTGTTTGCCTTTAGTTCGGCACCTAGTTCCGGAGTGTCTGAAAAGCGCGAACTCAAAAGTTTGCTCTCAACGACCACGAACAAAACAGCCGCCAATGGTGGTCGCTGGGTCATAAAAGAAAATTATTATTTTTAGTGTTTTGTCTTTAGAATGAAATTATATAGTTAAGCTGCAGGGTAATAATTTATCAAAAATTGGGTTTCCATGTTGGAGTTCTATCAGTTTGACCTATTAGTTTTCACCAGAGGTGGCAATTTGGTCGTAGTCGTTGGCAAAAAAATTATTCTAGCTACCAACGAGCCCCACTGGCGACAGTTGAGACAAAAATTAAAATATTGTTGTGACGAATTTGTTTTGACGACACTAAACGATATCGGTGGTGGTCGTTGGGAGTAAGCCGAACTCAGCTGCTCCGTTTGCTAGGACTAGTATGTTAGGATGAAGCCAGAAGACAATATATAGATTTACACTGACCTGTAGCCTGGGCGCGCTAGGGAACCTGTCGAGTCCGTCCGCGCCGGGCCCGGGCCCGGGCGGGCCGGCGCCGGGCCCGGGCGGGCCGGCGCCGGGCCCGGGCGGGCGCGCCGGCCGCATGTGGTTGTACATGTTGTGAGGTCGCGGGGACTCGGCGCCGAGCGCCCGGCCCGGCGCGCCGTAGCCCGCCATCGGACCCATGTACTCTTTCTCCTGAACAATACAGTCGTCTTGTTACAATTAATTCTAACTCTAAATAATGCTTGGAAATCGGGAAGCTACACCGCTGAAAAGAGCGAGGCTGTTAGAATAAAATGAGAAATTCTTAAAAAGAAACAGACAATCAATCTATTGAACATGCTCGGCTGACATGAACTTTAGTTTTGCAGAACACTGTTTCTGAAAAATAAGGGATGATTTATAACTGGACCTTCCCTTCCCGGCCCCCCAGCCCCCGCGGGCGTCGAGACACGTCCTAGCCGCGCCGGTCGGTAAAATGTTCGTGAGTTTTGAATCCGTACACCGTCCGTGCCTCATCGTAGTACACGGCACGGTCTAGCATAAATTATCCTTAATGCGCTAAGTGATTTAAATCTAAAAATATATTGGAACAAATCCATTGAGCTTAAACAACAATTCCAGTGTATCAATAAGTGTGTATAACAATTTTTTACCATAAACTTAGTTGACAGCACGGGTGATGCAAAAATACAGGAAGCTCCAAGAAATACCAAACAAACTGACCTTCTTGATTCTTTTAGTCTCCTGTAAGGCGAGTCTCGCTAGCTTCTTCTCCTCTCTTTCCTTCGCCTTCAACTCTTTCAGCTTCTCTTTTTCTTCCTTCTTCTGCAGTCTTTCCTGTTTCTTCGCTTCTTTCTCAGCTTGTTTCGCTTCCCGCTCTTGACGTTTCTTTTCACGCTCAAGCTGTGAGTAAAAAGTTGTTTTTTTTTATGAAATCTTACACATTAAAAAAAAAAATTCATTTGAGCAATGATACTTACTTGGCTGGCTTTAACTGGTGAACCATCTTGTCCCAATTCTGAAATTATATAAAAGCATAGCTTGAAAAAAAACCGACTTCCCGTTATCCATGTAAACAGTTTTTAGACTTTTGTTGATATCTTTATAACATCCAAACCGATTTCGATAAGAATTATATGGGACCACCTCTAAAACATGATCTACCAAACAAAAAAAGAATAATTAAAATCGATTCACAATTGGCGGAATTATGTCGTAACATACATAAACACATTCAAAAAAATTAAAAAAACACAGTCGCATTGAGAACCTCCTCCTTTTTGGAAATCGGTAAAAAACAATGTTACAAACTTGAATGACGATAATCTTAATGTAAATTAATAGCTTATATAGTTCAACGAGTAAACAATTTTCATTTAGGAGCTTTTGACTCTGAGTAACAACAGTCAAAATCGTCCGAACGTCGTTATGGGTATCCTAACACAATTTATATAGGCGCAGTACCACATTTGCTTTTAATTTAGACGTCATGTCGCTAGTATACTTCGGGCAGTTTATTTGCGAGCACTTCGGTATCGTGCCGGCGTTGTATTTGGATCGTTAAAAAACTTAAACTATAAATCTAAAAATAAGTATAAGATCTAACTAAAAAGTCGGCGCAATATGCAGCGTGCGCCGAGTTTTGATTCAGACATGTTTGTTGCACGCTTGAGACTGTAGGTACTGTTTCTCAAGAACTCTTGGATTCCATGTTTTTGGGCTAATTTTGACTATTGTTGTCCTCACATTGCATTGTGAGGAAAATATTACAACAATAAGAGCTGCAACTGGCTGACACAATAGGTTCTAGAACTTCAAATAGATAGGACTAATTAATCGCTATTGATTTTTAACCCCCGACGCAAAAACGACGAGGTGTGTGTGTGTGTGTGTGTGTGTGTGTGTGTGTGTGTGTGTGTGTATATGTCTCTGTGGCACCGTAGCACCCGAGAGGATGAACCGATTTTGTTTGATTGCGTTCTTAGCTTGACGGATTTTTTAAAAGTTAAATTGTTCTCGTTGCGTCGTTCGCTGCGTTCAGACGCTCGCGTTCAAAGCGACATTCGACGGGCGCGGGCACGGGCGCAAGCATGTGAACAGGTTGCTTGTGCTCGCGCCCGCGCTCGTGCTCGTGAACACCGTCGATGGGGCCGACTGTCACACGCGCTCGGTCGCTCGCGGAAAGCGTGCAACGGCTTGCACTACTAGCGCGCCCTAGGGCATGCGAACAGCTTGCTTGGAGCGCCGCGCGCCAGGCTTTTGTTTGTTTGTTTGTTTGGAGTCAGTCTGAACGCAGCATAACGTTGGTGATGTCGGTACCTTTGATCTTGACGCCGACGAGTTTAGCGAGCGCGTCGTCAGTCTGCGGCGAGCCGCCGCGCGCGCCGGACGTGCGCCCGCCGCGCCCGCGCGGGCCTCTGCGGACGAGACATATCATAACTTATGTGCAACAAAGTAATCCAAATGCATAATCCAAAAAAAAATAATCTAGGCATTGATTCCCAAAGTGGTCTATATCAAACTCCACGAGTCGATGACATCCTGTAAGGGGTTCATGCGTTTTTTACGAATGCAATATTAACTGAATCTAACGTAATATATCGTCACGGCTTTCCCCCGAGGGGCCTGGCAGAGGTGTACAAGTACCACACTTCGCAGGACGATATTCAGTCCCAAATGTGACAGGGGACAAGCCTGTCGCCATACACCGGGCTTCAGTCATTTAGCAGATGACATACAATACGCACATAATATGTTCTTACAATGGACGATTGGTGCGTGCCGTCGGCTGGGTCTAAACCCGCTCGCCTCTCTAGCCAGAGGGAGCAGATTAGATCCCAACCGAAGGCACGCACCAATTCTTTCATTTGTGAGCATACATATAAGCGTATTTAATACCATCTGCTTCATAACTGCCCCCCAATTCTACTAGCCAATAGTTTTAAAATTGTAAACAAATTGCCTAAAATTTACACTGTTTGTATGCCAGGAGTGTCAAAAATAGACAATTCATTAACACTTTTAAAACAATCGCTTAGCAGAATCGAGGCTCTGGAGCCCGGTGTATGGCGACAGGCTCGCCCCCTGTCACATTTGGGACTGAACATCGTTCAGCAAAGTGTGTGGTACACCTCTGCCAGCCCCTTCGGAGGAAAGACGGAACAATATGTATAATATGACAATATGTGAAACATAATGCAGGGACTGTTTGCTAATGGCTTTTCTGTTCCAGAAAGGAAATTTAAGATTAAGGAAAAACTATTTTACAGAATACAGAATACAGAAAACTTTATTGTGACAATGTACATAGACAGACAGAAGAGGAAGACACATATTAG
Source organism: Peribatodes rhomboidaria (assembly GCA_911728515.1). Classification (NCBI taxonomy): domain Eukaryota; kingdom Metazoa; phylum Arthropoda; class Insecta; order Lepidoptera; family Geometridae; genus Peribatodes; species Peribatodes rhomboidaria. Next base: position 16,129,258 of record OU452171.1, on the reverse strand, counting down.
ACACACAAAATACACAAGCACATTGTCACAGAACCTTAAATTTTAAATTTAAAATGTGGGGTGGCACGCACCTGCTCCCGCGGCCGCCGCGGCTGCCCTTGCCCCGGCCGGGCCGCGCACCGGCTTGCTGCGCGTCTGCAACAACACACACACACTACCATTACCTCACAAGATAAAAACACCAAATTCGTTACTTGGCACTGTCATAAAAGATAAAAAATATGTGCGTGGAGTCCCTCCGCGCGGAAGAAGTGAAACTTCTGTGTATCTTTCTTTCTCTCTTTCTCTTGCGTTGGAACATTGAACGCTACTCGCTGCTAACGCTCGCGCTGGCCTGTAGCAGGTATACTACGCGCATGGCGTTCGAGTGCCTCGCAGTCACTCTCGCTCGGTCTCTTTCTGTTTCCCCTCCCCAGGAACGTTAAACGTTTAACGCAACCTTGTTGGAAGTCGCATTAGAAGTTTCACTTCAATAACAAAAAAGTGCAAACAAATGCGAACCCGCAGTAGTTAAAAAACTGGGTCGCGAGTAACAACGCACTTTAATTTTAACTAGCTGTTACCTGTGACTTTGTTCGCGTTTTTTTTTCAGGAAATAGTGTCCAAAAACCTTCCTTATGATATAATGTAACTAATTATCAAATTTTATCAAGATCCGGTCAGTCGTTTAACCGTGAAAAGCCTACAAACAGACAGATAGAGTTGCTTTCGATTTTATAATATTAGTAAGTATAGATAAAAAAAGTGTATGTAGTCTGGTGTGGTGTATGAGTAAAAAATCATCAGTAAGATCACTGAAGGAAAATCACACTAATATCATACATGCGAAAGTTTGAATGGATGGATCACAACAGAGCGGCTGAATGGATCTGGATTAAGTTTGGCACAGAGATAGATTATAGTCTGGAGTAGCACATAGGAGTTTTAACCGCGGATAACACGCGGTCGCAGCTAGTGAAATAAATAATTTAAGTGATCTTATTGGTGAATTTTTCCTTGCACCCCTCGTGTGGGTACAAAATTATGTTCATCACTCTTCCTCTCAGTACTGTTCTAGCAAGAGAGACTGTGACCGAGATAGTATTGCAATCACCAGTGATATTGGTTTAGAGGGCTTGATAGGGCTGAGGACAAAGGCTCATTTCCGACACTGGCTTTACAGTTTATCAAGGTAGCTGAACACACAAGTACTAAAAACGCGGACACTGTTCTGTGTGGTAGTGAGGAGTCAAATAAAACAGTTAATATTGATGAAAAGCATTGCCAATAAGTATTATTAAATTAAATGAGGGCTAACATTGTGTAACGTTAATGTTAAAGTTGCAAGAACATGTGGCGGAATTGATGAGGTCAGTTTTCTACGCGATACTGTATTGTGACAAGTAACATTTACTACTGAGTCGTACCGTGATCGGATTATACGTTTACAGGCCAGTCTAAAAAAAAAAAGTTCGACTAAAAGTTCTGACATTAAGGGCTGCATGCTAATACAACGCTGTCATTTTTCTCGATTTAAAACTGGTTTTATTTACAGTAAACATAACATAACACCACATATCTTCACGCCTTTCCCCCACAAGACCATCATTGTGAACGAATTTTTGACCAAACACTCAACAAATACCATCGAGCAACCATCATATTCACCAGATATGGCTCCAGCCGACTTCTTTCTTTTTCCTAAAGTCATATTATCACTTCGTGGCACCCGTTTTCAATCGGTAGAAGAAATAAAGGAGAATTCGCAGCGAGAACTGAACTCAATTCCGGAAACAGCGTTCAAAAAATGTTTTGATGATTGGATTATATCGTTTCTGAAGGACCATAGTTTGAAGGTGATAAATAAATTTGGATGAATTACTAACATTTTGTGTATTATTAATCTTTTCCCGATACTTTCTTGACAGAGTAGTATACTATTTTCTTCACTTTATAGAAACAAGTTAGCCCCCACGATAAAGAACTAAAGAAGAATGCAGATAAAATCGACCATACATAACTTACTGAGGTGCGCCTGCAGCTCCTCAGTCTTGGCCTTCGTCACGTCCTCCGGCAACTTCTCCAGCGGTACAACAGCAGTTTTCTTCACGAGGTCGGATAGAGCTTTCTCTCGTTCAGCGTTCTCTTCCTCTTTTCTCTTCTTGTTGCGTTCCGATTCGGAGTCGGTTTCGAATTCCGAATAGGAGCATTTGAACTCGTCGGAGCTGTCCGGCATGTGCTTGCCGCTTGATTTGTGCATCTCCTGAGGAAAATTAATGTGCCTGTTTGATAAGGTGAATTTTAATCTGAGCGAACGCAGTTGCGCTACTCTTATTGCTCGCGAAAATAAACCCTAAGTCCCAGATGATAAGGAAGCGTTTTTGAGTCTCTTATTTTTGTTAGACGCCACTAAGGCTACACCATGACAACCCTTTTATGCCTATATTGTTATATGAATCGTATCTTTTCACTTGAGTAGGTATAGTAATATATTAACATTTTGCGTTTTTAACCACAAAATTTTACTTGGCCGTTGCTGGTTTTCGAAGTGGATAAACTAAAGAAGCCCGATTCAAATACACATATTTTTAGTACTCACGTCCTCAGATTCAGTGTTAGGCATCTCAGTATAGTTAATTTTCTTCTGCCGCGTCCTGTGCTTGGGCGACCAGTCGTTCTCTCCCTCGCCCCCGCTGAGCCCGCCATAGGTGACTCTCGCTCGGATCACGTTCCCTTCCGCGTCGTACTGCGTGAGGCCGCGGGATCGAGACTTCTTCGACTTGTCGCGTTTGTCGCGCTTATCTCGCTTCTTGTGACGCGAGTGGGATTTAGACCTGAAAAACGAAAAAGTTATTGGTTTCCAAATTTTATTAGGAGAACGGCTATCAGTCAGCGTATATTGAATTTCTAAAAATCGACCTTCGCTTAAGCAACGCAGCGTTGCTTATCGCATTGACCGGGAACTATTCCAATAAACGTTTTTACTAAAGAGCATTTGAATAGCTTGCACTACTTATAAAACCGATTTTACTGAAAAGCATCATACGCATAGCACAATGTTTTATGGCAAATTTTGGAAGCTGACAAAGGTGTTTTAAACAATCAACTTGCTTCTTGGGTTTGGAGGAGTTCCATTCCTTCGCTCCGGCCGATTCGCTCGAGCTGTCCTGGAACATCTTCTTCTTCTTCTTGTTCTCCGGGGAAGATTCCGTCATTTTGGGCCGCTCTGCACAATACAAACATTGCAAAGTTCTTTATTCAAAATAAATTACAAATACTGGAGCTAGCGATATTTCATTCATTTTTGTACTACTACTGAAATAGGAACAAGGAATACTTAATACTAGATAAACTTAGAAAAATAACACTGTATTTTTTTTTTCACACACGGTCGCCTGACCCCAAACTAAGCAAAGCTTATACTATGGCTGATATACGATAAAGCTTATACTATGACTGATATACGTACACATATATTTTTAAATACATACATAAATAGATATTAACACCCAGACATAGAACAAACACAAATGTTCATCACATGAATGTTTGCCCTAGGTGGGAATCGAACCCACGGCTCCACGCTCAGAAGGCAGGATCACTACCAACTGAGCCACCGAGGCAGTCAAAAACTATTATTAACCTTCAAACCACAACGTCGCTTAACATCAGGCGAGTTGGTGGTCAAACGCCGACCTATTTAAAATAAAAAAAAAAAAAAAAAAAAAAAAACAAAACAAAAAGATACTTAAATAAAACATGTTCCAAAACTTGCAAGTGTACACTTGCAAAGTACACTTGCAAGTTTTGGAACATGTTGACTTACCACGAAACTACCTAATCTGAAATGCTTTATTTTTATCCGGATTATAGACTTTATTCACTGTTTTAAAATGGGGCAATCGTACTTGTTACTGATGACTTTTAGAATGCTATTTTGGCTGCCTCTCACACTTTTTAATCGATGCGGAATATTGCTGGAAATCAGCCTGTTCTGGGATCAGTAAACATGCTCGAAGCGCTGCAGGGCGGAGGCAGCCTCAATAGCATCCTGAAGATGATATTATATTCCACGCGCAGACCGTTAAGAGTCCTCTGCGTTTATTTCACCCATAGGTTGCTTGTATAGAAACATTGGCAAAACGCTTTGAAGAGCGTTAATTTAACCTCTATAGAATAGTTAGCAAACTTACGGGCGATCATATTGCCCCTCACAGCCAACGCTCTGGGCTCCCTTTCGATATCAGTGTCATCCTTAAGATCATAGCTAACAACGTGACCTAAGATACTTAAATTGTTTAACGAGACTTAGATCAGATCCATTAAGCAATATAGGTGGAAAAACATGGTTCCGTGCTTTATTCCCAGCTGTAAACACCAGCACTTCACTCTTGGAGTTGTGTAGTAGGCCGTGTTCTGCTGTATATGTAGCCGGTTGCCTGTCAGCCGTTTGTGAGCTGTATAGTTTAGAGTTGAGCCATGACTCAGTGGCTCAAACTGGAGTGATCTGAATATTTGAACCGGTTCAGAGCTGAGTTGCAAATCACTACGCTATACTTTTGACGCGCAATAGCCGTTGGATTCGGAAATTCATCCACCCCGCGAGCGAGATAGCACCACTACCATTCCACCGCGCTAGAGAGACAGACGGTATTTTCTCTGGATCGTAAGTCAAACGCTTCGACCTTTTCTTTGAACTCGTAGCTTGTGGTGTTTTCCAAGAATCGTTTTCTTCTGCACCATATCTTCTGCAGCACAGTTCTGCACTGCTGTAATTCTTAACATACTTGTTGTTATTTAAATTGAGATCGGGCGATGTTTGGCAGGTTTCAACTAGGCTAGGCTAAGGCTATTTTTAACTGTCTGTATGCGGCATAGTAGCTCCCGGAAGAATGAACCGAATTTGATTTGTTTTTTTTTTTTAAATGGCGAATTAGGCGGGAGTATCCTTAGCTATTTTTGATGAAAGTCGGTGTCGGGAGTTTTTCTTATTTTTATTTTGAATAAAAGACATATCCAAATGAGGCTTTGTCTTTTATTATCACAATATCCCACGAAATAAACAAAACTCGTCGGCATTTTTGCAAATTCCCGCGACCTTTTAGGTTTTAGACCCTAACTTTTCGTTTTCTCGCTTTTGCCTGAAGGACGACGACACAGCAGCTGTCCACCTCAACAAGTCGGAGGAGGCTTGCCATACGTGCAAAGCTGCAAGCCAGGCGGGCAAGTCGGTGTTTTGAGTTGCCGAGGTGCTGGCGACTGGCCAACCGAGCAACGAGATCACCCGGTCGTCAAGCTGGCAAGTCCACCAAGAGCCAAGTCGCCACGCTGGCAAGTTGCACTGCCCAAGCCAGCAAGCAAAGACCCAGACGGCTGGCAAAGCTGCCGGCAAGTTGCCGCACGAGCAGGCAAGTTGCCGTGAGAGCAAGTCCGTGTCGGCAAGCTCACAGGAACGACAGGTTTCCTTGCATCCTTGGCAATCCTTTATCACTGTGGCGACCTCGGGGAGCTCTGGGACACGTGCGCTCTCGAGGCGGGTTCGTGAACATGTAATGAGGGGTTGTTTACACTGGTGACTAAAGCCGCACGATTTGTGTTGCGCGGTGAAAATAGAACGTCTAAATGTCAATTCGGCTAGGTCGCACGGAGAAAATCGACCCGGGTAAACCCCTCATTAAATAGATCGTGTAAACGATCAGTTGCAGGCGATCGCCCGCTTCATGAAGGAGTGCTTCTGCTCAACATTTTTGAAGGAAATTATTGAGTCGCATGTGATTTTAGCCACCTGTGTAATGGGCTAGCGATGCGGCTTGGTGAGGCAATTTGTGAAGCGACTAGCCGCACGGCGAAAATCGACCTGTGTACACCCTTCATAAGACGACCGCGAATATTTAGATTACTTATACGCAGAGATCAATACATCTCTAGACATTGTACTCCTTCTTTTTACGCTTCCCCCCTCCCATTTGCCTTCTTTTTGCCCTTCCTTTCACATTACGTCTTCTTTTTACCAGACTGCGCAAGAAGGAGGGTTATGTTTTTCGAGTAAGTATGTATGTATGTTTGTATGTATGTGGGTATGAATGTATGTATGTTTGAATGAAGTTTCTTTGGCACGCCCCACAACCTAAACAGCTGGATGGATTTCGACATGTGAGGTGTCATTTGAATTGTCTTAATAGTGGATGTGACATAGGGTACAACATTTTGCAGCCGGATTTTATGTTTTTCTTTTGATAATGTTACTTGTTGATAAATTACCTTTCTTATCGGTCCTGCCAGTCCTGCGTATGGGCAACGAGTCGGAGGACCTGGAGTCGCTGGACTCCTTGTCAGCCGAGGAGGAGATGTCTTCAGACGAGGAGGCTCCGCCCACGTCCTTGAAGTCCTCGTCCGTCTCGTCGTCGTCCTCGGAGGGCACCTCCAGGGAGTTCAGCTTGCGAGGCTTGCGGCGCTGCTTCTTCTTTAGCTTCTTCAGCATGTCCACTGGCTTACCCTGTAAAAGAACAACGTTGCTGAAACCCTGTAAGGTGATCTACTATACTATGACCATGTTATCCTTCCCTACTTACTGAGTTTAGTACTTACTTACTTCTAACAACTAATAATTATATTAATAATGTTCGGGACACTTATACACACGGTCGTCTGACCCCAAACTAAGCAAAGTTTGTACTATGGCGGCCAGAGACTGATATACATACATATATATTTTTAAATACGTACATAAACAAACACAAATGTTCATCACATGCCCTAGGTGGGAATCGAACCCACGCCCCCGCTCGGAAAGCAGGGAGAGACCCAACTGAGCCACGGAGGCAGTCAACTCAGGATAACGAGCGCGGTGCATTGCCGCGCAAAATTTACTTTATTCTGACTGGCACTGAACTGTTATGGGCAAGCTTGACGCTTACCATTAGGCGAGCGCCTCGCTCGTCACTCAGAGTTATAAAAAAAATATTTGTGGGTAATCATTAATTTACATTTGTACATGTAGCTAGACGAAGCGACCCGCAAGTGTAAATAATGTCTTTAGCATAGCGTATACATACTCAAATCTTTGCATTTTTTATAGGTACCTGTACTAATACACATAATACAATACACGATGGTCATCGTAACAGCTAATTTTGTTCACACAAAACTCAACAACCTTATAGATCAGCTGCAATAAATTTATCAAACCAATTTTGAGTAAATTTCAGAAGTGGGATGTCAACAGACCTGTTCGATAGCTTCTCTCTCTGCCTTCATCTTCTCTTCCTCGGCCGCCTCTATGATGGTCGATATGTCCTTCCCACGGCCCTGGTTGCCTGCACTCGTCGTCGGCTCTACATACTCCTCCTAAGAATAAACAATCGGTTTATAATTGAACATACACAAAAAAGAAAATACATACATTTATATTAAATATATTTTTGAATGTTCGATGAAATGAGCATTTTTATCAAGGGCACTAAAGTTTGCTTCGACAAACAACACTCGCACCAATCGAGCAAGATATTAGACGGAGATGATGACTATACACACATTGCAATAATCCCTTGATGTGCAGCCGGTACACTGTACTGTACACACATTACTACTTTGATGTGCAGCCGGGACACCGTTATGTAATGTACACATATAACAAACATACCTTGATATGCAGCCGGGACACTGTACTGTACACACATTACAATCATACTTTGATGTGCAGCCGGGACACTGTACTGTCCACACATTACAATCGTACCTTGATGTGCAGCCGGGACACTGTACTGTCCACACATTACAATCGTACCTTGATGTGCAGCCGGGACACTGTACTGTCCACATTACAATCGTACCTTGATGTGCAGCCGGGACACTGTACTGTCCACACATTACAATCGTACCTTGATGTGCAGCCGGGACACTGTACTGTCCACATTACAATCGTACCTTGATGTGCAGCCGGGACACTGTACTGTCCACATTACAATCGTACCTTGATGTGCAGCCGGGACACTGTACTGTCCACATTACAATCGTACCTTGATGTGCAGCCGGGACACTGTACTGTCCACACATTACAATCGTACCTTGATGTGCAGCCGGGACACTGTACTGTCCACACATTACAATCGTACCTTGATGTGCAGCCGGGACACTGTACTGTCCACATTACAATCGTACCTTGATGTGCAGCCGGGACACTGTACTGTCCACATTACAATCGTACCTTGATGTGCAGCCGGGACACTGTACTGTCCACATTACAATCGTACCTTGATGTGCAGCCGGGACACTGTACTGTCCACATTACAATCGTACCTTGATGTGCAGCCGGGACACTGTACTGTCCACATTACAATCGTACCTTGATGTGCAGCCGGGACACTGTACTGTCCACATTACAATCGTACCTTGATGTGCAGCCGGGACACTGTACTGTCCACATTACAATCGTACCTTGATGTGCAGCCGGGACACTGTACTGTCCACATTACAATCGTACCTTGATGTGCAGCCGGGACACTGTACTGTCCACATTACAATCGTACCTTGATGTGCAGCCGGGACACTGTACTGTCCACATTACAATCGTACCTTGATGTGCAGCCGGGACACTGTACTGTCCACATTACAATCGTACCTTGATGTGCAGCCGGGACACTGTACTGTCCACACATTACAATCGTACCTTGATGTGCAGCCGGGACACTGTACTGTACACATTACAATCCTACCTTGATGTGCAGTACTGTGTACACGTTACAATACTACCTTGATGAGCAGTCGGTACTGTACTGTCCACATTACATTCGTACCTTGATGGCGGCGCTGATGATGCGGTCGTACTCTGCGCCGCGCACCGACACGGGCAGCTGGCGGCGCGCGCGCAGCCGGTACACGGCCGCGTCGCCGGAGGACGACGACCACGAGCTGTCCGAGCTGCCGTCTGCACGCACAGTACGATCATCACGCTTGGATTACATTTTAAAAAGATACGATACGGAATAGCTTTGTTGCACACACAGAAAACACAAATATGAAATGCTCAACGGTCTTTTTACACTTGCGAGTTTGATCAGCGATTTTTCAGCGGGGCGAGACTGCACGTGGCGAACTCGCAACGTTTCATACAGCGAGGCGATATCACCACGTGCACGATGCGGTCGCGCCCGCTGGAAAATCGACGATCCACTCGGCAGTGTGGTTAAACACTAAACTAATTAATATCTATACCATTCCGAGTGATTTTTCAATACGATTTGCTCGAAAAGTGTACTTTATATGGCTGTTGTAATTTTTCGATAGTATTGTATGGGCAGCGCGCCGTGCGAAATTATTGAACACTAGTGCGAAGATTGTTATACAAGGGGCTAAAGTAACCCATTATATACGACGTATAGGTTTTTTTTAATTACACTCCACTACACTGATGGCCCTTGTCGCCTTCCTCATTTCGACCATTACTTCTGTGGCTAGAGCCACCTCCCTGTTTTGCTGTAGGTTTTGAAATTGTTTAACGTGCTCTCATTCCGCTACCAACAGCTCCAAAGCGTGTCTAGTGCTATGTGGCAGTGCTTGGAAAAAAACGATCTCGTACAGTGTCTGGAGACACTCAATGTCATTGGCTGCCTGCGATGGTGGCGGGGGGATGTCGCGAGACTGGGAGGTGCGAGGTTCTCTTTCGAGCACTAGGGATTAAACACTTGGACTCTCATCTATGATGGGCTGCTTCGTCTTCGTCACGTCCGACCTGCTTCATGTTTTTTTGAGGATGCGTTTGTAAAGTGATGACGCTACTGATCGAACGGTAAGCGTCATCGCTTTCGCGGAGCTGACACGGCCGGAGATGGAGGAAACCATTTTTTTTTGTCCGATATGTTGTAAGTTTATACACTAAAAAGCTTATAATTAATATTTAGAGACGGAATTTACTACTTAACACAAAAATAACACTTAACTAACACTTAGTTTATACGCTGGTGTTCTGCGTGTCCTCTTCTCGCACTCGGTATGAGCCAGAAACCAGCAGCTGGTACTTCTGCAGAGGCCAAGTTGTATACGCTCTCCTCCCGATTCCGATGGCACCAAACATGATCTCTGATGATTCTTGAGATCCTTGAGATGGGCTTCAGAGATAAGAGTTTGTGTCACTCGACGGGGGAGGTGACGTAGGCCCAAATCGTGCAGCGCAGGAATGTTAGCGGCGCTAAGAACGTGCCGGGCGAACACTTTGTGGTTGGTAATATTCGCGCTGTCGCCTGCGAGCTGATTTAAACGAACGTGCCGATGTCCTGCTTGCTGGTGGATCTGGTGATATGGGCGAACGTGCCGACGTGCTGCTTGCTGCCGAGTCCGGTGAACCGTCCAGCTCCAAGATTTTTTTTTTTATAATTTAATTCATTTTAATCGTATTTTTCTTCGTAGCTCTCTTGATACGTGTGCGTGCTTGAAAGACTGACATTGAAAATTATCCACGATCATCCATTACGAGGTAATTTTACTGCTGAGCTTTAGCGAGAAAGCAATTAGAAGCAGAGTTATAAAGGGTTTTAGCATCGTGTGTTCTACTTTTCACGTAATAAAACATAATAAATTAATACAATCCAATATTAAAAATAAATTACGGTCACCAATTCAATTTGTAATTAGAAAAATTATCTAAAGATTACGCGCCAATGTCTTTTTTATTGTTTTCTAATCGCAACGCAATACGTGCATTCTACCGAAGAAGTAGACGCTTTTATTTCCATTTTCAGAAAATTAAATTATTTTGTTTACTGACTTTTGCCTTTCCCCGGAGGCGCTGGCAGAGGTGTATAACACCCACACTTCACCGGACGATATTAAATCTCAATGTAAACGGGAGCGAGCCGGTCGCCATACACCAGACTCCAACATAGCGGGGAAAAAAAGTTATAAGCGCGCGGAAATTGTAGTTTAAAAAAGTTTTGCACGGCGACACTTACGTGATATTAGTTGTTTTTTTAATTTGTATTTATTCGTAAAAAATGAATTCTTCAAGTCAAGAGACGGAAGAAGATGTGAACTTAACTCCGTCGGATTAAAAAATCGGGCCTTGACCCTCCACAAACAGAACTGGTCTTTTACCGAAATCGGGAGAAATATAATAATATAAGGGAGAAATTTATCTCACTTTCTTTTATTTTCCCATTTTCTCGCAAATGTATTGAAAAACGTCGTATGACAAACGAGTGGAAACTTGAAACTATAGCAAACTCATGAAATTGTCTACTCTTTTGCAATAAGCTACTTTTCACACTTGTATTACAATATGCTGTTATATGTTTGCAATTAACCGAAAAATATGATAAAAGGAAAAAAACAAATAAAAATAAATGAAATCCAAGGCAAACTACTCCACTCCAGCTGAATTTGGTTACGACGACCATTTAACTAATGCTAAATGGTATACAGGGAGTTACGAAAACCCTGTTGGATAATTGATGGGCAGGTACACAAACGTATCAATGTAAAAATTTCAAAAAAAAAAAATGCACGTCAAAAATAGCAAGAGTTATATAACCGGTTTAAGAACGCAAGAAACAAAGGAATTTTTACAGGAATGTTAACAAATCTGTACCATATGTTGGCGGCTTTAATTCTAAGCAAATAGCGACGTAACGCAAATAGTTAACAAATAAATCTGACGCAATTAGTGTCTGCGTTCGCGCTTTGAGGAGGGCGGAGCGCGATGTGTGTTAAAATTTTTCATTGTCAATACTTAATTTAAAGTAGCACAATAGCAACCTCCAGTCGATACTGGATGCACAACTCGCGGATACAACAGGGTTTTTGTAACACCCTGTATATGGCTGTACAAAAACTACAATGATTCTGAAAAAAACACAACAGCAGTAACTGCCCCGTAGCGCAAATGCCAACATACCTGAATCCTCTTCCGATTTGACGACATTCTTCTCCTCTTCCGGAACCGGTTCAGGTTCCTCCAGCTTCTTCCTGGCTCTTTCTTCTTCCACCTTAGCGAGCAGTTCGTCATACTTCACCAGCTCGCTTTCTAGAGCTTGTATTAGCTTGTCCTAGGGAAGAGAAGTTACTGTCTTTATTGCAAATATTATGAGTGGTTTAAAGCTATTTTAGAATTTGTAGTTTATTTTTTAACACGCACTAGTAATTAATATCAAGCTATACCGCGTGGTTCAAATCACGGTTTTGGTTTGTGATATTGCTGCTATTTTTGCTGCTTAAGATAAAACGAAGTCTTTACGTAGGCAATGAACATTACTTTATTATTAAATTTCCTTAAATATAGAAGCTTTTAGAGAGATATGACTTTACATTCGAATTCATTCTATAAATCCATTCTATAATTTTATATCCTAACTAATATTTTAAAATGCGAAAGAGTTTGTTTGTGTGATTGTAACGTTTTTACGCCTCAACTACTCAACCGATCGTCTTGAAATTTTGCATACATGTTTTATGAGGTACAGAAAAGAACATAGGGCACTTTTTATCCCGAAAAAATTTACGGTTTCTGTGGGATTGCGGGGTGCAGCTAGTCTAATAAAATAGTGCGCGAGCGAGGTTTGGTAAGTCCTGTTGAGCTGGGCTGTTGAGGCAGTACGCACGTGGTTGCAGGGCGGACAGAACCAGTCCCCCTCGGGCAGCACGAGCAGCGCGGGCTTGAGGCAGCTGGCGTGCAGCCCCGCGTCGCACGCGTCGCACAGCAGGATCCACTCGGGCTGCTCGCCGCTGCCGCAGCGCTTGCAGAACCCCTCGTCTTTTTCTACACAAAACGAAGGTAGTTGCAAACTCGTATAGACTCGCTCAGAATCAGAATACATGTTTGTATTCTGATGTACAATGATGTTGTACAATTTATTGTGACAATGTGACAAAATATTAAATACACAAAATACAAATTCAAGTTGTTGTCACAGATCCGGCCCCAACACAGCATGTTGCTGATTGTCACAACCAGCGCTGGTCCTTTACTGAAAACGTTTTATAGCCCCGGAATAGTTTTAAGTGTTTTCCTTTTTGAAGTGAAACTTCTAATGCGACAACAAGGTTGCGTTAAACGTTTAACGCTCCTGGGGAGGGCGAATAGAAAAAGACAGAGCGAGATTGAATGCGTGGCACTCGAACCACATGAAAGATACACAGTAGTTTCACTTCTTCCGCGTGGAGGGACACGCACTATTTATTTTTTCTTTTATTAACCCCCGACACGGTTTAAGTTTGACGTGTCTGTAGCTCCCGAACGGATGAACCGAATAGATGACATTAGACTAGTATGAGACTAGAATAATTAAGTGAAGCCATGATAACACGGTTGTCTGCATATTAATGACATAATGGCTTTGTGGAAAGAAAGCTAGTACAGGAAGTAGTCATCAAGATACCTTGTTGTAGAGTTCTTGCTCTCTTGAGCGGTTCGGTCGACTCGCCACTCTCCAAATCCGATTCAGGAGAAAATTCGTGATCCGATTTGCCGTAATCGTCTGTAAATAAATAAATAAATGTAGGCAAAATCAAAGGAAAGAAAAACACTAGTAGTATATATATAGTTTCTATAAAATCAGAATGCTTTAACTAGTGTAGCGGATATTTCGAGCTTTGTCACTGGCCAATGACTGCCAATTCACTGATCCGCTCAGCTTCGCCTCGGTGTAAACGCAGCGTACTGGCAGACTGTATGTCAGTACGTACGCTCGGGCTCCGGGTCGTGGTGCAGCTCGAAGAGCGGCGAGTCGGAGTCGGAGTCGGGCTCCGGCCCCGTGGAGTCCGAACAGCGCCACGTGCGGCGGTGCCGGCGCTTCACCTCCGCCTCCGAGCTGCTGTGTCCGCTGGCGCGCCACTCTTCCTCGTCGTCGTCTTTCGTCTGTCGATTACAAATTAACTATCATTCGTGCCAGATTCAAACAAATGTCACCATTTTTGATTTCTAAATTATTGCAAAATAAATGTAATTTGTGTAATAAACCCGTGGTCGATGAAATTTTGTTTCAATCCTCAATATGGCCCAAATTGGGCCCGATAAGGTGGAATGCTCGCGGCCCCATAACTCCACAACCTCAGGGGCTCTAAACAAGTACCAATCGCTTTCAAAGTATTGTTTCTAGATAGCTAACGCTCGAACGCTGATTGAACGAGTTGACAGTATGATCACGTGACATTTTCAAAGCTCGTATTTTGTATCAGGAGGGCTATTCTTACGGAGTGAGATTCAATCTCACCATTTTTCTTTCTTGTTGCTCTCGTTTGAATAGTCATGTGTGAGAGTGGCCAAGACTTTTCTCATCTCATCTCACTCGTACGAATAACACGCCAGCAGCTCACGTTCGAGCGTTAGCGATTCTAGATATAAAATCGCTTGTATGCGATTGTAACTTGTCTACTTGTCTTGTCGGGTTTTTAGGGTTTCGAACTCACAAATAGTATGAACAAAATTTCTAGAAAATTGGATCGATAATGAAGTAATTCCCAGATAATCCGATTTTGCTGTGGCACCCTAAAACACAAGTAGATGACGCTCGCGCTATCGTGAGCTAAATTCAAACTAGCAGAACAAAGTATCTACGAGTATATTGCCGTGCCCCAGTTCCACTTCTACTTTTATCATGTACTTTTTTACATCGGACTATGCATACATTTGACCACAGAGTCGCCTGATGAGAAGCGACGACGTCATCGAAGGTGTAACACGTTTGCCTAGGAAATACCTATTAACTTTACTCTTGAACATCCCGTATTGAAGTTGGGTGGGAAAATAAAATAGACGCCGGCAAGGAGTTCCACACCTCTGCAATTCTCATAAGAAAAGAAAACGCTTAATGCGCTTAGACGGAATTTCCATCGTGAGAGGGATGTGTCCAATACAAACTAATCTTTTGATAACTACTGATAGAAATGAGTATTATTTGCTCTTTACCTTCTTCTTATGTATCAACTTAAGCTCTCTAAGCGCTACTTCTTCTAAATGTCTTCTCTCTGCCTCTTCCTTTATCTTCTGCTGTGCAATCCGACGAGACTGTCTCACAGGCGCAGAGTCAGAGTCGTCGGAAGCTGCCTTGTCAGTTTTTGCTTTGGACTTCTTGTCTTTATCCTTGGATTTGCCTTTTGGCTTCTTCTTCAATAACTTCTTTGAGGATTTCTTGCCAGCTTTGGAACATAGAGCACATATTAACACCATGTTACTAAAAACAAGCTATGATGATATTGTGTAACAATAGACAAACCTAGTTGTGCAGTTGTAGTTTGTCATTGGTAATTCTGCTATAAAATATGTCGAAACAACATTCTTTTTTTTCAGTAAGCTATCTATGTGGACCAAGATTTATAGTCTAGTGAAAATAACTTACCTAAACTATACAGTGTTTCTTCCTCAGATTCATCACTTGAATGCTCTTCCAAGTGCTTGGCTTCCACTTTCTTTCTGTAAGTGAAAAATGTACCATTACCTTGCCAATCATTTGAATTATCATTCAAAAGCGAAGATTTTTAATTTAACGTGTAACTTACCTTGATAATGTAATAATTTTCTTGGGTTTAATTTTCAACCTTTTCCCACTAGTTATAGGTAAGTCATCCTCGCTTTCACTTTGAGATTCTGATTTATTCTTATCACTACTAGGCTCTGCTATGAGAGTTCTTTTTAAAGATTTATTGCTTTTTTTAGGACTCTCGTTTACTTTGTCAATATCATTACTCTTATCTAAGTCTTGATTGATCTGTGCTTTTCTTTTAAATTTCCCTTTGCTTGCTTTAATCTTCTTTCTTTTAGATATAGGGTCGGGATTGCTATTGTCTTTCTCAATAGTATCTGTTACAACATCTTTGGAATGTGTTGCATTAGTATCACTCTCAGGGGTAGTTTCTAAGCGTAACTTTTTTGTGGGTAAAGGATCTTCTACTTTTAATTCTTTATCTGGCGTTTTTTCTTTCTCATTTTCTGTTGGGTTGTCATCCTGATCTACTGACGAGACACTGCTTTTTCTCTTTTCTATAATACTAGTTTTATCTTGACAGTTTTCAGTCTCAACAGAGTTTATTGCATCTTTTCCACCATTCCTCTTTAATTTCAATCTTCTCCTGATGGCTTTCTTCTTTACTTTACTTCTACCTTTTTTAACATTATTCTTTTTCGGACTTTCGCTGTCTGTTGTACTTTTGTCGTTTGCATTTGCTTCTCTTTTAAGACAATTTTCTACTTTAGAATTGTGTGATTTATCCATATCTCTGACACAGGGTTTTTTATTTTCAGGCTTAACATCATTAGTATCGTTAGATTGCTTTTTTAAAGATCTCTTATTTACAGTTTTTAATCTTACACTTTTACTTAATTTACTTTTAGTTTTTAATAGTTCATGTTCACCATTTACAACCTCTTCTTTACCATTTTCTTCTTCTGCCTCCGCTTGATTAGTCTCTTCTATTGCCTCTGTGTTTCCCGTATCATTTTCGTAGCCATAACCTTCGCCGTAAAAAAACATCACAGGTTCTGATATTTCTTCTCCTATGAAGAAACTTTCACAATCTGCTCCATTTCCTTCTCCTGTCACAACCATTACAGGTTCTTCTATTGCTTCACTAACTTCTTCATCCTGTATATTTTTTTCACTATTACTTTCCTGATCCATGGTTGAATCTTTATCTTCTTCCAAAATGCTTTCAGAATCTTTTGAGGTTTCGCTTGGTTTAGGAGAATTTGAAGTTTCTTGAAAAGTTTTGACATCATCATGATTGGGTTTAGCTTCTACTTCAGGAACTGGTTCAGAAGTTTTCTCATCTATTTCATTGTTGCTAGTTTCAGTTGCTTCATTATCTTGTCTGTCAGGAATTTCTTTGCTGGGTTCAGTATTTTCCTCATTCTGTTCATGTTCTGGACTTTTTAATAATTCATCTTCTTCTAATTGATCAATAACATTATCTGGTATTGTTTCTGACTCCTCCACACTTTTTTCATTGTCATTTTCCACCTGTGTACTTTCATCTTCAGTCTGTTTTTCTGTTATTACTTTCTGTTTATCTGTTATTTCTTTTGCTTCATTAGGTGCTTGGTTTTCATCTATTTGTTCATTGTTACCTGGTTCTGTAGACTCTATGGTGGCATCATTATTGTCTAATGGATCTGACGACTCTGCATTAGTCTCATTGCCATCAACTGGGTCTGAAGGGGGATCTTTTTGTTCAGTTTCATCTTGTTCTGATTCTGATGAGGGGCTTAGGAACTCTTCATCATTCTCATCATCTACAGGTTCAACTTTTTGAGAACTTGACTCAGGGATAGCTTGAGACTGTAACAAAATTAAAGCATAAACATAAAACAAATTACTTGGATATCTGCAGTTTTTAATGGTAAATATATTGGTTAATACTTAACATAATGTTGTTACACCTATCCTCCGAGGGGACTGGCAGAGGTGTAAAACAACAAACACACTTCACCGGACGATATTCAGTTCCAAATGTGACGAGGGGGGGGACCTGTCGCCATACATCGGGCTCCGGGGGCCTTCTCTAACTAGGCTTTCATCGCTTTGGCTATTGGCCAATACTTGGGATACCAAATATCCCAGTCTATTTAGCCATAACAAAGTGAAAAGTAAATACCCTCGCAATATTTTTTGACATAAATATTAATAAAATACAATTGCAATACCTCCTGCACATGATTTTCAGTACCACTTGAGTCTTCATTAGCATTTGTGGTTTGTGATGGACTTATTTCTTCTCCACTTTTCAACTGCCCTATAACTTTCACTAGTTCTTCTCTATTTCTGCAAGCAAGCAATAAAATTATGTCATTCCCTCAAATAACTCTAAAGAAAAAAGATTACTTACCAAGTACTTACTTGTAAGTGCATGCAATTTAGAATATAGTTGTCATTTAGATTTTCACAAATTAATCCAGCTGTCTGAATTTTCCTTAACACAATTCACACCTGTAATTGACTTGCCCAGTGTAACATTTTGTTATAAGGCCAATAAAGCACTCTATTACTCTCATCCCATGAAATAATTTAATCACAGAAACAATTTGGTGGTTTCCAGTCTAGTAGACACAGTAATATTTTTATGAGCTAATACTTAGCTTGTAAAGTAGAAAAATATCAGCACAGTTGCTTAGTTGCACAAGGTTGTGACTTTGTAGGTTTTTGTATAAACTATGTTTAAGTTTTTTATTTTTAACAGTGACCAACACAGTTATTTTTTATTTAAATATAGAAATAGGTTGATGTTTGACCATCAGCTGGCATAATGTGAAATGATGTTGTGACTTAAGATAGAGCATGAAGTCCTAGAAGGTACTTATTCACTCTGACCTTGGATACACCTTGGATGCAGTTAGGTTGTAGTTACCTTGCTATGAGCTGCCACGTCTCCTCATCTTGATCTTCCTTGTACAGACAGATATTGGCATCATCATCCACCTGAAGCCAGTATGCACAACCATTCTGATCTCTGCCAATCGGATCCAACCTGAGCTCTTTGGAAGAGATGGCGTTCACCGCCGATTTGAACTTGGGGTGACATGTGAATTGATACTCAAGTAATATCTGAAATGAATAATGTTTTCAAATCCAGTCTGGTTTTATAAGATGCTCAAATGTGTAAGCAGATCTGGTGTTGGTCATGTTTTTTGCTTTGTGTGTATTAAATTGCTGTAGATCTTAGAGAATGTGCAAAAATTAAATACTATCATTGGTAAACAAAAACATCTTATTTGTTTCCATACTTAGACATCTTTTCAAGAAACAGTCTGTAACTATTACATAGCGCTCAAGTAAACAAAACAATTGATGGAAACAAAATTAATTATTTGTGCTAATTTTTTGAGCTTTTTTCCTAATCCAAGTGTTATCAACTAAAAGCATCTGAACTTAATAACTAAGCATAATAAGAGTAGTCAATGTAAGGAGGTAGATGTAGTAATTGGCTGTTGCAGGAAATAGGTGTGGACAGAAAAATTATCCATGTAAAAAACTAGGTAAGCCTTGACATTCAAATGTTGCCATTGAAACTGATTAGTCTAAAAAACTAATTAATAATAAAAACATCATGTGTATATGCAGGTAAAAAAAATGGATAAGAATGATGGTTGCTCTTTCACTTTCTACCAGGGCAAATAAAGTAACTTCTAATGTAAGTAAGTGTTTTAAAACACCAGCAATTAAAGAGTTTCATTCAAGAAGTGAGACAGCAATTACCACATAATAGGAATAAGTGATCACTATTCAGATTACCATATAAAAATGCTGAGTAGGTGGAGCTAATTACCTTCAGTACTTTGAGTTTCACTTGAGTGCTAGCTTTTTTGTAGGAGAATCTTTCGATTTCCCAAGCCTCCTGGTGGTGTCCTAGCTGGTGGCAAAACTTTATCATGCCCTTCTCCCATCTATTACTGTGCACGGACTTGAGTGCGCGACGCAGCAATCTCAAGTGTAGCTCTTTCAACGTATCCGATACTAACAAACAAAAAAACTTTTGACATGTTTGTTTATAATTTCACACAGAGTTAGGACCACAACACCTTACCTTCCTGTGTGTCCTCTATGAATTTCTGTAATTTGGCTATCGTAGGCACTTCCAAGCCATACAATTTACCGAATACTTTCAGAAATGAGTAGATAACGGCGAAATTAGGATCATTCGCACACCAAGTTTCACCGTCGGACGCCATCGTCTTAACTTAAAAAGCTTTTACATTCAACATCACTAGTGTTTCTCTACATGGAAATAGGCTATATTCGCTTAAAATTAACAGGCTATTAGAAAACATGTACATGATTCACGAAAATATCTTCATTCTATGAGCACAAAAAGCTTTTTTATTTTCTACAAAATAGTAAAATACAATTCGATGACAGCCATCACTCCATAGACAATTTTTGTTTTTAACGCTTGATGGACTATGTCGTCTTGGACATTGTGCCAACTTGGTCACAAATGTCAGATTTATTCATTCGATATTGGAAAAAATATAAATCTTTATCTATCTAAATAAGTATTTAATGGTCGGATCAGAAGGCGTCGTGACAAATTTCTAATGGACGATCTTTCTAATATTTACTCTGAGCCGATCCAATAGCTAAAATGTTATTTTCAATGCTACGGTAAATTGCTGTCAATGTCATTATTTTTTGTTTAGGAGACATGAAGTAGCGTTGCCAGACCCTGCTTGTGTGCACGGTACTCCGTGCTTAATTGAAATATGCTGCCGAACATAAACGTGTATACCTTTTCCGTACATTTTGAAATCGTGGTTTCTTATATATCTAATTTAATTTTGAGCATTGATGTGATTAATATTTGTTACAAATCTGTTTTCCACTGCATGTCAAAAGTAACAAAAAACATTTTTTGACCGATCTTTTCGCCAACGACATCTGGCAGCACTGACTGCTCCATTCCATTGAAAAGAGTGTTTGGTTTCATTTTTCCTTTATAGTTTCCTTCGTTTACTTTTTGTGCGATTTGTGTGGTTGCGTTATTTTTCACGATAAAAAAATTCGTCGAACAGCATCTAATATGTCTTCAGTATGTTGTGGAACTAAAAAGCAGAAGTTAAATAATTCGTACAGCAACAGTATAGAACGGCCAATGAACGGTTACCAAGATTCTGTAGCTATTCCAGATATGTGTTACTTTTGTTTCGATGTTTTGTATTGTCAGCTGCATAGTATGGACCCTCCACAGACGCCAAACTTCACTAACGATGCCTAGTGAGTAATTTAGGGTTCATATTCATAAGTTTCGTGGCCCTTGTTCCTTGTTGTAAACCCTCGAGGGATGGGCTTTGTCTTCACCACTTGAATCTTTTGTCTGTAATGAGGTCACATTGACGACAGTAAAACTTTCGCTTTCTCCTGAACACCTATCTATTTTAGGAAATTATGATAATTTGCTTTCACCTATCATGCTATTAAGCTGTCAGGTATATATCACCTTGACATTAATTCTATAAACATTTCACATTGGTCATCATACTCCCACTTTGTGTTCACCTCAAGAAAAGTAAACTTGATCATAAACTTTATGTAGGGGTAGTAAAATCTAAATTCAGATGCACTTCAGATCCTACATCTTGTACATCACTGCTTGCATAATTAGGTATCTGTTTGCACATCAAACAAAAGCAAATATTCCTTTACATACTCTAATTCATATAAAAAAGTAATTATTTAAACTACACAGTCAATTACCCCACGGCTATAACTTCGCATATCTTTCTCTACAATACATTTTAATGTGGTGTAAATTTGCATTAAAAATGCATTTTAATGTAAACATCATGATTTTCAATGAACAAATTATTTAGTCCATATTTTCACTATCGTTTTAAATACCCTAGGTACCTATTTACACTAAAATTTTAAAGAGGGAAGATTTGTATATTTGTATGTTTATAATGAATAAACTCAAAAACAACTGGTCCAATTTCAAAAATTATTTCACCATTAGAAAGCTTCAATATCCCTGAGTGACATAGGTCATGAAAAGCGAGTGAAGCCAAACTGAAAGAGCTAGCTGTTCATAATTTACAAAGTTATAAATCTTTACATCCAGAAAAGCCTATCTTGACTTAAGATTTAAGGAAGACCAAGCATTTCTTACCTTGTTTTATTTGAAAGTTGTCTTGGTTTGAGAAGTATCAATCAAATTGTCAAGTTTACAGAAGCTAAGTTCAATTCTCAGTTGATGTATTTTAGCCTATTCTGTCCCCTAAAGAAGTCTCCATTGTTCTGCTAGAGTGTTCCTATTTAATCTGTTTTCTCTGATGATTGCAGACAGCAACACAATAACCTTTCCAAAAGTCAATTAGAACCTTATCTACCTATTCATATTAATGAAAGAGGGAGGGGGAGGTGTTTTTGAATGGTTTGAAAAATATCTGAATATGTTTGCTTATCATGTTTACTGCTTATTTTCATAGTCTGTTAATTTATGTTCTAATTTAAATGTTACATCAATATGTTGAAGGCATATTTTTGTAATTTTCAGTCCTTTGTTTGTGACATGGAAAATAGGGAAGGAGCACCGTCTTCGAGGCTGCATCGGCACTTTCAACGCTATGCATTTGCATTCAGGTATGGATACTGGAGCCTACATTTAAAATAACAATTTTAAATAAACTTACCATAAAAAGTAGTCATAATATTTTATTCACAAACATTCTTTAGACCTATAAGGATGATCTTAATAAAACAATGTCTAGGGAAAATTTGACTCCTCCTATGCTAAATTTACCTTGATCTGTAATCACTTCGCTATAAAATGTGATTGGTCACTGTGATATAAAATTTCACATTAATTTGTGTGTAATTAGCACATTCATTTGTGCTTAATATTATCACTGGAATTAGAAAATATGTTTATTTATCATAACAAGCCTCAAAGTTCTCTAATCCATAGGACAAATCATTTTGTGTGCCAATGGCATTGTAACTGTTGTTAACTTGAAAAAGAAACTGCACAACAATAGAAACCCAGCCAATGTTTCCAATAACAATGCACAATTGCACATACTGTTATTTGAGATTCCAAAGAAAAAACCTTTGTAATTTGAAGGTTTAGCTTCAGGGACACTTCAAAATACTATCTGGCTGTCACAGCTTGGCATTACAAAGTATGTCCTGCAATTTGCCGAACATACTACAGTAAGCCAGTAGTTAGCATCCTGTATACCTACACATGGATAAAACTGGTTGCTGTAAAGTAGCAGATGACACCTCGGTGTGCTGCTGTAAAACATTCGCCTGCTCGATTGTTTCCAGGTCTCCGCGAGTACGCGATAACGAGCGCACTGAAGGACTCTCGCTTCGCGCCCATCACGCGCGAAGAGGTTCCGCGGCTCTCGGTGTCCGTCTCCATCCTGCAGCACTTCGAGGAGGCGGAACACTACCTGGACTGGAAGCTGGGCAAGCACGGCATCCGGATAGAGTTCACGAGCGAGCGCGGCTCCAAGCGCACCGCCACCTACCTCCCACAGGTTGCTACTGAACAAGGTGATACAATTACTTAATTTTTCGGTAAGGGCACTACTGCTCATTCTATTTCTATGGCACAGAATAAGTAAGCGTTAGTGAAGCGATGATAGCCTAGTCGGTAAAGACTCGCCTCTCAAGCCAGAGGGAGCGGGTTCGGACCCAGCCGAAGGCACGCACCAAGTCACATTTTGGACTGAATATCATCCGGCGAAGTGTAGGTGTTTGTACACTTCTGCCAGCCCCATCGGGGTAAAGACATGAGAAATGTTATGTCATGTAATAGTACGAAATTATATAGTCATTCAGGATTCAGTGTCGCAAAAAAGCGCACATAGAGCAAGATGTACCTACCTTTATAAATACTTATTATAGATACTTATAGCCTGTATCATTGCACCCCAGAGCTACTTCCGCGAAGTTACCCGCGGATAGAAAGTACTCTACGTCCTTTTCTGTACCTCTGGCAACAGCTTCCAAACAGACAAAAATATGGCCAGCGTCTGTCTGGCTGCCTTCCTCTTTTACAAAATGCCGAATAAATTATTGAAAAAATACCAAAAACTGAGTCTACAAAAATTATATTTCGGTAATTAGGTTCTCGTAAGAATTTTTGGGCAGGTTCGGTACCTGCCCAAAAAATTCTTACGAGAATCGGTTGAAAAATGCAACCTGTAGATGCCGGACAAACGCCGGCCGCGAGGTCTGAGCTCACAGACAAAGCCACTAGTAATATTAGTAGGTTATTCCCTCTCTTTTGTTAAAACTACTTACCTGAAATTATTAATATGCTCATTAAATCAAAATGGTTCACCCACGTTTAGATAGGCTAATTGATAATATTCCATAAGTACTTACCTGTTATGTGTCTGGCGGCGTATTCGTTTTAAGCCGCTTTCTATCTAACTTAATAAATGCTTCGCGGATTCCTTACACAACTGCATTTGAACGACATCATTTAATACAGTAAACTACGATAGTATAGTAGGTAGGAAAGTAGCGAGTACATTTTCCTATTTTATTTTATTAGGGCTCAATTTCTTGAGGTTTTAAACTGTAGTTTGTATAACAAAACATAATAATTATCATTAAACATCATCACGACAAGCACTGTTCATTTTTATAATCTCCAAGAGAGATCGCCCACGACCACTTTTCGAAGTGAGTTTTGTGACCGCGTTTGTGTGGCGATACAAACGCGCGATTCACTACAATCGCGCGATAACAACGCTACTAACGCGATGCTTGTAGGCGATGGTAGGTAAATCACCTGCGATTGAAGCGCGTTTATTTAGCAGCTGTCTTTCATTTGTTTCACGTTTGCATCCCTACAAAAAGTGGTCGTGGCCGATCTCCTTAACATCAAAAAAGATCAGACTAACGTTCGGTTCAAATGGATTGAGGGAAGCGTTCATTGAGCCTTTGGCCCTTTCCGCCTTATTGGGGCCAATTTCTAGATTGAGACAAAAGTTCAGGGACCTTCCGTCCGTCTGGTCAGGGTTTGTAAACATTTACCTATTAAAATATAAATTAAAATTACAAATTTTGCAAATAAATGCCATTTATTTAAAAAATGATAATTTTTCTTTTAATCCATTTGACACAAACCATAGTTTTCATTCTGATTACCATGCATTCCTGGATATCAGGTATGTACATTTCAGTTCATATAATATTTTGGTTCCCAATATCTTATTGCGGAAAAGTAGCAAGCATTATTATGATAAAATCTATATTAGCGGTGAACTAGACGTAATATATATCTACCAGGTTCCAGCCCCAGGTTCCTCGAAATACATTTCCAGCTGAGCAGATGCCTAAATGTTAAATATATCTGCTATAGGTGTTAGTTGTCGTGTATTCGTGATGTTGCGGCCACAGTAACGGAAAACGCCGTTAATTATCGTGTTAAACTTTGGTTTGGCCACGGCTTCAACGCTATAATTACCGGCGTTTCCCGTTTGTGTGGCCGCAACACGAGAGTAAGGCGGCATCGCTGACACACCAAACCCTCGTAGGGAGCTGAATGAGTGTGAATCGTGTGCTTGTTTACCCATCTATGGGCCGGGCTGTTCCAGGCTGGGACCAGATCCAGACCATCGACTCCCTGCTTCGGAAGGGCGGCTACAAGGCCAGCATCACGGCGGACATGCGGCGCAGCATCAAGCTGACGCGCTACCAGTCCGAGGAGATCTCGGCCTCCTACTCGGAGTACGTCGGGCAGCGCTGCTAGCGGCCGCCGCCGGCCCCGCGCGGGCCGCTCCGAACCCACAGTGATTACCGTGCTAGCTCTTATCTTAGGACTTGTAAGTGTATCAGTGCCGCGACTCCCTCCTGTGCTCAAAGTGCCGCCCCGCCGCCGAGGAGCAGACTGGGCCGGCGCCCCGGCCGGTCGAGCCTCGTCCGCATCCTCTGACAGCCACTGCCAACGACATTCCTTCGCGGATGATAGTGCCATCTGTGACGACGATAATCTTATGAAGTTCACGTGTCAGGCCGTGCGTTTGTGTTTGAGTTGTTTGTGCGTTTTTTTTTGCTATGTGATAAAAGCGTTATAAACACCTAAAGGTGTTCTTACACAGGCAATTTTAATGGTTCTGTAGTTGGCAACACTTTGATTATGTCGACTTTCATGTGACATCAAGCAATTTACTGCTTGTAACTGTAGATTATGAAGAAATTTAATAATAGGGAACTTGAATTTTTTTCTAAATTTTTTATCGTAAAAAGTAACGTCTGAAATAAACCTATCAGAAACAAAAACGTTCAAATATGCAGGAACAATTTTACAATCGTGATTTGAAATTTGATTCTGTAGAGTCCGCGCCAAAAAGCAGGGTTATGTGTCAAGCACAATACCTATAGCGTGACGTCAGTCTTTGTATTGTCAACATCATTTAGGGCTAGTGCTCACAACGGTGAGGCACTGAGTGATGCGGCTAAGAACGTTTTTCTCTGAAAAATGTTATTAAAGTGAAACGTTGCGTTAAACGTTTAACGCTCCTGGGGAAAGGGAATAGAAAGAGACAGAGAGAGAGTGAATGCGTGGCACTCGAACGCATGCGCGTAGTAACAAAGATACACAGAAGTTTCACTTCTTCCTCGCGGAGGGACTCCACGCACTATTTTTTTCAATGAAGTGTGCATTGTAATTTTTTTATTTCGTCATGAATAGACCGAAACGTTTTATGTAATGCCGCGGCACGTTGCTTCATCGTCCCGACCTTCCATGAGCTTCAATTTTGAACAGCACAGTGCTAAACTGGATGAGTAAGCGAAAATTAAAGCGGTTGCTTTTTTGACGACGCGGGATGCCACACAGATACAGGATCCTTTAGCATGCCGAAGCGTACCGTGCGGCACCGTCAGTGATTTCTGGCCCTTATCTATGCCCTTATCTATATATGTGACGTCACTAAGAGGTTATTGGTGGTTGAAAATTACGTTCCGTTTAACGAAATTTGTAATTTAAATATTTTGTAAAAAAAACAATAGTTTTTCATTATACATGTCACTGTAGTACATTTTACTATTGTTCTTTATTGAATTATTTACATAATTTGTCAAAAAAAATCTGATGCAAGTTCCCTATTTAGGGTCTAGATTGTTGAAGCTTCATGTATTGCCTAGATTGTAGGAAATACATTCATGCATATTGGCGATGAAGCAATTAAATGCAACGTACACAAGATACCGGCTGAGCCGAGTTCGGGGCCCTCAGCGTATACAACTTTTTTTTTAATGTAATAGTAATCGGTATAAATGGTGTATAAATGGTCGGCGTTTGACCACCAACTCGCCTGATGTTAAGCGACGTTGTGGTCTAAGATAGACCACGACGACCTAGAAGGTACTTATTCACTCTAGCCTTGAAGTTTACTAAAGTGAAGAAGTACAAAGACGGCAGTTGAGTGAGGATCTACAAGTGCGCTACTGCTCAGACCCGTCTTTGGAACGGTTACACCGGAATACATCCCGAAACACGACTAGGTCATTTCACGGCATGGCTTGGTCTGGTGGGTGGTAACTAGCCACGGCCGAAGCCTTCCACCAGAGTTTGCTACCCGGTTAGCACTACCCGGGGACCACGTGTAGGGAATCAGAATCGAGTACACTCCTACGGACGTGGGTAGCTCAGCCCCATAACTTGCCTTAGTACTATTCGCTAAAAAGTAAATTTGATTTGATATGAACAATTTAACCAGATTTTATACTGCTTGATTATTCCCTTCGACTGTTGCCGCAATAAATGCTGATGAATTGCCTGTGTAAGACCACCGCCTTGCACTTGCGCTAGCAAACTATTCAATGAGAGTTTTTAATGTGTTGTTGGAAGTCACTGGGCGAATTCAGGCCACAATAACTTGGTTGAAATAATGTTTATCATTATTTTAAGCGCGGACTCGATGCGATCCACTGCCTCGTGGAGACCCACCTCCACGTGGCAGTGGATCGCGCTTTTTTCGTGGAGTAATCTTCAGGAAGATGACGATTATCCCGTCAAATATTATCGACGCAACCACGAAATCGCCGCATGATCGCGCCAACTCGTTGTACAATAATTATTTTGTTAACAAAGTCATGCCGAGGTTTGACAGCGCTCGCCCTGCGAGAGCGCCGCGTTTAGCGACAGGAGCAGCACGATACGATGGCGTGCTACTAAAGTTTTCCCATTCGTCTTCTCATACGACGGGTGGGTGAACGTTAGCAACATTTCAACGTATGTCGTATCGACGTGATAACAATTTCGTTTGGAGACACTTTGTGTGTGTGCCATAGAGCTGTTCTTTCGCCCTCGCTGATGGAGCATCAGTGTTACACTTTGGTCAGTTTTAAAAATAGATTTAATTTCCCAATATTTTTTTCCAATCAAAATGATAATTAACAAAGAACAAAATTGGTAGCATAGGTTTGTTGAAAATGTTTATTTAATCTTAGGCATTGGTGCATCTAAATACTTTTTATTTTTTATATTGTTAGTAACAATTTTCACTCATATCGCTTTATCATTTTGCCTTTTCAATACCTAGTTGTAATTAACATCCTTCTTGTAATGTTGAGAGTTAGATTTTGAGCTAAAGGAGGCCAATTCTGAAATAGCATTTAAAGAACTGCCTTAAGAAATTGGAACATATTTTTCCTCAAATGCGATCTCGCTGGATACGAATCTTAATTCACTTAAAAGTACTTACGTTAACCTACTAGCTCGCGGTTTAGCACTGCCCCGTAATAGTATATAAGAAATCATAGTTATTATTGTAGTGCGGGATCCGCAAATATCACGCGTTGATTAAACGAAAATTCTAAAAAAATATGGATAATATTGAAAGCAAATAAAAAAAGTTATATTTTTAAGGACTCATTTGTTATTAGTTTAGAAATAAGTGCTTCGACTTACGATTAATGGTATGGCTTTTTTTTTTCAAATTGTCTAAAAGAGCTCCTAGACGAGCCTTATTTTCACTGCAATACGGGCCTGGCGCTATTGCGACAATATTTTGAGTGTGGCCCGGCCAATTAGCCATACATTTCTAGCATGGCCGGGCTGCAGTCGGCAATATTGCCAGGCCAGTATTGCAATAAAAATATGGCAGGAGCACCCTTAAAATGGAAACAAAAATGCAGCCAGTGAGAACCAAAAGCGATAACGCTAACGCGATAATGAACTGTCATTGGTTGCTCATGTCTTGACAAATAAAAAATACTTTGGTTGTTGTTTACTACATTCGGTTTTATGTTGATTTTCAAATATGTGTGGCTTTAATCTGACACACGTTTTTACACACAAATTTTAATGCAAAATATCGTGCAACATGTCCACTGTGTGTTAAGTACACTACCCTAACTATAAGGTCTATGCTAATTGGTGGTTGTGTATTTTAAGGTACGTAGTGAGGATCGGTTGAATGAGGGGTGACAAGACTTGGTTAAGTACAGTGCGGCCAACTTAATCGGAAGAGGCGCATATTGTGCGACATGCGTCTGCGACCGCTCGACGATTGTCGCAGACTGCGAGAATTAAATGTATGAACGCGCAGTCAAATTAACTTTGACGCGTAACCAAAAGCCAACTGTCCCGACTGGCGACGACTCACCGCGTGTCGACACGTGTGCTCAAATTGTATAGGTACTTATTCGCTTAAGCATGCCATTCATTAGACGAGCAACGAGCCGTACGCCGCGCCGAATGAATCGGTGGACAAATCCGTTATCGCCCACGTACTACATGCGCGCTCAGGCGTGCTAGGCGGCGGATCGGTCCGCAAGCCGCTCGCCGATAGCATTCACAGATTGCAGCAGATTGATAGCAGATTCGTCCGCGGATTTGTCGCCAGCGACAAATGCACGCGTGTGAATGGTGGGCTTTAGTTTGGACGCAGCCTGTCTTTGCGTCTAGCTGTCGCAGACGCAAGCACATTGCGTGAGAGCTGTAATAGGAGGCAGTAATAGTGGACAAATAAGGAAACTAAAATTTTCGAAGCATGTCCAACAATACGATGTCAGCTCCCTCATTTAGTTAGATGACCGCAATGTACTCTTGCGCGGCTTGTTTCATACTTAAAAATTCGACCCCTCGGACTGTCTTCGGCTGCGGCCTTTATTTTATGGTTAACCTTTTGTAGAAGGCTTAAGATTGCGTTAAAAAGTGAGAAATATAGAAGAATATTCGTAAAGACAATTGGATATAGAGGGATTAGAGGGTCACCATATCGGCGCTGAATCGGCTTGTGCTGTTCTAATCAACTCGGGATGTTGTTGATGAAATGTAGAGTTTATTATTGGTCCAATCAGGAAATAGGTCTCTTTGTAATTGAAATTATGTGATACCTTTATTCCAAGCCGATTCAAGTGTTGAATTATGTATCATGCGTGATTGTTGTTATTTAAATAATGTTATAGTAACAGCTAGAGGAATATCATCATTTTTGTAACATTGTATGTTTACATGATTGTTTGTGGGGAACGGCCCTAATTTTACGATAATCAGAACTTTATCGATTGTAAATGAAAGGGAATAAAATGTAGATTCCATGAAAAGCTAATTGGAGTAAGGGTGCTCCTAGACGGGCAATATTGCAGACTGTAGCCCGGCCATTATCAGCCATGCTAGGAATGTATGACTGTATGACCGGGCCATACTCATAATATTGTCGCAATATTGCTGTTACAGGAAAAATATGGCCCGCCTATGAACACTCATAACTGAAGTCGAGTAAATGACCAATTGTAAATACTTGGCTCACAACACAGAAATCTTAATTTTTATATGATACAAATTAAATGAAATAAAATTTTAGTGGAAAGCAAGTCTTTGAAATAATGGTGAATTTCCGAATTAGCGTTTAAAATCGTGGTCGCACTTGACAGCTTACGCTGAGGCGATCCGGAGTTGATGCAGTGAGCGCATATCCATTTATGTTCATATAAAGAATACTAACCGCACGAAGCGAGGCGATGCGTGTCGGGTCCGGGTGGCTATACCTAATGAGTGCCGCCGCCGCCGTTATTTCAAAAACAGCTTGTTGTTCTAATAGACCATGAGCCATTTTTAAAACTAAAATACTGAAACTAGCAGTACTGTTCCCCCATGGAGAGGAAAACTGAATCTTCTGTGAAAGGACCAAGGGTCAGTTTTGTATGTGTTCAATCTTAGAAAACGTACTTTATTTGGTAAAAGTTGTGTGAATAGTTTGTTGTCCGTTTTTGTAATTTGCGAAATATATGATTAACAAATACATATAGATTACGTATAAAAATGTTTGCATTGTTTTATTTATGTAGTATTGCCTGATGTATTTACGGGCACCCAGAAAAGACGACTGGAAAACATAATCTCACTACAGATACCTACTGCAGGGGTGGAACTAAGGCAGACCGAAATTTGTGAAACCATATAGGCCGGCTCCACACGTTGGCCTCAACGCTACTCATCCAATGTCCAAATCTAGAAAATAGCATTGGCCCCCAATGTTGAGTCGAGTGTTTTTCGAAATCCACACGATCATACACCCAAAAAAAAATACCTTCCTTTTGACCAGGTTACTTCAAAACTCACACATTGGACTGGTAAAATAATAAAGCAAACTAGGTATATCTTCATATTAACATCTATTTACACTATTTCATTACAACATTTTGTCTAGTTTTGGAAGCCTTGTTCTTTCAATATTTTATTCTCTATCGCGATTATTTTCCTTCGCAGCGTCAAATGGTTTCTCATCTCGAAGTATGTTATGAATGAGGAGGCGATGAACTGCGTGGCCGCTAGCATAGCGAGGGTGCCCTTGAACGGCTTCGTTAGTTTCGCAAGAAACTTTAGGACGACTTTCGGACCTTCTTGTAAGTTCGGCGTTCGGTATGTTGAATATCTGTGTGCGAACTGTAAACAAAAAAAAATAGTTTACACCTATGCAATGATTCATGCAAACAATCGCTATTATCTGTTGGATATAAACTAATGCGCAATCGCAGTATATGACGTCATTTTCCAGGAGTGACGATTGGGCACCTTCTGATAGTCACTGCGCCGGTTTGTTTGGCCCATCAGTTTGTGTATAATATGTAAAGTGTAGACCAGTGATGGCGAACCAATAACACGCGTGCCATTGGTGGTACGAGATAAAATAGTTTGGGCACAACACTGATTGAAACGGTTTGCATTTGAATTGCAACGGCTAGCAGGATGGCATGTTCATGGCCTCAAAACATTTATGTATTTAGAAGAAACGACATGTTCATCTATAAAGGTTGCCATACCTGGTCTAGACATACAAGACATGTTAGACCACCTTTCCATAAAAAAAAACACCATGGCTGTCTCTGACAATTGGACAGAAATAAACATTGAAAACAAATAAACATTGAAAACAAATAAACAAGTAAATTATAAAAAAGTAAAGGAGTAAAAAAATATTAACTAACAAATAAATCATGAACATT
Source organism: Peribatodes rhomboidaria (assembly GCA_911728515.1). Taxonomy (NCBI): domain Eukaryota; kingdom Metazoa; phylum Arthropoda; class Insecta; order Lepidoptera; family Geometridae; genus Peribatodes; species Peribatodes rhomboidaria. The sequence goes on along the minus strand of OU452171.1, from coordinate 16,097,387 downwards.
ACAAAGAAAAAAAAATATCAAGACAGTGGTACAACAGTTATGTAATTAATGGAAGTCTTACCATCAAAGCTGATGCCGGCCCCAGTACCATTGGGTATACAACACCCAACCCAAGTTGTATGACAGATGATCTGATCTCATAGCAAATTGGACATGCCTCCTTCATCAGCAGCATTTCAGTTGCTATTGACTGTAAAACATATTGTGAGTATCATGTTTGGGTCAAAAAGCAAAATGTTATCAGTATACTTTTATTCGCCTACGAACTTTTTTATTCATATAAAAATAATTTAGGGATTTTTGCCAATACTGGCATGCTAATCCCATCATACCCTAAACTTGAACAAAATTAGATAACATTTAAATTTTTTTTTTGTGTAAGTAATATTTATCTTGCAATTGGCTTAACAAGCCCTTATACCAGATTTGTTGTCTGATATTTGGATTTGAATTTAAAAAATGCTTTTGTGTGTGCTTTATTTCACATCCCAACATGACTATTTTGGGCTCCTTAGCAAAATCACAATTTCATACCTATGACCCACTAACCAACTGACAGTTGGTTCAATTTCCCCAATGACCAACTAGTTGGTCTGTGGAGCAGGAATTACTATTCATTATCTTTTACCAAACTCTGGTTAGTGTTGCTTTAATTATTGTAACTTTGACTTTCAAGGTATGCTGTATACTTCTAAAACCTGTGGTATAATTTTGAAAGCTGTCAGAAGCATTTTTACTTTGGTAAACTTAAGGTAGAGTATACACAGCTGTTATTTTTATCCTGAATATTTACAATTTCTGTAAATAGTGAAATAGTGCAAAATTATACTTACATGTCTGTGGAACAGAGCAGTCAACATCCCTGGCATCAAAGTAATTGGTATGACTGAAGAAAAGTAACCATATGTGCCGAGTTTTAGCTTGTGTCGATAATGTCTGTTTATCATTAAGCCGGATAGAGCATTGATGCCTCCAAGAACGGCGGAGCCGTAGCGAAGTGCCCATCTACAAATTTTAGATAACAATAGATAGTGAGTGATTACTGACTACTCTCAAATTAGGTAACCATTCAATATACAATAGAAATTATATGGCTACGTAAGTTAACTTACGTATCAGCAACCGAAGCCCAGTCGCTAACCAAATTCCAAGCGTAAGTCACTGCTTCATCCTCATTCAATGCAACACCATCTTTCGGCACCTCATTAGTTTTCATTAAAGCCATACTATTTTTTAAAGGTTCACTTTATTCAGAAAATTTAAAAAATGGGTACAAAAGCCAGTAGATTTAGTACATTCCATACTATTAATGTCGAACAAAATATTAGTTGAATTCAGATTTTCAGATTAAATTTGTGAAACTTAACCTCAATCGCTTAATGTTTTGAAAATATTGACAAGCCAACCAAACATGTCAAAAACAGCTGGCCATTTTGTCTATGGGCTACTTTTTCTTAAATTTAACTATGCCAATAAATAAAGTGTATATTTATCTCGCAGTGAACAAAACGACGATTATTGGAAATGATTGGAATGTTTCTTTTATCTATTTGTATTTGACCGCGCGAGCAAAGCATCTCTGCTTCAGCTTCGGCTCTAAGGCTTCGGCAAAAATCCTTACGTATGTCTGGCGGGCGTCTGTCGGGCTGTTCAGGCTGTTCTCCTCCACAGGTCGCATTTCTTAACCGATCCTTGATCAGTTTTTGAAAATATTTCCGGGGGAAATACGGGGATTACAGACTCGTGTAGTCTTCGGCTCAGACACAGAAGCCACCCATAAAATGGCCGAGACGATGGCATACATACACAAAGTCCTCGCCCCATCACTTGTGGGTGCAGTCTACTTTGAAATATATCAACGTCTCAGAGATTAATTCATAATAATTTTAAATCTACTTTCTTGAGGGTACCTAACAAAGTGAAATTTGTTTTTTTTTTTAAACTCTTTCCTTCCTTCTATCCAAACTGATACAGAGCTTTATCTTGGAGCGAGTACGCCGAACTACATTAAGTAGGTAGCTAAATGTTTATATCCTTCTATTGGTTACTACATACTTAACTAATAAGTTTTTTTTTAAGTTGGATCCTTTTCCTTTGCTGTTTGTAAATCCTTAAAGTACTTTTCTCAGGTCAAGATAAAACTAGAGAAAGAAAAACAAAATATAGATTTATATTTTTACTGTACGACATAAACATACAACGTAAGAAAGTAAGTTTCATTTCCTTAAATTTTAAGTACAAATGTACATACTTACTATACAAACTACTCATTTATAATTACATTTTGTAATTCATTTAAGGCATTTTTAGGTATTAAACTAAGTACATAAGGTAGTAAATAAACCTTTATTTACGTTCAGATGTAACATATTTAGCAAACAAAAAAACGTTTCGTCTTACTATTAATAAAATCACTCATTACATACTTTATTTCACTTAATAAAACGAGAAATAACATTTTTCAACATGATTAAAGTGCCTTCTCACGATGCAATTTCGTATTCAACTTGTTGAAGTCGAACTTAGAAGTAGAGAGAGTAGGCGTGAACTTGCCACCTCACCATTAAATTTGTAAGATCAACCCAAGTTAAATCAACAAATTGAATACGAAACGAGTAGCTAGGCACTTATAACTGTGCGTCTAGTCGACCTTTTATTATTTTTTAAACGGTCAAGCGCGTACCGAGACACGCTCATAATACGGTACCGTAGTTTAGCTACGAAATACGTACAAATAATTATCAATAACAACATTACGTAATAATTATGATTTTGAATATACCCTTGTCAACGATATTTCGTTCAATGTTCAGCACGTCTAGCATGCACGCCGCGACATAATTTGCAGACTCTTAAATATTTTACACGTAACCTTGTCACGTTCTCATGCGACAATAATGTATCATTAAATTTTGTCGCGGCGTACATGCTAAGCCTGCTCGAGCTTTATTCTGACCATTCGAGATTTTATTTGATCATTGTCTCTCTCGTTCGTTTGAACAGTCTTATGAGTGAGAGTAACCAAGGAACATCTCTCGCGTCAAGAATAGAGGGCCAAGTTAGATTTAGACAGACGGACATGGCCATACAACAAAAGTCCATTATTTTACTAAACCCTTAACAATGGTAACTGAACGAAACATAGTGTTATGGCTATCTTTTACTATTACAAAAACAAGAAACATAAAAACACTGTCAAACTAGTTACTAGTTAATTGGATTTAAGCCGCAAAGAAAAGCGACACTTGCAACTTGTTTTTCGCCCAGTTGGTCGGCACTCACGCACTACCCGACTAAACTTGTAAGAAAAACTGCTTTTTTGTGTTACTTTTAGTAAAAGATAGCACTAGTAGGTACTAAGTTTCGTTTAGTGAGTTGACAACGGAATCGAGAACAATTATATCCCTACCTAATAATTACAAAATTACTTACGAGCTATAATTAACAATATTATTTGTCTTTGTAATATTATGTATCACATTTATTATTTATTTCTAACTATAGTTACCTGTTATTGCAACAGACAACAACTTTTGGTAGACATTTTCATCCACAAAGAGAGAGAGAGAGAGGTCTGTGGTTGTCTCTACTGTCGCTAGACAGAGGACTTTGTTAAGTTGGCAAGAGTCGAGACTGACTTGAGACTTTCGTCGTAACGTTTCGAGGTGGCGTATCAAGTTTGTGTATCATCCTTGCGTATCAATTCGCTGTCTCAGATCAACCTAGAGGAAAAGATGGAATATTGCGTTATTTCTCGCTGAAGCCACTTTTTTATTAAACTTGTTTGCGTGGCAACGTTGCCATGAAAAACAGTTACAATTGCACGATAACAAATATTAATTCCCAAACTCTACGTTAGCCATTACCGTTCCAATATACAACCTTAGTAGATTTAAACTGCACATTTGTATTTGTAATAGTTTATGTTACGGCTTTTTCAAAATTGACTTGCAAAAAAACTGCACAGTTTTTAAAAAGAACCTCAAAATGTAGACCTGGCCACACTTTTATAATGCACTATGTATATTTATGTATACGAAATTATACCATAAAGCAATGAACATAATGTCAAGGTAAGAATGACCAGTAGCGTAGTTTATGAATGGTTTTTGGCTTCACCTAAATCATACGCCGTGCGCCATCTTATTCTGAGTTGATCTGAGTTCGCCGTTTGTGAACCATTTGAAGCGCGCTCGCTGCGAGACTCGAGTCAACACGCTCGCGGCGAGCCGAGCGTGTCGTCTCGTATCAAGGTTGCGACTGGCGAACTGTTACACCGTTACGATGAAGCATAAATGGTCAGTCTCCGTCTTCATAGCTCTATTGTTCCATTTATTCCAGTCTGCACTTGAATGAGTGATGGACTTGGATCTCTAATTAAGCGCTATGTAGCACCAAATATTATTGATTTTGTGGTAGTACTTTCAATTTTAATCCCTATTGAATTGAATTCTAGCTAAGATAATATTTCACACTAAAACTGTCCTTACAAATCGAGAACCAATCCGTCCCGATCGTTGAACTAAACACAAATGAAGTTCGAATAGCGCTTGATTTACATGAACAAAAATTATTGTTTTCGAATATCATTTGACAAAAATTGGCTAACTTTCGACAAACACAATGGGACAATTCGACGAACATTCAACACTGTTACAAAAATAACAATGTCCATCATTCCACTAGTTTTTTTTTAAATCCTTGATCAAGAATATTACTTATTTTTAATCAAGCATCACTTGTAGACCCCGGGACACGGTAACCGGTGCCCGGTGTATGGCGACAGGTTCTCCCCCTGGCGCATTTTTTACTGAATATCGTCTGGTGAAGTGTGGGTGTGTTGTAACACATCTCTACCAGCTCGTTCGGGGTAAACCGCGTGACGATATGTTATGTTATTTCATTTCATTTATTGACAAATACTTATCACGCTAACAGCAATGCCAAGGCATTGCTGATTAATGCTGGAAAAAATATTTTATCACTTGCAGGTAAACTAGCTTAATTATCCACTTGTGCATCACTTGTCCGTCACTTCACCAGTTTCGACCAACACTGTTCAAGAAGACGTACAGTCTCCTGTAACTTTACTAGTTTCGACCATCATTAGTTAAGCAGCTTCGATTAGCATTGGTCGTGCTTGTACATCACTCTTCCGTCACTTGACTAGTTTCGACCACCATCAGCCGAGTCGCCGTCAGTCCCCCGTCACTTGACTAGTTGTGAGCAGGCCCGGGGAGCAGCCCTCACAGCCTGGTGGAGAAGGCAGCGCGGCGCACGCGAGGCTCGAGGTAGCGCTCGACTAGTTGTGAGCAGGCCCGGGGAGCAGCCCTCACAGCCTGGTGGAGAAGGCAGCGCGGCGCACGCGAGGCTCGAGGTAGCGCTCGACTAGTTGTGAGCAGGCCCGGGGAGCAGCCCTCACAGCCTGGTGGAGAAGGCAGCGCGGCGCACGCGAGGCTCGAGGTAGCGCTCGACTAGTTGTGAGCAGGCCCGGGGAGCAGCCCTCACAGCCTGGTGGAGAAGGCAGCGCGGCGCACGCGAGGCTCGAGGTAGCGCTCGACTAGTTGTGAGCAGGCCCGGGGAGCAGCCCTCACAGCCTGGTGGAGAAGGCAGCGCGGCGCACGCGAGGCTCGAGGTAGCGCTTGCCGCGCGAGTCTGTGAGCAGGCGCGCCACGTAGTCGGGGCACATGCAGGCCGCGACCACGGACACGTTCAGCAGCCAGAAGGCGGGCGACGACAGCAGGCGCGGGTACGTGCCCGCCACGTCGCCGTCTATTTGACTGGAAACACAAACATATTATAATCATTTCAAAAATTGTACTTGCATGGTAAAAATAAAACTATCAGATTTAAATATATTTAGGAACATTCTAACAATATTGTTTGAACTAGGTAGTCCTGTTTGTCAAACAAAAATATGGCAGATACAATGACCACTTGTCTACTGACATATTCTGTATTTAAACTTAAAAATTAAATAATCACTAAACCTACTAATAGAATAATCTTTATAGTCATTAAGTATCATTGTCTTAACAATTTTAATATATTAAGTACACGCTGTTTCCCGCGACTTCGTACTCAATTATTAAATGATAGTAGGTATCCAAAAATTTTCCTCATGGTATCCAGCAACTAATTATCAAATTTCAGCAAAATCCGTTCAACCGTTTAGTCGTGAACAGCCTACAAACAGACAGAGACACTTTAGATTTTGTAATATGAGTGTGTATACTGACAAGTCGAACAGCGAGTAGACGGTGTTGAAGGCCATGTAGAGCAGCATGGACAGCAGCACGGACAGCGCGAGCCACAGCGTGTGCGCACGCGCAGCCAGGCACAGCTTGCAGCTCACCGTCAGCATCAGCAGGTGGAACAGCGTCGCGCCGTAACACCTGGGGATCAGCGCCAATATAGTGCTATAGTCCTACCAGAGGCCTGAGAGCGGCCTCTACCAACTAAGCCACCGAAGCAATCTGGTGTATTGTGGTTGTGGCTATAGTGTGGTTGTGGTTGTTCTCACCAGAGCCCCCCATTCTTCTCCCCGTTGATGAGTCCGTAGCCGAAGGTGAAGTACACGAACACGTAAATGATGGCCGAGTGGTACACGGCCGAGGACAGCCAGGCGGCGAAGTATGACCACGTCATCAGCTTGTTGCGGCTTATCTTACGGTACAGCATGGGGTTCCTAGAACAAGGGGGTTTCTGTTTAGTTAGTCGATCGAACGAGCGTTAGCGGAGCGTCTTCGGCAAAAATGCTTCTCGTCCAGCTTCTGTCCGACTGTCTCAAGGTCAACAAGTTACATTATTAAAAGAAGAAAAACCCGGCTACAAAATATTATACCCCATGTCTCTTCCACTATCGAGACGATTCAAATGACACCTCACATGTCGAAATCCATGAAGCTGTTTAGGCTGTAGGGCGTGCCAAAGAAACCTCATAAATACATACATACTTATACCCACACACTCGAAAAACATAACCCTCCTTCTAGCGCAGTCGGATAAAAAGTCAGTCTTTAGTTATTGGGTATCGGAGATACATTTACAAACGTCAAAGTTATAAAAATTACTCTACTGCTTACTTTTCGAAAACTTTCACAATTGTTTGATCAGCACTGGTATTTTTAATCATTCGGAAACGTTCCCAATCGGAATCTACAAATTTTAAACTAAAAACTGACGAATGCGGCCAGAGGTTCGAAAATTTTAAGTGTAATTTTTTTTTTAATTCGGAAATGTTTCCGAATGAATTAGAATACCGGTGCAGGAGGGGATTTATTTCTCAGTACACATCCTCGCACGGCTGTTCTGGTGAACGGCTGGCCAACGAACAAGTTCTGTCTTCAAGACAAGAGTGAGACGGCACCTCACGGGCAAGCGTGCTCCATCTTAGACCGCATCGTATCTTTCTATCAGGTGTGTTGTGGTCAAACGTGGGCCCATTCAATCATAAAAAAAGCTACGTACTTGAGCAGCTGGTCCTTGGGCCAGCGCTGGTCGGTGACGGCCAGCACGAGGCAGGGCACGGACGTGAACACCAAGTTGAACAGCGTCAGGTACATCGAGTCGAAGATGGACTGCGTCGAGAACGCGCTCTGGAACTGGAACAAGAACTGGGGACACAACATGCCCTTTACTACTACTAGCCACATAACGAAATAGTGCGTATTCGAAAGAAAAATGTATGAAAAAAATGAGATAGCGTATAGTTGATTGAATCAGGCATTACGTTGCGGAAGTTCATCTTCAAAACTGTTTCTTGAACCAATTCTATTGAAATACACTAGAAATTGGTTCAAGAAACAGTTTTGAAGATAGCGTATCTTCTATCTGATATAAATTCAAAATGAGTTTTTTTACATTTTATTCGAGTTCTTTTCAACTAAAATTATGCAACAGGTACAGTACAATGTTTAAATTAAGCATTATTCAAATACCTCGATAGTTTTTTTTTTAAATATAAGTTGTTCTAAGCGGAATAAATTGTTAAAAGAGCATCAAGAGGAGAGAGAGGATAGGCATTAATGGTAAACATACATTAACATAACATTATTATATCGTCACGCCTTTCTCCTGAGGGGGCTGGAAGAGGTGTAATACAACACCCACATTTCGCCGGACGATATTCAATGCCAAATGTGACAGGGGGCGAGCTCCAGTCATGTAGCATGACATACAAAACGCAGAAATGTTCACACAATGAACAAATTGGCGCGTGCCGTCGGCTGGGTTTGAACCCGCTCTGTCTGGCTTGAGAGGCGGGTCTTCAAAAACTAAGCTATCATCGCTAAACACAACTAAGAATGAATAATTCATTCTTTTTACAATCAGAGACTTTTTCTTAATTGTCAAAAATGTACTAAAGTATATGTAAGTATGCTATCATATCGATCATAGTCATAAATTTCTTTATTCAATTTATCGACTATAAAAAAGAAAGGAATCAGCACTCACCATAATATTACCAAGAATCAGATTCTTGTAGAAGAAGTAGTGTATGAGCGTGGCCAGCCGCTGGTAGTACCAGTGTCCCATCACCAGCAGGACTTTCTTCACCATTGAGAACTTCGTGAAGGCGAAATCAGCCGACCTGTTGGAAAATTCATTAAGAAGTATAGACCTATGTACAGATGAGGGCTATTTCATTCCGTTGTTTTCTGCTAGCATCGCGCACTAGGTAAACTTTAGGTCTTAAAAACTGTCTTAAGTGAAATTGTATTGGATTATGATTAACTAGCTGCGCCCCGCAGTTTTACCCGCGGTTAAAAAGTATCCTATGTGCTATTCTAGACTGTAATCTATCTCTGTGCCAAATTTCACCCAGATCTGTTCAACCGTTCTGGCGTGAAAGAGTAACAAACATCCATCCATCCATTCTTACAAACTTTCGCGTTTATAATATTAGTAGGATTCCTTAGGCTTACTTGTGAAAAAACTTTTTTTTACCCAGCTGCGCATTAAGGAGGGTTATGTTTTTCGAATGTATGTATGTGGGTATGTATGTATGAGGTTTCTTTGGCACGCTTTACAACCTAAACAGCTTGATGGATTTTCGACATGAGAGTCATTTGAATCGTCTTGATAGTGGAAGTGACATAGGGTACAATATTTTGCAGCCAGGTTTTTGTTTTTTTTTTAATAATGTTACTTGTTTCACAATAGAACTTATTTTTCCTATCAAAACCAAACCACAGTTTATTATTTATTTATTTCATAGGCGAGCAGCCTAAGGCTGATGTGCCTATATCCCACTGTGTTGAATTAAAATTTGTCCAAAATCACAAAATTAGTGTTCTAAATTACAATAACTTTACACATTTGTGTTGATATTGTTGGCTCCGTCGTGGCTGATGATGACGATGATGGCAGTAATACCGACCTGGCGGCCTGGTGGCCCTCCTTCCCGAATATCCCGAAGCCGACGTGCGCCTCCTGTATCATGGAGATGTCGTTGGCTCCGTCGCCGATGGCCGCCGTCACGGGCCGCGACGGACTCGACTTTATTAGTTTTACTATCTGGAACAAACCGAGCCCGATTTACTAATGTGGAACCCATTTTAAGGGGGGGGATTGCAATCGCGAGCTGATAAGGACTATTATGGACTAAGGTTATAAACGCTGACGCCCACCAAATGAAGGTGCAGTCTGTGTGCATTCTGGAGGGCTATTCCTACGCGTGAGATGAGTTTGTATCTTGGTCACTCTTACACCTATGACATTTCAAACGAGAGCAACAAGTACGAAAAAAGGTGAGATGAAAATCTCAAATCTCCGAATAGGGCCCCTGGTCCGATTTGTGAGGACTAGTAATGTTTAAAATTCTATGAAAGACGTCACTCCGAAAGCAGTCCGTTTCTAGTCTGACAGCACGCAGGCAGGCGCGGGACAGGTGGTGGGTGCGTGCAGTTACAGCGCGTGTGACGAAGTATTCAACCAAATCCGTGGCAGTACAGTCCGTGTGTGTGAAGTGAAGGTGCTACAGTTTAGTGTGGCACCTCACAAACTACACCCGTATTGCAAACAGAACGCATTGCAACCGAATTTGGTATGTTTCAGCTTTAACTGGTGACAGCAAACAGTATATAGGCACTTCCACCATAGAATTGTATGCCTGGGGGGCTATTCCTGCGCGTGAAATGAGATGAGATTTAATCTTGGTCACTCTCACCTATGACATTTCAAACGAGAGCAACAAGGACGAAAAAAGGTGAGATGAAAATCTCAAATCTCCAAATAAGGCCACAGGTTGTTGTGCCACCAGTTAACCGGAGTTTGTTATGTTCTTAGCGTAAAGTGGAAACAAAAATAAAGATCAACCAGCAGTCTCGATAAAGTCGTTTCAACCTTTCAAAGGTCAACCTTTGAAAGCTTGAAAGGTCAACTTTTGAAAGGTTGAAACGACTTTATCGAGACTGCTGGGTGATTCAAAAAGATGTGCTCATCTGTATCATGAATAGAATTAAGTTTTTGCTCAGTGAAGAGACCTCCGCAATAAAATCTTTATTTTTGTTTCCACTTTACGCTAAGAACATAACAAACTCCGGTTAACTGGTGGCACAACAACCTGTGGCGTTCATCCGTTTGAGAGCTACGATGCCAGAGACAGATACAAACTACTAATAACATGCCTGTTTGCATCGAGGTTAAAAATTAAAACAACTGTTTGAACTCACGATCCTCATCCCATCGCTGTGGGTTCGAATTCGGCTGAGCCATGATATTTTGAACTTTTACATAAAACTATCCGAGAATTAGTCTTTAGTTATAATTTGGGTGTCTTCAAGTCACGAGTGAATTGTTTTGTCTTTAATGTGCTTGATTGCTTTGATTGACACCGCAAAATTGCTTGACATAACGGCAGACGCAAGCCTCTGTTACGAGCTGAGGGCCGGGATAAAAACTAATATTACAAACTCGAAAGTGAGTTTGATCGTTTGTTAGGCCTTAACTCAACTGCCACGCCTTAACTCAACCGATCATCATGGTACATTTGTCAGGGGTATCCATAACAAATAATCTGCCGGACCACGGGTGAAACTTTGAGGCGCAGCTAATATAAAATTTATAAATGACGGCGCGTGACATGAATAAATAATAAAAACGGTTTATTTTGAGAGTTGTTAATCGATGATATTATTGTTCTGCTATGTGTTTAACGATTAATAGACGTGTGCTAGAATAAATGGTAATTTAGAGCGGTTAACACCGAGTGGAGATGCTTTTGAGATGGCGGGCGAACGTCATATCTGTCAGTGCTGCACTTGCTTGCCTTCGTTGAAGGCGGTCGCACGAAATTATCATTCGCAAACCTATTAGCTCTAAATCGCTAATTATCATTGTAATCCTTCATTAATTAAGCAATATAAGTGTCTGTATAATTAAAATAGTGAAAAGTCAACAGCAAAGCGCAATCCCTTTATTTTAAGGTTTCTGAAGTCTAACACCCACCATATGTGCCCGTGAGGACGAGTTCACGGATCAGAAATCAGACGCGACACCTAGGCTTTCCCGACTTTACGAATAAGCTGAGCTGACTGAGCTACCCACGTCCGTAGGAGTGTACTCTATTCTGATTCCCTACACGTGGTCCCCGGGTAGTGCTAACCGGGTAGCAAACTCTGGTGGGAGGCTTCGGCCGTGGCTAGTTACCACCCACCGGACCAAGCCATGCCGTGAAATAACCTAGTCGTGGTTCGGAATGTAGTCCGGTGTAACCGTTGCGAAGACGGGTCTGAGCAGTACCCAACTAACAAAATTTAGTCGTATAGTTTTCGGGACAACGTTTTCGTCACAACTTTAGGTCGGACCGTTTTGGTTATATAGCTGTCGTATATATGACGCGAAATAGGCGGAAATTATAAAACTTTTATTCGTATAGCGATCGTGTCAAGGTCGTATTAGTGGCTACTAGTAAGGTAACAGTCATATTAATATCAGATATACGATAAATATTCGCATAGCAGTCGTGAAAGTGGTTAATATTATAACCATCTTGTCGTGTAGTGATCCCATAGACATCGTATAACTTAATAAACATTGAGAAGTAGTCATTAGCATAGCCTTTACACGGATGCTTGTTATTAAATCACAGTTTAGTAGAAGTGAGAGTAAGAAGTGTTACAACAAAAAACATACGATATCAATTGTCACCATCTGGTAAGATTTATGTCTGCCATATTTATTACTGTATGTTATTGGCTATAATTTAGTTGGCGTTAGTGGGTAACAGTATCTACTTTTCTAAGGGAAATTAAATTTCTTTACGATTGTATGTACAATTTTTCACAAATTTTTAATGCCCCCTTCGAATTATTGCAAAATATTAATATTATTTAATTTCATTTTATTTAAGATTTCTAGTACTTTTACAATTATACGATTTTAGGTAGTGATGATACCTATTATATGATATCTTATGACTATAAGTCATATACTACGATTTAATTATTTTGTCGTCCACCATTTTCAGGGTACCGTAAAGAAGTGAAAACCCGTGGGATAAACAAGTGGGAGAATCGTATTTATGACGCTGGCCATATTTTTTTAAGCGGAAGTCTTCGTCAGTTCTCTTTGGGCAATCCGTTTTGAGAAACGTTACAGTGTGTGAAGTTTGAGAGTATTCACCGACAACTGTGCACTTCAAACACCCATGCTTCCCATTAAAATTGCATGTACCTGGATGAATAGAAACATTATTAAACAATAAAGAGTTAGCAGATTTAGACAATAAGCTAATATTGTAAGTTTAAGTAAGAACATTCAAATGCGTAATCAAAATACCTGTCTTTAATTAGAGCCCTAGCTGGCGAGTCACAAATAAAAGCACGGACATTCACTGTAATATGTTTTTCTTCTTTTTAATTTGTTATGATTGGTAATCGATTTTCCATCAGATCTTTTATTTCTGTCACAAACGGCCGTAAAAAAGAATCTAAATTAGCCGGTTTTCCTTGACCTCAAAAATACCAGCTACCAATGGTGATACAGAAGGAATCTCAGAAATGTTACATAGAATGGGCCACAATTGATGTCTTGAACTTTTATAGATAGGAAGTCCACTTTATTCACGTTTAAGGAGATATGTTGTAGATCATTACTAATATTTGTGTCCAACATGGTTTTTAATGACTTCTTAAGCCCGTTATGCCAATAACTTCCATTTTCCATGGGATCAATAGAAATCTCAATATCATTTGTTCGGAGAAGTGTTCTAGGATCTTTTGGTAATAAAGTAGGTTCATTTAATATAGTCAATAGTTTGTTTAAAGCTGTATGAGAAATATTAAATTCTAGAGCCTATTTCTCTAATTTGTCAGGAAACTCGCATTTTCTTGTTGTTAAATTCTCATTTTCACTACTGTTTTTCATCATCATCGTCTTGGCTTTCAAACAAATTGTTCATCATTTTCATCATCATTTTGCAAATCTGCGAAGATTATTTGTGGATTACTTCTCTTAAATTTTACTAAATTTTAAGAGAAAAATATACATGATAATTGACAGGTGTTAGATATTATTATGATAAGCTACCTAGTTAACATTAAGTTCAATTTGTATAAATACAAACCTAAATAAAAACATGTACTTACATGAACATACTTTTTCATAATTACTATTTCTTACTACGGAACCATCTTTCGATTCTTTGACGCTGCCTTGTCTAAAACTTTTTTTGAGTTTTAAGTAGGTTTTTCTTACTTTGCGCCTGAAATTACCGCTGGATTTAAATTTCTTCCACTGTTTAAAATCGATTATTTCAACTGTTGTGATGATACGAGTAAAAGCCAAAATTAACAGAAACCGAGAAAAATCGAGCTATTTACCAAAAAGCTTGTATAGGTAAAGTCACAACAACGGAAAATATACAAGTTCAGTCCGTAAAAGAGTACCACGTGAAGTAATTAAATAATCAAAATGTTTATAACAGTAACTTATATAAGCATTTCAAACCAATAAGTTATTTAAGGCATATACATCTGAATAGTGGGCTTTTAAACATTATATAAAAGTCGTGTAAATATAGTCAAAAAATCATATAAGAAACGTGTATACAGCTGTACGTTTTATATGAGTTAAATTTATGGACTTTATATGATTATCATGTAGAAATCTTATTACTCACAAAAAATAGTGATAAGGTCGTCAATATAACCAGAATATGATTGTCATATAAATTACTTTTATATTACATCAAGAAGTCGTAAAGTGGTCGTAAACGAGACAAATAAACGTGGGAATGTATTTTAAAGGTCACAGCTATGACCTTTATAAGATGGTCATATAATTTGGTCGTGTAAACGTTGACAGGACTAATTTAAAAGACTAAAATATTATACGACTAATCGTTCGTATAATATATTGTAACACGATTAAGGGTAATTTGAGTTACAACTATATGACCTCTATATGACCAAATGCTATATAGGCTTCATATTATAAGACAACTTTGCTAGTTGGGTAGCGCACTTGTAGCGCCTCACTCAACTGCCGTCTTTGTACTTCTTCCCTCTACAAAACTTCAAGTCTAGAGTGAATAAGTACCTTATAGGTCGTCGTGCTCCATCTTAGACCACAACGTCGCTTAACATCAGGCGAGTTGGTGGTCAAACGCCGATAGATTGTACATAAAAAAAAAAAGAAAAAAAAAAGCAATTCTCACCTTAGCCTTCTGTATAGGCGAGAGCCGGCAGCACAGCACGGCGGTGCACTTGAGCGATACTTCAGCGAACACCGGCGCGTGCGCCGTGTCCAGGATCATGCTCATACTCGTGCCGTCTACTACTAGGGTGAGATCTCTGAAACGAGACGTTTTTTTAAATTCTGATGAAATTAAACATATCGTAACGCCCTTACCCCGAAAGGGCTGTCAGAGGTGCAAAACACCCACACTTTGCTGGACGATATTCAGCCCTAAATGTGATAGGGGGTGAGCCTGTCGCCATACAACGAGCTACAGTTACGTAGCAGATGACATTTAATTAAATAATAAAATTACAAAAAGAAGACAGTAAGGCCTGGGGGCCACCACGAGTTGTGATCGTTACGCAAACTTTTTTTCGTTTTCGTTTCGCACCATAAATTTAATAAAAGCGCCCCCGGAAACGTTAAGGAACTAGGCTAATGTATGGAACCAAACGAAAACGATAACAGTTTTCGTTAACTATGAAAACTCGCGGTAAGCCCCCAGAGCAACTGAGCTCAAATTTGTATACAACAAGCGCTATATTTTTTAGTGTAACGATAGCAAAAAAAAAAAGATAATAGCCTAGTTGGATTGCTTAACATAGCTTAGTTAGGTTTTAATCGCTTTAGGCGATAAGGCGGCCCTTGTACTGCCTAACGATATTTTTTTCTCTCTATGTTTTGTTTTACTTTGTATTTATGGTGTGCAATAAAGATGTATTGTATTGTTGGAGAAGACTCGCCTCTCAAGCCAGAGGGAGCGGATTCGATCCCAGCTGAAGGCACGGACCAACTTGTTCATTGTGTGAACATTATTATGTACGTATTTATTCTCATAGATACTGTTACAGTGTATGTAACAGGCTTGCCTCCGGTCACATTTGGGACTGGCCAAAAAACATAAATATAACTATCGAACCTAATCACAAAGTTTCAAGAGAATCGGTTTAGAAATGCGACCTGTGGAGGAAGACAGAGATCCGGACAAAGCATCAGACATGCAAAAGCGAAGCTGAAGCATAGACTCTTCGCTTGCTAACGCTCTCTCGGTCGATTTAGTAACGACCTCACCGCACATGCAATTATCATTTTTATATCTTTGTCTGAGAACCATTGTTACAAAAACTTTAATAATTACACAGAACACATTTTTTTTTTATTTATTTCGTGTAATGCTCACCTATAACTGGGCTCGTTAATTATCCTATTGCACTCGGTCAAATGCGCCAGCACAGCAGTTTCGTCCTCCACTCCTAATATAAACATTCGTTTGTCGTTCTCTGAGATGTGCGCGCAGGACTGCGCCACGTTGATTGCTGTTTCTACCTGGAAATAGACGTACAGTTGTGACGACGTTATGTGATTCGAAATTTGATTAGGTCTGTAAAGATGCGTGGAGTAATCGTATTACGCCACGTCGTATTTAAGGCGATATTATACTAAGTGTAAAAATGTTGTTAATGTATTTTGTTTTTAATGTTTTTATGGGCCTACCTTCGACCACAAAACACTTGATGGAAAGAGAAGATGCGGTCTAAGACTTAGCACGCTTGCCTATGAGGAGCCTGTCCTGCAGAGTCCCAGGTTGGTTTATTTGGTGAGAATAATTTCTTGTCCACTTATACTTTTGCATACGCTTCCTCTACTCAAGCTTTCGCTGATTTTGTAATTACACTAACAACTTTATTGACACTTCTCCTTAGGCTTGTTCATCCGATAACACTGCCAGTCCCACTGTGTCCCCGCCAGTTACCTTGTCCCCCGTGAGCACCCATACCCGTATCCCGGCCCGGCGGAACTCCGCCAGCGTGTCCCCCACGTCGTCCTGCAGACAGTCCTCGACGTCAGCTCGCGGTACTGTTGGAACCACTGCTGTAGTTACCTTGTCCCCCGTGAGCACCCAGACCCGTATCCCGGCCCGGCGCAGTGCCGCCAGCGTGTCCCCCACGTCGTCCTGCAGACAGTCCTCGACGTCAGCTCGCGGTACTGTTGGAACCACTGCTGTAGTTACCTTGTCCCCCGTGAGCACCCAGACCCGTATCCCGGCCCGGCGCAGTGCCGCCAGCGTGTCCCCCACGTCGTCCTGCAGACAGTCCTCGACGTCAGCTGGCGGTACTGTTGGAACCACTGCTGTAGTTACCTTGTCCCCCGTGAGCACCCAGACCCGTATCCCGGCCCGGCGCAGTGCCGCCAGCGTGTCCCCCACGTCGTCCTGCAGACAGTCCTCGACGTCAGCTGGCGGTACTGTTGGAACCACTGCTGTAGTTACCTTGTCCCCCGTGAGCACCCAGACCCGTATCCCGGCCCGGCGCAGCGCCGCCAGCGTGTCCCCCACGTCGTCCTGCAGACAGTCCTCGACGCCGGTGGCTCCGGCCAGCGTCAGCTCGCGCTCCAGCACGCGGTACTGCTGCGTCGCGTGCTGCAGAGCTTCAGCGCTGCGCACCTCCACGCGCTTTACCGCTGCGGGGGGGAGGGGGGGGGGTCAGGGGGCGTCTTCAGCGGAGCGGAGCTCAGCGGACCATGAATTGACCAATCGCAATGCTTTCACTGAAATGTAGTGAATGTTTCGAGCACTGTGATTGGTCAATTCATGCACCTCCGCTCAGCTCTGCTTTAGTGGAAATGCACACTTAGTTGCTAAGTTAGTAGTAATTAGGACAATTGTACTTTCTAATCTAAAAATGAATATTAATAGTTTTTCACATTTGAAAATTCAAAAATTACAACATTCCGAAGCGATTCGAGCATAAAGCCTGATTTACACGCTGCAAGTTTCTCGCCTCTTGCATATTGATTTGAATTGACAATTTCTGAAGGTAAATTATTGCGTGCAATCTATTGCATTAAATTATTGCTCTTGAATGCATAAGAAACTTGCACTGTGTTAAGGAGCCTTTACCTTTTAACTTTACTTATAAACCTTTACTTTGTTTGTTCACAGCTTTGGATTTTATCTCTTTTGTTACTTAACAGTAATTTTGCTATCATGCTACATAAGACAGTTTTCTTTTCAACTCACATTCGACGACTCTTTCGAACTCTTCGTCGGGTATCTGCCTGTAAGCGACGGCCAGCGTCCGTAGACCCTTGTTCGCGAACAAGTTTATATCGCGGTTGGTCTCTTCGACCATGGCCGCGTTCTTACACAGCGGGAATATCGAGCTCTCTGCACCTTTACAGAATAGCCATATCTGGAAAGAAGGAGGGTTACTTTTATTACAAAACTAAATGCTAAATTTGTTTACAATTTGTTCATTATGTGAACATATGTGCGTATTGTATGTCATCTGCTACATGACTGGAGCCCGGTGTATTGCGACAGGCTCGCCCCCTGTCACATTTGGGACTGAATAACGTCCGGCGAAGTGTGGGTGTTGTATTACACCTCTGCCAGCCCCTCGGGGAAAAGGCGTGACGATATGTTATGTTATGAATTTTCTAACGAGAGTCTCTGAGGCAAAATCACACGTGCTAGGATAAGGTTGCATTTCCTCTGAGGCGGAGCTGAGCGTAGCGGTGCATAATTGACCAATCAGAATGTTTCCACTTCCACTGAAGTGAAGCGGAGATTTCCAGCGTTGTGATAGGTCAATTGCATGGCTACGCTCTGCTCCGCCTCAATGTAAACGCAGCCTAAGGCCACTGAGCTAAGTAGAGTATAGTTCCTAGTTTCTAATTATATTTTTGTAAAGAGAGGTAGCCTTTGTTTTTTTTTTAATATTCTCTTCAATTCGATCATATCTTCTACACATAGCTTTGATGAGTATACAGTTTGTTTTACATTTATGGAACGGCCTCTTACAGTTGACTGTTTAAAAGCTAAACCGCTTTTACAAGCCAAGAATCTTCAAATATAATTAAATCTCGTA
Organism: Peribatodes rhomboidaria; assembly: GCA_911728515.1. NCBI lineage: Eukaryota > Metazoa > Arthropoda > Insecta > Lepidoptera > Geometridae > Peribatodes > Peribatodes rhomboidaria. The sequence goes on along the minus strand of OU452171.1, from coordinate 16,078,833 downwards.
CTCACAATATCTTACAACTTTAATTCAATGTCGTTCGCCGTATCTTTTTGCATAAAAACCTATCCGTGATATTGCGATGCATATCTCAGCAATATAACAATATAATACTTATCGCGGTCACTCTATTACGATTACCCGATAAACATAAACAATATACAGTTACAATCAAAATTAATTAAATTCTTATTAATAATGCGTCAAAACGTATGATGTAGGCGATTAGATTAGATTTACTTAATGGAAATTAGACAGTTTTACTAATGGAAAGGCTTATTGAATACGTGGCGCCTGCACGGAAAAGTAGGTACCTAGTTTTATTTTTGTAGCCAAATTGTAAATCGTAGAGCCGAATATCCATTACGTTCGGACGTCTGCGACGGATCCATAGACAACGTGCAATGACTTCCAAGCGATCCTGTTTAGAATAACTAACGCTACGTTAAATAACGTTCGAACGTCATGTGAACATATTTATTGTCAACTCAATCATCCTCTTGCGTTCGAGTGTTGGGGGAGATATGATTTAAAAAAATACGAAAACTCATAAGGATGTGAATTCCATGAGCTGCAGCCGCTCGTACATCTCGGGTGTGCTGGTCGACCCTCACCAGCAGCTTGTTACCTGCTGCCTGGATATAACACGAGTGAACTCACCCTCCCGTCCTTGTCCCGCACTATGACCGACATCCTCTTCCGCTCCGAGGTGAACTCGATGAGCTGCAGCCGCTCGTACATCTCGGTGTGCTGGCCGACCCTCACCAGCAGTTTGTTACCTTCCTCGCCCAGGAAGGTCACGCCGGCCAAGTCCGCTGCCTCTACTAGCGCCTTCTCGTCTGGGCTGCTGCCTAAAATACGAGGTTATGTAGATTTATTTGGAGGTCTGTTCTTTAAATTTAAACATTTTTTTGCAAAAGCAACGTCTACAAATTTATTCAATGTCTCAATAGTCTATCTATTTACGAAGTCTACAATAGAAACGATGCAGATGCAGCATATATTCATCTGCAGCTGCCTTCATAAGTCTTCTCATCTGGACTGCTAACTCGGATAGAACACAAGGCTCATGAACATCATTACAGTATTTTAGGACATCCCTCTGCAGGGACCCAACCTACATCGAGGGCGGCTGAGTCGAGGTGTAACGTGAGATTATTTGAAGTTATTCGGTGGTGGTGAAGATGGTAAAAGGATAGTCATACGAGGTCACTGGTTTCACACTTTAGATATTGATATAGCGTGATCAGTAGTGCGATCGGACGAGCCCGTGAGAAGCTAGAGCGATCTCTTTCAGGGCAAACCTTATGGGATGGTGTTTAAACAAACCGTTAGGCGAATGTGTGGATTGAAACAAGCTCGAGTCGTAAGCGAGGGTTTACTATCGTCGATGACCTTCAAAAAGCTTACCTTGATAGTCCATCTTGCTACCATTCGAGCTGAATATATTGTTCCAGGCAACACTTCCGACCGTGCCGTTGGCGCCAACCGCTCCATTCTCCCCATTGGCTTCACTAGTTCCATTAACCCCGTTAACCGTCGCGCTCCTCCCCATGGCACTATTGGCCGCCTTGATCTTCTTCCGTCTGAAGAAGTTCATAAGCTGCAAGTTGCCACTGACAGAGAGCCTCGCGCTCAGTTTCTTCATGTCCTCGCTGGAGATCTGGACGGAGTGGCACAGAGCGAGGATCTTGAAGAAAATTTTGATGTCTGTCTGGAATAGAAACGGAGTGTTGACTATCGAAGCAATGCTGTTAAACCTTTTAACCATCAGATTCTTTCTACTAAGCTAAGATTATCGGCGCCGTGTAACGATATCTTTGTCCTTGGCGATATAGGCTGAAAAGTCTTTGTCGGATAAATCCGTTTGAGGTGGTTAAAAGGTTAAAATCGATTCATTAGAAGAATAATCCTAATCCTCATCCTATCCCAATCCCACCAGTTTTATAAATGTGAAAGTGAGTTCGTTGTTTTGTTAGGCTACCACGCTCTGACTACTAGGATTCTTGTGTGATTTCGAATATCTGATCGAAGCTGTGTGACCGTGGTTGAAACCGCTAGTAGCTAGTATGTTTTAGAAATAATTTTGTTTCAAAGTGACCTTTCATTTCTCATGTTTGGAAAGTTAAACCTTTATATAATTCTAAACTAAAGCATTTAAACCTTTATATAATTCTTATTCGTTTGCCGGAATATCGTCCGGCGAAGTGTGGGTGTTGTATTACACCTCTGCCAGCCCCCTCGGGGGAAGGGCGTGACGATATGTTATGTTATGTTATATAATTATAATATATACAGGGAGTTACGAAAACCTTGTGTGATAATTGATGGGCAGGTACACACAAGTATTCATACAAAAAATGTAGCAAAAAATAAGTTGAGACCGGTTTAAGTACGCAAGAAAAATGGCGGCTTTATTCTAAGAAAGTAGCGGCACGACGCGAATCGTTTAGAAATAAAACCGACGCTTCCTACTTATCCAGTCCAGTACCTACTTATAGGAAAAAATATTTAACACAGTAGATGCAAAACAACGCACTCTACGCAATCAGATGTTCCAAGAATCGTGATATTGGCAGGCCTTTTGATAAAAACATCAATGAGATAACTGGACGTTAATAGAACGGTTACCTACTGAATCGTATCGCCGTCACTTCTTTATTTAACCACCCATTCATGTTAGATTACTACACAAGGGCTGTAATGTGTGACACATGTACGAGATATTTGGAGCTGATACGGGTTGATAGTTTCCGGGCGGCGCGGGCGGTTACAACCAGTTCACACTGCTTTCCCTATCACGCAATTGATTAATAAATATTACCTATTACTACCCTAGGGCAGAAAAGGCATTGTACAAGCAACTATTTTTTTACGATAGTCCCTGCATAAAAATAACCCTTCAGCCACGTACGAAACCCGGAGGCACGAGCACTATAAATATCACACATCACACTAACATTATAAAGGCGAGAGTTTGTGAGTGTGTGTGTATGTTTGTTATATCTTTTTCACGCTGAAACAGATGGACGGATTTTGATGAAATTTGAATGGAGGTAGCTCATACCTTGGATTAACAGATCGCTTACTTTTTAACAACGGGTAAAACCGCGGGACGCAGCTAGTATTTACAATAAATACACAAAGTTTCCAATAAGATTATAATAAGTGGAACTCGGTGTTATAGCATAAGCAACAAAAATAAATCGAAACTGACCTGAAGCGTGTCCACAGGCGTGTCATACCCCTCTATATGATACAACTTCGACTCCCTCTCCTCATATATCTTTCCTTTGACGGAGCACATTTTGAAGACCATCAGGTTCTTGGTGAGAGTTCCAGTTTTGTCCGAGAACAGAACCTCGACCTGTCCCAGCTCCTCGTTGAGATCGGACGTGTTGGCGACGGCCGGCCGCCCCGTCTCCTCGCAGCGGAGGTCTTCGTCCCAACCGATGAACAACGCGCCTAGGGAGAAAAGTCAGCTGTTGTACACTGGTGCGAAAAACGACACAGAAATATTTCGTCCATTATTCATGTGATGTTTTGTAGCAGTTTTAAAGCCTCCTCCTTGTGATGAAACGTGGTGAGGTTTCAGACTCAGCCCTCTCTCATCCGATCCAAAATCACATGTAATTTTTGGTATTAAAAAAAAACTGAATATTCGTAGTTTTACGAAAAAATAAATACACGTGATATCTTTCTACTCTCCCGACGTGATTTTTTTGTGTTTTTTTTTCCGAACAACCATCCCCGTTCTCGAGCATCACGTGATTAATTAACGATCCCCAATAGGGAAGAAAGTGAAGTATTGTAGAGTGGGGGGAAAAGTTACATGTAGGAAATCCGCCAACTCCATGCTCAAATAAGAGTAACTAGTAACAGTAAGTGATTGATGTCATTTGATATGAAACTTTGCAATTGTGTGCGATTGTGTGGAGTTCGTAGTATTCGAGTATTTCGAAATTTGTAAAAAATATATTTTTATCAGTAGCTAACTGATTTCGAGATTCGTTGACGAGTTTTTATAACTTAGCTAACTAAATTAATCAACTCTAGGTTTTTAAAAGTGCACTGTTTCGTTTCAAATCAAAACCATTTTGAAACTAGTTACAGCCATTTGTTGAAGTATATCCTAAACCTGACACAATAAAGTGACTGCTAATGTAATGTAAGTGTAATCATTTCTGCTTCTTACTCACCTATAAACTTATACATCTCAATCGTAACATACAGCGACATCGGTATAATATAGTAATACAGCAGCAAGAATGAGAGGAAGTCTTGCATCAGATCGCCAAACTTGAGCGGATGCGTGGCTATAGGACCTATGTACATCTCTCGCTCTTTATAATTCCTCTCCGTTAGTATCTTGGCCACGAGTGAGAAGATCATCTCAGCTAACAGTAGGAATATGAAGAATACGAGGAAGCCGTTGACCGCGAGCTCGCACGACGAGAATTTGTTGCCAACGTATTTGGAGTTTAGAGCTAGCTTCGTTTCCTCGCCTGGAACAATTGGGGGTCTGTTAGATTGGTCAGTTGCTTTGTGGGATATGTAACATATCATCACGCCTTCCCTCGAGGGGGCTGGCAGAGGTGTAATACAACACCCACACTTCGCCGGACGATATTCAGTCCCAAATGTGACAGGGGACGAGCCTGTCGCCATACATCGGGCTCCAGTCATGTAGCAGATGACATACAATACGCACATATGCTCACACAATGAACAAATTGATGTGTGCCGTCGGCTGGGTTCGAACCCGCTTCCTCTGGCTTGAGAGGCGGGCCTTCTCCCAACTAGGCTGCCATCGCTTCTTTACAATTTGATATTTACAAGCTTTTATTTAACTTGCAATATTCCTTTGTATGTGTGTACTTACATACGTATTTCTAAGTTAGCATATTATTATGTTAGTGAGCAAATTGTGCGTTTCAAAATTTGCAAACCATTTTTATAAATTGCTAGCACGTATCCGATTGAGCTGAAATTTGGCGTATTATATGAGTTCAGAGACAATGCATAATATAATATGGTACCAGCGAGGCGATCTGATTGTGATTCTGATTTTAAAACAAAACTTTATTTTAAAACAATGGACTTTCAGACCCATGTTTACCAAAATGTAAACCTGGCAATTATTTAACAC